>CM052802.1:117689937-117823527 GCA_028533885.1 Nasua narica
TTTACTGAAATGTCTGTTCATATCTTCCGCCCATTTCTTGATTGGATTATTTGTTCTTTGAGTGTTGAGTTTGAGAAGTTCTTTATAGATTTTGGATACTAACCCTTTATCTGATATGTCATTTGCGAATATCTTCTCCCATTTGAAAAGACATTTCTGAAGATGGCAAATTCAGTAGAGAAGTGGAAGAGAGAACATGAGAAGCAAGGAGAGGCTAGGAGACATGCTACAGTCTATCAAGATGTGTAGATCAATGTCCAGATGTGTAGATCAATATCCAGATGTGTAGATCGAGAGCTTCCATCATTTCCACCAATATAGCACCAAGGATGGATAATGGATATACTGAAAAGAAACACAGAATGGAAGAGGAAGGAAGAAAAGAGTAAGGGAGGGGAACAGAGAAGAAAGTTGTCACATGCCTTCTTAATACCCTGAATAACCAAGAGGCCTGTCCTTGTCTTTTCCCACAGGACCATTCAGGGAGCTAGAAATAGTTTATGAGAACTTATAGACCATTGAAGATATGCCTAGGATCCAGACCCTGGGCAGGCATTCTATTCATTTAGAACAAAGAGAAATTAGTATCTGCTGGCAGTCCCTTCACCAAAGGCCAGGAACCTCAATTCTATCCATAGATCCACTCTGTAGAACCTCTTATAGATTAGAGTAGTCTACTACTTGCCCGCTGGTGAGTGCCAGGTCTTGGGTAACTTGTCCTCATTAATTCTCTTTATAATTGACAGGGAGGGTCCAGCATACTCCCTTCTTCATCCAAGTCTCTTCTCACCACCATCCTCCTAAGATGTAGCCATGTCTGGGTCATGATTGTGCTTCAGGTGTAACTCGGAGCCATGAACGAGACTCACAGGGCATTAATAGATTCCCGGCCCGGGGCTGACAGTGCTTCCCCAGGGCATGCCGAATAAAGAACAAATTTTGTATAACATTCAAGTCCCTCTAGCAACAATCTCCATCTAATAGCCCAGCCCCATTTCCCAACCCTGCATCATGTACCTAATAATCCATTTCTACTCATATTCCCTGAATAGTCTAGCCCTATCTTAACCCTTTGTACCTCTCCCTGATGATCCAGCCTTATCCCCAACACACTGTACCTCTACCTTCTTATTTAGCCCTTCTGCCCACTCTTGTACTGCAGTGATGGTCCTACTGCAATTCTACATGATGGCCCAGCCCTAACTTCTACCCCGTAAACTCTACCTGAGTTTCAGCCTATGCCCTACATTCCAACAAAACTGAGCTCTTAACTGTGGAGCAAACACATCCTCCTTTCTGCCAACCATGGTGTCCTTGTTAATGTTTACTCTGCCTAAGTGATCTTCATACTCTGTATTCTTGATATTTTACCACCTGTGTGAGAGCCTTTTGGATCAGAATTTCCTCTTTCATCTTCTCTGTCCATGACTCTTTTCATTTGCATTGCTTAGAGTACTTAGCGCATTCTATTTTTAGTTATATGTGTTCATAAATATATTGCCTCGACCAGAAGATTGTAAAGGCAAGGAACTTGGGATACAATGCCTCATATCCTTTTAACAAATACTCCCTAAGCTCCTCTTCTGTGTCAGGCATGGTCCAAGGAGCTAGGGTTAGAAGGTGACCAAGACTTGGCTTTATAAGACCTTATTTTGTAGCCTGATAATTTATATGCCCCTCCAGGGCCTGGCTAAGTGCCAATAATAGGTCCTCAGTACATTCTGTGGAATAAAATGAAAGGGGAAAGCAAATTAGTTGGCTGAATGATCACTATAGCTGAATAGGGACACAGTAACAAACAAATAACCACCACCACCATAACAACAAACCACTCCAGTGCTACCCAGGCACCAACAACATCTCTAATTGGCTCAAAGAAAACATGCACGTTTTCCTCAATATGTCAGAGATGTTGGCAGCCCACGTAGGTGTAATAACACATTGCTCTGTCAATTCAGAGATTCTTTGATGCGCTCATTTCAGGGAAATGTGTCTCTTGGTTGGAATGCTTTTATTTATTTTTTATCCCTTTTTTTCAGATGGTTGCTATACAACCTGATATTCAATTCATCTAAATGGAAGATTCATTAATGTATGATTACATGTTTCATCAAGGGGATTTTATCAAGCCCCTTTTTGGAGAGGAATTTGGTAGAATGATTTTTTATTAGAAAATGTCAGCCTCTGAAAAGTTCAAAATTATAATTATCCAGAAAACACCGGAGCCTGATTCCTTTGGAATTTTATTTGAAGGGTCTATCTACAGCAGGTCCCTCCACAATGGCACACATACAACCCCCCTGCCATGTGCATTCTCCTCTGTCTCTTCCTTTGCATGTGGAAGAACATTAAGTCTCCCCTTCTGAGTACAGCCAAGCTCCATAACCCATAATATATATATAATATATAATCCTCATAACACATATAACCCACTTCATTTCCATCCAGCAGTAAAGAACCACACACACTCATTCCATGGCAGGAGTCCTTGGACTGGCAGGAGTTGGAAAGCTGACTTTTATCAGCCGCTAAAGGTCTTCATCCAAGTGATGATATTTTTTTTTTTAAGATTTTATTTATTTATTTATTAGGAAAGAGAGAGAGTGAGAGAGCAGGTCAGAGTGAGAAGCGGACTCCACATGGAGCCAGGAGCCCGTTGTGGGACTCGATCCCGGGACTCTGGGATCATGACCTGAGCCAAAGGCAGTCGCTCAACCAACTGCGCCACCCAGGGGCCCCCAAGTGATGATATTTTAAAAATCAGCTCTTTCTAAAAAACAAGTGCTAATGTCAGTGCATGAGGAAAATTAGTTAGCTCTCAGACCCAGGGAATAAGATTACCATCTTGGGAATAACACTATAATTATCATCTATAATGAATGAACTTAGGCTTTGTGGCTTAGAAGAAGTCACAAAGTCTCAGGAGACCATCAGTAAATGTGTGGTTGAAACATAGAAAGACCCAAATCCAGTCAACCGAGGGAGGAATCGAAGGCATGTGATGGTAACTATGAAAATTGAAACCTAAGAAAGAAGAAAGGCTTTCCAGTAGAATGGCCTGGTGGAACCAAAGAAGGGGGACAGATAAAATGAATTTGTCAGTATTTATCCAAAACTATGAACTGTTTGACATTGGTATGTGGGTCTGGAGATCAGACACCTGACTCACTGGGTATTTGCATGTCTCAGACCCCTTCCCCAAATCCCCCAATGATCTTCACTGGTTTCAAATGTTCTAATTGTC
Source organism: Nasua narica (assembly GCA_028533885.1). Lineage (NCBI taxonomy): Eukaryota > Metazoa > Chordata > Mammalia > Carnivora > Procyonidae > Nasua > Nasua narica. Next base: position 117,693,182 of record CM052802.1, read on the forward strand.
TAACAAATGGCTTTTTACAGTTGGTTTATTCTAATCAAGACCCAAAAAGAGATCCTCACATTGCACTTGGTTTTTAAGTTTTTTAAGTCTCTTCTAATTCACATCATTCATTCCCTCTTTTATCTTGCCACTTTCTAAGGAAGTAATCAGATCATTTGATCCATAGAATTCCCCACAATGTAGATGTGGGTCATTTCATCCCCATGATGTCATTTAACATGTTTCTCCATCCCTCATATTCCCTGTAAACTGCCTTGATTAGATCTAGGTTCCATTATTTGCCAAAAATACATCATGGATGTCATAATGTTGGTCGTTCTGCTTTTAGTGAGGTAAAGATTGATTATTGGACTTGGGTACTGTCAGCCTGATCCATGCATTCTGAAGTTCTCCATCAATCTTGTACCTAAATATTTTAATACCCATTGATGATTGTTGCTTAGATTTCTATTTTATAAGAGGTCAAAAGGGTTCTTTTATAATTCTTTCATTTCTTCTGCCTTTATTAGTTGGTATTCTTCTATAAAGAAGATTCCCAGGATGCTTGCGTGGCTCAGTCAGTTAAGCCTCTGACTCTTACTTTCAGCTCAGGTCATGATCTCAGGGGTGTGAGATCAAGCCCCAGGTTGGGCTCCATGCTAGGCATGGAGCATGCTTAAGATTCTCTCTCTCCTTCTCCTTCTGCCTATCTCCCCACTCTCCGGAAGGAAGGAAGGAAGGAAGGAAAGAAGGAATGAAAGAAGGAAGGAAGAACATCAAACATTTGGTTACTCTGAAATACAGTGTGTATGTGAAAGACAAGATAGATGATTATTTTTCCTCTTATTTACACATTTTCAGAATAATGAATTGATGACCAGTGAGTTTTTGTTCCTTTAGGAGCACATGGGTTTTAAAATAATGAATGTGCTCAATCCCTTATAGTCATTATTCCTTTTGATGCTCTAATTATTATGTCTTTGACAAGTAGGAGCCCCATCAAGTTAACTCCTATGCCTTCTGAAATGTCTTCAGTAGCTCCCGATAGCACCCTTTCTTTCTGGCATAATCAGATGTTTCTAGTTCATCTTGTGCACTTCCCATCCTAGACCTAGAATCAGCCACCTCTCTGAGGAGCCTTCATTCCTTTCTCATGGGAAGTGATATTTAAAAACCACAATCTGGATGCTAGAGGTGCTTGTTGGTATTGCCTCTTCCTTATCTCTCAGCATCATCATTACACAAAGCTAGGAAATTCACGAGGGGATTGTGGGTATGTCCAAAGAAAACTTTTATCTGCTCAAGGTGCATACTGCAGTATTTATTCATGAAATATGACAGGGTAGCTTAGATTTGTTTTAAAATACCTAAGTTTTTTAAATGTAGAGGGTTGAAAAAAGAAGCTTGGAAAATGTTAAAAGTGGATGATGGGTATATGGGAGTTTTTTCTATTATGAATTCCACTTTTACTGGGTGTTTGAAAATCTCTCTAATGAAAAATTTAAGGGTGCTCTCTCTCACTCCTTCTCTCTCACACACACACTTATACACACATCCCTACCATTTCACTTCTCCTTTCCGATTCCAAGTACATAAAGCAAGCTTTTGATTACTCAATTCTCCTGGTATCTTCACACAAACCAGAAAGTAGGGGAAATAGGGTGCAAGTATTTTAGTCTCTATAAAGGGGAATCCTGAAATATACAGAAATGAATTGAGAGCCTGGTTTGTTTCAATACTGTGGCTTTTGTAGTTCAATGTTTTCCCCCATGTCACCAAGATGCCCCTGAAGCTCTTTATCATTCTTGTTCTTCACTGTGGTCCTTAGCCATGCTGGACCCAGGTATCTCCTCCCGAGCGCAGGCAGGGACCAAATCTTTGCATTCAGTGCCTGCCACTCTCCCAATTGTGCAGCTCATCTCGATCCATTTTTCTGTTTAATTCTCCATATATTTCTTAAAGTAAGACCAGTTTAGATCAGAGAGGAAAACAATTATAAACATGTACTCAGTACACACTCTGCCACGGTTCTGGGCACCTTGGCAACAGATAGGCAAACATCAATAAAACACAGCACCTGCTCTCAAGGAAATGACATCTTAGTGAGAAAGACATGTATGCAAGTAAGAGCATACAGAATCTTTAAGTAGGAAAAGAGTTTCAATGTTAAGCACAAGTGCTGCATTAGACAGTCAAGGAAAGGGCTTTTGAAATGCAAAGAAGGACCAATTAATTCTGAGGGAGTGCAGACAGGAAGCCCAGAGAAGAGGTCATTTGTGAAATGGGCCTTGAAACATGAGTGGGGGGATTCCATGGTCACAAAGGGGCTAGAATTGAGGGAAGAGGAGGAGATACTTAGGGAGAGGGAAGCGGATGTCCAGAGGTGGAGGAGGGAAGAGACAGAGAAGGGACATAGGGAGAGAACCTTTATGACAGTATGTAAGCCTGTGACTCTCGGCCCTACAGGCCAAATGCAGCACCAGGTGTCAGGAAGAACGAGTCCGCGCGTTTACAGACTGCGGCTGCTCCTGGGCCGTCGCGGCTGAGTCGAGTGGTTGGGGGCAAAGCTTGAAATGTTTACTCTCCGACCCTTTGCAGAGAGAGTTTGCCTACCTCTGCTCTAGAACGCCATCTCTCCAACTTTAACGTGCACACAAGTCACCTCGGAGTCTCCTCGAAATGTGGATTCTGATCCGATAGGTCTGCATAAGCCTAAAATTCTGAATTCCCAAGAAGCTCCCAGGTGATGCCAGCGTTGCTAGACAGCTCAGCTCGTGCTGAGTAGCCAACAGCTAGAGAAACTCCGGATTCTAGGGGTCCGTTCTTCCAGAATGACGTGGAAGAAAGAGTTGCATCTGAGAAAGTACCTGACAGATGAGATTTACTAAAGTTCACTAAGATGCAAAGCCTGGTTTTAGTAACCACAGTTTAAGCTTTTAAAGCTTAAGAACAGTTTTCTCAGTGCCAAATGGCCATGAATCATGTCTCCCTTTCTTTAAAACGAGGCTTATACCAGAGCCACTGTATGCTCTTCATCCATTCTCAAAATGTCTCCGTTTCTCTTCCTTTAAGCTAAGGACCTCCTAACCAGCAGGCTCCCGAAGCCCCCAACCCCATGTGCTGTATCATTCCTGAGCCACCCACCATGTCCCTCTCCCCTTTAGCTGCAATAATTTGATGCTCAAACACATTTCCAAAGGTAATGTCAAGTATCCAACCAAAAGGACCCCTTGCAAAACAAAAGAGCAAATCCAGTTTCGGCCTCTACTTTGAACCATAACAAATGTAAAATACTGCTGATTTCCACCTACCCCATGCCAAAATCCTTATTATGTTATAGGAAAGTAAGAACAGTCACTTGAGTGACTTCAGATATGTTTTGCTTATTTCAGCTTGCTCTTATGAGGGTTAGAACTGTGAATAATCCCTTCCTTCCCCTTTATTTTTTAAATTTAATTTTTGTTTTGAGAGAGACAGTGTGTGTGCGCATGCGTGGGGGCAGGGGAGAGACAGAGGGAGAGGGAAGAGGGAATCTCAAGCATGGACCCCAGTGAGGGGCTCAATCTCACAACCCTAAGATCATGATCTGAGCTAAAATCAAGAGTGGGACTCTTAACCAACTGAGCCACCCAGGCACTCCCTTTCCCCTTTATTTCTACATAGAGGATTAGAACTAACTCAGATTTGGCAAATATTGAATTTTAAAGAATACTTAAAATCCTCTGGCATTCAAATGCATTTATTCCTGGCAAAGAACTTCCTATTTCTGTACCTCCCCACCCCACCCCCCCAAAAAACATAAAGGACCAAACTTGAAGGGCACTTTGGAAATTAATAGCTCTCAAAAGAATAACATTTAGATGAGCTAAATCCAAGTGACTCAGAAAACATATGGATTGAATTCCCACAGATATTTTATACATGGACTTTATACTTAATGTGTTTAATAGAGTACATGTTAACAATGTATCTGAAAAAAAAAAAATCATCTCTCCCTCACCATGACTCCATAGGGTTCTTGGTTCTTCCAGAGTCCTGGCCCAGGAGCCAAGGATGAGAGTCCTCACTCCACTACTAACTCAGTTGTGTTTGGCAAGTCATCAAAACTCACTGACTCGCTATCTGCTTCATGCCCGCTGAGGCCCATTCCAGTGCTAAGAGCAGAACTGGGGGATTTGCCCAGGAGCTCCCAAGAACCAAGAGTCCAGCTCAGCCTTCTGACCTCACATCAAGGGCTTTCTTCCAACATTCTGTTCTGCGCTGCTCCTAAGAATAAAACTCATCCATTTCTTACCCTGTTCTTGACAGACTGGAAGGGCAAGCTTCCCAGTCCAATCTGACCCATAAATATAACCCCCTGTGCTATTCGCTTGCTATCCTGCTTCTGGGGGCTGCCATTGGAAATCAGTTGCTATTGTGGAGATTTGGGTAGCCTTCCATGCAGCAGTGGAGATTTTTCGTTCAAATCAATGGAAAATTGATTTGGGTGGCGCTAGGCTTCCATGCTGCTGCGTAAGCATGGCCTGCCCTATGTTTCAAGCTTTTCTGAGAGGGACCGTAGAGGCCAAATGTACCCTCACAGTGACGCGAGCCTGAAGGGTTGCTTGGGAAGTGCCTTCGGTCTGTTTATCAGTGCGTAAGGAGGAAGACCAGGGCCCGGTGAGAGTGATCAGGAGCGGTGGCTCCACGTGTGTGTTCTGGCCAAATGTTATAAGAAAGCTAGGGATACTAAAAACATGAATGGGAAGCCTGAAACAATTTATACTCCATCTGATGAAGCCTTTGAGTATGTTTTCTCCAACATTCCCCAATGGTCACCAAATGAAGAGAGCAAAGGGGTGTGAGTGAGGCGGATAGGAGTGAACTCATCACCTCTGCGAGTAGGATGGACTCAGTAGGCTTGTGGCAATCAGCGGAAGGTGCCCTCAGCATGGCCTGGGGCTTATGAAGCAGGACAAAGGCTGATTTCCCCACACTTCCAGTGGGGCCCCCTATGCAAGGAAGGCATCTACCAATGCTGCTTACAAAGCCCTGGCACTGTTCTAAAGATACCTATGAATTTTGTAATCTTCCTAATCATCCAGCGGTGTCTTTTTTACAGTAGTAGCTATACTTGCACCTGTATGTATTATTATGATTCCTGTTTTACAGATCAGGAAACTGAGATGAGAAGCAGGTAAGGGACTTATCCAAGCTGGTAACAGAGCCAGTAGACTTCAGAGTTAGAATTCTGCCCTAATGAGAAAAGAATCCTCTAAGCTTCAGCTTCTCACCGCCTTTGGGAACGAACACATATCACTCTCTTCTCGGGGCACACCTGCGAGACCACACATGCATATCTGACTAAAGAGGCCCTCCTTGGACTCAGAAATAGTGATCTCAAAACTTGTCTCAAGAAAAAATGCCCCAAGCCTGCAGCATCCTTAGGCAAGGCTCACAAGCAAGCCTTCAGTGTCAAGATCAAGAGCCTCCCATGAGCTCTTGAACTGTGAAATGACTTGCATGTATTCATGTTGTTTGATTATCGTGCCTGCAATGTGTCATGTTTTGGGGTATGTGAGGCTGTTTCCTTCTGAAGCTCAGCAGAGGAAATCAAAGGCTTGGATGTCAATTTAGGTGAAGGTGGACTAGTTTTCAAACTCAGGCATCGCCTGGAAGAAAATACCAGTAAACAATGCACGATGGAATAACGCACACTATCCAATCCTAATCAACTGAGAAGAGAGAACACCTCCCATTTACCAGACCATCCTGCGTGCAGCAGAACCGGAGTGCACAGAGTCCTAATGTCTGGCCCTTTCCTCCTCAGCTTTGCCCCACATCCCATCACCCAGTTTCAGGGCACAGAACACTCTGGCTGGTTCCTGGGTGTCCCCTGGGGCTTCACACTTGTGTGGCTTTGCATTGGCTCTCACATCTTCTTGGAGTGAGCTTCTTGCTGGTCTACCTGGTAAACTATTCCCCATTCGTGGAGTGACTCAAGTCACCGCCCTGTGCCACTTTCCCTGTCTCCCGCCAAACCTTCCGTCCTCGGTCGGCCATCCCACCGCGCTGCACGCTCCCCTTCGGCAGAGCAGTTTGGCTTTAGTGCCAAGAACTCAGGCTTTGGAGTCAGGCAGAGTTTTTTCCCCCCCAGACCCATTCATTATCCAGCATTAGCTGACTCTTCCTCAAATGGGGGTGATCAGAGTACTTATCTTAGAGAGGGGTATACTCATGAAAACCTTGAGAAATTCCCTCTATGTGCTTCCGACTCCTACCGCGTTGGACTGTAGTAGTCTCTTTAGTGTCTGTTGCTTTTTGAAGCCAATCATACCTTTCCACCTGTGATTCCAGAGCACTTAGCAGAGTGTCTACGGAGGAGCCTTCAGTGAATATTTATTAAATGAAACGATGAATAATTATTAAGGCAGCAGAGGATCTCAGGATCTTATCTAATCTTTTGCCATGTGCATTAAGATCTCCTCTATAGGGGCACCTGGGTGGCTCAGTGGGCGAAAGCCTCTGCCTTCGGCTCAGGTCATGATCTCAGGGTCCTGGGATCGAGCCCCACATCGGGCTCTCTGCTCAGCGGTGAGCCTGCTTCCCACCCCCACCCCCCACCCCCCCACCTGCCTCTCTGCCTACTTGTGATCTCTCTCTCTCTCTGGCGATAAGTAAATAAAATCTTTAAAAGAAAAAAAGATCTCCTATAAATCAAAATTTGATGATCCCCACAAAATCATAGATACTTGAAATATCAGTGGATTAAGACAATAATAAGCTCCTATAGATTTATTGATCCCAATGCATGGATGAAAGAACCCTGCTGCTCCTTAGGGGCTTGCCGATATAATTCAACCCCTATATTGGAGAGATAGAAATTGAAATGGAAATTAAGTATTTCCAAGGTCATAGAACTAATGGGAAGTAGAGCCAGAAGAAGAAAGTAAATCTCTTGAGTCCCTGGTACCTGCCACAAGGGATTTACCATTGCATGGGGAAGCCTAGCTCGCACGTGGAAGAGTTGGGAAAGAAATACCACGCCGTGTATGACCAAGGGCTGAGTGGTGAGCCAGCCTCTCCAAGTGCAGCTGGAGTTCAGCCTGGTAATGGGGTTGCCCTGGGGATTATTGAATTGGCCTCAGAGAATTGAATCACTTCTAAAATATTTAGAGCACCTGCGTGCTATTCAGCCTCATTACGTTGTCTCCTCCCCCTCTTAACTTCCCAGGGTCCTGAAAGTGTTAAATATTATACTTTGGAACTGTTGTCTAAAATGGGAGGAGGTGAATAAAAAGGGATGAGACAGATTCAGACACACTGTTTTCAATGGACTTATTCGGAATTTATGACTCCATGCAATCAGTCTTTCATCCACTTAAAATTTCACCTCTGCCTCTTCCTGTATCAGCAGCATTGAGATGACACGTGTAGTAGCAGGGGGTTGTTAATAGTCTGGAGATGCAGCGCGGTGGCTCACAGTTTCAATATTTTAATACGCTCCTGCTTGCAGTCATGTTTCTCAAGCAGGTTAACTTTGCTCAAGTGTAGAGCAGATTACAGAGACATGGCCGAAAGCAATGACGATTCTAGGAGGCTGTGGCAATCATCTGAGCAAGAAACTTGGACTCTGGGTTTGAAACAAAGCAGAGACAGGGAGCAGATGGAGAGAGGAGAGAACTGGGAGGGGTTAAGTTCTCTGAGGAGAGAGCCAGGATCTGTCTTGCTCAGTTGAATGTGGAAATTAAGAAAGAATATAAAGTAGAGAATAATGTCATTGTCCAAGGCCACTCGACCAATTCAGATGTAGCACTATGCAGTGAAGTCTTGGGAATCAGCCAACCGGGAGGTTCTCAGAGACTCCTGGGCTCCTTTTTGCATCCTCCTCCCACTTTTCCCAGGTGCCTAGAATCCTCTGGAATCATCCAGAATCCTCCGGAAGCTTCATGACTCATGTTTTAATTATTCCCTTCCTCTTGGTTTCCTTCAAACCTAATCTGCGATTCTTTCCTCAGGACGTTTGTGCCCTGGTCAGCCTTACTTAGGGCTAAATCAACAACACACAATAATATCAAGAGCCAACATTTACTAAGTACCAAATATTTTACATTTATTATCTTTATTTGGTCCTCTCAAGAACTCTCTGAAGCCCATTATATTGTCATCCCCATTTTTCAGATGGTGAAACCAGACAGTACAGAGGCAAAGTGTCAGGATTTGAAGGCAGGCAGGCTGACTCCTGAACCTCGCCCCAGTTTTACACTTCTTTCACAAATAGGTGGTGAACCTGGTCCACTGCGGCAGTCGTTCTTTTCTTACATGGGTGTTTTTCTCCAGCCTTACCGTAGCCAGAAGACTGTTACCACATATATATTGATTTGAATGGATCAATAATGGAAGGATATTCATTGAGGTCACATTATTCCCCAGATACCTTACTGAGCTGGGGTGCAAAGAGCTAACATTTGCTGAATGTGTACCATGTACCGGGTTTGCTACACACTTATGTGCAATCAGTTATTGAAACTTGACAACACTTTGAGTAGGTACAATCATCATCAACTCTGGTTTATAGATGAGGAAATAGAATCCCAGAGTTCACATGACCACCCAGGGACAGAAATGCGGTTCAAACTTGGAGACTGTCACTCTAGAGGTCACACTTTTAGCTACTATGCTCTGCAGTAAGACAGATGGGCTCATGGTTAAGTTGAGGAAATGTATACATGATCAAGAGCCAAAAAACAATTGATCCCCAAATAATATATGATGTGTGTTTTCATGGCCTAAGTGAATGGAGAGCAGGTCCCTGAGAAGAGGAACAGAGATTAAGCAAGATTTGAATAAGCAAAAAGAAAAGGTCAAGGCATTCCAGACATGGAAATGAGAAATGTCTGTTCACTTGTTCAGTCTGTGTCCCCAGGGGAGCAGGGGATTAGTCTTCTTCCCCGCGGGGTCCAGGGCCCAGAAGAGGGTCTGGGACTTAGCAGGACTCAGTAGCTTTAGCAAAAGGTCTCAAGCATTGTTAAACTCAATAAACATAAATGCATTTGAATAAATGAAACTATAATGTTGAATTTAGGCAGAGAATTCGGGAGAACAGAAGCTATAATCCAGCCCCTTGGAAACATCCAAGGTGCAGGAAGCAGGACGGAGATAGGGAGCAAAAAATGAAATCAGAGAGGTAGGAAATGAGGCAAGACGCAGAAGTGTCCTGAAGTCCAGGGGCAGGTGGTGTATTCGAAAGAGAGAGTTGGGGGGTGGAGAAGAAGGAAAAGAAAGGAGGGAGGGAGGAAGGAAGAGGAAGGAAGGAAGGTAAAGGAAAAGAGGAAGAAGGAAGGAAAGAAGGAAGGAAGGAAGGAAAAGGAAAGGAGGGAGGAAGGAAAAGAGGAAAGAAGAGAAGGAATTCAACATGGCCAAGTGCTCCAGAGACAGGAGGCCGACTGAAATATAAGGAGGCATTTGCTGGGGGCAGGGGCTCCTCTGGGCCCGTGAGCTCCAGCCCGAGAGAAGGATGATGGAGGGAGGCAGGTACTGCTCCCCGCAAGCCCAGGCAATGTTGAAATGGGAAATGCGGTTGCAAAGTAAGATAGTAGTTGAAGGGAAGAAGAATGTAAGAGAAAGTAAGTCCTCCATAGGAGAGCATTAGGCATGAAGAGGGGGAGACAGAAGATGCTCAAGAAAAGGGTCATGATAAGGAGAGGATGTCTGTCCCCAAGGGGAGGCCAACGGACTGAGCAGGTCCACAGCACTGGCGACCAAAATCCTCAGAATGAATTGGTGATGACTTGTGGCCGCATTACCGTAGGGTCATAACCTCAAACCTGTGAAGAGAAATAGAAGACTACATGAATACAGATAGTATTGCCTTTGCCGTAAGGAAAGATGTTTGCATCTGCTTAAAATCAACTTGGGCGCAAAATAGAGCATCCAAAGCAAACTGAGAAAATTAGAGAAAGATGACAATAGTGAAAAAAGAAGAAGGAGAGAGAAGTATTAGGGCTCTTGTGCCCGCGTCGGCCAGCTGCCTGGTTGAAACAAGACCCTTACCCCAACAGCCAACCCCAGAAAATGGGGTGCTCCTGGTCTCTTGCCTTCCTGGTGAGGTTTTCAGTAGAATAAGGAGGTGCTGAAAGGTACTTAGAAGTATGTTATAAATGAATCTGAGCTGGTATAGTAACGCTTGAAAGTGATTTCATTATTCCAGAAGTAACAAGACAGCTTCGTGTATGCCCATTGAGAGGTGATTAATGGGTCTCCAGCAACCTCACGCAAAGGCCTTTGAAAGCACCTGTTTGGAGGAGGCGTTGGACCAGCAGGAGGCTTAATGACTCCAGAGAGATGCCGCTGCCAGCAGCAGGGTCCCCGCAGGTCCCCCAAGTGATAAATCAGAGTTACGAAGATGGAGCTTGGCAGGGGGACCCCCGCCCCAGCCCCCGCCTAAGGGGGAGCCCTCTCTGCGGCATGCAGCCTCAAATATATCAAAACAAGAACATCAAACTTTAAAAAAAAAAAAAGTATAAGATCTTAAAAAAAAAAAAAATCACACAGCAGAGAAAAAGAAATGCCCCAAACTCCAGGTCCCAAGGGAGTTGCATTCCCCCAGTTGCATGCTCTCTGGAGATGGTCGGGTCCTGTGGCGCCCTCCTCCCGTCCCGGGGCAACAGCTGCTGGGGCCTAGGGCTGACGGACTCCTATTTCTCTTCCTTTTTCTGTCTTCCTGCATATCACCATTCTCTTTTCCATTCTTTGGGTTCATCAAGTACTGTCTGGTTAAGAATATGGGACATACACACTTTCATCTCTGCACACACACGCACGCACGCACACGCGTGCACACGCCCACAGGCACACGTTCCCACAGCAGATCGTAAGGGCAGGACCTACTCCAGACCTTTTATCTTTCAGTACCTGGCACAGTGCTCTGTGCAGTAAATCTTTATGGATTTTGTTTCCATTTTCGTTTCTTTTTGTACATTTGTAATTAGCACAAACTTTCATTTAAAGGGGTCATATACACCCAGAGACGAGCACCATGATTTACTCCAGGAAATCACAGCATTAGCTTGTTGAGTTCTTAGAACTTCTTACACCTCAACATGGCACCAATGTGCCATTCATTCATTCATTCCCCACTGAAGCCCTGTCATTTCCAGGCACTGTGCACACTGTACGCACACATACACACAGATCCCTTCTCTCTAGTAACTCAGTTTTATAAAAGAAATGCTAATCATAAATAAATAATTACTGGATGGCTTAACACATCCTAATAAGAGTGCCAGATAAAGGAACCACTGCAGCTGTCCTGGATAATCAAGCAGTGATCACAGGAGACTAGGGTACTTTTTTTTTGGTAAGGATTTATTTATTTATTTTAGAGAGAGAGCAGGCGGGGAGGGGCAAAAGGAGAGAGAGAGAGAGAGAATCTCAAGCAGACCTGGTGCTAAGTGCAGAGCCCCTCTCGGGACTCGATCTTATGACCTTGAAATCATGACCTGAGCTGAAACCAAGAGTCAGTCACTTAACTGGCTGACCCACCGAGGCACCGCGGGAGTAGGGTTCTGAAGGATGAATAGGAGCTTCCTTACTGCGGAAAGCCCTTGTTAGGCCTAGTGATTCTAACATCATCCCCTTGGGACTCACCTGGAGACAGTGCAAATCCAAGGGCCAAGGTTTGCTCTAATCCACAGATTGAAGTGAGGTTACCACCCGTTCCTGTGGCATGCAGGAAGGGTGACTCCCCTGAGTCCAGCCCAGACAGAAATATGGTGAAGAGACACTCACATCTGGCTCCATATTCCTCAGGTGCCTTTTGAGAAAGTTTTGTTCGGAGAGCTATCCACAAGCGTCTGTCCAAATCCTTCGCAGGCTCTCGGAATGCTGAGGGATTTATTAATTTGGGCGTTTCATGTAGACATTTATCACCTGACCCATTTAAAGGGAAATGCCTGCATGTCTTTGATCAGAGAATTCCTATTATCTGGAAAATTGCTTTTCTAGTAAGCTGGGACAGGGGATTTTGGAGACTTTGCCTGTTTATTTCACTTTGAAGTTTTAAATTGTAATCTGGCTTTAGAAATGGCAAAACTACATTTTCTTTTTGTCTCTGTGCCGCTCCCTTCAAAGGGTTCATTTTATGAATCATTTCACAAGAAGGATGTTGTTTGAACATGTCCCTCACAGTGACACAGCCACTTCTGTGGCTTTATTCTGAGAGAAGATAACTGCTCTTCATCTATATTCTGACCACATGAAAAATAAGTGAGGATCTCATCTGATGACAGGACACAGGGAATAGGGTCTAAGAACACAACTGACCATTAAAACCATGTCCAAGGAAGCTTAATGGAATGAAAAAGAGTTCTGTGATTCTACTATGACCTTACAGTACTGGATCGCTGCATTGTGTTGCATTGTGATGAAGCAAACCACAGGAATGTATAGCCTCACATTAAAATTTATGTCCTATTGCTAAAAAAGCAGCTTTAAAAAACACATTCAAACGGCAAAAACTTACACATTCCTGAAAATTAAGAAAAATGTTTGCAAGTTAAAAGGGCATGCTTAATACTTAGCAATTCCCATTCTAAAGACAAGTATCTTAATAATAATTTCTGTTATTATAAACGTCCTCACTGAATGCTTGCTGGCACTAACCACTTTAAATACTTTTTCTTTTTTCATGTTAAATGTCTAAAACAACTCTCGGGGAGGTAGCATTATTCGGCCCATTTTACAGATGAATAACTGAGAGAGGTAGGCCCATTAAGGAACTTCCTCAGGGCCACGCAGGAGGCCATATCTGCGATTCCCACCACAGTGCTTTGCTGGGGAAGCAAAGGAGAAATAGAAAAGACGGCTAGCCAGGCTTCCTAAGTGAACTGAAATCCTAGCTTGAAAGTTAAGTGAGTCATGGAGGCCAAATGTCATAGACAATGTAGGGCCCCAGTCACCGGGATGAATCCCAAACAACATGGACCCAAGCAGAGAGCCCACGAAGAAAAGCTGGTGAACAGCTCCTGACGGTGCTGGGTGTAGAGGGAGGAGGCCTGCTCAGGCATTATTCTTATCTGGTGCTCGCCCTGCCGGGGCGAGTCACCGTTCTGAGGCAGGTGGGAACTTAAGGAATGCAGAGGCAAATAATGCTTTAGCTGTCACCTAAAAAAAAAAAAAAAAAAAAAAAGTAGAGGGAAGGATAAGGGAATGTAGATCGTGAGGCAAAAAAGTTTGGTTCCAAGCCTGGCATCCCGAAGAAAGTCTGTTGGTTTCAGATCAGCGCGCCATGCCATGGGGTAAGATGGCTCCTTCTCTTTCACCTTCCTTCACCTTCACCTTCTCCTTCTCTTTTTATGAGCTGGAGACTTTCCCCACCCGCCACGTGCAGTCCCACTCAGTCGGCCAGCATCAGCGTGCCTCCTTTTACTCTAGCTCGCCAGGCCCGAGTTTGGGGAATCAGGACCCCTCCCGAGCCCCCTGAACTCAACACCACCTGTCTGCCTCCTCTGAGAGTTCTCTGCTCCTTTGACCATGCCCCACCAGGGGAATGGATGGGACTTGCATGCCAGGACGCTCAGTGCTTGAAGACAGTAGGGGGGATGGCTAACAGTATTATAAGCTTAATAAATCACTGCTTTCGGGATGCCCGGTGGCTCAGTCAGTTAAGCATCGGACTCTTGACTTCAGCTCAGCTCATGATGGCAGGGTCGTGAGATCCAGCCCCACATCTGACTCTGTGCTCAGCGGGGAGTCTGCTTCTCTCTCCCTCTCCTGGCCCTCCCCCTGCTTGCTCGCTCTCTCTCTCTCAAAAATTACCTCTTGTAAAAAAAAATAATAGGTCAGTACTTTCTGCTGAGTCCTCTGAACTGTGGAATGCCGCTCACAAGCTCTTCTGTACTCCCTTCCTCCCGAATCTTCCTGGCCAACACAAGACCGTCAGCCAAGCTAAACACTCAGAGTCTTTCTCCTCCAATCCGTCACTGACCGCCGCCGTCTAGCAGTACCCATCCATGGAATATCACCTCTCAGTCACAGCAGCAGTAATCCTCCAGGGCAGAGAGCATGACATTAGCACCTTGGGGCTTCACTTAGCTTGTATTCATTTGCCACATGTATCAGCAAACACTTACTGAGTCCCGTGTGTGCCAGACGTCATTCTAGGTGCTGGGGGCACAGCGATCGGTCCAACACTATTCCCAATCCTAAGTAACACGGCATGTAGTAGAAAAGTTTTGAACAGAAATCCAAATTTTAATAAGCTATATCTAGATTAGCATTTGATAATTAATCATCAATTTTAAAAATCTAAGATCATGAAAAAGGAGTCTTATTTAACTCTTTCTAAAGGCCATGCATTGAGTAATATATTTTTGATAAATAAAGTTTGTTTTTATTTTTAGTTTTTTAAAGATTTTTTTTTATTTATTCATTGAGAGAGAGCGAGAGCGGGAGCAGAGGGGAGCAGAGGGGAACAGCAGAGAGAGAGGAAGACGCAGACTCCCCACTAAGGCAGGGAGAAGGACTGGATCCCAGGACCCTGGGATCGTGACCTGAGCCTGAAGGCATATGCTTAACAGACTGCACCACCCAGGTGCCCCCAAAAAAGTATGTTTTTAAGTAGATTTTCCCTCTAAGAAATGAACGCTTCTGCTAATTAGAAAATGTACCCATCCAGAATGACTTTGCATTAGTTACCTTTGCTGTGGTAACAACTCCAATGTCTCAGTAGCTTGCAACATTTGTTTCTCTCTCGTGGTATGTGTGGGCTCTGTTCCATGTGTCTTGATTTCAGAACTCATTCCGGAAGGATCTCTCTGGTGCATACCAGTCTAATGAGAGGAAAACAGTAGTGGCTGGAAACATACAATGCCTCTTAAAGCTTCGGCCTCATGAGATGTATGTTGTACTCAATCATGTTTCATTGTCCACAGCAGGTCACATCAAGGTCAGTGGGGTGGGAATACTCTTCCCACAGACAAAGGGTGTGGAAAGCAAATAGTTACTGAATTCCAGTGCCTTCAGAAAGTCTATGTGGCTGGCTGTATCTATATTTATATCTCTATCTATCACAATAGCATTTACTGATCAAACGCATACTAGCCAAGGCATGCTTGGAGATTACAAATGTCAAGAAATCATAATACTTGGGAATATATGCTAATCTGACACAGGGTTCCAAAACTCTTCCACCTTGTACGTTGGAGGCCTGGAAAGAAGTGGAAGTGGTTTTGTCAGCCTTCTCTCAAATTTCTGGGACATCTGGGAACAGATGGCAGCAAGTAAGATTTAGTGATGAGCCAAACAGGCTTCCTTTAGCCAGTGTTTCAGTGTTATCCAGTGCCATTTTGATACATTTAAAGTTTTTTTTTTCCACCAGTTCATTCCTTTAATAAATCAGAGAACTGAAAGATAGACTTGAAATATGATTACCGCAAAACTCTTGTAGTTCAATTTCTCTTTTTTTTTAAGATTTTATTTATTTGTAGTTCAATTTCACTTTTTTTAAAAGATTTCATTTTATTTATTTGAGAGAGAGCATGAGAGAGAGAGAGAGAGAGAGAGATCACAAGCAGGGGTGAGGGGCAGAGGGAAAAGCAGACCCCTCACTGAGCAGGGAGCCAGATATGGGACTAATCCCCGGATCTCTGGATCGTGACCTGAGCCAAAGCAGACACTCAACCATCTGAGCCTCAGGTGCCCCACAATTTCTCTTTTTTAAATTTTTTAACGATCCCCAGACTAGCAGAGCTTAATTGGAGTCGAGCTTTGTGTGGGCGAATCTTACAAACACGCGATCCCGCCTGTGAAGCTCCCTCTTGCCAGTTTCTCTGCCTTCACTGCTACCAACTGGTCCAAGTCCCCTCAGATGACCTGGGATCCTGCCCCATTCCTCTGACCGCCCTCCCACCTACGCCCTGCTCCCTCCTGTTCTCAGTAGTGCAGCCATCATGGGCCTTTGAAATCAGACATCAGACCATGTTCCTCCTCTCTCCCAAAGTTGCAACAGCTCCCTTTTCATTCAGAGCAATCCCCAGCAATCACTTACAAGGTACTGCCTGGTCTGGGCCCCCGATACCCCCATTTCCTTCTCCCTCCTTCCCCGCTGACTCTGCTGTAGCCTCATTGCCCTCCTTTTCCCTGGAACCAAATATGTTGCCATCTTGGGGCCTTCGCTCCAGGCATCCTCTTCCTCTTGCCTGGAATGTTTTTCCCCTGGACATCGGCTTAGTTAATTCCCCCCAATTCCTCAAATATCACCTTCTCAGGGAGGCAGAAGCTGGTCACCATGTTTGACCATGAAAACGGCCCCAACATTTGGAGTCCTTCTGACCCCACTCGATTATTCTTTTTACAAATAGCACTTTATCACCATTTAATCCTCATAATAAGTTGCCTTTCTATTTACTGTTCAATAACTGTCTTCCCCTCTCCTTCATAAGCTTATGAGTCTAAGTACCTTTGTCTCTTCTGTTCGCTATTATATCCCAACTACCAAAAATAATGTGGACGTTCAATAAGTTCTTGAATGACAAAGTGAATACCTATCTTCATTCCTTGAAATAGAACATGTAACGACTTTTATAGATCACTAGTTCACTCCCTTCATCATTTACTTGCTTTTTAAACAAAAATTGTAAAGAAAAATCATTTTGCACTTTAAATATGCAAGTGTAAGCCTTCATTCATCATGTTTGAGTAAGGAACACTGTCCAAAGTGGTACCAATTTCCCCTGGAAAAAGCAAAAATCAGCATTTCCAACATATCGTGTGACATTTGGGTAATCAATGTGAAGAACTAGGCTCTACCCCTTCCATTTTACAGGTTGTGTTATTGAGCTCAAGCAGGTACAATGATGTTCCTTGTTATTTAACCCATACCTTAATCCTAATTTTTTTTAAAGATTTTATTTATTTGACAGAGAGAGATCACAAGTAGGCAGAGAGGCAGGCAGAGAGAGAGGGGGAAGCAGGCTCCCTGCTGAGCAGAGAGCCTGACGCGGGGCTCCATCCTAGGACCCTGAGATCATGACCTGAGCCAAAGGCAGAGGCTTTAACCCACTGAGCCACCCAGGCACCCAAACCTATTCTTTTGAAGTGTCCTTCTTCCCCTGGGTTCCTCAAATGTGAGCTGAATGCCAAAGTCAATGGAGACCACCCCAATGATTTGACTTTATTACAAAAATTATGCTGTTCTTACACGGCTTGAGAATGGATGCATTTTCATGAAGAAAGAACTGAAATTTCAGGATGCTATCTAAGTTAGAGCCTTCTGATGGACAAACCTAACCGTTGGCTACTCCAGAGAACTCCTGCTTTTCATGCCGTAATTAACACTGCTCTCAAAAAGCCTTCCTGGTCTCCCTGTTCCTCCTACAAAGTTCGCAAAGGCCCAGTGCCCTATTACAGTATTTGCGCCCCCTGACCACATTTTTCAGAGTCTGTATAAACATGCAATCCATAAAGTTAACCCCGAAATCAAAGTGGGCGTGAATTCCATCCACCTACTGGCTGTGTAACCCTCAGCAGGGCACTTACTCCCTAAGCGTCATCTGTAAAATGGGGTAACAATAGACCTGCTTTATAGGGTGTTGGGAGGATTGAATGAGATAATACCCATAGGGCTTCTGTTAGCTCTTCCGCCATCACACCCAGGTAGAATTCAGAGTCTACATGAGAGACACATTTTCCCTATAAATCTACTAGCTTATTAAATGAGTATGGTAAAAGTTCATATTGAATATATGAATACTGTAGTGCTCCCCATGGGAGAGACCCTCAATCTGTCAAAACAAAGTCCTGAAAAATGGAGCTCCTCTTCCATTGTTAGCCTAATGGTGGGAGCGGGCAAGAAGTTTTGCTTAGTTTGCACCATATTGTCAAAGTGAGTGGCCTTTGCCAAAGGAGCACATTAGAGAAAATGGTTCTCATGGTAAAAACTGAAAAGCCTGGGATAGTGTCCAGCTCATTTATGATTTAATGTATTTAAGGCGGGCTTCACCTTATGCAAATAACAGACTACGCATGCATAACCTCTCTCGCCTGGATAGTGGCTTTTCAAATCTGGATCGAATTCGGAGAGAAATGCTCTGTCAGAGGGAAGCAGCGAGACAAACACACCCATAGGGGTTTATAGTTACAGGGGAGGGTTGGGGACTTGGTTGCAAAATCCTCATATATTGGACCCGCTTTGTGGTCAAAATAATATGGTCTCTTACAATGTTTCATTTTCTTTGACTATATCTTGAGTTAATGGTAAAGCAGAGCAGAAGCGATGGCAGTCCCTGTCTCAGACGTATTTTCCCTTTTAACAGAGACAGGATAGTGTGATCAAGCAAAGTTCTTCCTTCTACTTGTTTAAACAGATACGAGGCACTGAGACATCATCATGACCCTTGTCCTCAAGGAATCCACAATGGTAGTGGGAGGAAGACAGGGAAGCCACAAGCGCTGAGTAGGACAAGTTGTAGCAGTCATGTGAATGACAACAGCAGAGGAGAGTAGGTTTCCTTAGAAGGCTGTTTAGGGACTGGGTGATGGGCTCTGAGGAAGAACCAGGCTTTGGAACCAGGCTTTGAGGCAATGCTAGCAATGCTAGGATTTCTTAAGGCAAAGAAGGAGAGAGGCTTCCAGAGGGTTAAGAGGGAGAGGAAACCATTTTGAGTCTTGACAGTATAAAGTGTCCAGGCAATACCCTTAAGCCAGTAATGTGGCTAAAAATGGGATTGGAAAGGAAGGGAAATCCCATTATTCCAGCTGGGCATAATCATCCCATTGTATGCAGGGCACTTTATTTTTTTTAAGATTTTATTTATTTATTTGACAGAGAGAGATCACAAGCAGGCCGAGAGGCAGGCAGAGAGAGAGGGGGAAGTAGGCTCCCTGCTGAGCAGAGAGCCCGATGGGGGGCTCGATCCCAGGACCCTGAGATCATGACCTGAGCAGAAGGCAGAGGCTTTAACCCACTGAGCCACCCAGGTGCCCCTGCTGGGCACTTTATAAACACGATTCCCCTGACTCCTCCCATAAGCCCCACTGGACAGGTAAGAAAACCAGGAGCTCAAAAAGGAACACAGTCACGTGCAAAGTTGGAATCAAACTCAGGGATGTCTGACTCCAGCACCTGCACTCTTTGCATCCAATACCCAAATGCTATGAATTAAAATCCAAAATTAGAGTCAAGGAGAGCAGCAAACTTCCAATAAACATTCATTCGTCAACAGAAGACAATTGCTTCTTAAGATTCTCCTGCCTGCCCTACCGCTCCAGATTTTCCGCAGAAATTGCTACCAGGATAATAACAATAGAATAGCTGGAAAATTAGTGAAGCAGCAAGATACATCGTAAACTAGCTAGCTAATCCCTGGGCAGGTTCTAGGTATATGCGTGCTAACCCTGTGACCCCTTCATTGTATTTGGGGACCACCGTCCCTCCTCCTGGTGGCCCGCTGTGCCCCTGGGCCTCTGCAACTGCACCATGAAAACATCGGTCACTTGCAACCAACCTGTCGGCCCCCTGTCTGCAGAGCAGGGGCAAGGGAGGGAGGCTCCGCAGGTGGGAGATAGCGTGCGCCATCCTTTAGCTCCCTTTAATGGCAATTAGCACAGGAGCACATCTTTCATTCCTGACCTGTGGGATTTTTTTCCTGAAACCCCCTACTTCACTTTTTAAACTTTATCGCCATCTCGCGGCTACTTTTAATATTGCATGTGAGTGATTCGGCGCAGGTTAACCTACCTTGTGATCCCGCCCTCACTTATTCAACAAGTACTTTTTGAGCCCCGATCCCAGGCTCTCGCACAGAAAAACAAGCTGATAAAGAGGAAGAAAGCCCAAGAGTATTATTGTAATTATGACTGAATACGCTTTAAGCCTCACTAGTCAAGTTTGCATTGTCAGGTTGCTGTTGAACTTGTGCAGCTTCTAGCTGATGTCTCAGCCAGCCGAGCTGTTCCCCCTCGTGACAGGTACACAAGTCCTGCTCCCTGACAAGTCACTTAAGAGCTCTGCGACATCTGAGAAACAGAATGGAATATCGACCTTATACACATAAAGTTACATGAGTGACAGGTGCCCAGCATAGAAAAAAATCCAAAAAGTGAAAGTTAAAATTATCTTCAGTTCCATCACACCGAGATAAGTATCTCAACAGTTTGATGTATATCTTCCATGTTTTTATGCATCTACGTCACACAAGTGGTATCATTGTATGCCTGTTCTTCTTAAACTTCCTTTCAGAAAAATGTGAAAGCCTCTTCCTTGTTTGCTGCTAGAGTCCTAGACTCTGAAGGATCCTCTGAAAGTAGTTGTTAAATGCCTCTTACGCTGTTGGTGAAAGTGCAAACGGGTCCAGCCACTCTGGAGAGCAATATGGAGATTCCTCAAAAAGTTAAAGATAGAGCTCCCTTATGATGCAGGAATTGCACTACTAGGTTTTTACCCAAAGAATACTAATTTAAAAAGATATAAGCCCCCCTGAGTTTCTTGCAGCCAAGAAACTACTATTATTTCTAGTAGCCAAAATATGGATGCAATCCAAGTATCCACTGATAAATGGATGGATAATGATGTGGGGTGTGTGTGTGTGTGTGTGTGTGTGTGTGTGTGTGTGTTTCAACGCAATATTACTCAGCCATCAAAAAGAATGAAATCTTGTCATGGCAACAATGTGAATGGAGCTAGAGGATATTATGCTAAGTAAAATAGTCAGAGAAAGACCAATACCACGTGATTTCATTCATGTGGAATTTAAGAAACAATACAGAAGAACATATGGGAAGGAAAAAAAAGGGGAGTGGGAAATAAACCATAAGAGACTCTTAGTGGTAGAGAACAAACAGGGTTGATGGAGGGGGGTGGTCTGGATGGATGATGGGCGTTAAAAAGGGCACTTGCTGTCATGAGCACTGGATGTTCTATCCCATTGATGAATCACTAAATTCTACCCCTGAAACACTATAGGTTAACTAGCTAGAATTTAAACAAAAATTTGAAAAAGCAAAAAAATAAATCGATCTAAAAAATTTAAATAGTTGTTAAATGAATGTGAATAAGCAATGTGCATAAAACTGCTTTTAATAACTGTATACAATTTCACTTTGGGGATACCCTCTGTTTAACTAACATACTCTCATCTGATATTAGGATTCTTTCTATTTTATTATTAACAAGACTATAAAAATCAAAGACAGTGGAATTGTATGAGTTTTACCATTGAGCGGCATGGTAGAGGGGTCCTTCAGTCGACCTGGCGATTATCAGCCAGCAGCAACAATGCTGGTGACCTCTTGCCAGATAAAATACAAGCTCTGATACACAAGATTGCTGTGTTTGTGTAAATTTTACGCATCAGAACAAGACCAAGGTGACATCCTCTCTCTCAGAACTGTAATCTGTGATCCTCAAGTCTGTCTGCAAATTAGAATTACCTGGGGAAATTTTAGAACTAGGGTTGCTCTGAGTCCCAGCCCCCCAGTGATTCTGATTTAATTGGTCTCTGGTGGGTCTCACTCACATGTATTTTCCAGAACTCTGGGTTAAGTCTAAGTGCAGCCAGGTTAGAGAAACTACTTTCTATGGAGTTACCCCAGATTTCATGTCAGGGTGATCCTCCCAAGAGGGGAAACAGCCCCAGTAAAGAAGCCCTTTTTTTTTTTTTAAGATTTTATTTATTTGACAGAGAGATCACAAGTAGGCAGAGAGGCAGGCAGAGAGAGAGGGGGAAGCAGGCTCCCTGCTGAGCAGAGAGCCTGATGCGGGGCTTGATCCCAGGACCCTGAGATCCTGACCTGAGCCGAAGGCAGAGGCTTTAACCCTCTGAGCCACTCAGACGCCCCTAAAGAAGCCCTTCTTGAGTGTGTCTGATCAAGATGAACATAATATCCTAGCTGCTCAGACACCAGGCAGCAAGTTCTGCATCCTCAGGCTAATTGGAACCCCTCAGGGCTATTTTTGGGAATTAACAACACAAGTAATGCAAGCGGAGGGACTATCTGTTTCGATAGCTTGCCAATACCGTAATGACTGTACACGGAGCAACCATAATCCTTGTGCACGTAAAGCCCCAGACTGCGTCTCTCTGTTGTAACATATAACAGCAAACCCATCAGCAGCCAGTATCCTTTTACCGGACATGGGTATTAAAACAGGCTTCAGCTGCCAGGTAGAGGAAATCAACTTTGGAACTACATATATACTTCATAACTGGTTGAGCACCATTTGGGAGATTTATGAAGGAGCTTCTCCCGGATTCTTTAGAATCAGAGACCCATATTCCTTTGAGAATTCCTTAGCCTGATTCCTGACTGGCTGCTCTCCTTTCACGTGTTGCAGACTTCGGAGCAATGCTGTCTGAGCGGAGCATGCCCAGATCACTCACCCTGCACCCCGCCACCCCCCAAGGTGCAATTAAATGCTTCACATGGGACCAAAATGCCAGACAGTCCCATGGGCCGGAAAGGAGCTCAGGGTATTGGATGTGGTCCCTGCTCCCCAGGAGATTCTAGTTAAAAATAAAAGTAAACAACAGAGAAACCTTCTCTAGTGCCAGAAACAGCTCTAACCATTTTTCTTTGGGGAATAAAACGTCTCATTTTTAAAACTCCAGTGAACTGACAGTTCCTTATATGTTTCTCTTCCCATGCAGTTGGTTTTGATCTGTGCGATTCTTTCTCGTCTTTCAAGTATCGCAGCTGTGATTTTTGGAGGGCCTGGGCGGTGGGGGGGTTCTCTCTGGAGGAAGGGAAAGGTCAGTTTTGCGTCTTTCTCCAATGTGTTAAGGGTAGAATTCAAAGTAAAAGAACCAAAATTTCTATTGATGCCTTCTTGATGTCGAAGTTTACGTTCCCGGCGCGCCTGCCTGAGCAGTTTGCTATGACAATGAATTCCCGTCTGAATCTGCCCACGCGGGTCAGCGGCAGGTGTAGAAATGTGGGCTTCCGGTCCAAGTTCTCAAGTCGAGATGATCACATACGTTCTTCTTCAAGAGACCTTTCTGAAAAAGCACACCTAATTGAAATGAATAATAAAAGGATCATCACCAGCCTTGGTTTCTGTGTCCCTTTGTTACATAAGGGACACAGGAAATAGTTCACGACCCCTCCTGCTAGAATATTTCCATTGGCATTAAATGTGCCCGTTTCCTCCCAGGCAGGAAAATAAAGCCTCCTTCAGTCCCACACCCTGTAATGACTGCCTGGGGCTGTCACCCGAACACACACACACAAACACACACACACACGCACGCACGCGCAGGTCACCTCACTGTTAGTGTCCACTTCTCCACTTACACTTACATCCTCTCTCTGGCTTTGGCCTCTATCACTCCACTGAAATCTCTCCAGCCAAAAAGACAAAAATGTCTTTGTTCCAAATGTAATGGGCCCTTTGGAGTCTTTACCTCACTTGACGTTTCGGGCAGCGTTAAGCGCTGTGGGTCACTCCCTCTTTGACACACCACTTTCCTTGACTTCAGGCCACTTCATTCTCTTGTGATTTTTTTCCTACTTCTCTGGCCATTCCCGGGGGTCCCTAAAACTTGTGGTTTACACACTGTCCTGCTCTCTCCCCTTTCCTCTATTCTCTGTAGCTTCTCTGCCCTGGGACCCACCCACTCCCATGCTTCCAAATAGCAGCTGTGAACTCTTTTTTTTTTTTTTAAAGATTTTATTTATTTATTTATTAGGAAAGAGAGAGAGTGAGAGAGAGCATGAGAAGGGAGAAGGTCAGAGTGAGAAGCGAACTCCCCATGGAGCCGGGAGCCCGATGTGGGACTCGATCCCGGGACTCCGGGACCATGACCTGAGCCGAAGGCAGTCGTCCAACCAACTGCGCCACCCAGGGGCCCGCAGCTGTGAACTCTTGAAACTGCTCCCACCCCGACGCCCTGGTCATTCTCCTGAACCCTGAAACCATGTGTCCAACAGACCCCACAGCCGCAGCACGTCCTGAGCTCGGCTCTGGCACTCACCCTCAGCAACTTCTACATTCTCATGTCTATTGCAAATACGACATATATTCTGTCTCCACAAGGCAGTACCCAGAGCCCATTTTCCAAGCCAGAAACCTGGCCATCACTCTTGATGACTGAGCCACTATATCCATCAATGTCTCAGACACATCGCCGCTTTCCATCTTGGCTACTGTCTCGGTCCCTTCTGGCTGCTAGGACAGAATACCCAAACTGTGTGGCTTATAAGGAGCAGAAATGTATTTCTCAGAATTCTGGAGGCTGGGAAGTCCAAGGTGAAGGTGCCGGCAGATTCCGTGTCTGGTGAGAACCTGCTTCCTGGTCCCCACTACAGCCGCTCGTGACGAAAGTAGATGAGGAAGCTCTCTGGGATCCGTCTTATAGGGGCAGGGATCCCTTTCACAGGGGCTCCACCCGCATGAGGGCATCACCTCCTGAAGACCTCCCGCTCTAAACATCACTGAATTGAAGATTAGTTTTCAACATCTGAGTCTGGGTCAGGGATCAGAGAAGGGACACGAACATTCAGTCAATAGTGGCTTCTGTGGCTTTACTTAGGCAGCCTGCATCATCCTTCACAGGGATCCCCCAGCCAACCCCCCTACACGGCACACTGTTTCCATTCTTGCTGACCCGCTCTCTGCGCTCCAGCCAGAACTCTCTCTATATATTGCAGTCCGTCCCTGTTATCAGGACCTCCCATCGCTTTCCGCATACACCCCCTCCGCATGGGCTCTATTAGGTTCTCTCTGCACCCCCCACTCACCTTTCCACCCTTCTATGTCCCCAAGTACTCCAGCACAGGACTGGGGTACTTGCCTTACTGTGTCTGACCCCAAGCCCTTTGCATATGCTGCTCCCTGGGCCTAAAACACCTCCCACCCAGCCTACCCCACTGTTTTGCCTCGTCATCGTCTACATATCCTCCTACAGCCTCCCCAGATAAACCTCCTGGAGCCCCTCGAGGCTGCGAGAGTGGCCTCTTGTCTTCTCCCGGAGCACCTGTGTGTACCTCTAACCCTTCACCTGTTACACCGCACTGAAACAGCACGGGTATCTGTTATCTTCTTGCTCCAAGAAGACTGTAAATTCCATAACGGCAGAGTCTGAATCTTCTTCATCACGTGCTCACAACATCTGTCAATTTGCCTTGCTTGGCAAACAGTAAGTGATTAATAGATACCAAATGAATAAATGCAGCATGATTTTACTTTTCTAGTACAGGGATGGTATGGGGAATAAAAATGGAAACAATCATTTTAAGGCATTGAAGTCATAAAAGCACCCCCAGAAGAAAGATAACAAGCCCTTTACCTGTTACCCTAGTTAGTGTAATCTTTAGTCGTATCTGTATGCCATGAACTGTTTAAATAGTCCAACTGTGTGGTTCTTTTCATTTGTCCAAGGGAATGAAACTATAATGAAAAGTTGTATTTGTATGTAGATACCTGCAAGTGTTCCTAAAATTCTGATATTCATGTGATTTTTTTTTGCAGTTTTTTATTATGTTCAACTAGCCACTGTATAGTACATCCTTAGTTTTTGATGTAGCGTCCAATGATTCATTAGTTACGTATAACACCCAGTGTTCATCACCACACATGCCCTCCTTAATACCCATCACCGTTACCCGTCCCTCCACCCCCTCCTTTCTGAGACCCTCAGTTCATTTCCCGGGGCCCACAGTTTCTCATGGTTCATCCCTCCTTTCTGATTTCTCCCCTTCAGATTTCCCTCCCTTCCCCTACCCGGTGGAAGGAGAGGAGCTAAGATTTCCTTGTTCTGGGATCAACAGGCGTTTGCCGGCGCCCTCTTCTGGATGAATGAAGAATAGCTTACATGTGAAAAAAATTCTGTAAGGAATGATGTTTTCGGACCAACCCCACAGGGTGTTCTGGGTTCATTCAGATCAACTCTGACTTTCCAGAGGAGAAAGGTAGTTGGAAATCCGGGGAGGCAAGTGTGTGATGTCACCACTGATCCAGAAACTGTTGTCCTGCAGCGTCCTGCCAGCCCGTCGAGGGGATCGGTGATGGCCTTGCGTCCCTCCAGCCGAGAACTTACAGGCTTCCCCGTGACACTGCCCTCCCCCCGAACACACAGCCCGGCCCCCTTCTAGACCAGACCAGGGGACCCCCTCCGCCCAGCGATTCTCTTTAAAGCCTGGTTGCCAGATTTAGCAGATATTTGGCAAATATTTTCTTTTCTCTGGAAACCCTATCTCTGCCGTACCCAGCCACACCAACTCTGGGCTGATGCCGCCTTGCTTCGCTGTGTCAACTCACTTGATTTTTCTTCCTAAAGTTTATGAGTCTCTTAAATTGCTTGACTTATTTTTTTAAGAAATATTTTTGGTCCCTTTTTGTTTGTATTAAGCCCTTCCCCATCCTTTGTTTTTACTTCATTGTTTTACTTTCTACTAATTATTTTTGACTACTTCCTTTTCCCTCATAAGTTTTTTTTCTAAGCTGATAATATCGTCCAGTGGTTTATTTTTATTTTAGCCTTACTTTTACTCTCACTCATGTTTTCACTGAAAGCTTTCAGTTTCTTGGTCGATTAAATTATTTGCACTTTTGTATCCTCTTCTCTTACTTAAATATTTTACCGATTCTTTTCTATTAAAGTCCATTTTCTGTGTTTGACCCTTGACTGTGTCTTTGCTTCATTTTTACTTTATCTACTCTCCACTGATTATTCCTGACTCTTGTGTGTGTGTGTGTTTCATTTTAATTTGACATTTTACTTGACATTTAAGCCTTTTTGGCTTTTTCTTTTATTATTCAGACAAATATTATCTTCTGATTTTATTTTTAAATTGATATTTTTTTCCTCTTATTTTACAAAGAGCAATTCAAGAGACACTGATAAACGCAACTGGAACGATGGTGTGCACTTCGAAGGAGAGCACGAGACACTCCTTCATCCCTGGGGCAGGCACTCCCTGGAGAGAATGTCAGGGCAGCAGGGGCCCCTGCTGATTGCTCTCCTTCACTTAGTTTCCTCGTGAGCAAAGAAATAAAGAACGTTGAGTCAGGAAGTGAGATAAGGAAAGGGATCTTGGATGCTGCTTTCTGCTTATAATAGTCATTTTGCAATAGTATCTATACATCCATACTGAAAACATTATTACAGGTAACTTCAAAGGGACAGCTGCTCCTTGGCCTTGATGGTAAGTCAAGTTCAGGAGGCCTAAGGAAAAGGGATTCCTCTTATATCCTCTCCAAAAGATGGTAATTATGTTAGGAAGGGAGGGAGGGAAGGAGGAAGGAAGGAAGGAAGGAAGGGAAGAAAGAAAAGGGAATAAAAAGGGAAAAAAAGGAGGGACGGAAAGAGGGGAAAAAATGAAAATGAAACTTCAGGAGTTTTTGTATCAACCTCCTTTTTGCACAACCTAAGAAAGGAAAGACAATCTGGACCTTAGAAAGACTCAAGTCTCCAGAAATTCACCTCCAGTGTGGCTCTTTGCGCACAGTGGTTTTCAACAAAGTGGCGGAGGTGGGGGGCATTTTGTCCTCCAGGGGACGTTTGGCAATGCCTGGAGACCTTGTTGGTTGTCACAACTGGCGGGGGGGGGGGGGGAGGGGGGGGGCGGATGCCACTGGCATTTAGGGGATAAAAGCCAAGAATGCTCCCAGGGGCTCTTTAATACATAGGGCAGCCCCCAGACACAGCAGACATTACCCAGCCCGGAATGTCGACAAAGCTGAGGTTAGAAACCCTGCTCTAATGGCAGGTCTCTTAACAATCTTCCTGTCACCTGATAGGACTCCCATTCACTCCCATTGAGTGACCTCTTCCCAAAGATCCCCTCTGGCGAGAACAGTTTCAGCTCCATCCACCAGTGTCTGAGATGTCCTGCCTCTCTCTTATTTCTCTACAAATTACTTCTCCACACGGCTTTGCTGGGTTGAGGTGCTCAGACCTCAATTTTCTCTTCCCAGAGTACTGCTTCTTCCTTGTGGACCGTAGTTCAACCAGTCCGCTCTCCCTGAGAATGCAAATCTGGCCCGGGGAGCATGCAGCTTCTCACTAGACAGGATGGACGATCCGCTCTTTGACCGGAGCCACATAAGCCCCTGTCACCCATCCCAGCGAGTCACTACGAGCAGCCCAGGCAGAGAGAACACGGAGCTTCCTGAGCACCAGAGCTCCATTCTTCCAGACCCAGTAGGTTCCCCCTGACTGGTTTTCTCTGCAAGCTCTGAAAACCCCCAGGGGCTCTTTGAGCTTACAGGTTTGAGGCCAAGAGAGACGACGAGATGGATGAGGGAAGCAGGCATCCACAATGAAGAACACGGGCTTAGAACTAGAGCACCTGCACTCAATCCCCAGCCCTGGTCGTGTGCCTTAATCACTCTGTGCCTCGGTTTCCTTATATGTAAAGTGGGGCTATCTTAAAGGGTTGCTGGGAGGGTCAAACGAGTGAGGACAAGGAACGCAGTTGGCACAGTGCCGGGCACAACTGTCTGGCAAAGGTGGGCATTATTGAAGAAGAGCCTGGCCATGAACCCACAGCCAATGGGGTCGCCAATTGGTCGCTAATTCTGCCCTGAGACAGCGTTGTTACGAACGAATCAACCAGAGGGTCAGCATGACCAGAAGTGACCTCTCTCCGAGGTTCAGTGAAAACTTAAACAAATTTCACTTCCTTCCAAGGGCAATGGGACTCGACTCCGTCCTACTTCACATGAATCGTGTTCCTTCCTTGCTATTTAAGAATGAGTACACCGAGTACAGTTCTCCAAGCTTCCCTGCTGGTTGATTCTCAGCTCCTTCTCCTTTGCCCCAGGGGAGTTCTTGGCCTTCCCCCGTAGAACTCTGTACATAATTATTAAGAAATACAAGTGAAACAGGATTTTAATTATTTTATTAAAGATAAGAAATATGGCTATACCCTTGAAGTCATATAAAACAAAGTAGTTTTTAAATCACTGGTGATAGTTCTATTTTTCCACCGAGTTTTAAAATATGTGAAGCCTGGGGTAAATTAAGAGAGATTTCGGCTTATTAACATTCCTAAACAGTTCTAAATAGGTCAAAAATCCAGTCGTAATACCTATAGTTCCTTCTTCTGATAGTAACACATGTTTTATAACTTAACATCTTTTTAAGGCGGTACCTTCCTGAAAACTTAAAATAAAATCGTGTCTTTAAACTTCAAAAATATTTTTTAATGGAAAGTTTCCTTATTACTTTCACAGAATACTTACATCCATCTTAAGGTTTAGAGGACAATCGAGCTAGTCTTTCTCATATCCCAGTATATACTATAGAATCTGGAACAGAGAAGACATTTCTTTTATGTTTGTTAGATGAATAAAACATACATATGAATTCATAAATGAACTATAGAAGCTATTCAAATTTTAATTTTTGCTTTGGGTTGTTTGTTAGTTTGTCTGTTTAATTAGCTTCTTTTATGGAAACTACTCCCAACAATAGTTTCCCTGGCATGAGAATAACATTTAACATTACGCCTTTCCGTTCTTATTTCCTGACATCTCTTTGACCTGAGGAAAGTTAAATAGTTCATTATCTGTAGGGCAAACCAATTATATACCCGAGGTCACTGACCAGGTCTCAGGCCAGTGAATAAGAAGGAACTAATCAGCCTCCCATCCAACCAGCCCAGGGTAGCATCCTAGGGAGGACATGGTCTGTCCACTGAGAGAGAGGTGGCTCCCAGTCCAGGGTCTGCTGCATCCTAAGCCCTCAATCTCCTTGTGTATAAAAGGGAACAATTGAGATTTTGTTGAGATGGTATATGTCGAAGCCTGGCATACAGTGAACCTTCTGTACATAGGCTATGTGTTAGGCCCTGATCCTAATCACTTCCATAGAAATAATAGGAAATTCATAGGAAAGCTGACTGGATGGTAGGAAGCGCTCCTATCTGTTAGCTAATTCCGTACTTCTCAATCCTTGGCTAAATGTTGACATCACCTACTGAATCCTTGGCTAAATGTTGACATCACCTACTGAAAAATTCTGATGCTTGGTACCCATCCTCAGAGAGCCTGATTTAAATGGGAATGAGGTGTCTATATGGTCTGAGAGTTGCCCCAGGAGATTCTAGGGGCCATCCAGGGCTGAGAGCTACTTACCTGACAGGTGTGCACAACCGTGTCCCTATACTCTCGTAGGTCATAAGTTTGGTGACAACCAATTTCATTTGAATGTACGTGCTTGTCCTTAAACTCTATTTAATTTGGTGCATTGGATATCTTTTAGGTAAGATCTTTGATGCTGATTCTAGGGTCTCCCTCTCAAAGTACAAAGTCTAGCCAGCACTCATAAAATAAAGAATGTATTGCGTAATAATTTACGTAATAAGTTATTACATAATTTATTGAGCATCTTCTATGTGCCAGGAGCTGTGTATTCTTCTGGGATCCAGAAAGGAGCATGACACAATCTTTGCTTCAACTTACTCCCAGTCTAGCGGAGGGACAGTGACAGTTTAATGTGACATGTGTTCCCGTATGGGTACGTACTGGAGGAAGGTCACTAAACCACGCCCTGGAGAGGGAGAGAGCCTGAGAACACATGCAGAGTAGGTGATGATAAGGGTAGATAGAGAAGAGCGGTCCAAAGACAGAATGTTGGAGGCACAAGTGGGGAGGAGAGTTTGCCAATTTCAACCGATAACCATGAATTAATATTGTTTCATCTTCAAAGTATTAGGGTAAGTCTGTAGGTACCTATCATACATTGAAGATTATATTCAGATAATAGGGGTTTACTACTATTCCTACCTGGCAACTTCTTATTAATTAAATTCCCCAGGAAATATGTGTGATAATACCCTGACATAGTATATTAAAGAAGTTGAATAAATAACTGTTAATATCATTTCTGTTTTTTGAAGTTCTACAACACAGATAAAATTCATTTGCATGCTTCCTTTTTCTCTTCCTTTTCCTTATCTAATAGACTAATTAAGGCAGGTTTTGTGTGCCTGTCGTTGTTTGCATATAAGATAGAAGAGTGGAAATGTCAGTCGTGTTCCAAGTAAAATAATTCCCAGAGAGTTGGCCTGTTGACAGCTCTGGCTTTAACCACTTAGTCAGATTGATTTAAAAATATATTACTCCTTATGTTCAGTGGTTTTCAACCATAGCTTATTGAATTTTGAGAGGGACATCAAAGCATTGCAGAATTGACATTTGACTTAAAATATACATAAATGCGGCATTTCGTGTTCTCACCTCCCATTATCATATAGTTAAACTACGCGGGGGTCAACTTTTTCAGCTTCTGAAAACCTCATATTTAAAGATGCTTTCTGATCTTTAAATGGAAAGTGCTATTGATGATAAACTAAAATATTTCCTTCCCTCGGATAATCTATGTATCATAGCTTTGAGTTCAACTCAGGATATCTAATTTGTCAGTATTCTTTCCTTTCGAATCTAAACTTTATAAAAGGGAGAATTTATTGGCTCAAGGACCAGTAATAGGGGAGAATGAATGCAGACTCTCAACTGATGTGATTAAGACTCTAGCTGGGTTGCTTCATCTCTCAGTTGTGTTGCCTTCATTCTCTGGTAGGTTCTGTCTCCGCACAGAGGAAACTGGGCTCTGACACACCCAAAGCCCCAAGGGATTATAGCTCATGGTCTCTGAAAAGGAAACTGTCAGGGAACCAACCTTTCAAGTCCCCCAAAGAACTCTGATTGGCCCTTGTTGGCTACTCTGGACCAATTGGGCTACTCTGGACCTATCACTCTGTCTAGGGAGATGAGCTTTTCTGATTGACCCTTGGCTCCACCACTGATGGCCAGGCCCACCAGAACCACATGGAGAGGGGTAGAGCAGTCCCCCTGACATAGAAATTGGGGGCAGACAAATTAAGAGATGAGCATTACCAGGAGCAGTGTTGTTATAGGGTTTCCTTTGTTCCTCCCTCAAAATTGCAGTATTTCTGCTAAGCAAAAAATGAAGATCCAATGGAAAAACTAGCTACATTATAAAGTTAGCTGTTCTTCCCTTTTGAAAATTCTTTCAACTACTGACACATTTCCCTTCTGTGAGCAATAGACTGTTTCTGCAACATCACAAAATTCTCTTTGGTGATTCAGCTGCCCGAGAAAATTCTTAGTAGCTCAAATAACTAGTGTCTCAGAAAAAGAATTACAGTTTAATAAAATACAAATACATTAACCAAACCTGTTTAGCTTGAGTTTGTTATTTCTCCAGGGAAGATGGGGACTGGGGAAGAAGGAGATAGGCGGAAAATTATAAGCAATTTCATTTTTGTGCTCTTCACTATATAAGACTTCCGTGAAAAGTTGTTAGTGTATTTGTATTCCTATATAGTAATTATAGGCTGAAAGACACTAGTTTCCGGGCACTCAGATACACTCTAACAGGATAGAACGACCTTGGCAAGGTCACTTTTGTCCAAGGATGGTCCTCAGTTCTGAAAGTCCAAAAACTGTTTTCTCTAATTCATTCAAGCATTATCAATATCTCCAAGTCTGGCTAATACCAAACTTACAGAAGAAATCTGAGAATCTTCTTGAAACCTCCCTTCATGTATATTTCCATAGTGACCAGGCCCTCCTAATTCCATATTCTTAATACAGCCCCCATTCTCAACCTGTTTTCCCCTCTGCCTCTATCACACACTGACTCTTATCATCAGTAAGATGGGAGGGGAGAGTCAGTGATTTTCTCTCTTTCAGAGGCAGTGTCTGGGAGAAGCCAAATTTTAACCTCCAAGTTGCTTGGCGAACATGACATATCAGCAAGATCTATTACTAGAATCCACTTAATGGCTGGTGGTGTCAAACTATGCCAGTCGGATGCATCCCTATCCACTCTATAGATAAATTGAATCTGTGAGCCAGCTGGTCAGAGACTCTTCTCAGGGCTTAATAAAGAAAATCCTCAGTTTCTCTATTCTCAATTCTTTTTTTTTTTTTTAAGTTACCTGCTTACTATATCCCTTCTGCTGATACAGTCATTCTTTAGAAATGGTAATGAGGGGTACCTGGGTGGTTCAGTCATTTGGGCATCTGCCTCTTCATTTGGGCTCAAGTCATAATCTCAGGTTCGTGAGTTTGAGCCCCACGTCGGACTGCATGCTGGGTGTGGAACCTTCTTGGGATTCTGTCTCTCTCTCTCTCCCCCTCTCTACTCATGCAACCGCGCTCTCTAAATAGATAGATAGATAGATAGATAGATAGATAGATAGAGATAAAATGGTAATGAAACCAGTAGTCGAGTCAGGAAGCGTATGCCCAGGGAACTGCAAGGCAGCCGCACTGGCTGTCTTGAAAAGGGAGTAGGAGAAAAGGGAGGGAGGAGATGGTACATGAGCCATGGGAAGTGACATCTCCAAGGGCCTCGTTGGTTTGCTTGGCAACAGGAGAACCGTGTATTCGACAGGTGGTAGAGAGCTGCCGAAGGATCTCAAGCAGAGAAATGACACTGTCACATTTGCATTTTAGTAAAATGGGTCAGATGGTGGTATGGAGAGGGGGAGAAGGGACAATGGCACAGGGGAGCAGCAAGAAGAGGTGGATGTAGCCGTCCGTAGGCAATGGAAACCAAGAGGCAACGTGGGGCGGACTGTCGTGCAGGTAACATCCTCATCAGCCCCTAATACCTGTCTGGATGCGAGTGAAACCCATGGTTAGGGAGATGGGTTTTTTTAAATCATTTTTTTCTTAAAGACTCCATCGTTTCCAGCCATTGTATGCCACATGGTTTCCATATCCACACCATTCTGGCTTCTTTCTTGATATGGATGGAATCTGGTGACCCTTCTACCATCATTTAATTGCAACCTATTCTTCCCCACAGGGTAATGATCCTGAAATAATAGCACTGCCACTTTCTACATCACGGTGTCAACTTAAACTGCGATTAGGTCACAGATTCAAGCTATTAGGAACTATTATCATAATAGCTATGGATTCCTTTATTTGCAGATGCTCAGTTGTGAGATATAGAATTCTGTGCAAGAGTAATTAGTTTTAAATTTATTTTTGCAATTACATTAATTGAACATGGGAGCGAATTTAAAAATAGGAAGGGCGTGGCATTGAGCCTGACACGATGTCTTCATAATGGGCAGATTAAGGAGAAGATTATTACCAGTAGCTGAAAACAAACCTTGCTCCTGTGTAACAGTTGCACTGCAGATACAATGGCCCGTACCTCCGCTCCAAGTTCGATGACCATTCAGTGCATTTGCCATGTGTCTTCATGAGAGGCGCTTTGAAAATGGCCCGATTCCCAAAGCAAGAGGAGGGCATCCCAGTCGTCCCGCTGAGGCTTGGAATCTGCAGCATTCCCACAGACATCCCCAAAGCAAACTCACAGTTTCCCTAGGAGACGTCTCAGTAGCATCTACACTCACCACTCATACCTGCTCGTGGCCAGGCCTCCCACGATCCCCCAACTTTTAACAAAATACACAACCGTTCTTGATCACGCCAAGCGTCTCGTCCTAAGATCCCAGTTGCACTCAGTGTCCAGCCAGCCCTCCTCTGGCAAGCTGTCCAGCCCTTCCCTTGGTCATGGCAGGGAGCGCTGCAGAGTGAGGCTGCTTCATCTCCCGTGGCCCGGCTTCTGATTATGCGCCCATCTGCTCTTCAATCCTGGTCAATCCTGGCCGCCAGCCTTCTTACCAAACACGGAAGGGCCCTGGCAGGTCAAGTGTGGGGGAGGGAGCAGGCTCTCCTAGACCCCCACTCTGTAATGCCGGAACAAAGGCCGAACAAAACGCTTGCAATACTAAGCCATCTGCTAGAGGGCATCATACGTTAAATAATGATGTGGCTGTTTTTCTGTGGGATGACACAGGGTTTTTTAGTTCAAAACCAAGGTCCAGTTTCTTTGTTTAAAAAAAAAAAATTCCACAGTGTCCAAAGTCATCATAGCTGAAAAACAATAGCCTTTGAGTTCTTGCTATTTTTCAAGGGATTTATATGGACACTTTATTACTGTTTTTGTCCCCTTTACAGATTCACAAAACGACCTGCCATGATTCAGGGCAGCTAACCTTCTCCACCACCGACTGTAAAACCCTCTCTTGAAAGCTCTATTAACTTGACTACCTGAAGACCAACAGATGAGAAAGGACAGTCACAGGAAAATGCCCGATTGAGGACAAGGAGACTTTTTGTAATTGTTGTCTCTCTCTCACGCTTTTAGCCTCCAGAGTTGACAGGGGCAGGCTTTTAGGGGAACTCATGTCAAAACTAAGTGGAGGGTCCATTATCTCAGTATTTATAGTGCACAGTTTGTGTTATCCAAAGAAAGCGTCAGTGGTTTGGTTTTGAAAAGGTTTTGTTGGCTGCCAGCGTTTGCACACATCTATAAAGGACACATCTATATGCCCCCTGTAAGAAAAAATACGTGCGAGGTACAAACCCATCTCCCACGCCCTCCACCCCACTCCCCTGCCTTATCTAATAAATAGCTTATGTTTGTCCTTGTGTATTAAGAAATGACTATTTTTTAGCTGGCATTTAGAGCCGTCAAAAATACATTCCAAAGATGTATCCATTCTACTTAAAAGACTTTCTATCTGTCCCCTCCATCCCCAGGAAGCATAGTGTAACTTATCAGATTAGATACTGAGTTTCCTACAGAAAAACCCAATGTAGACTTATGACCAAAACATAAACATCAAATGGCTCCATCTGATCGGGGCACCGAAGATGATTCCCCCGGTCTCAGTGCAGAGACTGTGCAGAACGAAGAACAGCACAGGACCCGGGGGTTCATCAGGTGACTTGTCTATGAAGCTAGGCTGCCAGGCAAATTGACCGTGAGCTCTCACTGTGTCCCAGAGGCACTTACAATATCTAAAACCACACGCAAATTTTAGCGCTCAAAGTCCCAAGACCCTCTTGCAAAAAAATCCAAGAGCCATACGGCAGTCTGGCAGTCAGGCACTGGGCAGCTTAGAACTTGATAGCATTGATCAAACACGATCAGCTTCTGCTGGAGACCAGACCGTATTGCCTCAGGAAATGCCTGAATGCTTAAGACAGTTCTCAGATCACGGCAGGGGTTCCCAGGCGACTCCAGATCCACTCCGCACGCCCTGGGGTACAACCGAACTCCTAAGAGGTGGAATTCTTTCCTTTTTTCCTCCAGTACGCACGGTGTTCCAGGTTGGAACACCCCAGGTATCTACCCTTGATAACATTTCACTCTTAGCCAACAGGAAGTGTTCACAGAGGTGACATGTTTGTATCTTGCACATTTTGACACACTTAGGGTGTTATTCCTAAGACTATCTGGAACTTCCCAGTAAGCTCTGAAGACATCCTGATTCTGCTGAATGGTCTGAGACATCTTGTTGTGTCTTTCCTCAACTTCCGCTAGTTCTCCAGCCTCCAGGGCTGCTCTTCTCGCCTCTTTCACTGACACCTTCACTCTGCTCGGTCCTTAAACTTAGAGAATTTCAAGGACTCCATTCTTGGTCTTTCTTGCCCTCCGGAAGACTCCGCACGTCTTCCCTGGTAAATACGTCAACCACCATATTTGTGCGGGAGACATCTGTGTCCCCAGTCTGAGTTCCAGATTCCTGTCCCAATCACCTGTTTTGATTTCTCCACCCGAAGGTCCCCCAGGCACCTTCAATGCAACAGTTGTCAATGTGAATTCATCATCTTCACTGCCAAAAGGTGTTTGTACTTCTCCATCTCAATTAGAACTTCCTCGTTGCTCTGCTAGCTGGTTCCAACCAGGATACAGAAACCTCACCATGACTGAAATTAGGAAGCTTAATTATAAGAAGTATCAAACTATGCTGGGGGCTAACTATAGAGCTATAAAGAGGGCTCTAAAGGGCAGTCTCAGGCTGTGGGAGAGCACCCGAGGAAGGACAAATTTGGAAATGCCCCCCAGGGTTGGCGTTCAGATCTCACTGGGAAGGTATGGTTGCAGCCCCCTGGACGACGGGGGCGTTGGCCGGGCATCCAGGCATGAGCTCATTGATGGTCAGAGCGGCAAGCCCTGACCCTCCGGGGTTCAGAGGAGCTCAGGCTGGTGGGTGAGCAGAGAGGGAGTTGGGACCCCTGGGCGTATGAGGTCCGGAGTGTGTTGTGTCTGCGGTGGGAGGGCTGCGGCAGTGTGGCCCGAGGCCACGCCCGAGCTGCCAGACCTGCAGCAAGAGCAGCAAAAAGCACAAAGCAGCACATGGACCAGGGAAGTTCCCATCTTCCTGTCTGCCCCTCCAGCGCCCCCTGCTGACACGGAAAGGAGGAATGCTCGAAGACTCCAGTTTGTCCTGCCAGAGCGGGCCCAGAACGGTGAATCCAGGGCTGAGCAGTAATGAATCGATGGCTGGCACCGTTGCCTCCAGTAAGCTCCTCACATTTAGTGGCCAGATCTTGCCGACCCCTTAGCAGGTCACCCGCGGCGTAGACCCATCCTCTCTTGTCCCTACCCCCTCGACCTCGGGTTTATCCTCTGCCCAGCTGGTCAGGGACGGTGGCTGCAGCCTTGTGACTGACTGGTCTTCCTGCCCCCAGTCCCATCACTGCACACTACCAAGTATCTTCCTAAAGTAACAAATTATCTTTATTATGCATGCCCTTGCTTAAAAACCTCTGGTGGCTGGCTATTGGGCTAATGCAAGACATTAATAACAGAAAAAAAAAAGGTATGTGGGAGTAGGGGCATAAGGATCATGTGGGATTTTTCTCGACTGTCTGCTCATTTTTCTATGAGCCTAAAACGGCTCTAAAAAAATAAAATCTTTAAAAAAAAAAATCTTTTTAACTTTTAAAGAGAAAAGCTCCTCTGTGGCTCCCCTTTGCCAACCTCCACCTCTTTGGGATCAGGTTATTCCCAATCTTCATGTCCACGCGGCCTCTTTTCACTTCTCAGACTGAGTTTCTCAACTTCACAGACTGAGTTTCTCACCCCGAGCCCCGAATTTTCCACCATTGGCCTCCCCAACAAGGCGTTTCCTTTTGTGGAATACTCCTGGCTGCTTTCGTCCACAGGAAAGTCCCTATCCGTCCTGCAAGTCCCATCTCAGAGGCCAATTTTCGGCAAAACCTTTCCTGATCATCAGACAAGCCAGTTGCTTCTCTCTCTCTCTGCTCTCATTTTATTTTTTAATGTGCAATATTTTAAATTACCCATGTACGTGTCAGGCTGTGTCATCTACTCATCAACCTGTGTAACAAGTGTATTGCCACGTCTCTACACTTGAGAGGGCAATGCCATTTAGGGAGTCGGGAGACCTGTCTTGTCGGGGGAGGGAGGAATAGATCAAAATAAACACGCTAGGCATTCCTAGAGACACACCCTTAATGAAAGAATAATGTCGACAGTCAGTACGTTTACAAGTGCTAACTCAAAATGATTCATAACTAATAATCCTCATGAGAATTGGTTACTTCTGGGCCTGGGCTCCTGAGTAGGATAAATTGTCAAAGTGACAAACAACTACTGTTTTTTGTTTGTTTTTAGGATTTTGTTTATTTATTTGACAGAGAGAGAGAGAGCATACAAGCAGGGGGAGTGGGAGAAGCAGGCTCCCCACTGAGCAGGGAGCCCAACACGGGACTCGATCCCAGGACCCTGGGATCACGGCCTGAGCCAAAGGCAGATGCTTAACTGACTGAGCCGCCCAGGTGTCCCGGTTTTTTTGTTTTCAACATATCAGCATTGGAGGCCATTGTAGCACGTCCCCTACGGGAATTCGGAATTCAGATGGCTTCTAGCTAGTCTAAGGGTGCTATTACCTTTCACAACAGAGGAGCAGCAAAGGAAGCCAAGGTCACATCTGTGATTATAATTAGACTTCTGTTTAATAAGGAGTTAGTGTGCCAGGCTTCAAGCTCAGCATTGCACACGGGTCCTCTTGTTTACAACTCACACTGGCTTAATCAATTCCTTCTTCCATGACTAGGGGCAGTTATTTGACGAGTACACCAGTTTACTCTTTTCAGACCAGCTTCTTTATTAGTAGGAGTGTTGCAGAATGACTTTGTCTCAAGGGGACTGACAGCGTAGACTGGGGTTTCCGTTAGCCAGTCAGTATACCCGGGTGCCACTGAATGGGACAGGTTGGATCCTAGCTCCAGACGTACAGCTTTTCAGGTCGACCCTACAGAGGGACCTGGAACATACCAGAATCACCCAGGTTTATTCTGAGTTTGCTCCCTTCGGTCAGCTCCAAGGAGAGAGCCACAAATGAAAACCAAGACGTGGATGTTGCCCCATGGTTTCCACAGTGGTCTTCACTCACTGAGCTAGGCTCAGGAACTCAGAACTCAGGAATTATTCCTCTATTCTGATGGTACCACTAAAAATAGAATCATATTTGTTCCTGGAGGTAAGCAAAAAAATAACTATACAAACACCATCCTGCCTTCTAGAACGTGAAGGTGTAGCACCACCCATAATGATAGGAACCAAGTCCAGTGACAAGAATAGGTCTCCCCCTGGGCAAACCAAAGCATTGCCCAGCAGATGACCTTTATAAATCGGTCCCTACAAGAAGTCACAAAGTGGTTTCCCCTGTACAGGACTCATCCTCAGTCTTGGAGGGCTGGCCATTTGGCCCACATGCAAATCAGCTGTCACACGTTCCCCCTCATCAAGGAGCTGTCAGGGAAACCCTAGGGCATTTTAAATTCGCGTTACCCCCGCACAGCCCAGAATTCCTTTTCAGGCTGTAGCCTCTGTAATTCTGCACAGATATCCGTACCTCAGCTTGCAAACACAGTTTGTTTTATACATGATTACATCTCCACTTAGTGGAAGGTGAGCCCAAATTTGACAGTGCATCTAGAATGATATTTGTTGACATTGCTGCTGCCATTGTACATAAAATTAGCTTTGCTTTGTGAGAGCTGTCACGGCTGTCATTGCTACATTTGCATATAGAAGTTGTCTGGTTGTATTTTTCAACAGTCATCATGACATCACTTGTGACATAGGACATGTTTCATGTTCACAAGTGAGCGTGCTCCCTAAATCTGGACTCCTAGTATAAAATCACTCACCAGTGCCAAAAACCGTTAGGACATGTCGACATGTCATTAAATCTAAAGACAGAAGCAAAAAGAACAGTCTTAACCAGAGCCATCTAAGTGGGCCAGGTATCGGTTTCCGAAGACCATTAGAATTTAATTTGCACCCAGGGTGGAAATGACCATTCTTCCAGGTCATTTGAAATTTAACTTTTACCTTTTAGTTATCAGCCAGGAGCTTAAAAAAAATTTTTTTTTTTCAAAATGCCTTTGATTCTAAAATGCCATTGTTTTTTGTAGGGGCTCAACACTCAAGACTTTTAAGGCAAAAAAGAAACACAACCACATTGGGTGTGCACATTGGGTGTGCTAAGATAATCTTTATAATCTAGAAGCAGTGTTTTAGACTCAAGGAAATAAGATAAATATTTCACCAGGGTGCCTTACAAAACTTAGAGTTAACTTTCTCACGCACAAAGTGGAGGCTTATTTTTCCACTGTGACACTTCCCGTGGCTTCTAGCTGATTCCTCTGGGGCCCCTCACTGCAGTCATGGAGACATTCGGAAGTCTGGTAAACCATAATTTGATGTGTGCAGCAACAATGCCCTTAAATGTGTGCTGTGCTTGAAGTCATTTTATCTCTGCCAGATTCTGATCTCTTCAAGGAGAGACCCCCCCCCAAGTCTTTTGTATATTTTACTTTTATTCTTTTTTTTTTTTTAAGATTTTATTTAGGGCACCTGGGTGGCTCAGTTGGTTGGCAACTGCCTTCGGCTCAGGTCATGGTCCCGGAGTTCTGGGATCGAGTACCGCATGAGGCTCCTGGCTCCACCGGGAGTCGGCTTCTCCCTCTGACCTTCTCCCCTCTCGTGTTCTCTGTCTCTCTCTCTCTCTCAAATGAATAAAATAAAATCTTAAAAAAAAATCTCTAAAGATTTTTTTTATTTATTTGACAGAGAGAGAGATCACAAGTAGGCAGAGAGGCAGGCAGAGAGAGAGGGGAAGCAGGCTCCCCACTGAGCAGAGAGCCCGATGTGGGGCTCGATCCCAGGACCCTGAGACCACCACCTGAACCGAAGGCAGAGGCTTTAACCCGCTGAGCCACCCAGGCGCCCCTTTTACTTTTATTCTTATTCTGCGCCTGACGTTATAGAAACACTGGAATACGTTGTCCCGTGGACCTGGATGCCACAGTTCACTTTTCATGTTGACAGAATCACTTCCTGACCTCAGCCTCCCTTGGCTTTCCCAGCTTCAAAACTTCATAATAGGTAATAGTTACCTTGAAGGCGAATTGTTTCAAAAAGGGAGGCAGAGAAATTAACATGGGAACAATTTGCCTGAAACACAGTATCCACTCAAGAAATGTTGACATTATGATTGTTACTATTACTGTTAATAGATAAATATCGGCTCAGATGTTGGCTGAAATTTTCCAAATGAACTTAAATGCGTGATAAACAAATGAAGATAAGAGTAAAAGAAAACAAAACTTGTTTCCGTCTCATTTCCAAATTACATGACAATCAATGAATGGGAATGAAGCATAAAGCTTTTTATACTCACAAACCAGTAAAAAAAAAAAAAAAATATCCCAGTAAGTTGTATTAAGTTCAAAATCTACATTATGGAGGGTGACCTTGAGTATTTCAGGCCGTTTGCAACTATGAAACTTCAGCTGGTCCCTTCTTCCCCAATCTGAGTCACTCATAGGTTAATAGAGATGAAGAGCTTTTCCAAAGCTGTCACCTGAAATAAACTGCCAAGGAATTTGCATTTGCCAAGATGATAATGTATATTTCTCATCTCTTCATTAATGGTAATCCATGCATTATCAAGCTTTTGCTCTTCCTGTTTCTATTTTCCCCTTCTGGTACTATAAGGAGGGGCTGAATGTAATGACAAAGTAAATTTGTATCTGCATCATAATTAACAAGTTGCAGGGGTGCCTGGGTGGCACAGTTGGTTAAGTGCCTGACTTGACCTCAGCTCAGGTCTTGGTCTGAGTCGTAAGTTCAAGCCTTGTGTTGGGCATGTGCCCAAAATGGAGTCTATTTAAAAAATAATTATAATAATAATTAACAAGTTGCAGAATTACAGCAAAAGTAAAAGGCCTGTTGTTATTCAAGTGTTTCTGAGAATAGGGCCAGGCCAAGGGGAAGTAGGAGCAAAATCAACGGAAAGAAGAAAGTAGCTACAAGGTGATGTGCATCCCTGTGTCAAGTTAACTGTTTGGGAGGGAAAAGGAAGACTTACGCCTTGAAGTCCAAGGGGCCTGAAAATAGCATCCCTAATACTATCCCTAAACGGCTACCAATTTTTTAGTAATTAGCTGTGTTTCAAAAGCTGTGCAAAACATTTTATTTCTCCTTAAAGCCTTTTGTGTTTGACATTGAGTTCGACATTCTGAATTTGGGGCTACTAACTAGCACTGTTTTAGAGACAAGGCTTTGAGAAATGAAGGACCTTGTCCAGGGTCCAGAGCCTTGGACGAGAGAGGCAGATGAGGCGCCTAGGCTGCAAAATTTGAGGAAGCTCTTGTTCTCAGATTTGTACAAGTGCAAAGCTGACACTGGGCAGTGAGTGCCTCCTGAAATGTTGTACCCCAGGTGCCTCCTCGCTTTACCCTACTCCCCACCCTGCCAGGATCCCACAACTAAAAAGAAAGAAATGGTCAAGGTATCAGGTCAGTTAAGCATCAGACTCTTGATTTTGGCTCAGGTCATAATCTCAGGGTCTTTGGATCGAGCCCCGTGTCAGGCTCCATGCTCAGCGGGGAGTCTGCTTGAGGATTCTCTTTCTCCCTCTACCTCTGCCCCTCCCCCCACCTAAAATAAATAAAAAACAAAGCTTTAAAAAGAAAAAAGAAAATGGTCGAAGAAGACTTTAGATCTGATGCGAAGTTCATTTTTGACCACTCTAGATACCATGTCAGGTAATCATGCTCAGCTTTCTGGAAAATAAATTCAATAAATAAAGGCCCGGGGCTAGGTGTGCAGGGCACACAGAGATTAGGAAGGCAGTCCCTGTCTTCAGGACTACAAGGCTGGTGTACTCGGAATTGCTGTCATCCCAGCCAAGCTAGGGGAGAAGAAGAAAGGGAGGAAGGACCAAGCATTGCCCTTCATGGCAGTCTGGTCTGGCTCTGGGGCCAGCAGGCATCGTGGGAAAGGCACTGACTCTTACACTCTCTGAGTCTCATCTCCACATCTGCAAAATGGGGACTCTAGCGCTTGGGCTGCCCACCGCACAAAGTCACAATGACGATGAGTATCAAAGGCAAGGGTACACTTGGCGGGACTATCAATCAGAGAACAAATATGAGCTCCTTCTAGAAGGAATGATGACTGCAATGTACACAACAGTGAATTTGGAGTTGGAATCCCCGAATTTGAATTCTGGCTTTGCCTTATATCCCCTTTAGGACCTCACACAGGACTCTTCTTGCGAGATCTTGATTCCTCATTCATTAAATGAGGAGATCTGATCCAAAATCCTCAAAGCATTTCATAATTATGTGACCAAAGTATTGAGAGAAATGTTGAGTAAAAGTTTGTAACATTATTTGTCATCTCGTCTTCTTGTACATAGGTTAGTACATGTTCGATGATGTTGACTCTAAGAGACGACTATGCAAACATATTAATGATGCTATATGGGGCAATAAATAAAAATAATAAGAGGTGAATTTTAGGTAAGCGTAGGGAACATCATAACAATCCACTTATTCAAGAAATATTTGTGGAGCACCATGATATGCTGAGTTGAATCTATATCCCCAGAATCGAAGCCCCTGGTGCTATCTACTTTTTTACAATCTCTCCCAAGCTACCAAGAGACTTGGTGGATTCACAGAAAAATCGGGAGGCTATGGAGATGGCTGACCAAAGTTCAAATTCTGATTCTGCCACTAACTAGCTCTGTGGCAGCAGCTGGGTATCTGTCAACCTCTCTGGGCCCCAGTATCCCAGTGTGTAAATAGAGCTAATGCTACTTCAAGGGTCCCGTGAGGATTCATGGAGCTTATAGAGATGCTTACACATAGCAGGTGCTATGTAAATAAGCTATATAAATAAGTAATAAACTAGCTATGCACCAGAACTCTGATCAGTGATCAGAGCCAGCAGTCACATCCCGGAGAACACTGTGGGTTCCGCTCTTCTCCATCTCAGCCATATCCTCTTGAAGATTCTCCCAGGCAGCATGACCCTCAGATCTAAACAACCTTGCATAGGGACTTTACTGTAAAAGGAGAGGGTGTCTGTACATCCTTCTCACATATGAACTCCTAAATGCACGGCTAGGTGTGTCTTCTAGCATGTCAGCCCTCCCCTCAAACCCAGCAAATTTGTCCTCTGCCTCCTTGACTTACAGGTGGTAAGAACAGCACAGTAGGAAGAATTTTATACTTGGAATCCAGAGACAAGCATCTGAATCATATAATCTCTTTGAGCATTTGTATCTTCATCTGTAAAATGAGAATAATTGCATGTGCTGCCCTTTGCAAAGTTTTGATTAACCGAGTAAGATGTTTTTAAAACACTTAGAAGACTACGGTGTTGGGGGCGCCTG
Source organism: Nasua narica (assembly GCA_028533885.1). NCBI lineage: Eukaryota > Metazoa > Chordata > Mammalia > Carnivora > Procyonidae > Nasua > Nasua narica. The sequence goes on from CM052802.1 coordinate 117,737,642, forward strand.
GGTGGCTCACTGGGTTAAAGCCTCTGCCTTAGGCTCAGGTCATGATCATGGTCCTGGGATCGAGCCCCACATCAGGCTCTCTGCTCGGCAGGGAGCCTGCTTCCCCTTCTCTCTGTGCCTGCCTCTCTGCCTATTTGTGATTTCTCTGTGTGTGTGTGTGTGTGTGTGTGTCAAATAAATAAATAAATAAATAAATAAATAAATAATCTTTAAAGGAAAAAAGACTACGGTGTTGTACAAACGTAAAGATTCATTGTGGGATGCAGAACTGGAGCCCAGGGAACAGGAAGCCACGAGCATGTGGGTTAGCCTACGTGGAGCCAGCATCACTCCTAGGAGAATAAAGCAGAGTTCACACCCTAACATCAGTAACCTGGAAATTATCTGTGGCTCCTCTGAAATTTACTCCATACTTAGAGACTGAAAAAATATTAAGACGGCATTGACTTGGAAGTCAGGTCCATGGAAATTAGAAGGACTGGCCCCTCCTCCTACAGCCCTACCCTGGTCCCAGGACGCGCATTGAATTTGGAGTAAATTGAAAGAACATTTTTCATCTTTAAAGTATTTACTGAATATTGCCTACAAGCAACACACAGTGGGAGATTACAAAGACAGAATGAAACTGAGCCTTCTTTCATAGATGTATTACCCCTGCAGCTAAGAATGTTTAAAGAGAATTCCAGCAGCTCAAAATTTAATGCAAAGGGAACTAGGGATATTCTAAAATTAGAAAAGATTCAACAGATCTAAGGTATGATGGACAGGTCTTTATCAAAGGCCATGGAGGTGAATCTACTCCAAAATTGGCTCTATTTCAATAATAAATCGTAGAAAAGATGTACGAGTAAAGTTTTGCCTTGAAAAATTAACCCATACAAGCTATTTCATCCTATATTTAGCAATATTTAGGATGAAATACCATTATGCTGTAACTCATACAATAAACACAAAAAAGAATGTATTACTTAAAATAACTTTGCAACAAGTATTACGATAGCACAGTGCAACATCCCAGACATCGTTTCCGGCTTGTGCAGGATGATGCAGGATAGAATCACATTTACGAAATCAGAGGAAGACCTCTCCTGCATTTTCCTAACATCATTCTCGTGATACTGAAAGTATTCCTATGGAAGCATCTATCATGCCATTATCCTGGCCAATTTTTTTTCTCTTTTCAATCCCTAACTGATCTCTTAGAAGCTGTGTTTCACTGGCTTTACAGTTCTCCATCATCATATTCACTTATTTCCTGAAACCATACATTTCTCCCAAGATCTGCTGTTTGTCTTTACAGTCAATTTACATTATGTTGTCAGAGAACATTACTCATCAGCAAGAAATGGATCTTCAAAGACAGGCTGGGACTGAAGATGCGTAGTAGGAAGAGGTGATATGGTGATGACTTATTTTTATAAGTGGATGGTTTATACATGATGTATTTACCTTATAATGAGACTTTGCTTCTCTAAACAACTCGATAAATGTGGAAGTTTGGATAACAAGCCGTCTCTGCTGGTGATAATAAAGTTCTAAAATAAACTCTCCACATCAAACACTCTAATTTATTCATTCAATCCTGAGTGATACAATTACCAAATGTATATTGTGTTTTTTTATTTTTTGGCAGTCTTTTAGATTTATATAAATAATTTGTCCTTCAAACTAAATTGACCCATATTATAGATTGTTGAGACTATGTGATCTAGATAATATATGTGTGTGTAGATAAGCACGTATATACACACATATATTTTATCTGGATGTGGACATAACCAGGTATAGATATGGATGGAGGGATAGACGGATGGATAGAGAGAGAGATACAGGTATGGGTATAAGTCTTGTGGAGGTATGAGGTATGAGGGTAGAGATAAATGTCTGTGTGAATGTATAAGCACATAACCAACATATGTCGATTCATAACTATATTTAGGTTATTTAAACCACATACAAATAAAAATACAAGTTTTAATATTGGTTTTATTTTGTGTTTCAATAAACAACCGCATGAAATTGTTCAATCTCCCATTAGCACTGATTTGGCAAGCTTCTGACAATGCACTAATTTCCATGAATTTTTAATGAGATATAAAATGAGATGAAAAGTCTTAAATTATAGTAATTGTATTTCGCAGTTGCTTACACTCATTTAGGCCCATCTTAAAAATGCATAAGCGCTTTTCCCTATGATTTGTATCACAAGTTGATGAACATAATGGAAATAGACGTTTTCCAGTCATTTCTGTTTGCATTACCCTTCCGTACATACCATTTCTGATAGAAATCATGGGTGAGTTGCTCATCATGCTAGTGGGGACCGTTTCTCTTGTATTGGTCCTCTTTGAGATCCATCATCTAAATTGCCTGTTTATCTTGGCATATGCTTTCCTGGTGGTAGCTGCTAATAGAGATGCACAGCAGATGCCCTTTGTATTTTATATACAATCAAATATCTCATAGAGCATTTGTGATGCAAATTTCAAGCACAAATAGCTCCCAGTAACTGTGTCACCTTTTACTGAGGGCTCTCAGCTCTGACCTGTTGATACAACACAGTTACGTTGTGATACCCGCCACAGGTTGAAAGTGAAAACTTCTCTAGTGTCTGTTTCCTCTAAATTATAAATAGATTCGCGTAAACACGACAACAGCCAATTGACTAATCAACAAATACCCAGAGCCTATTAGTTGCTCAAGACTATGGGGAGGCTGGCACAGAAGGTGTATACAAGGTAGTAACTTCCCTAGAGGAATATAAATGTAAACAAAATGAAATTAATGCCTGTTACTCTGTTGCATGCTGTGTGGGATAAACAGTCCTCCAAGTCGACAGTTGTTAGTGTTTTGGACCCTGTAGCTTGTCTCATTAAAGCTATCAACTCTGTCAAATGCCGTGCGTACACACACAGAAAGTTGAATAAAATATCAAGAACTTCATGTACTTCTAGGCTAGGAACCCCTGTTCTGAGAGGAAAAATACCCACATCCTATAGTCATTCTGAACATTACATCAGATGAGGTACATAAAACTAGCATGTCAAGTGAAATTCAACAGATGTGCAATAGATATTGGTACATTTCCCCCACTCCCCTGAATTTCTGGAATTCATATTTTATTTCAAAAGTCCTAGATTTGGCTGACGATTATTCCCACTAGAACATCACATTAAAATAGCAGCTTATCTTGCAATTGCATTGTACTATAGAAAGCCCAGAACTGAACCCCAAAGGTAAACAAAAATGTCTTGGGGACTCCTCTTTCTCTCCTACCCAAAAAAGGGTCTCCCATTTCTCTGCTATCCAAAGCAGAAATACCTAATCCAGTTCTAGGAGCCTCTCCCTCATATATCTTCAAACCCATCCTAATGAACCATATATCTTTTTTGTTTCTTCACTAATCTTTTTGAAAAAAGTAGTCTATACTCTTTCCTCCACTTTCTTCCCTTAAACTCAACATGGCATCCCCTCTATAGCGTTGCTTCTGACTTTACCTCACTATTAGAACTTCTTTGGTTAGGTCCCCACAAACTCCTAAATGCTACCTCTCAGACATAGTGTTAGAACTTTCTGCAGCTCTTAGCCCCATTGGCCTAACTTCCTCCTCTTCTAGAATTATGGTTGCCCTCGATGTCCTTCACTCCCACCGCTGTCTCTCCTGGATCTTCTCCACCATGCTGAGTTCTCTTTTTTTTGTCTTGTCTTCCCATCTAGTCTCTTATTGGTGTTTCCCAAGATAGTCTTGGATCTTCTTTTCTCATTACATACCCTCCCCAATAGATTTCATCCATTCCCATTGCTTCAGTTCTGTCCTATAAACTGATAACTTCTATATCTGTGCCCTGATCCTCACCTGAATTCCGCATCCATATCTGTATTTGGATATACCACAAAATATCTATATTTTGATATACCTCAAAATCTGTGTTTCCCTAAACCCAAGTCCTTGCCTATCACACCTGTTCCCTATCCTGATGGGCAACATCAGGACTCACCCCTGACCCGTATTTCTTATCTCCATAGAGAGATGTCCAACAAGTCCTGAAGAGATTTCCTTTGTATCACTTCTGGTATTGGCTGCTTCTCCTTCCCAGCCTGCTTTGGGCCCTCGTTCTTCTTATCAGGATTTGTAGAGTGGCCTTCCCTCTCCACTGTCTGTTTACAAATCCATATCACAAATGTCCAGCAGGCACTGAGCTCAGAGCTGGTCATGGGCTCACAGTGCTTAGAGACAAAACACCAAGCTCCTTTGTGTGGTATTTGCAGCTCTTCACCCTCGGGTCCCAGAGCTTTCTAGCCAACCCCATTCGTGGCTCTGGGCCTTTGTTTTGCTGCTCTTTCTGGCAAATCATGCAAGCCTTGTTAGATCTCGTCATTGCTTAAGATATGACTTAGATGCCCCCTTCCCTGTGCAGATTTATTTTGCTTTTTCCACCACAAGGACAATAATCACAATTTTGCTAACGGAGCTGGCATAGCTCATGTCACATATGGTCATTATGCACAGTTGTTCAGATTGTTTGGTGGGCAAGGACACCTGGCCAAGAGAACAAGGGTCTGAAATACAGCCCACTGGGAGAGGGAGCATCTGTTTTTCTGATTCACAGAAAGGTGCAGTGTAGGCAAATGGTGACCCATTGTCAAACAGAACTTCACTTTCAAGGCTCTTTAAATGCATCTGATGGTCTAGACTAGGAGCTTTTGAGGGCCAGGTCTCCTTGGCCCTCTTAGCCTCAAGGCCAAGTTCAGGTTCTTGCACTGACTTGCAAAAATTATGAAAATTGAAAGATCAATGATAGCAAAAACAACAATAAGCTGATCAACCTGTTCAATCCTCTATTATGTTGTAGGAATGATTCTGAATGTTTTTGCCTGGATAATATCACTCAGTTATCACCATAAGCCTATGAAGAAGGTACTATTATTACTTCCTTTGTACAGATCATAGAACTGGGGCTCCAAGAAGCTCAATTATTTACTTCAAGTCACATAGCCAGGATTTGAATCCAGACCTGTCTAAATCCAGAGCCTGTGTCCCGAGACACAGTGACCAGCAGAATAGGTACAGGCAGGTGCACACTGAAAAGGCCCCCACATGCCCATGATGATAAAACCCGGGGCTCAGGACCATCTGAGAAAGTCAAGTGTTTTTGTAGAAAACAGTCTGATGAAAGAACAAACCCACAGGCATCCTGTAAGTCCACCTGCAGAAGAGAGAATGAACCTTTCTTCACAGGGAAGGGGCAAGTTCAACTCCCGCTGTCTCTTGGGAATCTGAAAGGAACCATCCTCCCCGGCAGGTCAGCATCCCAGAATTAGGATGGCTGTCCTCTCGCTGTTGCCTGCGTTGTCTCCTGCTCTGACTCCCACCTCCAGCACCAATCTCTCTTTTAGTTGCAATAAACCTCAGCTGGCTTCCTTGCTCTCCCACAAGCCCCGTCACATCCAGGCGTGGCAGAAGCTGTGGAACCCTGTGTCAGGCTAAGACAAGGGGGGACAGTAGAGCCACCCATCATGGCCGGGATGATGGCGCCCGTCCCCATGCCCCACTGTGTCGCCCGGGATCCATTAACACACTGAACGGGAGAGAAGGACAGACATCTGCTGATGGATGAATGATCCTCTTCAAACGACCCTGGGGAAAGGACGAGATCTCTTTCCAGAGCAGTTTTCACTACGTGTGTTCAAAACCATGATTGGTCCCTCCTGGAAGGCTACTGAGCAGAGCACCCACAATGCCTGGTTCGTCCAGCTTCCATCCTGCTACCTCCCACCAAAACTGCTTGAAATTAACCCCCGGGATTCTAGATAGACCAAGAAACTGGGGCATGGCAGGGATTTGTTTTCCTTCATTTCTTCAGAATGCTGGCTAAATTTCCACCTTTCCCTCAAAGCCTGCTGCAGCCCTTAAGGACTGCTTCCTCCTCTGAGCGGTGGAGTGGTTGGGTCCGCCCCACTCATTGGGAAAGTTATGTCCCATCCATTCATTCATTCGAGTGACGAACCCTGAGGTTGTCCCCTGTGCCAGGCACTGTGGCAGGGGCCAGGAGAGACAGAACCCTGTCCACATCCTCCAGGGGCAGCCCAGCGAAATGAGCAGGGCAGGCAGGGAGGAAGACCACCTCCCCGAGGCTGATGGTTTCTGTAACGAAGAGAGGTAGAGGCACCAGAAGGGAATTGCATGGGTGTGTTGATCCATCCTAAGGCCGGACCAAGGGAAGGCTGAGCAGAAAGGGCACAGGAATCTTGAAGAAGAGGGAGAGGTCAGGGAGTTTCAGGCAAAAGCTCCTTACATCACAATGTCTGAATGTGGCTGCAGCACTGTGATATTTTTTTAAAGATCCCCAAGGAGACTCCAGTGTGTAGCAAAGTCTGAGAAGCACCGCTCTGGAGAAGTGCCCTAAGCAAAACAGAGCTGCTGCATTGGGAAATGATGCCCCTGTTATTCATTTATCCCCCTGCATCGCACCCTCTTCCCCAGCTCATTCTCCTCCCGGGGCAACTGGCAGCCTAAGAATGGATGACTAGCACTTGGGGATGAAAGGCTGGCTCCCCTGCCTAGAGGTGGGACCAACTCTGTGGGCCAGTTCATGCTTTAAGCCTCCCTGTGGGGTCAGGCTGAAGCTAGACTCCGACTGAGACCAAATCTTTGCATTGAGCTCCCTCCCTGCCCTAACGTGCCCCTGCTCACCCTTTCTCCTGAAAGCATCACCGAGCAAGTCCCACTCGCTGGCCTGGCTCTGTTCCAGGGCCCTGACTCCAGATTCCCCAGTCTTCCCAACTATTCATTATGGACACTCAGTGGTAGTGATGGTAGTAAAATGTCCTAGCCAGAGGACGTGTGGACTCTAGAATATTATCTGCAATCATGCATCGTCCCTTAATTGGAAGAGCATAGAGGACAGTGGCTCAGCCCGAGGAAGCTGAAGACCCACAGTCACTCTCAGACTTCAAATACACAAATCTGAAGAACAAATGACTCACTGTTCCTTAGTCACACCACATGAACCGCTGCCAATCTTGCCTCTTTTGAGGACTATTTATTCACAGCTGAAGCTCGCCACTTCTTCACTGTGTCTTCTTAGTTTAGAAAAACACATGCAGGATCCCCAGATGATGTCTTGAATAGTATCTCACTCATCAGCCTCCCCTGAGACTGCTCCTTCCTTCTGGCTTGTCAGAAGTAATCATTTTGATTTCATACAAATGCCTTCATGGCACTTCTCGGCTAAGTAATCATTGTTTTAAATGTTGATGCAAATGACAATGTCTTTTGAGTAACCAACATAGTACTATCTCTCTTTAATTTTTTTGGCACTTTTTAAAAAAGACTTTATTTATTTGAGAGAGCACGCGTGCGAGAGCGAGAAGGAGAGAGAGAGAGAGAGAGAGCGTGAGTAAGGAGAGGGGCAGAGAGAGAAGCAGATTCCCCGCTGAGCAGGGAGCCTGATGCAGGACTCGATCCCAGGACCCCGGGATCATGACCTGAGCCAAAGGCAGATGCTCAACCGACTAAGCCACCCGGGTGCCCCAGCACTTTCTTTAAAAAAAAAGATTTTATTTTTAAGTAAGCTCTACACCCAACACGGAGCTCAAACTCACAACCCTGAGATCAAGAATTGCACACTCTACTGACTGAGCCAATCAGGTGTCCCAATTTTCTTGCACTGTTTTTTCATAAAATATTTTATCTCTAAAGTCCTGCAAGTAAAAGACTTTTTAATCTGTTGGTTAAACCTGCAAACACCCCCTTGGAACAGAGCTTTTTTTCGTGTCTGAAGAACCTCTTTGGGGCCTGCAGGAAAAGAAAGAGGAGTGTCAAACTGTTGACAATGGGTCCTCCAACAATTGCTCAAGTATCTGATGATCAGTGTTTTTGCCTGGATTGTTCTAACAGTATCTGTGTATCAGCATGGCCAGTCACATTCTTCCTTCTGCATTGTCTTAGACAATCACCCTAAGTGGCGAGTCGCTATAAGGGAGAGCACAGTGGACCAGGTCTGGTTGAAAGGGGTGGAAGCAAATACCATTTCAAAGCCAGTTCTAGGTCCAAGAAGGGTTTTATCAGTAACATGATTCTGGAAGTTTGAGCTGAACCTTGAGTCCAGAAAGAACATGTGCAAAGGACAACCATACAGGCCATTGTATTAGTTCAGATAAAAGCTAAGCTGCTGTAACAAAGAAGTCCCCCAATACAGTAGCTTAAGCAAGATGGAAATTTGTTTTTCTCGAACCTAACAGCCTAGAAAGGAGTGATCCAGGGCTGGTGAGCTGGCTTCCAGGATTGTTCTAGCCATTGTCACTTGTCAGAGTGGGAAGGGTAGAAAGGAAGTTGGGGGAAGCACTTTCCTCTTTAAAAAGACAACCCCAAAGTCACACGCCTTACTTTGGTTCATCTCATTTTAGCCCCAACTCAGTCTCACAGTCAAACCTAACTGCACGGAAGGTTGGCAGATACAGTTTTGAGCACTGTGGCTCTGTGCCTAGCTACACTCGGGAGGTTCTCTTACTGAAAGAAAGGAGTCAGCAGTCTCTACTGCAGCAAGTTAATATAAATGTCCAGGGACCCAAATAAATACAGCAGGAGATTGGGTGAGGGGTCAATGTAGGTTTATACCTCAGGGCTATCACATTGTAAACACTGAGTACATATTTAAAGGCTGGATTGGTAGGTGAATGAGTAAATGGATGAATGAATAGAAAATATTCGTGTCAGCACCCAGAGCCTCCAGTTAAATAGGTGGGATATTCACAAAGCAGAATTCACATAAACAGATTCACAGAAGCACACAAGACCTGGGGATGTGCCCGCTGGCTTGCCTTTGTATGCGTCCTGCTAAGTGCCGGCAAGGCGAGGTTGGCAGGTGTGGGCTGAGAAACAGAGGGAAAGACCTAGCAGTCATCTCACTGATGGGCTCAGCATCTCACAACTGGGAGATTCGGCCAGCTGGGACTGGGGCCACAATGCTAGCATTCCAACATCACTCAGACAATAGGAGTCTTTTGCTGTCTACGGAATCTCTTTCTCTGTACATCAGTGGTTCTCGGAGTATGGTTCCCAGACCAGCTGTACCAGCATTAACCAGAAACTTTTAGAAAAACAAATCCTGGGTCCCCACCCCAGTCCCACTAAGTCAGAAATTCTTAGAGTGGTGTCTTCCAGATATTCTGATGCATGTTTAAGTCAGGACCACAACTGTAGACACTACTTTCCTTCAGTTACCTGTGTTATGCCCAGATTTTGAGATCCCCAAATACCACCAGGGAGCAGAGTCTGATGCAAAAGCAAAAGAGCTCTTTATTCAAGCTAGCTTGAGCTCAGTCTCTCACACTCACCGAAGCGGTGGCGTGGTGTAGAGAAAAAAAGGGAGTTTCAAAAAGCGCAACAGTTTTAGAGAGGCCAGTGGCCAATGAGATTATAACACACAGAAAGTTACTTAATAACTGTTTGAACTAGCCTATCACCCTGGCCAGAATTGGCGGGCAAGTTTGGCGGGCAAAAGGTGGGGTTTATATTCTTTCCTGGTCAGGGGTTCCGCATTCCTATTGGCTAACCCAAACCCAACCCATAGGCGATCTGGGCCAATTAGCTCAAAGGAGGGCTGAGCCACACTCTGACCCTCCCAGAGGTTCTGCGGGGGGGTTACACACAAAAAGGCGGGTGTAAGCAAAAGGAGCTAGCCCTGCTCTGCTCCTTCACCTGTTGCCTGTTACTGATTAAATGTCTTCTGAGAAAGACTGTGTAGCCCCACAATGCAGCTTGGTTTGGCCTGGATCTCACCTGGAGTTCTAGATCCTGTTCCGGAATCCTGGTCTAGGAAGGACGTTCAAAAAAACTCTTTTATTCATCTGTTTGTCTCTATGGTTGTAAATATGCAAATTATCCAAGACAGCAATTGTAACCAGCACTATTCCCAAATATCTCTGAGGATGGAAATTCTAAGTGCTCCTTATTAGATAGCTCCAGTGTTTAATCAGCATATATCGCAAAGCATTTTTCCTTTTTTGGTTTATTTTTTAAGATTTTATTTATTTATTTGACAGGGAAAGAGATCACCAATAGGCAGAGAGGCAGGCAGAGACAGAGGAGGAAGCAGGCTCCCTGCTGAGCAGAGAGCCTGATGCGGGCGCGGGGCTCGATCCCAGGACCCTGAGATCATGACCTGAGCCGAAGGCAGAGGCTTTAACCCACTGAGCCACCCAGGTGCCCCCTTTTTTTGTTTTTTAATAACCAAACTCTTTCTCATTATAATGCAAGCCCATTTGTTCTTTTTTTTTCCAATTTTCCTTTTTTTTCTTAAGATTTTTATTTATTATTTGACAGAGAGAGAGAGAGAGAGACAGCAAGAAAGGGAACACAAGCACGGAGAGTGGGAGAGGGAGAAGCAAGCCTCCCGCTGAGTAGGGAGCCTGACGCAAGACTCGATCCCAGGACCCTGGGATCATGACCTGAGTCAAAGGCAGATGCTTAACAACTGAGCCACCCAGGCACCCAAAGCCCATTTATTCTTAAATAATCTTTCCATGAGACCTCCAAACTTTGGTCATCTAGTTACCATCTGTACACTCAAAGACTGTTCTACATCATTGCTTATTCTTCTCTATTCTAAGCTAAACAATTTCAATTTTTTCAACAATAAACACCTTTTTTTTTCTTAATTCCAAATGATCTTGATGGTTCCTGCTATGGTTTGTGTCTCCCCAAATTCATATGTTGAAATCCTAACTCCCAAAGATGATAGCATTAGGAGGTACTTAAATCACTAAGTGAAATCCTCATGAATGGGATTGGTGCTTAGAAAAGACCCCACAGAACTCCCTAGCTCCTTTGACTGTAAAGATAAACTAAGAAGTCTATGACCTGGAAGAGGGCTCTTACCCAACCATGCTGGTACCCTATCTCAGACTTCTCACCTCCAGAACTGTGAGAAATAAATTTCTGTTCTGTGTAAGCCACCCAGTCTATGGCATTTTGTAATAATAACCCAAAAGGTCTTAGATGGTTCCCAAACACTTTATCAATATTGTCTCATAATAACCCTAAGAAATAGAGGAAACCTTAAGACACTTTATCCCATTACCTACGAAGAAAACTGAAATTCAGTAAGGTTGAACTACCTGCCTGGGGTTTCAGAGTGCAGAAATGGTTGGGCCCACATCTGCAAAGAGAGACACATTACCCTGGCTCTTATTTATCTAACTATATGGCTGGCATGTAATGTATTCCAGATCTTGGTTAAGTAATGGTTTCATATTTTTCTTAAGGTTGGAAATTCTATTGTAAGTTATAAGCTTGAAATGTCTTACAAATAAGGGGTTCCTGGGTGGCTCACTCAGTTAAGCCTCTGACTCTTGGTTTCAGTTTAGGTCATGATCTCAGGGTTGTAAGATCCAGCCCCCAGTCGGGCTCCACACTCAGTCCAGAGTCTGCTTGAGATTCTCCTGCCTCTGCCTCTCCCACTTGTGCGCCCTCTCTCTCTCTCTCTCTGAAATAAATAAATAAATCTTTTAAAAAATAAAGAAATGTCCTACAAATAGCATTATAGGAATTAAAACGCTCATGGGAAATGGCATTTTTTTTTAAGAAAAGTAGATGTCCTAAAGGAATATTTCAAATGTGGTGGTCAAATCATCATAATTTGAAAATCTCGGTGCTATGAAAACTAGGAGAAAAGAGAAGCATACAAAGGTACCAAAGAGACCCATTAGAATTGATGACTATAATGGACCTTCTCCAACATGATTTGTTTTATCTTCAAAGGGATGAGCACCAAAAGCATCCAAGTGCCTTCTTTCTCAAATTACTTCATGAACAATCCTCCACTATGTCCCCAGCAACAGAGGAAGACTTTACACCTGGTATATGTTCACCATGTACTTGTGGAATAAATAAAGAGTTGGTTCTTTATCTTTGAGGAAGAGTAAAGAAATCAGAGTCAGATGGAGTCCAACAGCTGTCTATCCCTAGAGACATGCTAGTCCACACTCTTTGTTTGCAGATGAACAACTGGACACCCTAAGTTCCCTAACATGTTCAAGGTCCTACAGATGGATGGTGGTAGAATTGAAACTAAAAGTCAGCTTCCCTACATGGGTCATGCATTTCTCAAACTCATCAAGCTGACACTTTAGATTTGTGCATTTCACTGTAAGTTATATATCCTTGTGTTTCCAGCTCTTTTTTTTTTTCCTGTCATTTCTCTTCCTTTATAGTTCCTTGCTATAGGATGAATCAGGAAAAAAGTAGCTGCTACAGTTCTGGGACAGACAGCCTACCCAAGGTCAGACTTTGAATTTCCGTGGAACACATTATAAAATCTCAATACGCGGTCAGGGCTTGACATCCCTATGTCAACTTTGTTTATTTTGCCAAAGAAGGAAATTAAAAGATTAAAAACCTTACTATTTAGAGTCACCTTCATTTCATAAGACAAAGGACAAGTTGACATTTTAATAGGAAGGCCATAATCTCAGAATCAAGACGATATTCCACCCCTCAAAATAGGACTGTTTCTGTTACAGGCTTATGAAGATTCTTAAGGGACCAGCATGGACCAGCCTCTGGAACTGTTAGGCCAGGTCAGAAAGAGCCAACAAATGAGGCTCGGTGCTGGGATATTAGATACCTGACTGTGGGTAGGGATAGCTTTTCTTCTTCTGACCTGAGCTCACAGCTTCATGTCTTCATAGTCCCACCAGGCCCAGAATTTTTTCATTTGAGGGAGGATATGGATGAAGCAAGATCGGGACCCGTGGTGCTACCAGTGGTGACCTCCTCAACTAGACTTCATGTATTGCTGGACATAGGAATCACGTACTCCTTGAGAGAGCTCCTACATAAACTACATTAGCCCACACCCACTGGGGCCCCAGCCATAGCTGCGCAGGTTTCTACTCGGTATGAGCACCGCTCAAGGAGCCTTTACAGGGCATCTACAATCTGATCTATTATGAAAAGGAAAACTCTGAATTGGTGTGCATTGTATATTGGTTCCTAGAGCTACTGTAACAAAGTACCACAAAGTAGGTGGCTTGAAACAGCAGAAATTTATTCTCTTACAGGTTTGGAAGCTCAAGGTCCAAAACTGAGGTATCAGCAGGACGGTGCTTCCTCTGAAGTCTTTGGGGCGGAATCCTTCATGCCTCCTCTAGCTTCTGGGGGGCAGTCTGCAAGCCTTGCGTTTCCTGACTTGCAGATACATTCCTCCAGTCTCGGGCACCCTCCTCCCCAGCCTTCTCCCCTGGGTGCCATCGCATCGTCTTTCCTCCCTACATGCCTGGCTCTGGCTCTTTTCTCTTCCCAGAGGTCACCAATCAAACAGGATTAATTCTATTTGCAGAGACCCTATTTCTAAATAAGGTCACATTCACAGGTACCAGAGCTTAGAACTTCATCTCTCTTTTGGGAGTCCACAGTTCAACCCATGGCATTGCGTAAGATTTACTCCAAGGCTCTGGTGAGCCAGGGTTTTGAGGAGGATTTCAGATCTGTGTCAGCTCCCCCGAGACCCTAACATAGCACGCGTCCATGACTCATCCCACGGGGTTGAAACTCTAATTAATAGCTACCTGCTGGTCACCTTGTATGTGTCTGTAGTGCTTTTTGAGGGAACTCAAGATCCACAAAACCCCATCCCTACTTTCAATCCCTGCTCTACCCTTCACCGGATACGGACCCCTTCTGTGCCCTCGTTCCTCGGTCTATAAAATAGGGGTAACAGCCTTACCCTGCTCATAGGCTTGTTAGGAGGATTACAGGAGAAAATAGATACTGTGTGAGCCATAGCAAAGATTCAGTAAATGCTACAGATTGCTACATTCCGATGCGTACACAAAATATACTCATGCTTTAGAGAATACATCGGAACTGAAGGCACAATATAACCTATAGCCACTGATGTTGCTATAGAAGTTCAAAGGAAGGAGAGCATCTCAGGTATTGATTAATGCCTTATTTATGGTCCGCATGTGTTTGTGCGTGATTGGGTAGATATAGGGAACGCCACACATGTGCATGCTTGGGTCTGGTTTGATAGGGGAGCAGTAATCTGGAGGATGGATTATCTTTCCTGGGACTGAAAAAGAATTTAGGACCCGGTCTTCCTCGTTTTATTTCCATCTAGCCACGTGGTTCCTGCAAAGCCTCAAGAACAGACTCTGTTCCCTGTTCAGCCCTATATTCATCGTGGCTGCTGGCCTGTGTGCCTTGCGTGAAACGAGACAGGCTCCTAAAAAAATCTCTTAGACCCGTGCATTGCAGTGGGAGGTCACCCCATGGCTGAGCAATGTATTCTTAGTCTGCCTGAGAAGAGATTATCCTTGGACCATAATCTTTTTACAACCTGCTCAAACTCCCTGTTCACTGAGGCCTTTGATCACAGCCCCTGCCTGGTGCTTTCAGATGGAGCACCAGAGAAAATGAGATCAAGTGACAATTTTGATGCCCCTTAAAGTATTATGCATATCTGCAGCAAAGAATGACTATTGAGTTAGCACCAAAACAAGACAAAAACCCATCTGAACCCCTTCTGTCCCTTGAGGATTTTTGCATTTCAAAATAGCTTGAAAGAATTTTCCACAGCCAGGTTCTCTTCATTCAGAATGAAAGTAATGTGTCTGGAGCTACTCTAGCCTCTTCCCCACTTATATTTACATTGGAATAATACTAATTGCAATATTAATTGATTAATCTAGCCCAAGGCACTCAAGTGTCTGCACACAGAATTGGAATGTAATTGCAACAATAAAGAGATCAAGTGAGGTTAATTAAAACATAAAAAATGACAAATGCTAAGTCAGGAAGCCCTCTGTATGCACTGAGAAGTGCGCTGCTTATTTATAAGGCATTGTTTGCAGATTCCTAAGGAAGGCATTCGAGGAAGAATAAATTCGATGATTTGTTTACACACAGATATCAAATAAAAGTAGTCGCACGAGGACTGATTGCAGCACAATTGTACATTCAAGCACATATTCCAAAGGGCATTGGTTTTTTTTTTAAGATTGATTGATTGATTGATTGATTTGACAGAGAGGAGAGAGATCACAAGTAGGCAGAGAGGCAGGCAGAGAGAGGGGGAAGCAGGCTCCCCACTGAGCAGAGAGCCCGATGCGGGGCTCAGTTCCAGGACCCTGAGACCATGACCTGAGCCGAAGGCAGGGGCTTTAACCCCCTGAGCCACCCAGGCATTGTTCACGCGCATCTTTATAGAAGACCTAACACTGAACTGGTGTTAACGCTACTTTCACATTTCTCGTAAAGCTACAAACTTGGAGGAGAATAGCCTTTGTGGGGAACATGGCAGGAGGAGGACAAGGCAAGGAAATGGGAGAAGGTCAAGAATGAACACCTTTGAGGTTTAGGCACATAGTTTGCATTTGTAACATCAAAAAGGAGGGAAACGGACTGCAGGGGCAGGACTGAGCTTAGCCACAGCAGAACAAATTGCTTTCACTTTCAAGGGCCACTGGGGGTCAGGGGTGACATTGTACCTCGGACCCAACTTTTGTCCAATTTCTCTTTCCAACTGTAGAAGAAAGAGTCTAAGGACTCATCATTTCAAAGCCATTATGTGTGCTCCTTTCTAAAACTTAAGATTTCTGTTCTTCCTCATTTTAGTAACAGTCTCTGGCCCTGATCTTATTTTATTTATTTATTTATTTATTTTCAAATATCTTGCTCAGCCTGTGTAGTCTCTTCGCTTCTGCAGAGCCAGGAATGAAATGAGATGGGGACCTAACTGATCTCAACAATTTCAGATCTTTTTCTCTTAAGACTTTATTTATTTATTTGAGAGAGAGAGAGCACGAGCGAGGGGGAGGGGCAGAGGGAGACGCAGATCCCCCCCCCCCCCCCGCCCCGAGCAGGGAGCCTGATGTGGGACTCAGTCCCAGGACCCCAGGATCATGACTTGATGCTGAAGTGACTGAGCTCCGCAAGCCCCCTGACAATTTCAGAACTTTTTCTGCCCAGCTACCTGTGTGTGTTGGTACAGCTGCATGGAATCACAGAGGATCGTAAACCTGTACCCACTACCAGCATCAACGTCACATGTCATCACCACCACCCTGCTCCCATCACCAGGGAAGGATCTGGAGATAATGCAATCATTCGTTGATTCAACACTCAACACATTTATTGAGTGACTTTTATATCAGTGAACGAAACAAAGTTCCTGGTCTCTTGGAGCTTATGTTCCAGTGGAGGGAGACAGAGAACAAACAAATTAACAAGGGAATGTGTCATATCAAGTCAGACGATGGTTAAGAGTCAGAAAAGAAAATAAGTCAGAAAACAGTCTCGAGAGTGATTAGGGTAGGGATACTCTTTCAGAGCGTGGCCAGGAGAAAGCTCCTAGACAGGGCGCTGAGCAGAGATGGGAGAATCAGCATTAACGTGCCGCACTTCAGTATTCCTTAAATAGACTCATGAACTCAAGTCTTAAGGGAATGAGATGCAAAAGATAAAAACAGAATCCTCTCTCAGTCATTCCGGGGAAATAATAGGAAGAGCTAGTTTTTTACTGAGCACCTCACAGGTATGAATTTCCTCCCCCAGAACCTTTATCCTCTGACACCTTTGTAAAGTGGGAATTAGGATTACCCTCCTTTTGCCAACATGGTTATTCACTCACCAAAGGTTACCCAGCAAGTGGATAGTGAGGCTGGGTTGTAACTCCAGGCTTCTGTGGGTTTTTTATTTTTATTTTTCCAAGCAGCTAGTATACAATAAATGGCACATTTTTAAGGATACCATTTGAAGACTTTTGACATATGTCTATACTCATGAATCCGTCACCACCATAGAGATAGAGAGAGAGAGAGATAGACCTATACCACGTTCGTGCCTCCTTATAATCCTTCTACCCATTCCCCACTCGCCGCCAAGCAACCCCTGAGCTGCTTTCCATCATTTCAGATCAACTTGCACTTTCTGCATTTTTATTTATTATTTTTTTAAATATTTTATTTATTTTTTTGACAGGGATCACAAGCAGGCAGAGAGGCAGGCAGAGAGAGAGGAGGAAGCAGGCTCCCTGCTGAGCAGAGAGCTCGATGCGGGGCTCGATCCCAGGACCCTGAGATCATGACCTGAGCCGAAGGCAGAGGCTTTAACCCACTGAGCCACCCAGGCGCCCCACTTTCTGCAATTTTATAGAAATGACATCATACAATGTGAGCTACTCTTTTTCATTTAGCTCCTTGCACTCTGCGTGCAGATTCATCCATATGTTGTGGTATCAGCAGTTCAAACCCTTTTTTTTTTGCTGGACAATGCTGCACCGTGTAGACGTGCCACAACTTGTTTATCCATTCACTTGCTCGTGAACAATGGCGCTGTGCCCAGTTGGGGCTATTGTTCAAATCAGCTGTTGTGAACATTCATGCACAGATCTTTGTATCAGACCCTCACTCCTAAGCATTACCTAATAAGCTTCTCTAAAAAAAAACATAAAGAGAGAACACGTAGCAGCTGCCTCGTGTGGCAAAATCACTCTGAACCAGAACCAAGACCACCAGATGCCAAAAAGCAGGAACTCCTTCCTAGCGTGAGGTAATGAGTAGTCATCAAAAAACGCAGTTGTAAAGCCTTTCATTCAGCTGTCACTTGGTTCCTCCATAATCTAAGGAGAGATGGCCTTAGATAACCTGGCCCACAAGTCCCTGGCTGGCGCTTTCCTACATTTACCAACAACTGTGTGACTGTCGACAAGTCTCTTATCATTCCCGGGACTCTTTCCTCATCAGCCAAAATGGCAGCCAAATTCTAGGCCGACTCATTGGCTCATACCAATTAGAGGAAAGCAGGAGATTATCTGCATAGTTGGATATTCTGGGCCCACTCCGCTCCTCTTTACTGCTACACCCTCCCGGTCCCCAGAATCCTGGCATCTTGGAGCCACATGCAACCCCAGGAAGCATATCAGAACCCCAGAGGCCCTGGGAATGGGGGTACCCAAGGTTTCCCTGCTAATCACGGGCAGAAGGGAGTGGCAGAAGGGAGTCCAAATCCAGACTTGCCGACGTCAAGGACAGAGCCCTCCTTCCTACACACCAAACTGCTGCTTGTTGATTCTTCAAGTTTTATCTCCAGCAAATGTCCTGAATTACATGCATGCATCGTCTTTCCTGTTTTAGAATGAATTAGGGTGACTGTCACCTGTCTCGGAGCGTTGACGGTACAGTTTGTAATCAAATGGAAGATGCTGAAGTCCTCGGGACACAGAGTAACACCTTGCTAGCTAGGTAGATGCTACACGACGGGAAACACTTTGTGGGAAGAGAAGCTGTAATACCAGAGGCAAATAAATGATTCATTCCCCCCTCCCCCTGCTGTTAATTTAAGTTATAATTACGTAAACTTTAAAAATAAAACCTGAAGAGCATCGCTGTCTCTGCAGCCGACAGCAAAACACACCCCATTGCATCAACTCAAATCACACATTTAACAACTGCTGTTTGAGGTTTCGACTAATTAAGGAATGATTCTTGGTACATGCGTTCTCACCACAATTAAATAACTCACGGTGTAGGGTGGAGCCATTCAGGCTTCTTAAAGCTGCTTTTCCTCTCTCGGTGTTAAAAAAAGATGCATTTCTCCTAGAGACCCGAGTTGTAAGAGGCTTGTGTTTTAACTCATGAAAGCCTCACGATACCAGTTTAGAGGGACTTCTTTAGAGCAACTTAAATTATAGGGTAGCAGGCTGGAAGTTTCTCTTCAGGATGATGAAATATTCAGTGGAGATAAAACTGCTTTATAGACGGCTGACCAGAACTCAGTTTAGAATTCATAATACCTTAAACCTTAAGTGGAAGGAGGCATAATTTTTCCACGAGCTTTATTGCTCGGGAGCTATGTGCTGCCAAGAAGTGACAAAATGTGCCTTAGCGGCCTCCCTGTGTCTTGTCCTACATGCGGCTCATGCTGGCTTTGCCCTGGAAAAAGCAAACAGGTTAGCGATTTTGACGTTGATGGTCGTGTTTAATGAAGCCCTAAGTGTTACGCTGCTTTACACCATCCGAGTTCTCAGCCTGTCACGAGTAGATCAATTCCAATGTCTTAACCTGCCTGGCCCTCAGTGTGTATCATTTGGGCAGAGACACTCTCACTGTCTGCTCATCGCAGGTGCTAAGACAGAAGAACTGGGGTAGACTGAAATGACTCTGACGACCTTCACCCAAGACAATGGTAGCTTCAAAATGTCTGTGTAAACTGGCCTTAGGGATTTCAGTATGGCTGAAAGAGGAGGCTGGGGGCTTGGCCTTTAAGAAGTATTTGCATAGCAAGCGTGTAGTCTTCGTTGGATGTTATGTTTACTGGACTCCCTATAGCACCAATTCCATGTGAGCAATCATCTGCGACTGGTGAGGTTCATGGCCAAGGCGACTTACCCATGTTAGTTCACCTATGGAAAGTCCTTGGGCCCCAATACTTTTAGATAAACTTTTGGCTGGTGAAAGGCTAAACCAGACCAGCAGTAAATGCCCCCTTAAGAACTACCCCAGAGTAGTTAACAAATTAGTGCATGATAATTAACCAACTTCCTATAGCATCTCTGTCACATGGCCTGTTGCATGAGGTCCTCTTTATGACCTTTTTTTTTTAAAAGATTTTATTTATTTATTTGAGATAGAGACAGTGAGAGAGAGCATGAGAGAGGAGAAGGTCAGAGGGAGAAGCAGACTCCCCGTGGAGCTGGGGGCCCAATGTGGGACTCGATCCCAGAACTCAAGGATCATGACCTGAGCCGAAGGCAGTTGCTTAACCAACTGAGCCACCCAGGCGCCCCTTTATGACCTTTTGTTGTGACATAAATCACCTCGGTAAAGTAGATGAAGGGTCTTCCCTGAATATTATAATGGGGAGCAGCAGCAAGCAGAAAACCATGGCACGTGACGGCTGACAGAAAAGAAGAGGTGAGGGGCTAGCCCCTCAACAAACACAGTGCTCCAAAATCTTTCCTCGGCATAAAGACCGTACCACTGGACACCTTTCCCTTTCTTGCTGCTTCCTATCTCCACATGGACCTGGCTCTCTCAGCCGAGAGGGGTGGGAGCTGAAAATCCTTCAAGGTTAACACCGGGCTTCTGGGAAGCTGCAGAGTTGTGAGTTATGGATGTGTGGCACAGCGCATGTGAGTCAGGGATGCAGCATCATGAGAACCGAGCGTGGATTAGAAGCCACAAACAAGTGCACAAGCAAAGGTATATACGATCTGATGTTTGTAGGAATGAAGGTATTCACTGGCGTAGAGAATCATGCAAAGTAGACCGAACCGTTATAGGGTGTTATAAATGATGTACGGCTTGCAACCAGAAGGCCGCAGATGGACCTGAATTAATAAACATAAACCGTCTAATACACTCAGAGTTTTTGGATGTTTCCTTTTGGAGAAGGTCCTCAGCAAGGTGTGCATAAATTTGAGCAGGCAACACCACATTCGTGAACCCACCTGTGCTGCCCACAGCTACCCTCACCCACAAAGTGATTAAACGAGAATCATCCATGAGGGAATCTCTTCCCATATTCATGGACACTGGATCTCCAATGCCAAATTCCATCTGTAGCTCACCCATTAGGAAATTAGATATTCCAACACAAAATAAGAAGGGAGGGAGGGAAGGAAGGAAGGAGGGAAGGAGAAAAGGAACGAAGGGAGGGAGAGAAGGAGGGGCAGGGAGATTCATTAACCCCAAAATGACCCAAAGCAATTTTCATTAAACATGTTACATATTCAGTTATAATTAAGTGACTTTTATGTGCCCTGCCCTGTGCCCCTTAAACACCCCAGGGATATCAGAGGTATAAATACAATCCACGCTTACATTTCTTCAGCATTTATTAGCCAACGGATATAGTAAGTCTTCTAAATACATTGTCCTCCTGAGAGTAACCACAACCCTATGTTGTCATTATAGCTAGTTCCCCCATTTACAAACAATGAAACTTCTAGAGGTTAAATAACTAGTTTAAGACCACACGTTGATAAATGGCAGGCCTGGTATTGAAACTCATAATCCTACTCCATTGCCCAGGTGCTTAGCCACAAAGATCTGCTGAAGAAAGCAGCCTCTGAGCTAGCGGAGAGAGGAGTGACCCCCCACAAATTTTCCTGACCCTTCATGAGATAAGCAAGCACATCCCAGTCCTTGATAGCATTTTCATTAAGGCATTTCAGTGAGTATAGATTTTTCCCTACCAACCACATTCAACTTTTGCATAATCCTGGTAATATTCAATAAAAAAGTATACATGCACTTAAATAAGTTAAATATGAATTTTCATGTGACTCAGCAAGTCTGCTAGGTAGATAACCAGAAGAATTGAAAACAAGTGTTCAAATAAAATCTTGTACAGGAATGTTCATAGCAGCATTATTTACCATGACCAAAAGGTGAAAACACTCCAGATGTCTGTCAAATGATGAATAGATAAACCAGATGTAGCATATAGTGGAATATTATTCACCTATAAAAAGGAATGAAATACAATTACAGCTACAACATGGCTGAGTCTTGAAAACCTGCAAAAGGAAAGAAGTCAGGCACAAAAGGCCACATATTATATAATCCTGTTTATATTAAACATCCAAAATATGGAAATCCGTAGGGGCAGAAAGCAGATTAGTGGTTGTCAGGGACTGGTGGGCAGGAGGAAACGGGGAGTGACTGCTGCTTGAGTATAAGACTTCCTTTTCGGTTGATGAAAATATTATGGCACTAGATGACAGTAAGGTTACAAAACATCGTGAATGTACTAAATGGCACTGACTTACACATTTTGAAAAGGGTAAAATGCTGAATTTTATTTTATATGCATTTCACCCCAACTTAAAAAAAACAGTGGGGTGTCTGGGGGGCTCATTCGGTTATCTGACTCGATTTGGGCTCAGGCCAAGATCTCAGGGTCGTGGAATCTAGCCCTGCATTGGGTTCCCCCCAGGCCCCAAGCCCTGCTTGTACTGTCTCTTAAAAAAAAAAAAAAAAAGCATAATGATTTTTTAAGAGATTACATGAGGCATTTGTAGGGGTTAATGGGTGTACAAGACACATTCTCTGTCCTCGAAGAATCTAGATCTGCTCCTGTCTGATGAAATTAATTAATTAATTCCTGTTTTACGTGACCACGATGGTGTCTCTGCTTTGGTAACAAATAGTGTATATAATCCAATAATTTATCCACTGGTGGTTGAATTGATACCAGTCAATGTGTGATGACTTGCAGAGGTTGTAAAATATTTGGGGGCTCAGCAGATCTGAAAGACGTGTACATTTCTATTTTCGATTATATTTAAGAGTTTCTGATACTATAATCCTGTAGACCTCTGATGCATCTAGCCTTTGAATTGTCTTGCTTTTGCCGGAACAACGGGAAAACGACTGATAAAAGATGATTGTTCTCCATATTTAGATCCTGGGTCATTTTATGGATTATTAGCTTTGCCAAACTGCATGTGGGATTAATTGGAAAGAATTGCAGTATTCTCACTACACTGCACCACTTCCTTTCGTTAATTAGGAGACATTACCCTCTGTTCTACAGATGACAAAAGGGATGGGTCTTCCTTGATGACCAGGCGGCAGCCATAGAAAGAAAGGCAGGACTTGCTATGGTGTCTGAGAACCAAAGAGGTGATAGAGGGTAGGAATCCAATATGGCGCTGAGGGGAGAGATGCTGAGTCCAACCTCTGGTCTCTTGGGTACACTCAATTCTAAGCCTCTGATTCAACCTGCCCAATTAAATTTTTACCTTTCTATTTGTTAGGTCACAAAAGCAAGCTGCCTAATAATGGAAAACATGTTAAAGGGGATTAAACAACAATGGAGTTAAGGAAGCAAGTCACCTCACCATTCACAATGACTATCTATATTTAATTTTTTAATTAAAAAATAAATTGAAAAAATTAATAAAACAACACCTTATACACACTTTCAGTAATAAACCTTTTTAAAAAAAAATTCCTTTATTTTGAATTTAAGAGCGTTGGGGATGGAGTGCATAGGTATATGTATATCTCTATGCTTCAACAGATTGTATCTGTGATCAGATTACCACAAGGGAAATAGCAATTCAACAAACCTTTACTGAACATCCACTTTGCAAGCTAGATATAGTAAGAGGACAGAGGACGGTTCTAGGGGTGGGGATAAAAGGAATATCGGAGACTTCCTGGTGGCCTTTGAGTTGAGATGTTTTCTTTTTTTTTTTTAAGATTTTATTTATTTATTTATTTGAGAGAGAGAGAGAGAGAGAACGAGAGGGGAGAAGGTCAGAGGGAGAAGCAGACTTCCCGCAGAGTCAGGAGCCCGATATGGGACTCGATCCCGGAACTCCGGGATCATGACCTGAGCCACAGGCAGTCGCCCAACAAACTGAGCCACCCAGGCGCCCCGAAACGTTTTCTGATCACTCAGCCAACGCATGTCCTCTCTGATTTGGGGACCTTTACATAAGCAGTTGACCCTGCCCACATCACACTTTCCATTTCTGCCCCTGATTTCTATCTGGCAAATTCCCATGTCTCCTTCAGGTTCCTAGAAAAAGCCACTTCTTCCAGGAAGCCCTCCCTAACCATTCCCCCAGACTGATCAAGTCCTAACCCTATGCACTGCACAATTCTATTTCCCTGAAGATAGCTCACCATATTTTGTGGTTGTGGCGTGTTTACTTGTCTGCCCTTCGGGCAAAACGATAAGTTTTATGACAGCAGGTACCAAATCCATCTTGCTTTCTATTGTTTTCCCCGAACATTCTCCAGGGTCTGGCAGGGTGTCAAATACATATTTGTCAAGCGAATGAATAACGGACAAGGGAAGAATGAATGAATGAAGAGGATTTGAGCATATCAGTGTTTTCCAGACTACGGTTAATAAACTCTAGTTCCTGAGGGCTTCGAGAAATAGAAGAATCCAAAGTTTATAAAAAATTGGGTTAAACAAAGCTAACCAGGTTTATTTGTTGCAGGATTTCTCAGAGCATTTGAAATGCCAATGTGCGTATAACCTCCAAGGGGAAGGGGAATAGAGCATTCGGTATTACCCAGAACTGTGTTGACCACAGCCCTTTTTTTTCAATAGATCATTTCCTAAGACTGGTATTTGGAAGAGAATATAGTGGTAAATGGTGCAAAAGACAGAGAATAAGGGAGGTGCCTTGTCTGATGAGATGTTTATTTTTTCAAAAGTAGCCCAAGAGTAAGCAGGGTTGTGGAAAGCAAGAGAAGAATCGCAACATGGTGTCCAACACGATAGAGAACTCAGAGATCTAGAAAGACTTTACAGACAGTGCAGTAAGCCGGTGGGTTTTTAATGGCAGTCCCCTAGATTATTAATAAATTTTGTAATATTTCCAACTTTTAAATAAAAGAAATCAGAACCATAAATTACCACATGGCCAGAGAAGTTCTTTCTGGCCGGATGCTGACTATGGCTCTTTCTGCTGAACTATTTAGATCAGGATGGACCTAGAGGATATCCTACCAAGTGAAGTAAGTCAGACTGAGAAAGACGAATACAGTGTGGTTTCACTCATATATGGAATCTAAGCAACAAAACAAACGAAAACAGAAACAGAATCACAAATACAGAGGACAAACTGGTGGTCGCCAGAGGGGAGATGGGTGGGGGGATGGGTGAAACAGGTGAAGGGATTAAGAGGTACAAGCTTCCAGTTATCAAATAAGTAAGTCAATGGGATGAAAAGTACAGTGTAAGGAATAGAGTCAATTATACTGTAAGAACGTTGTGCGGTGGCAGATGATAACCACACTCACTGTGCTGAGCACTGAGTAGTGCATCGAGTTGCCCAATCACTATTGTACACCTAAAGCCAGTATTACATCGTATGTGGGCTCTACTCGAATGCCTAACCCAACATTTTACTCCAGCTTTCCAAGTATAACCCAAAGAAACATAGTCATTCCTGTTACTTTTTTCTGTGACAACACTCGTTGCCTTGTGACTTTCGTATCAGTTAATGCTTACTGCATCGGGTTCTGCAGAGGAAGGATAAAAAGGCAGAGTAAAGGGGCGCCGGGGGGCAGGGGGCTCAGTCGGCTCAGGTCATGATCCCAGGGTCCTGGGATTGAGTCCTGAATCAGGCTCCCTGTTTAGCGGGGAGCCTGCTTCTCCCTCTGCCTCTGCTGCTTCCCCTACTTGTGCTCACTCTCTCTTTCTCTCTGTCAAATAAATAAAATCTAAAAAAAAAAAAAAAAAGGAAATGGAAAAACTTTTTTCTTTCAAATTTTGAATGAGTGCTGAATGAATGACCTTGGAGGAATATCAAAATAGACATAATTAGAAAATTCAAAAGCACAAATGTGGGAGCCAGACACGCCAGAGCCCACCGGTCACAGGACCTTCCGGAAAACAAACATCGACATTGCCAGATGCCATGGTGTGCCCTCTCCGTACGTTAATTCATTTCACCCTCACGATGACCCTAAGGAAAGGATGAATCTGAGAAAGGCTTGAGCAAATTAAATATTGTTGTAAGTGAGAGAGTCAGATTCAAACCGTAGGTTATTTAACGACAAGGCCAGTTCCTTTCCCCCAGCCGGAAAACTTCATGAGACCAGACAGGACGTCTACTCTGCTCACGTTTGTATGTCCAGAGTCTGGCCCATAGTCAGCTGTTAATAACTTTCGGTTGGATGACCCAGTGAGTATATGAATGTGCGAGTGACTAAGCAAATTATAATGCTGGTTTTAATGTACTCTCTTTTTGTACCTTATTTTTTTTTCTTCTGTTGGTTCATTATATGTGCTCGAAGCCTGAACTGAATGGGTCAGCCGTCTTAGGGATGGATAGTTCTTGGTCAAAACAGATCTCCTGCTCCAGGGTATTTGGCCATTAGTAGCGACAATGACTGTGACCGTGACCGTTGAGAACATTGAGGCTAAAGTGAAAGCTGATGGTGGGGGAGCTTCCCGGGCAGCTAAGATTGACCGGATGGCTTGAAACGCTTCCTTATGATTGTGATATAAGCATGAAGGCTGAGAAGCGTAGATGTACAAAGTACCGGTTGAAGGGAAAGTGTCTAAATGGAAGGAAGTGTGATTATAAAAAGAAAGGGGGTTAATTCCAGCCAACTCTAAGGCCTTGGGAGCAAACCTCATCTTAATGAATGGGTAGGGTTTCTGGTGAGGTGTTGGTATTGGTGGTGGAGGTTGGGACAGAGTATATCTGAGATGGGTCTACCCTTTGTCTGTTTGATGCTAAGTACTTAACTAGAATCACCTCATTTCTCCGGCCAAAAATCCTACAACTTAGTCATTATTTTTGTCACCTTTGTTAGATAGGATTTAGTAAAGATCACACAGCTAAGTAAAAGGGCCAATTTAAATAAACACTGGTCCTCCCTGAATCCAGGACCTGAGCTTGGAACCTGATGCTAGTGTGCCTTCAGAGAATGTCATGGAGGCCATATTTCTCTTCCAGTTAGGCTTTGTTGTGTGTTCAACATCTGAATTTCCCATTGACCTGGGTCAGGAATTCAGGAAGGGCTGGGTGACTCTGGTTCCGGTCTCCGATGAGGTTGCGGTCAGGCAGGGACTGTGGGGGCTGGGGCTGGAGCCTCTGGGAACTCTTTCCATGGTGCCTCCACCTGGGCTAGGCTGGGCTTCTTCATGGGATGGCAGCCGCGGAGAAGTCACTTGCTCACTTGCCAGCTGAATGCTTCAAGAGTAACGATTCCAACAAGTGAGATGGAAGCTACATTGCCCTTTATGACCTAGCCTTCTGTAGTCCCACGGAGCTATTTCTACCACCCTGACTACAAGCGTGCTCCAAGCCCTCCCCTCCACCCAGAGTCACAGGAAGAGAAATTAGATTCCACCCCCGGACCAGGAAGTGGCAAGGTTCCTAAGAGTAGGTGGGAGGGGAGATACAGTTGTGGCCAACTTTGGAAACAGTCATCTGCAACGTGGGGGTTTGGGTACGAGGCACACACATGCAGTACTTACCGTTTTCTGGAGGCCTCTTTTAACTAACTCATGCCAAGGAACTTTAATCTCTTTCCATTTTAGGCTTGAGGAAACAGAAGCCCAGAAAGGTACCTGGCCAATGTCGTTCACACCTGCTATACATCAGGCCACGTGACAAATGCTTTTTACAAACACCACTTCCCACTCACCCTCGGTTTATTATTCTGAGCATTGTTCACAGGAAGAAGTAGAGGCTAGCTCGCTTGCCCCGGGGAGCAGGCGGCAGAACCAGAATTCAATCCCAGGTCTCTCAACTCTATTCTCCACCTTTTAAAACCTCATTCCTTTGCCCCATTATTCAGTCCTTGTGTATCTCCTCTCCCTCCTTGTGTCTTTCTTGGGCCTCAGTCCTTTTTGGATGCATGTCTTCACGTAACTTCCGCGTGGTGCTTTGGAGAGAATTAAAGCATCGAAACCACCTGCCCTCTGGGGAACTGCTTTTCCCTTTGTTCTCCCAAGGCTGTCACATAGCCATTCTGCTGAGCTGGCCGAAAGGCAATTTGAAAGATAGCTTCCGAGATTGGCAGTCGCACAGCCTTGGCAGAGAGCGAGGCATTAACTGCTCTGGTAGTGATGCCCAGGGCCTCGGATCTTTTTTCCTGTCAGACTCTGCCTTCCTTCTGGGAAGCTCCGTGTAAAGCAGCCCCCTTGGCTCTGAACAAGAATCCTTTGACCTCATGCCTTTCTTGTTTGTGGTATCGCGGGCTTTCCAAGAGAGCAGAAACAGGCTGGTCCAAGTTTAGCAACCTTGGTGAGCTTAATATGGTTTTGGCAAGATCTCGACACAAAGAGTCTTAGTTGGTTGGCCAAGAATAGCAAGGGACAAAATAGACTCGTTTTATTTTATTTTTATACCTTTAGTCATCCTGTCTCTTTTTTCTTTTTTTTTTTTTGTTTGGTTTTGTTTTACTTCCATTCCAATAGTTAACACACGGTGTAATATCGGTTTCAAGTGTAGACTGTGGTGATTCCGCACTTCTGTGTAACACCCAGGGCCCATCACAAGTTACAGCTCCACACCCGAAAAAAACCCAAATCATCCAACTAAAAATTAAACACATTTTAAAAAGAATCAATGGAAAGGGAGAGAGAAAGAGAAGAGAGAGGGAGGAAGAAGGAAAATGAAGGGGGAAGAAGGGAGGGATGGAAAACGAAGGAAGGAAGGAAGGAAGGAAGGAAGGAAGGAAGGAAGGAAGGAAGGAAGGAAAGAGGTTGGGGAAGTCAACCCACTTGCCCTCTGGATATGTGCCAACCCCATTTGGGTAGAACGAAGGGAAGCAAGGTAGAAGAAGAGGCATTCACACGTGCACTGCCATCTCGCGAGATCCCCCATGCGATCTCGAGGGCTTTGTTACTGTCATGTGATAGCTAATGATACTTAATATTAAGGATAAGGGGCGCCTGCGTGGGGCAGTGGGTTGAGCGTGGACTCTTGACTTCAGCTCAGGTCGTGATCTCAGGATCGCACTCAGCGGGAAGTCTGCTTGAGATTCTCTCTCCCTCTACTCCTCCCCCCACTGGCTCATGAGCTCTCTCTCAAATAAATAAATACATCTTTAAAAAATATTAAGAATAAAATATTGCATTAATCGACACAGACCTCAGCCGATTGTAGACAGGATCTCCCATAGCACGCACAACAACCACAATATACTTACTTGCTCTTTATAGATGAGGAGATTGAGGCTCACGGCACCTCACTGTGCAAAGGCAGCCCAGCTCTGTGCGTTGTATTGTAAATCCAGCAAGTGGTGGCAAGGGCTGACCCTGGCCGGCATATAGATGGGGTCATATAGAGCAAGTTAACTTTTCCCACGACTCAATCACTCCTCCAGCCCTGGGGTAGGCCTCCTAGCACAACTCCTCCTCCTCTGAGACTGTCCCAGGCTCCAGAGTCTCCAGAAACCGCATCAGTAATAGCTTTTCTGTTGACACTAAGTCCATCATGCTGTTTATGTGGGGGGAAATATGTATTTATTATTTGAAGCCTAAGTATATTTTCTCTTCATTTCATTTAAATGAGAATTTATTAATCCCTTAATACATGCACTGCCATTTATTTATTGATGTTGTGGAAACAAGAGTAATAAAAAAAATTAATAAACTCGAGCAACTGACAATGTAGTGGGGAAACAAGTCATCACCCCAGAACCGAGTGAGCACGATCCCTGGGCACCCGTGAGCAAGCCATTCTGCAGCCCCTCCATTTTTCTTTCTTAATTAGACTTTATTTTTAATTAATTAATTTTAAAGAATTTATTTATTTATTTGCGAGAGTACGCGCAGTGGGGAAGGGAGAGGGATAGGGAGAAGCAAACTCCCCGCTGAGCAGGGCTCCATCTCAGGAGCCCGAGACCATGACCTGAGCCAAAGGCAGCTCCTTAAAACGGCTGAACCACCCAGGCGCCCCAATTAGACTTTATTTTTTAGAGCAATTTTGGGTTGACAGCACAAGTGAGCAGAAAGGACAGAAAGTTCCCATAGATCCCCTGCCCCGCCCACACACACCCACAGCCTCCCCGTTATCAGCATCTGAGCCCAGAGTGTTACATTTGTTTCAACCGATGAATCACCACCGAGTGTTACTACAATAACTACCCTGACACATCATTGTCACCTAAAGTCTGCAGTTTCCGAGGGTTCACTCTTGGTGTTACACAGTCTATGGCTTTGGACCAATGTATGATGTATACATTGTATGATGTATACATACGAGTATGGTAGGAGCATAGTACCATACAGAGCAGTTTCACTGCCCCAAAGATCTCTCTGTGCTCCGTCTCTTCATTCCTGCCAGACACACACACACACACACACACACACACATACACACACACACACACACACCCTCCCTAGCTCTTGACAACCACTCATCTTTTTACTGTCGCTGTGGTTTTACCTCTTCTAAAATGTCATACAGTTGGAATCCTGTAATATGGAGCCTTTTCAGACTGGTTTCTTTTCCTATGTAATAGACACTTAAGTTTCCTCTGTGGCTTCATAGCTCACTTCTTTTTTATTTGTTTGCTTTTGAATATTTTATTTATTTATTTATTTAGCTATTTATCTATTCATTCATTCATTCATTCATTCATTCACTTATAAGAGAGAGAGCATGAGCAGGGGGGAGAGCAGAAGCAGGCTCCCTGCTGAGCAGAGCCTGACCCAGGGCTCGATCCCAGAACCCTGAGATCATAACCTGAGCCGAAATCAAGAGTTGGACCTTTAACCAATGGAGCCGCCCAGGTGCCCCTTTCATAGCTCATTTCTTTTTCGGGCTGAATAATCTTCTCGTGTCTGGATGTACCAAGTTTATTTCTCCATGCACTTCCTGAAGGACATCTTGGTTGCTTTCAAATTCTGGCAATTATAAATAAACCGGCCACAAACAGCCCATGTGCAGGTTTTTGTGAGGGCAAAAGCTTTCAATCCATTTGGGTAAATACGAGCAGGGGCAACTAGTGGATTCCACGGCAAGAGTTTATTTTGTAAGAAGCCAGCAGGCTGTCTTCCAAAATGGCTGGACTGTTTTGCACGCCCCCCGGCAATGAGGGAGAGGCCTTGTGGTTCCTCATCCTCCCCACCATTTGGTGTTGGTCCTTCTACTTTTTAAACCCCCACTAACTAAATTATGTGGAAATGACTGGAGAGCCAGAAATGGGCCCAAAATGATTCTGGGCACCAAAACTAAGTGTCACATCCTGTGATGTCCATATGGTAGGGTTTCTCAGTCCTTCCTCAAAGCCGCCATATTCTTACTCTGTATAGAATACTGTTGAGTTAGGCTTACTGCTTTCCCAATGCATTAAGAATTAGAAGCATTCATCGCTTCTTGGCCTTTTGGCTAATATCAAGTGAAGAATTAGAAGCATTCAATAGATGGAGACAATAAACTATGAAACAAGACACATGCATTAGCCCGGTTAATAAATAAGTGAACAAGCAAGTATGTCATCCTGCATTCTTTGGGGTCATAACTGCACATCAGCTTCTCATAAATGATGGTTATAAGAATGATCTTGAAATGATACGGGCCTTCCTGATATTTACAGCAGCATGATCAACAACCCCCAACTTATGGAAAAAGCCCAAATGTCCATCTCCTGATGAATGGATAAAGAAGATGTAAGATACACATAATATACACAATGGAATATTACTCAGCCCTCAAAAAGAATGAAATCTTGCCATCTGCAACAACGTGGATGAAACTCGAGGATATTACGCTAAGTGAGATAAGTCAGTCAGAGAAAGACAAATACCATATAATTTCACCCATATGTGGAATTTAAGAAACAAAACAAAGGAACATAACAGAGGGGAGAAGAGAGAGACAAACTGTGAAACAGGCTCTTAACTGCCAAGAACAAACTGAGGGCTGCTGGACGGGAGGTAGGTGGGGGAACGGGCTGTATAGTTGATGGGGATTAAGGATGGGCACTTGTGATGAGTACCAGATGTTGTATGTAAATGAGGAAGTGACTACATTTTATACCTGAAACTAATATTACACTGTATGTTAACTAGAATTTAAATAAAATCTTGAAGAAAAAAAATACCTTGAAACACTTGTTGGAAGAAGGAAATGGTATTCAAAATGCCACAGCTGTAAAAAGTTGACAAGTCTCAGATTTGTGCTTGCAGATTTGTGGTTGAAATGAAGTTTAATGTATGAAAGACTTACTTAGCACCGTGCCTGGTACACAGATGAGCTACTACATATTGGCCGCTGTGTCATGATGGTGATGGGGATAATGTACCAAGTGGTTCAACAATAAGAAGGGGGGAATGGAAAGGGAAAGGTATTGGAATGCCGCCAGCATTTATTGAGATCCTACTATGTCCCTAAGCGAATTCAAAGGTAAATAGTGTGTGGCTCCTCTCCTTGAGGTGATACTCACCTAGCAGGTCACATCATTACAATAGAATGTGATCAGTGTTGTGCACGTCTATGTATAAAAGTAGAGTAAAAGCACAGTGGAGGGGGCGGTTAAGTTGGACTACAAGATTAAGAAAACCTACAGTAAATACTGGAGCTAGGCTCAAAGGATTTGGCTGTTTGGTAAGGGGTAGACCTTTTAAGATAGGACATTCCTGGCAGAGGGAACAGACTAAACAAAGGCAAGTTGTCCTGGAAATCATGGCACAGTCGAGAATATAAATCAGGGTAAAATCAGAGAAAGTAATGCCAGGAGATGGGCCCGAAAGTTCCCTGAAGGCCAGTTTATGATTACCTGGGGTGTAATGGCACAGAGTATGGATTTTATTTGGAAGGCAGCAGGTTGCTATTAAAGGTTTTAAGCTGGGTGGATCAGTTGGTTAAGCACCTGCCTTCGTCTCAGGTCATGATCTCAGGGTCCTGGGATCGACTCCAGCATCGGCGTCCGGTTCCCAGGGAGCCTGCTTCTCCCTCTGCCCGCCGCTCCCCCTCCCTCTCTCTTTGACAAATAAATAAAATCCTTTTTTAAAAAAGGTTTTAAAGGTTTTTTTAAAAAAAAGATTTTAAGCTGAGAAGCTACGTGATTAAAAGTCTGCTTTCGCCGTGTACTCACACTGAAAGCAGGATAAAAACTGAACCTGGCTGGGTAGAGAGTGGAGGCAGGGAGCCCATGCAGAGGTGGTTGGGATCTTCTGGGATATAGCAGAGGTTCTAGATTTGAAGAAGAGGTGGCAGGTAGACTCCACAGACCTGGTCGTCTACTGGAGGGGCTCCAAGGAGCAGAGGAAGGTGTAGAAAGTTGAGTCAAATATGATTCTGAGGTCCCTAACTTGGGCTACTGGGGCAACCCAATGAAGGAAATTCTTATAAATCTGAGATTTATTTTTTAATCTTCTCTATCCTCTGGTGACATGAAAGAAGCTGATTCTTTAATACCATTTCTTTTTTTTACATTAAAAAAATTTTTTATGGGCCACCTGGGTGGCTCAGTCGGTTAAGTGTCTGCTTCGGCTCAGGTCATGATCTCAGGGTCCTGGGATTGAGTCCCGTACCGGGCTCCCTATTCAGCAGGGAATCTGGTTCTTTCTCTCTCTCTGCCCCTCTGCCTGCTTGTGCATGCTCTCTCTCTTTCAAATAAATAAATAAAATCTTTAATCTTAAAGGGATTAAGAGGCAGGGATCTGGCCTCGGGGTTTGATCCGAGGACCACAGGATCATGACCTGAGCCCAAGGCAGACACTTAACCTACTGAGCCACCTGGGCACCTCAATACCATTTCAATTCCAAGCTTATTTGATATTTTTTTGCTCTGCCCAAGAGACCACTTGATTTCTGCCATAAGGCCAGAACCAAATGAACATAATTTATTTTTCTAAAAGTTTCAAATTCCAAGCCCATATAAGCAAATATAGTCTGAGGTGGGACCATCCATAATGGCCCCATGTGGCCATTGAGCACCTGAAACACGGCTACTCTTAACTGAGATGTGTTGTAGGTATATAATGCATATAATTCATATCAAGTTTCAGAGATTTAGTATGAAGAAAAGAATCTGAAATAATTTGTGAATAATTTTATATGGATTACATGTTGAGATAATATTTTGTATATATTGGATTAAATAAAATATATTACTAAGATTAATTCCAGGGTTTTTTTTTAAAGATTTTATTTATTTATTTGACACACAGAGAGAGATCACAAGTAGGCAGAGAGGCAGGCGGGGTGGGGGGTAAGCAGGCTCCCTGCTGAGCAGAGAGCCTGATTCGGGGCTGGATCCCAGGACCCTGAGATCATGACCTGAGCCGAAGGCTGAGGCTTTAATCCACTGAGCCACCCAGGTGCCCCATAATTCCACTATTTTTAATGCAACAACTAGAAAATTTTAAATTACATATGTGACTCACATTATATTTCTGTTGAATGGTACTGGCCTAGGAAATTCAATTTTTGTGCCATCAATATTTAATGACTATATACGGACCAAGGGTATATTTTATATTATTGCTTTTCTTCCCATTAGTATAGAGGGTCTCACCACCTGATGTTTTCTATTATCTTACTATGTGTCCTTATTTTCATTAAGACAGAAGTAGTACCATAGCAACTGTGGCAACATACTGTATTTACTATACCTAGAAGGGCTGAAATAAACAGACATCAATCTGTCATTCGGGTTTACACATTTATATTTTTTTCATGTGTCTGGGTCTTTGCAAAACTGAGAGCTGAGAATAGGAAATCTGGCTTGTAATTCCTGCCTGTGGCACTGGCTTCTTTGGGTCTGTACAAGGATAATAACGATCCCATGCCCACTTCAGAGGGCTATATGGATAGACGCTTACAACGGACGTTGAAAGTTATTCTTAGGGCCCAGTATCAGTATAACGTCAACACAGCTTAATATAGTGATGGTATCTAATATGATGTCCAAAGCTGGAGGCAGGCAGAAAGGGCGAGGTAATTTCTTCTGGTGGATGTGGGTGGGGGGTGCAGAAGGGAGAAGAGAGGTCAGATTAGGATAAACCGAAAAAGGGTGATCAATGTTAGTATTTGTTCCCATAGACTTTAGCGGTCCTTTTTAGGTGCTTAACACATTCAGCAACAAGGCTCCACTGACTGGGAGAAGACTGGGAGCCCCGGGACCCGTAGGCTGCCTTTGATATGGATAGAGCAAACAGGTTGGAGTTTTTTGTGTTGATCATCCTGTTTCATGATGCTTTAAGTGTTATGCTCATTTATGCCATCTGAGTTTCTCAAAGAGCCTCTCATTCATGGGCCAATTCTGTCTTAACATATTTGCCTCTCAGTAAATATCTCAGAGATGACACAGATGCTAAGAAAGGGATAGACTGAGATGATTCTTATCACCTTCACCCAGGACGGTGCTCGCTTTGAAAGATCCAGAGATTTGCCTTGATTAAGGATTTCAATCTGGTAGAAAGTAGAGGCTGGGGGAATTGGCTTGTAAGAGGTATTTGCATAGCAAGCTTGTGGCTTTCGGTTGGATGCTTCTTGGAGGAGGCTGGGGGAGCCTCCGTTTATGTGGATCAAGGTCCGGTGGGGGAAGGGGGTTGGCTAAAGACCCCCTCAACCGAATCTACCCCTATGGCATTTCAGGGAACTTAGATACGCGGGAAAAGTAGTCAACGCTCCAGGTTTTAGAGCTTGTTTGCCCAGGTGTTCTAAATCTATGCACTCTGTCATTCGAAAACTCATTCAGTAATGCATCCCATCTACACCACCCTAAAAGAAAATCAAAGAAAGTGCTGCAGTTACATCTTGAGATGTTACATGTTCAGAAATCTCTGCTAACTCAGCACTGGTATTTAGCGGGTCCTCTACCCAAGAATCAAACCAAATGGAAATAAAAATGCGCTGCAAAACTGTAGCACGCCCCTCCCCCCACCGAAGTTTCTAAAAAGGTTACTTGTCAGTGTTGTTTGCAGCTTCTCCTTCTCTGCCTCCGCCTTCAGTCCAGGGGGAGGGGGAGGAAGGTGGGGGGACAGGAGGGGAGCATGGTTTCCTGATCAGAACTCAAAAGGCAGAGTTTGAATTATATAATGGATTGGCCGAGTCAGGTGATGGGCTCACTGAGTAACTCCCTGCAGGAGGAGACAAACTGCGTGTTAAAAAGCTCAACAAATACTTTAAAAAATAAAAAATGAAAAACAAAAAGCCCAGGCTGTGAGTTCCAGACTTCCAAGCTGCAGTTTTCTCTGAATTCCCTCCAAGCTGAAACAGCTGGGGGTGGGGGTTGCCTGGGTCCGGAGACTCACTGGCGGGGCCAAGTGCAGGTCGGGGGTCTGGCTGGATCACCGGGTTACTTTCTCTTTCATTTCGGAATGTTCCCTGCTTCTGGAATTGGTTGCCTCCAATGTCAAGGAAAACGCATGACTCCTAGGAGACTCCAGCCAGGCTTTTAAGAACTGGGGCTCTGTGAAGGTAAGAGGCATCGCGTCCTGCCTGCCGCCGTGGGCTGCTGCCTCGCAGTGGTCTGGGAGCACGGGGAGGAACCAGCCAACTTGTTCTGGGATCTGAACGAGGCCAGAGAAACCATCTGTGGAGGGGTTTTAAGGTTAGCAAAGGGGTAAGGTGGATCCTTCCCGCCTAGATGGGTGGCCAGCCCGTCCATGGTGAGTGGAAACGGTCCCCACTCCTGTGGGCTCCCTTCCCTCCCCCATTCCGTCCTATGGAGGAGTTGGTCAGCAGTCAGGGACTTGGCACGGGCTGGCCCAGGGCCGGGAAGGAAGGCGAAGGGGCTGCCTGGCACCAAAGGGCTGCTTGGGTGTGTGTGGCATGTGTGTTTCAGAGCCCGACACTTGAGGAGACTGTGGCTCAGTCTAAGACCGCACAGCTGTTAGAAAACAGACCCAGAGGGGAGGATACTTGCAGGAGCAAAGAGCCTTGGGAAATCTGTAAGGTAGGCGTTTGAGTTTTAAATAATTGTATTGCTTTCCGTGTGTTTGACAGTTGGATTTTGTATCGGTTTTACGTTTGATTGGTTTAAGCAGTTTTTTCTTTTGGAGCTGCCAGTATGGATCGATCTGGTTTTTCAGCCTCTGGACCCGGTTCATGGGATGTCGTGGAACCCACCGGTATATGAGAGGCAGATGCCTAGAAGTCAGAGGACGTTGATGGGAAACTGGCTAGATGGGAAGAACTGGCTAGCGGTGTTTTTCAGATCAGGGGATTCACTTGCAAATCTCACTGCAGTGGAAGCTTACCCTGGACTCTGGCTGAGGCAGGCAGGAACCTCAGGAAGTTTCTGACTTAAAGAGACAGGAAAGGAAAAATCGGGTCAGCAGTTGTTATTTGCTGGGGAGGGGGGCGCGGGGGGAAAAGCTGTGGCTGATAAAAGACAAAGACAATCC
Source organism: Nasua narica (assembly GCA_028533885.1). Classification (NCBI taxonomy): domain Eukaryota; kingdom Metazoa; phylum Chordata; class Mammalia; order Carnivora; family Procyonidae; genus Nasua; species Nasua narica. The sequence goes on from CM052802.1 coordinate 117,774,444, forward strand.
GGGAAATAGAAGGATAAATACAGATTTGGTGAGATCCCGTGGCGGGCTGTGGCATTTTGAGGTTTGAAGCATGATGATAAAAATCAATATGGCAACTGGTAACGGCTCATCTTGCATGAATAAGAAAGCTACAATGGACTCTTTTTCTCCCAGACTCCTAGAAACCTCGGGAAATAGGCAAGGCGTTAGTTTCCAAGAGTTCCTTTCTAATTGCTATTCTTTTTTGGCCACACTGAGGTGCTCTAAACAAAATATGGTGATGTTAGAGCCAAAGGGAAAACGTGCTATGAAAGAGGTCTAAGAAGGGATATTCAAGTTTTTGGCCGCCCCTTACCCCTTCCCCGCCTTACTCCCAGTTTTTGGCAAATTATATGAGCCGGATGTGCCCAATAGAAACAATTCTTTAGAGTGGTACAGGGATCGCTGTGAGAGGATGTTTGGATTTCACCATAAAAATGATCTTGATTCAGTGGTTCTTAAGTCTTTGAGACCACAGACCCCCTTTGGGAACAGAAAAGATTTTATTGATGATGAATTTTCTTGAGTCCTCTCTCTACCGTGGCCCTATCACCCCATCTCTTCCTGTGCTCACAAACAACCAAATGATGACAACAGAGCCAAAAGGCATAACGTAGTGAGGTTTCTAATTAAAGCCCATGCTTGGAATATAGATAGTATAATATTATAAATATTCATAGTACAAGAGAACAGCTCATGGATCCCGCCTCTGCAGGTCACGGCAGTCCCCCGAGAAAGCACTGCTTCCATAATGAATGTCACCCCAGTGAGTTCCTTTTATCCAGATTTCCAGCCATTGAAACAGATGGAAAAACCTGCATTTCTGCCCTTCGATAATATAATGAGGACTGAAATTCCTCATAAGATCCGTCAGGGCCTTTCAGATCACCAAAAACATGATGTTCTGACTCGTTTTACTTTTGAGTGCATTGCCTTACACTCCAGTTCACTAAAGTTTGGTGACCTGCCTAAATCGTGGTGCCCACATTTCCCACCCCAAGAAACGGGACTCGAGGTTTCACAAAGGATTTTTGTGTTACTTTCAGGGTGAGGCACAGTCCGGGAAATGCAGTTTGGGTACAAGATACCACCTTTGGAGGTCCATTTCTGGGATGGTTCAATAGTTCATGGGACAGCCGGTCAGAAGCTGCGAGATAGGAAGGCTTTTGTGAAAATCCAGTCCTTGCAGAAATGTGGATACATTGTTTAAAAGCCTAAAAATCTTTTGTGTTCAGGCTGACTTGGGTTTGCATTCCTGTTCTCCTACCTATTAAATCAGTGGCGCTGGGCAAGCTTCTTGACCTTTCTCAGCCTGTTTTTTTCATCTTTAAAATTGAATCGTAATGGTACTTACCTCATCGGTTGTCTGGGAAGTGAGTAAAATGATGTATAAGTAGAACAGCTCATAATACAATTCTGGCATAAATAGCATCTAATAAACAGTAGATGCTATTATCATTGTTATGATTGTGCTATTTAGTGACCACAAAAGAGTTGAAAGATGGGGCCATTTTTTCCCTTTTACTATCCCAGAGAGTAAGAAGCAATGTCGTGCAACTTGAGAACAACACTCAGGATCCTCAAAATGTTCTGGAATGAAGTTATTGGCATATCTGTTCGTCTGGGTGATGAGGCATCATTGCCCCACGTTTTGCACAGAAGAGTCTATTGAACTGGTGTAAGCCACATAGGACATCAGTGGCTGCATGGGGGGTGGGGGTGAGGAATGCTTGTCTCCAGACTCTCTGCGCCCTACCCTCTGGGTCACACCGCTCCTGATGATCTCATTGGGGACCATGCCAGGGCAAGGGGGTTGGAGGGTGCAACAAAGGCAAAGAAGCCCTTGTCTCTAGAGAGTCTCAAATACCTTCCTGTTGATGGAATTTGGTGAAGCAGACTTGGTTTGCCTCCCTTCAGCCTGCTAGTAGTTGTGGCTCTGCTGACTTTTTTCCTGAATTGCAGGGCTCAGACACCCTACAGGTGGTCTACCTATGTGATCAGCTCATGCAGATGGGTGACTGTCCCAGTGGGGACAGCACAAAATTTGCAATCCTTGTGTGGCCCCTTACGGGATCTGCTTCTGTATTTCTTGCGTAGTCTCCTAATGTGGGGATTTAATGCCTCCCATCAAACAAACTTCTGATCATGCGCTATAAAGTCCCAAAACAGCCATTTAATTAATTTAAAGGAGAAAGATGTCAAAAGGCCTCGAGTTTTGCATTCCATGGGTATGTATTCTGCGTCTTTAGAATTCATAGTTACAGGAGCATGCTAAGAGAGGTTTCATAAAAGGTGCTCCAGGAATAGCCTGGGCTTCTCAAGAAAACTAACCAATTAAAAATCCACCCCCCCACACACACACACAAGGACAGAGTGAAGAATGGTGTAGAGTGTCTTCTTTTAAAGAAATGCACCACAAAGACAACATAAAAGTCTAAAATGAAGAGAAACAGAAGCAATATCCAGTAGAATTACACATAAGTCACAAGATTCAAAAGTAAAGAAGCAAATTTTAAAAGGTAAAAACACCCCAAAGTTGGAAATATGTTAATGCTAAGGAAAAAGAGAAAGGAGCCTAATGTGGGAGAAACCACAGAGAGAGTCCTGTAGCAATCTGAGTCAGCCCTGGAGCCTGAGTCAATCATTCCTCATTGATAAAATGGTAACAATAGTCCCTACACCGAGGGCTACTGAGAGACACAAATGAGACTGTGTCAAAACTGGGGAGATTGACCAGAGCCTTAAAATATTCCTTCAACACTGTTGAAGCCTTGAACTTTAGCTGGGCCTGTCAGTAGGTTTTAATAACTATGTAGAATTAAAGAAAATTGACAAAAAAGAAGGAATGGGTGTATTACTAAAACAGGATTTTCAGGGTGCCTGGGTAGCTCAGTTAGTTAAGCATCTGACTCCCAATTTCAGCTCAGGTCATGATCTCAGGGTTGTGAGACTGAGCCCCCAAGTCGGGCTCCATCTCAGTGGGGAGTCTGCTTAAGATTCTCTCTCTCCCTCTGCCCCTTTCCTGCATGCATGTGCTTTCTCTCTCCCTAAAATAATAAATAAATCTTTAAAAAAAAAAGCAATAGGATTTTCTTCTTAGTAATACAGAAGAAAATCACTTTGGATAATCTATAGTTAATAAATAAATGATAACTACTATATATTAGTTTGCTAGGGCGGCCATAACACAATACCCTAAACTAAGTGGCCTAAACAGCAGAAACTTATTTTCTGATAGCTCTGGAGGCTGGAAGTCCAAGATCATGGTGTTGGCAGAGTTGGTTTCTCCTGAGCCCTCTCTCCTTGGCTTGAAGACGGTTGCCTTCTCTCTGTGTCCTCACATACATGTGTGTTCAGCCTCTGTGTCTGCACATCCCTGGGGTCTCTTCCTCCTCCTATAAGGACACCAGTCTAATGGGATTTGGGCTCTACACATATGACCTCATTTACCTTTGATTACCTCCCTGTAGGCAGTATCTCCAAATACAGTCCCATTCTGAGGTATTGAGGAGCTTAGGGCTTCAACATATAGATTGGGGGGAACACAAGTCAGCTCATAACATCTGTCAATTAAGAAAGCTTATTGAAAGGTGTGTTCTTGTTTTAGAGATGTATCAGGTCCCTAAAGGAAAATGGTATCTCCATAAAGGAACAATGAACTCTCCAGATTGCCATGGAGAGACATCACAGAAAGTAGTCTGGTGGACCTAGCCCGAGATTCAAGAGGAACTTGACTTCCTGGTGTATTTCCGCTCAGTGGGGAAGGGCGGAGCTTGTTTCCTGACTCCCCCGCTCCGCACCCCCCTTCCAGGTATTCTGTCAAAGAACTAGCAGACCAGTCCCTGTCACAGTTGCGTCTCTGTGGTGACAGCTGTTCTCGGAGGATGGATTTAACATTGTTTGGAATCAGATGCCCCTTTGAAGTCCAAAGGATTGTGGCATTTCACTGGCTCATTTCCTACTTCCTTTCAATATCCTGTCTCTTGAAGAAAGTCAAAGATTGATCCTTGCGTCTGGGGTCCTGCCACCTTCAGCGTGATCACGCACACGTTCCCCCATTTCTTCAGCCGGCTCACAGCAGTGTGAACAGTGATATTCAGTGACACGGTTGCCAGAAATACACATACAAGTACACGTATATGTGTGCACATATGCACATTTACTCATTCCTGAAACAGAATTTGCGAGTAGAGAGGAAGGTGTGTTGTAAATGATCTTTGCACATCGTTTTCTTTCTGAATGTCAGAGCTTTGATTTCAGAGAAATAGATACGGGACCCGGCTCATGGCTGAGGTGTCCCCACAAATATGAGAAGTGCTGGGGAACTGATGCCTCTTCTCCATTCACAGGCATGAAAAGGCTCAAAAGAGGAAGCCGGTGCTTCGCAGGTGTTTGTAGATAAGAATGAGCATGCTCGCTGCCTTCCTGTGGCCCCTTACGGCTTACAGCCGCACCGTTAGGGGACCATCTGCACAGCGAGGGAGGGCACATCCCAGCCAGATCCAGACAGGAAACATGAGGAGATCAGGCAAGCAAGGCATACCTTGATTTTCTTTTTAAAACAACTGAAAAATGGTGGTGGGGAAAAATTCTATTAGAAGGAACAAGGAAGCACGTACTTAGTAGCTTGTAAAACACTCTGTCATGTCCTTTTGCATTAAAAACAAGGTATGCCTCAGGGGCACCTGGGTGGCTCTGCAGGTTAGGCATCTGCCTTCGGCTCAGGTCATGGTCCCAGGGTCCTGGGATCGAGCCCCATGTCTGGCTCTCTGCTTGGCGGAGAGCCTGCTTCTCCCTCTCCCTCTGCCTGCTGCTCAACCTGCTTGTGCTCTCTGTGTGTGTGAAATAAATAAATAAAATCTTCAAAAGAAAAATCAGGTGCCTCCATGCCCAAGGGGAAAGAATTGGTTCCCTGAGCATCATTGATCATACCTTCTGAGCCAGCTCCTTATGCTCTCTCACCACAACACACTCCATTCTTCGTGCACAATTTTCCCCTTCTACCAGGATGCATTTCAAAGGCAGGGGAAGGAATGCGTTCGTGCACTAAATTAGTTTGCTCAACCTTCAAGCTGTTCGGATGCTGTGTTCTCTCCAAGTGTCAGGTGCTGTTGTCTGGGTTATTAGAAAGAGGCTGTTGAAACTATGATGCAATTTAGAATATGCCAGAGCCTGGCTTACTTAGCACTGGTTTGAAGGTTCATGACTTGCCCAAAAAAGGACCTGGAGCCTGAAGAGGTTTAAGAACACAGAGTCAGGAACAAAGTCATGAGACTTTAAGAAAAACGAATACCGGTTCCCTTTGGCTTTCAGATGAATTGGGAACATAAATTAGGAACTCTTATTTAAGTTGGTTTGTTTACATATATGTGGGGGTTTTTTTGTATATAAAGCAAAAAAAAATCACTACTTTAGGTTTTTTGTTTTTGTTGTTATTGTTGTATTTCATAAATACGCACTATCTTCTGAACTAAGAACAAAGTGTTATGCAAAGAGTTTTGCAGGGGGAGGAAAGATGAATCAGAGCTACCGTATCTAGAGAAAAAAACATGTACATAAAAGTTTTGTGACGTTACAGAAAAAAATGATTATTGAAGCTGAAAAACAGGAGATATCAATTCCAGCTAGAGAGGGCTTTAGGAATGTTTTTAACAAAGGTCTTGAGGGATGACTAGGTGTATTTCAGCGCAGAGAGGGAGGCAAGGGAGTAAGCAGGAAGCAAAATCATCCACGAGGCAGGTGAGCAGGCCAGCTTTGTGGGAGGTGCGGGTGAAAAAAAACCAGTTGTACATATATTGGAAAGAACTTGAATATCAAGCAGAGAAGGACATGGTGGGAGCTTAGAAGTATGCGGAGGATGGGGCGAATGGAGAGAGATGGTGAGTGTGAAAATCAGTTACAATGTTATTGCGGGAAGGCAGAACCAGCAATGGTCAATAATAATGATGATGATACTAACAACAACAACTAGCTCTCACTTGCTGAGTACCTAGTAATTGTTGAGCGTTTCCTTTAGATGATCACCTTTTACCCGCCCATTAAACTTGGGAGGTAGGTACAAATAGAAGTGATCTTCATTATTCATGGGTTCTATATTTGCAAATTTGCTTATTCAAAAAATTTATTTGTAGACCACAGATCACTACTCATGATACTTTCACAGTCGTTCATGGACATGTTCAGAGCAGCAAAAGATTTTGCGCCACAACGCACATTCCCAACTGAAATCGAAGAGGGCGGTGCTCCGCCATCTTGTTTTGGCTCTCGGATTGTAAACCAGTGTTGTTTTCATGGTCAATTTAGTCTAATGTTGTTGGTGACTTTGGTGTTTAAAATGGTCCCCAAGTGTAGTGCTGAAGTGTTCTCTTGTGTTCTTAAGCACAAGAAGGCTGTGGCGTGCTTATGGAGAAAATACGTGTGTTAGATAAGCTTCGTTCAGGAATGAGTTAGAGTGCTGTTGGCCAAATGAATCAATAATATATACTAAATAAGATGTCTTTAAACAGAAACACGCTTTAAGACAAAGTACAAATTGATTAGTTAGTGGAAACATTGTGAAACCTTATTAGCTTATATTTCCCTGAGGAGCAATGGTCCTGTGATCACTAATTCAGTGTTCACAGTGACTTTATTGAAGAGTGCTACTTGGAGGGGCACCTGGCTGGCTCGGTGGGTTGAGCCTCTGCCTTCGGCTCAGGTCATGATCTCGGGGTCCTGGGATCGAGCCCTGCATCGGGCTCTCTGCTCAGCGGGGAGCCTGCTTCCCCCTCTCTCTCAGCCTGCCTCTCTGCCTACTTGTGATCTCTCTCTCTCTGTCAAATAAATAAATAAAATCTATAAAAAAAAAAGAATGCTACTTGGATATCGAGAATCCTATAGCACTCTCCCTTCCACAGAGGAGTAAGCTAAGGCTAGGAGAGATGAGGACCTTGCCAAACAGCAGGCATAAACCCAGTGTGCCAAAATGGCATGTCGTCAGGTAATGACATACATTTGTAATGACATAACAAGGGTCTGGATCAGGGGATAGCGATGAAAATGAAGAATGGAGGAGAGGAGGTAAATTGCAAATGGCTTAGGAAGTATAATCAACAGGACTTGGCCACTGATTGCACGTGGAAGGCAAAGAGGAGTAGGGCTCCAGGAGGACTCTGAAGTCAGGAGGAGGTGGCAGATTGTTGGGTGGAAGGTGATAAGTGGCAAGTTCAGTGGTGCTTGAGGACTGGGGTTTGAGAATAGAAATGCCGGTTGTTACTTTCTGAGTTCTCATATATTCCAGGTGCTATTGAGAGGCTCTACCCGAGCAATCTCATTGAATCCTTACAACAGCCCCGAGACAGTGACTATGATGCCCATTTTACAGATGAGGAGAGTGAGGCTCAGAAATAAAGTAACTCACTTATGGGCACCCTGCTTATACACAAAACAAGAAATTCAAACCCAAGCGGAGTGACCCTGGAGGTTGTAATAATGGAGAGAAATTTGGGAGTTTGAGATCTTGGAAGAAGAGCGGTATTAATGTTAGTAATACCCTGTCTTGTTCTCAAGTTTCTTGTGTTTAATTGTATTTTTTCCAATGTTTTCTCTTTTCGCCACATGTTCTCGTGTTTTTGTTAAAATTCTTCTATCCCACAGGAATGTTGTTTTCTCTCCTAGCGTTTAGGTTTCTTCTCTTTTCTTTCTTTTTTCTTTCTTAATGTTACAAAAGGATAACTAGATTTATTTAATAGCTGGAATGCCTGAGTGGCTCAGTTGGTTAAGCGTCTGACTCTTGATTCTGGCTCAGATCATGATCTCAGGGTCGTGAGATGGGAGCCCCACACTGGGCTCTATGCAGGGCATGGAACTTGCTCTTAATTCTCTCTGGGACACCTGGGTGGCTCAGTTGGTTAAGTGTCTGCCTTCAGCTCGGGTCATGATCCTGGGGTCCTGAGATCGAGCCCCACTTGGGAAAAATCCTTGCTCAGCAGGGAGCCTGCTTCTCCCCCTGCTTGTGTTCTCTCTCTCTCTTTCTGACAAATAAATACATAAAATCTTAAAAAAAAAAAAAAAAAAAGATTTTCTCTCTCTTCCCCTCCCCACCTTCAAGTGTGGTCACTCTTTCTCTCAAAATTATTTAGCAGCTGCAGGATTTGAACATGTTACCTTGCATTAGTTTGTGCTGTTTCATAAAAAGTTTGAAGATTTCAAGGTTTCCAAGAATGTAATACATGTTACTCAGCAACAATTATTCTCCTAATCACTTTTGCATTTCACATTAATAGGCTTATGGCTTATTGGCAAATGTGCTCGTTAATAGAGGAAAATATGATTGTGCTATTTGTGTATTAGATTTGGATAACCTGACATAAAAAGACACAGTGCCTGTTTTGCATTTCATCTCAGTTATCAGTTATCTTTGAACTTTTTTAAAGCTATGAAGTCTCTAAGTTTCCCAAATGCATATCCCTGAGATTTATTTGTCTATGTCCCAGAGATATTAAGAAATTAAATATTCCCCCAACACTTAGGTATTAAGCGTTATTTCCATAGGACTCCCAGGAGTGCGGTGCCTGAGGAAAGAATAGTTTTCAGATTCAGAGGGCATCTCATCTAAAAAGTGCCAGAGCTGCTTATTGTATTGGGAAACATTCTAGCGGTATATAATAGGGGAAAAAATTCCCATCAGAATCTTGGGGTCTCTGCTTCTTTCTGCAAAACCCCTCCAAGATGTCCAGAAGGTGAGCATTCTTTCTGACCACACAGAAGGGGCTCTCCAGAACTGTGACATTTCATCAAAACACCTCTGCCCACCGAGTTCAAATGCCGGTGGTTGCAAGAACAGTTAGCTTGAATCTCTGCAGGCAAGCAGGAAAGAGTTCACCTACAAGGGACTGTCTATTCTTTGAAATAACCCAAGTATGAAACCGTTCCTTTATAAATTAAAAAGAAACCTCTCGAACTATTCTGAAGTCAAAAGAGAGAGTTGGCAGTGAGTCTGCTAACACTACTGTGTCCTCATTCAGTTGTAAGTAACTCTTAGGTGAATCGAGTCTGCATTTGTATAGAGATCTGGTAAGGTAGGGACAAAGGCTAAGGCAAACCCAGAGGAATCTTTGTCCTCTTCTTAAACTGCTGCAGCGAGAAAGGGAACTGGGAAAAGTGAAGCTATGTTGGTTTGATTCAACAAACACCCGAAAGCATCTTTCAAATATTCTGGACGGAATCAAGTCCAAAGTGTGTTTTGCCAAGTCTGAGCGACATTCACTCCATGTGTTTCTGATTCATTTATAGTTTAATCAGCAAAATACTCTTTTGCAAGGACTAGTTATGTCCAAGAAACCTTTTATGAGCTGTTTGAAAACATTGTCTTGAAAACAGGAAGCACTGTTTTGCCAAGAGCTAACAGATGCCTGAGCAGAGGTTCTAGATTTCGTTGTGGGGGCAGAGCCCCGGTAACAGAGATCTCAGAATCTAGAAGAGCCAACCATAATCTGGGCTGTGTGCCTGTCTCCACTCACTAGAATAACAGAAATCCTCAGGGAAAATAACCCAAGGGGCGAGGGACCACTGGCTTCCATGATTTCCACTCAAACTCCTTCCCATTCTTGGATTTTCACACCCTTTCACTACATTCCATTTGCTAAGTAATAAGTCAAGAGATATCTTCTCTACTGAAATCTTGCTAGTGTCGTAACTCTTAAAAACCTAAGGTAGAGTTTCATCATTGAGCTTAGAAAACAGTAGCTTCAAAGGAGCCAGTGACTTCAGGAATAGGAAAAATTTCTTTCTCTTTATTTTTGAGGTTTTTTAAAAAAATTAAATGAACTAAAACTGTCAGAATTGAAGCCTCTTAACATTGCTTTTACATAAAGTAATGTTTATGTTGCTTTCTCTCTCATTGCTCCTCATTGGGGCTTTTTAAAGTAAGTTCCCCATCGGCTTCACCTGGGGAATTGTTAGAAATGAAAATTCTCTGAGCCCACCTCACATCTGTGTCCATGTACATCAGAATCACGGAGGCCCCAATGCTAGAGTTTCTGATTCAGTAGGCCCATATGTGACCTGAGAGCTTGTGTTTCTAACAAGTCCTCCAAGGTGGTCCACTGGTCCCAGGACCCCACTTGGAAAACCACTATTCTAGATCCTTCCCAGTTCTTACCCCTGGCCTGCAGTTGAGTGGCAGGGAGGTGGGTACAAAAGCACGGGTAGAAGTGAAGAACCATTCCAGATGCATCTACTAATGGTCACCTGGGGATATGTTTCAATGATTTCGCAAGGATGCCGTCTCGAAATTCCTGTGGACCATTATTCATGGCCAAAGAAATGAAGTAGTTTACATAATTCTTGGAATGATTGTGTAAATCTGGCCTCCACTGAGATTTAGTTGATGAAATAGTACCACCAAGCCAACATATAAAAAAAAACCCTTATCGGGGAACCCTCCTACACTGTTGGTGGGAATGCAAGCTGGTACAGCCACTCTGGAAAACTGTATGGAGGTTCCTCAAAATGTAGAAAATAGAGCTACCCTACGACCCAGAAATCTCACGACTGGGTATTTACCCTCAAGATACAAATGTAGTGATCCGAAGGGTCACATGCACCCGAATGTTTTTAGCAGCAATGTCCACAATAGCCAAACTATGGAAAGAACCTAGATGTCCATCAACAGATGAATGGATTAAGAAGATGTGGTATATATATTCAATGGAACACTATGCAGCCATCAAGAGAAACGAAACCTTGCCATTTGCAACGGCGTAGATGGGACTAGAGGGTATTATGCTAAGCGAAATAAGTCAGTCAGAGAAAGACAATTATCACATGATCGCTCTGATATGAAGAATTTGAGATACAGGTCAGGGGGTTATGGGGGGGGTGGGGAAGAGAAATGAAACAAGATGGAATGGGGAAGGAGACAAACCATAAAAGATTCCTAAACTCACGAAACAAACTAAGGGTTGCTAGGAGGTGGGGGGGGTAGGGATATGGACATGGGGGAGGGTATGTGCTATGGCAAATGCTGTGAAATGTGTAAGCCTGATGATTCACAGACATGTACCCTGGGGTAAATAATACATTACATATTAATAAAAAAAATTTAAAAAAAAACCCTTATCATCTTTAGAGACCTTCATGAATTAGACTGTAGACTTTAAAATTGCATAAAAGTAACTAAATTCATCTGGTGACAGGAGCTTTTTCTGTCATTAAAATGTTAAAGAACTTTTACTGAATGGATTCCTATATGAGGAATACTGGGTATGTAATAGGAAATTGTCCTTGATGAGAATTATATAATATATAATCATATAATATTATATAATTGTATAATATTATAATATAATATTGTATAATTATATAATACACACTAATGGGCTGATCCTCAGGCAAGCCGTGAAACTGGAGCTCATCGAGGGCATTTCACCAGAGAGCTCTGCAGGCATGCTGTTTTTTGATGATCTGACAATACAAACAAAGAGCTTATAGAACCTTCTATTTTAAAAAAGTGGTTCATAAACTTTCAAATGTATTAGAATCACCTGGGAATCTTGCCAATAGGCAGATTTGGGTTCAGTGGATAGGGATGGAGCGGGGCTCAAGGTACTTCATTTCTCATAGTCTGCCAGGTGACGCTAGTGCTGTTGGACCATGAACCACACTTGGAGAAGCGAGGTTCTAGAATAGTGGCTCATAGTCCTGGGAAATCTTGAAGAGATTCTAAATCGAATATTCTGGGTGGGACGTGGACATTGGTATTTTTAAAGCAGCCCAGGCAATTCTAATGTGCATCTAATATGGAGGAGCTTTGACCTGGAAGAGTAGCAGTCGCAGTCCTAGGCGGACTCTCTCCAAATCAGCTGCGTTGCCCGAGTCCTTGATGAGTATTCCATTGCAATGAACTCACACTTGACTTCTCTAATAAATGTCTTAAGTGCCTGTTTCTAGGTTGCTGATAAAGGAAAGCGCCGAATGCTTTAGATTCCAGTAGTGTTGACTACCAAGTCAACATTCGGCTATGAAGACTTAGCGACCCATCGTGTATTCTCACTCCTCTCACAGAGGTTCTCCCTGTTTATTCTTTCAGGCGAACTACAGATATAACTGTGGGTACAACCAACACTGACACTCGGATAAAAAATGCTTGATATGCTCAAGAACTTAGACACATAGTTGAGAACTCAGATTCCTGCACGCGCGCACACACACACACACACACACCCAAAATCGAGAGAAAAAAATTGCCTGAAAAACGTTAAGAGCAGATATTACAATCCACTTGTCTCTGGTATAAAATCAATGTGATATTACTTCTGTGGAACATCTGATCCTGCTTATAACTGCACCCCAGTGGACCTTGTTGGATGACTCACTTGCAGAATGCCCCCCAAAGTAGCTGAATGTGCTATCTGCGGTTAGGGTAATTAAATATCATACATCTAAATATTGGACAATACCTGCCTGATGTAATTATTTCAGTTTTAGCCTACCTGAAGCGGAACTTCTCTTTCACACAATAATTAGCCACTGGTTGCAGTTACTTCTTCAGCTTGCTCCTAATTTCTGATAATAAAACGACGGCACGATAGAAAAGAATATATTCCTATTTATTCTGGCAGAGGAATGCAGACCCCATTTGTCTAAGAACTGTATCCAGTATTTAAATATTAAATTCCAAAGAAAGAGACTTACATGCAGCATATTTTAGAAGTTAAATTTTTTTTTAAAAGATTTTTATTTATTAGAGAGCAAGAGACTGAGAATGAGAGGGGAGAAGGTCAGAGGGAGAAGCAGACTTCCCGCAGAGCCGGGAGTCCGATATGGGACTCGATCCCGGGACTCCGGGATCATGACCTGAGCCGAAGGCAGTTGCTCAACCAACTGAGCCACCCAGGCGCCCTGGAAGTTAAATTTAATCCACCAAAAAGCCATTCTTATTCTACTCTTCCCTCTCCCCGCTCTTTTTGCAAGTAGTATTACAACAGGCTGTAAAGAACTGAAATTTTGGATGCCGTGTGAACGTTTCCCATTTTATGCTATGGGTCATTCATAGGCACGAATCTAAATGGACCAAAACCATCCTCACTGTAACCATGGTCTTAACCGTATCCCTGGGAATCGCAACAGTAGAGCAGTGATCGGTAGGATGATCACAACAGACATGGCGGAAAGTCATGAAGAGTGATCTTGTTCTTCAGGGCAGTACACTGTTGGGCGCCTCCTGCATACTTGGAATTAATTTAATCCTCGTGCATACCAGGGTGAGCAGCACAAAGCAGCCAGTGCTGGAGGAAATGCGTTAGGAAGCCTTTTGCCGGTTTCTCCTCTGATTTCGTCTTCACCGAGCGCTGGAACACCTGAAATGCCTCTCTTGGCCTCTTTACCCGTCTATGTTTACCTGCATTCTTGTCAGTACTTAGCCTTCAGGCTTTCTCACAGTCTTGGGCATGGCCACCGTATGGCTTTTAACATCTGCCACTACTCCAGGGAGAAACTTACCGCCCAGCCTGATCCCCCAGGAAGCCGGTCCCACTCTGACCAACTTAGCCAAGCCCATTCAGCTCTGATCAAAACAGACCACCTAGAAGCCTGGGGCAAGCAAAGCGTCGTGGCTTTGTGTAGGGTGAAGGCACCGGGTAGGAACCACCCTGTGTGTCCTGGGGGAGCTAATGGTCCCCCTTGGATTTCAGGCCCATCTATATTCATCTCTAGAGTCATGGGGCCTCTCACCACTCAGACTAGAGTTTTGGAGATGGGGGTTGAGGAGGGGAGGTTTTAAGCTTGTACATTCTTGAAAAGTCATGATTTGAAAATGTACTATTTGAATTTCAGTTCCCTTTAATACTGGAAGTTCTGACCAGTAAAACCCACTTCCCTTCAGAGACCCTTCCAGGTAAACGGAGATTCTCATTTTTGAGAAAGAAAAGAAGCTGGTGTAGAAAAGCAATGGACAGTAAGCTCGTGCATGTCTGTTTGCTTATGTAGTGAAATTTTCTTGTTGAAGCAAGGGGGGACCACATTTGGAATCCATCTGAGGGAATACTGCCTGACATCCCATCCTTGGCAATCACTGGGATGGGACCTATATTTCTAATAGTTCATGGTTGTTTTGGTGATTGATCAGATATCTTAAGGTAGATGGTTTTTTAATAAGGAATGGGCCACAGCAAAAGAACAGAAAATTGCCATAAAAATTAAAAACAATACAAATAATAACAGGATGGGCAGACACAGAACCAGGCAGAAAAATACCAAGAACTAAGGCAAGAAAAATAAGAATTGCACTAAGAATCAGAAGGTCATCCTCAGAGCCCAAGGGTTAGATCCATTGAGGAAGCAAGCACCAAGAGGTAGCCCAAGTAGATGGGAATTCAAAAAGCCTAACAGATTATCCAGACAGAAATGAATGCCAAAATTAATACAGAATGCCAGCAATAAGATAAACGTAAGAAACCTAGGCCAGTTCTTCTGGTAATTCTTATTTGAATAAACTGGGAGAAGACCAGTTTCAAAATACTGATTCCAGGATTTGTCACAGATCTATTAAAATCTCCAGAGATGGGACATAGGGATGGGAACGTCACTTAAATATCCACAAAGTGGTTTACATGCACACTGAGAGCTGAGAATCAACTAACCCAACTAGTAACCTTCTCTTGTGCTTTCTGTTAGGACAAAGGGTTAGTTCCAGGGACGGATATTCTATGGCTGTAATTTCCAACATGGCACCCACCAGCCACACGTGGCCAAAGGGCACTTGAAATGTGCCTATTCCAAATTGCAATGTGTTAAATACTCACTGAATTTTGAAGACTTAGCTGAAAGAGAAAGAATGGAGAACATTTCATTTACAATGTTTATATTGTTTACACATTGAATAATACCTTTGATATTATATATACACACACACCTTGGGTTAAAGAAAATATTTTTTAGAAATTAATTTCACCTGTTTCTTTATCCTTTTTAAATACAGCTAATAGAATACTTTAAATTACACTTGTGGGTCACATATTTCTGTTGAGCAGTGCTGTGCTTGAACCTGTGGCTAAAACAACAAAGTTATACTCTATGAAGTACAAGAAGCAGTGAGACGACCATAGAAATGAAGGACTTTTTTTTTTGAAGGACTTTTTTAAAATTAGGGTTTACTTATTTGGTTGTGTTAGAAACTGTTGGTTTAAAATTAATTGTACTTTTTTTATGGTTTTTGTAGCTCAGTAGATACCTTCTGCACGAAAGTTAAAACCTCACTCGGTAGAGATTTAGGAATGAAAGAGCCTTCCCAACCTACCCCGGGTGGAAATATCTCCCAGATTAAGTAGAATACCGCTATACAAGTCATCCAGCCCTGTTTTATCCAGAAATTAGTGGAGGAAAATTGAATGCTATATAATGCTATATATTTCTTGGTACAGAACACATTTGTATACACTCCTCCCCCCAGATATCCATTAGTAATATGCAGGTGACAAAGACCTCAGATAATATCTGATATATCAGCCTTATATTAGCTTCCCTGAATTTAGCAAACGAGAAGTGTGAACTCATTCAAATTGGAGATGTTTTTAATCCATCCTATTGATAAATATCTACAGTACCAAGTACCATGGGAGATCCTAAGGATACAGTGATGAGTAAGATAGATTATCGGTCCTACTTTCTCAAGGTTTCCAGGGAAGGCAGACAAGCAGGAAGCTGTAATGTAGCATGATGAGCTGGAGAATAAGGAGCTAAGAAATCTGGTGCCTGGGTGGCTCAGCGGGTTAAAGCCTCTGCCTTCTGCTCAGGTCATGATCTCAGGGTCCTGGGATCGAGCCCTGCATCGGTTCTTTGCTCAGCGGGGAGCCTGTTTCCCCCTCTCTCTCTCTGCCTGCCACTCTGCCTACTTGTGATCTCTCTGTGTGTCAAATAAATAAATAAAATATTTTTTTAAAAAAAGGAGCTAAGAAATCGCAATGTGGAGGCACCTGTCCAAGACTTCCAGAAAAACGCAGTGTCTCCCTTGAGCCCTGAAGGATGTATGGATGTTGTTCCAGGCAGAGGGGCGTGTGTATTGGTAGAGTTGGAGGCAAGGAAGTATCAACTGTAAAAACTCAGAGAACAGAAAGTGCTGCTGTCATAGCAGGTTGGGGATGGGAGACTGGTCAGGTGTAAGCCTGGAGAAGTAAAAATGGGTGAGGAAAACACCTTGGTTATATTGTGAGGTCATAGCAAGTGGCCAGAAAAGGCAGATCTGTAGAGGCGGAACATTGATTCATGGTTGCATAGGGGCTAGGGTGAGAATTAGGAGTCATGGCACCTGTCTTCTTTTTAAGATATTGGGAATGTCCAAAAATTCGACTGTGGTGAGGGTTGTCCAACCCTGCAAATGTGCTAAAATTCATTGACGTGTACACTTAAGATGGGTGAATGTGATGGCGTGCAAATTATGTCTCAGTAGAGCCCTCAGGATAAAAAGGCATCTTCTAACCCCTGCTAAGGAGGGAGGTTTTAATGCTGTCCCAGTCGAGGCCAGAAGGTATTGGTGATACAGATTCCTGCACCCGCATTTTAGAAAGCAGGGAGCACACACAGCCCTGCTGTGTAAGGCTCGGGTGAGGGGAAGAGAACCGACCTTAACTGAGCGTCTACTGTATAAAAAAACACTGCCTAGACACTTTATGTGCATGATTCATTTAAATCCCACCACAGCCTGCTGGTAAGTTTACTCTATCTGGATGGCTTATTGCGGTTGTAACAGAGCTGCAATTCTTTTTTAAAGATTTTATTTATTTATTTATTTGACAGAGAGAGATCACAAGTAGGCAGAGAGCAGACGGCGGGGGGGGGGGGGAAGCAGGCTCCCCGCTGAGCAGAGAGCCCGATGGGGGGCTCCATCCCAGCACCCTAAGATCATGACCTGAGCCGAAGGCAGACGCTTTAACCCACTGAGCCACCTAAGAGCCCCAGAGCTGCAGTTCTATTGGATCTGAAATATGGATAAGCCCTGCTTGACCTATGAGACATGTACGGCTCAGGGAGGTAAAGTCAGCTGCCCATATGCACCCGGACTGCAAGAAGCAGAGGCGGGATTGGAGCTCAGGAGATGTCTGATTGATCTAAGGCTTGGTCTTTCTGCTCAGCCTGCCTTTCTAAGCTTAGGCGGATGAGTGTGCACAGCACAGAGCCGAGTGGCTTGGTAGATTGCCCAGCGGAAGGACTCACACACACCCCTTGTGTTAATTTCCCGTGGCTATAACAAATCACCACACACTGAGTGGCTTAAAACAATACAAATTCTTTCTGGGGGTCAGAAGGCTCCCCCTAGAGGTTCTGAGGGAGAATCCATTTTCTTGCCTCTTGAGACCACCTACAGCCTTTGGCTTGCGGGTCTTTCTTTGTAGTGGGATTACTCCAACCTCTGCTTTGCCATCACATCTCCTTCTTCTTTGACATGACCCTCTTGCCTCTTCCTTACAAGGACCCTTGTCATTTACGGTGGTCCTATCGGGATAATCCAGGATAATCTCTTTATCTCAAGAGCCTTAATTTCATCACGTTGGCAGAGTCCCTTCTGCCCTGCACCATGACATCTTCACAGGTGGGGGGGCTGGAATGTGAACATCTTTGGGGGGGGGGCCGTTATTCAGCCTACCACACCCCTGACTTGAAAGTCGAAACCCGTGTTTGAAAGGAGTCTCAGCATAAATGTAGTCCTCTATGTGTTAACCTTGAACGTAAACTCAAAAGCTTCTCTTTCTTCATTACCCAAATCAAGACTAGAATCAAATAATATTATTACTTGTCTCCCATTTTAAAATTTAAAACTTCAGAAGAATAAAGTAAGTTAAAAACTTGATGATGTGCCACGAAGAATATTATTTTCCTTTGACGGTATTATTATTAGTTGATAAATTGCGGGCTGGCTTTCATTATGTCAAGCCCTCAGAGAGATCTCACCCTGAAGGAATGTGGAAGTTAGGACAAATGAGAACAAACACACATGTAGAATAATATTTATATTGTTCAAAACTGTTTTGAGGCATCCTTTCTCTTCTACAGTGTCACTTAAGGCCACTACGTGCGGTGTAAAACACTGTTTAAATAGGCAAGTGTCCTCTTTTTTTAAAGGTTCTCTAGTGTCTGTTTTGCTCTTAGTTTACCTCCTAGAGCAACAGCTGTAAATTGTCAAAGTCAAGGCCCTAAATTACAACAGAAGATCAAAACAAACCCAGAGGCCATGAGGCAGCCTTGAATCTGCTGACCAACAGCACAATATGGAGAAAGAGACTTTGTTGTTATTTAAGGATCCGGGGCTCTGAGGCGTTGTTCTTCCCAAACGTTATCCTACATATGGGACATCTATAAATATCTACAGATATACATATGCATTTTTAAATATACGTTCAAAATATTAAATGGTAAGAGTTTGGGTGTTGGGGGTGAAATGTTCCCTTAGCTCTTATGCAGAATTCTTCTGTATATTGTTGTCTCTCTTTGACCAATGACAATAATACCTTTCTCTGGTAACTCTGTCACCTTCATAGAATAGATTATCCTCTTCGTTTTTTGCTGTCTTGCACTCAGCCTACCAATGTGGACTTACTTTATTCTCTAGTTTGAACCCCACAGCTGACTTCTGCTCAAAGTGGTGTTTTGGTTAAAAAAATGTCCTAGGTGGTTAACCAGATTTAGTCTCACAGTGTAGAACCCTGGGGACTCGGGGGCCCCACTCTCTGCCATGAACTGCTGATGTGATCCGGGGGTCAGTCTATCTGGATCTCCTGTGTTTCCACATGAAGTTCACGCCGGCCAGGATTGTGTCCTAAGACTGCGAGGTGCCTTTCAGCTCCAATATCTTATAAGCTCAGAACATTTAGTGGCTATGGGGAACATGTACTGTATCTTGGTTTGGGGTTTCCAAGAAGTTGACCTAGGGATAGATACAATTTTGTGTGTAAGTAGCTTATTTGGAAGGCTCACTCAGGAAACACTGGCAGAGGTTTGGGGCGATAAGAAAGGAAAAGAGCAAGAAGGCGATGAAGAGGGCATCATCAAGCCAGTCACCCCTGTGTGCAGCGAGCCTCCACGTTATTCCAGTTTGGGGGTGCGGAAACTGGGTATTTATTTATTCACACACTCCTCCTCCATCATGGGTTGAATGCTGCTTTGGCGGGGGCTGGGGGGACGGCGGGCATTGCCTGTCTAGCACTTCTCGCTCCTTTACTCCTACAATCAGGAAAAAAAAAAAAAGCCCTCTGTATAGAGTTGCAGGTGTTCCCTGTAAGCCTTCTAATTATGGAAGTGAGTGTCAGTGGGGTACAGGCGGGGTGCTGACTGCATCTGCTAAAATGTGTGTAAGAGGGGCAGGGAAGGACGGGAAATGAATGGTCAATTAGGAAGTGAGAAAGCGGTGGTCTGATGTTTTGGTTTCTTTTAAACTCGCCACAGGTTCCGGATTGGTTCTGAGGTGTTTAGTGGCATATACATACCACCTTCATAGTGGGTATAGACAAGAAAATAAATTCATAGCTCAATGTTGAAAAAGAGTTTACAAAAATCCTGACCAGAGTGAACGCCTGACCGGTATGTTGGTAAATTATGGATGGTCTATGTTATTTACCTAGAAACGCTCTAAAAACACCATTCTGCGAAAATCTGTAATGTAATTTTCTCTCACGACCTGTTCTTCAGGAAAATGACATTAAAATGTTATAATGCTATGACATTTTAACTAACAAAGAGTTCATCTTTAAGTTAATAGAAGGTTCAGTTTGGCTAGGAGCTGGCCCCTATGTGTTTGGGTCTTTCTTTTCATGTATATCCAGTGTGATGTGTAAAGTGAGCCAATTGGTTCTGCGATCATCCATTGCTCCTTGAAAGGCTTTGGCATTCAGAGATGCTCTTAGAAATAAGTGGGGTGGGAGGAATGGGATAATTAAGTTCATTTCCCCCTTCTGAGCTTTATTCCTGAGAACCCAACTTGCCAAGATCTATGAAATATAGAAGAGACTTTAGTAGCAATCGATCACTAGGGAAGGAGGAGATAGAAGGGGGAAGGAGGCAGCTGGCCAAGGAGCTCTGAACTTCAATCATTTTGTACTTCAAGACAGGAGAGCAAGATTGCTGACTTTTACATTTCCTTTGAGAGGTGGCATGCTAACGGCATACTGAAGAGTCTAATAAAGCCAAGTATAGGTGTAACTCCTTTAAGAAACCATCAAACTGGGGTAAAAAGTGAGCTCCTTGGGTGAACGTGAAATACGATTTTACTTACATGCAACTTAGAAATCTTAGAATAAAAACAGACTTTCCAGAGCATCTAAATTGACCCTGTTATTTGACTTAAGAAAGAAAATAAGACCTTGAAAATTTCAGACATTTGTCCACCCGGGCCAGAGAGCTTAAGGATTCAAGAGTCCTGTGCTCTTTCTACCCATCAAATGGATATAAAGTTCCTCCTCCTCCCACCCTTCTCTTCCTCCCCTTCCCCTTTCCCTCCCTCCTCCTCCCCCTCCTTCCCTCACTCCCCTTCCTCCTTCTCCTTCTCTTCCTCCCTCACTCCCCCTACCCTTCTCTCTCCCTCTCTAAACAAGAAGTTCATTTAAACAAGAAAACACCTGATTTAAAAGGACCATTCTCAAGATTCATTTCTTTTACCTGATGCCTACATGTAAGCATCCCACACAGCCCCCCCCAAAAGTTGTGAAGTTGCCTCTGGCTTTACAATGGTAGAAGCAAAACACTGAAATCCCTCAGTCAAATAAGGTTTGCGAGGGTTTGTATTGTGGTTATTTGTTTAACACGGAGAACAAAATCGTTTACCATTCTGTAAGGACAGACATTGAATGAGCATGTCACTAATGGAGAGAGGGGGTGTCTGCCCAGGAACCGTCTTTTTCTGGACCTGGTCTCTAGTTGGTCTCCACTTTGACCATTATACCATAGACTACTTAGAGTTTGGGTGTTTTTTTAAAGAAACATTTCTGTATTCTCTGTCCTGCTTCTGTCAGCTTCTCTTTGCCTGACTTACTCCAATATAGTTGTCATTTAACACTTCTGAACCTCAGAAGCAGCCAGCTCTTGATTTCAGCTCAGGTCATGATTTCAGGGTAGTGGGATGGAGCCCCCATGTGGGGCTCCCTCTCAGCGGGAGTCTACTTGAGATTCTCTCCCTCTCTCTTTCTACCCCTCCCCCTGTTTGTGCACACACTCTCTCTAAAATAAATAAATCTTAAAAAAAAAACCCACAAAACTTGCTTCTCATTCCCACGATGACTCTGCTCTCCGAATGTTTTCTTGATGTCTGCCATAGAAATGAAATCACGTTTGCAGTCAGCTGGATTTATCAGCCACCATAGAGAGACAGAGGATTCCGTGATATATAGAGATGTTCAACCTCACTGCCGGTAAAATGATAACATTATTATGACATCATGATCCAATTGCGGAGGGTGGTTTTGTGTCATAGCAGGAGGAAGGTCGGAAAGGTCCCAGGTCCTCAACAGTTTCTCATCCAACAGGGTGGAATGCTGGTGATTCAAAAAGCTTGCAGAAAAAAATCGCAAATTGTGTCTGAGCGCGTGCGTACAAAACAGATGACAAATACTGAAAGGGTTTATTATTGTGCTTCTGCCACTCTCTTTGCTCCTGCGCACCCATCCCCAGTGCCTTTAAGTGACCAAGTGGATAGGAGGGTTCACAATTCTCCGCCCTTCATCCTTCGCCAACGCATGGGGCCAGTTCCATCAGAGCATGTCATGGCGCCCCCCAGAGCGGGCAGTGCTTTGTGCCTGGTGACCTCTCTACTTGTTCTCACCCTTGGCTCCTTGCTTCGACTACTCCTTTGCTCTCTTGCCCATGGCTGCCTGTCCGGTGTGGGTGTGACCTGCCCCAGGATCACGAGCTGAACCCCTAAACCCGAAGCTTTGTTCTCTAGTAACACTTGGTTTGGTCTTATGATGCTGCTCCCAGGCTTTCTTCACGTTGCTGTTGTTCTGTCTGTTTTACCCCGCAGACTCTCAAGGGAATGAGCTCTCCTGGGGCTGCAGGACACGGCGCCTTGTCTTTCCTTAGCAGCACCCACAGGCATTGGATTGCACACATAGGAAAGTTAGGGGGTGGCATTGTCGTGCGTTTGGAGCCTCATTTCTGAGTCACAAACAGAATGACTTCTCCGTGCGGTTGTGGTGAGGCGAGTAGGTTGCAGTGGGCATTTTTCAAAAAGCTGCCCACGGCATGTCTGTGAACACTGTGGATTTGAGACTCTATCTTCTAATCCTTAGACAAATGCTTTTTACCGTTTCCTAGAGACACGGGGTGCAGACCAAAGATAAAGACAGCCGGGAGAGAGATAGCCTTGCTGTTATTTATATGCCTTTAGAAAATTGTTCCTTCGTCTTATTTTAACTTTTCAGAAATTCCCTTGTAGAACTGAGTCTGCCTACACAGTTTCTGTATAATTAAACTTGGGCATCAATATTCATAGCCCCGCCCACTCTTCCCCCCCGTTTGGAGGACCGGGTGCAGGTTATGCAGATGTCTTGGGATGTGCTTCCGTTCGCTGTGACATAAACCTGGCTGGCTTCTCCCCAGGTTTACCAGTGGGAATGTTAAGCAAATAGGGTTACGCATCGGAAGTGTTGGGGTGCACAGCCGGCCACAGTCAGGGTTGTCCAAGAAACATTGCCTTTGGTTTCTCTTCTTGCAACAGCTACATTTTGGAAGATGGTGTGAATACCGGCCTTTTGGATGGGCTCATGCAGCTAATTTTGGAATTGCCAGCTGGCGATTTTTCAGAGCAGGTTCTATGAATGTAATAGTGTAAGGTACCACTGCAAAAAAGTCATCCAAGGGGGACCGGAGACCATCCCATAAAAACTGTTCCACATCTCTGCCTCTCTTGCAAAGCAAACTGATGTTCGCTTTCATTAGCGAAATGCCTTTTTTCTTAAAAGATTTTTAGAGTGATAGAGAGCGAGCCTGAGAGGTGCAGAGGGAGAAAGAGGGCGAGAGGCTCTCGAGCAGACTCTGTGCTCAGGGCTCCGTCCCATGACCCCTAAGCAGGACCTGAGCTGAAGTCAAGAGTCGGACGCTTAACGGATTGTGCCATCCAGGCACCCTCAGCCAAATGTCTTATTGTGACTGCCTGCCCGGGGACTTCTTAGCTCCTACCGCAAATAGGAAGAAAGCCTTTAGGCTGAAGAAATAGCATATGTGCTCCTTCTTTCTTCTGTTAGAATGTGAGCCCTCCGAGAAAAACTCACGTTGGAAAGATTTCTGTTTATGTAAGAAAAATCCCACAGAGCATCCCCAAAGATAGACACTTTGCTTTACATTGTATTTAACTTCTAGACATTTTCACCCTAGTTAAAGGATGAGAAGTTTTTCAGTTCAGAATCTGACCACGGGATCACTGTCTTGACCTGTGTCCATTCCCAGCCCTCACGAGGGCACCTTGGGACCAGTGAGCTGATTGAACTAGAAAGTTCCAGGGTGGGGACTCTTCAAGGTACAAACCGTATGTAGTGGATAGTTGTACCAGGTAGCTAAATTATGGCCCTCAGCTTATCTTTACTTACATATTTTATATATATATATATATATATAAATATATAAATAAATATATATATATATATATATATATTTATCTTTCGTGTTTTATTCCCAGGGTCTTCTTCAGGCCAAAACAAGAGGCCAGTTACTCGAACCTTGTCACATTGTTCCCATTCCCAGAATCCACTTTTCTGCATCAGTTTTCTTTCCAAATCCCAGGAAGCCTCTTTTCCTGGTTGTCTCTGGGGAGAGATGAAATGTTTGCCTATTGACCAGAAATCCCAGAACGGAAACTGAGGTAAACCGTGAGTTTCACATTTCCCCTAACTGGCAGGTCCCCACAGTCCTATTAAGACTATTCTTAACAGGGATGTGGCTTCCCCGGTGTGACTTCCACTGAATAAACTGGCCTCTGCTTGCTACACACCTGCAGCTTTTGCAACACCACACATCTGATATTCTTCTGCCTAGAATTGCCCAAGTTCCAATTCCCCAAGCCAACTTTTGCCAACTATGGCAAAATGGGGGGAAAAATCCATTTTGTTGTTGTTGTTGTTGTTCATTATCCTGTGACATGAATAACTGTTTGTCAGTTATTTGCTCATTATAAAGATTAATCTACCTAAAGCTCCCTTTCTAGGTTGGCTCTCAAGAGACAATTTACCTTTATAGAAAACACTAGTCTTGAAGTCAACAAACATGAGTCCAAAGTCCAGTTTTCATCATTGTTAGAGCCTCAACTTTCTCATCTGTCCAGTGGATCGGCTCCTGATTCTCAAAAGATGTTCTTCCTAACTATAATTAATGAGTGTATATTCACAATAACCATGTAATTGGTGATGCAACATTCAATGTAAATGAGAGGGTTTTTTAATGTCTTCTTTTGTCATTAAAGCTAAGATCCTTAGCATCTGGGTGGTGCAGTTGGCTGGGCGTCCAATGCTTGATTTTGGCTCAAATTGTGATCTCAGGGTTGTGAGATCAAGCCCTGCATCAGGCTCTGCACTGGGCATGAAGTTCTGCTTTGAGGTTCTCTCTCTCCCTTTCCCTCTGTCCCCACCCTCAAATAAATAAATAAATCTTAAAAAAAAGTAACACTTAAAAGTTCAGTCTAGGTTGAGTTGGGAGGGCCAAGAGGACAGGCACGATGGTAATGAGGAGAAGAAGGCAGATTCTAGAAATATGCTGCATCAGCATTGAATGAATATGGACAATTCTAACCTCAAGAATTTACATCATTGTTCACATCTAAGCTACTCCCCTGTGGTGTTCCCCAAGAGGGTATCTTTCAACATGATTTTGTCATCTCATAGATACTAACCAGGTTATATCTTTTACTTATAGAATTTTAGCTAACATTGATTTCTAGATTTTTTTTCATATTATTGCTGGGGAAAGAATAGGGTAATGTTGCTTACACAGCTAATGTTTCATAAGGAAGCAGCAACCTTCCAGTTCTGGGTCAATAATACTGGAGTACCCACTGATGCTGGTTTCAGAACATGTGCTTAATAAATAGGAAGCCTGCATCGATTTTTATAGCACATTCATGGGAGTGTAAGAACAGAATTCAACCAAGAGTGTATAACTAAAATAGTCACTTTGGGTTTGAAACTTCTGATTTACAAGTTCTAGAATGAGTTTTGTACTTAACAAAAGCCAGGTTGTCCCTTACGTTAACATCATCTAAACCACAGTATTCCGCTGGTCTTTACAAATGAAATTTCATCCAACTGAAACCACCTACATTGAATTTTTGTTAATACAACACGAGGTTTGTCAGTATTATCATTGTTCTAAGTTGATACTTTAAGGAGCACTTTGAAAAATACTCTATATAATTTCTCTAATTCATACCTGATGTCCTATAAATCGTCTCAGTAATCCAAATTTTCCTATGGCTCAGATTTCCTTGACAGGCAAAAATTTAAGCCTGAGGTCTTATCTTCAAATGAGAAATTAACCTGCAGAGACTAGATATCTGACTTCCTGGGCTCAAAGCAGAAGATATAGGTTTAAAATTGGTTGAGAGTGGATACAGTAGGACCTCCTATATTCTAGTAAGTGGTCCCCTTAATTTGCATTCCAACGAAAAACCAAGTTCATTTGTATTTAAATGTGGCTGCTGTTTACACTGAACCTGCTGCTTCATCAGAAGTTTGTAACATACTGCAAATTAAATTATGTATGTCTATATATTTATGAAAAATGAATGAAAATTTTCTAGTTTATGAAAAGTGTTATTAACTTGGGTGTGTATGTGTGTGTGTGTGTGTATACACATAAAACTTATGTGTGTATACACATAAAATTCTAACCTTAGAAACTTGTATCATTGCTTACTTTTAAGCTATCCCTCTGGAGTTCCAAAAAAGAGTACCTTCAATTTTATTTTGTCGTTTCCTAGATACTAACCAGGTTATAGCTTTCCTTTATAGAATATTTATAGCAAGACAAATTTCTAAGTATTTTTTGTACATATCAATATGTATATGTATGTATTTATATATATGAGGTTAATAGCATTTTTCATAAAAGCTAAAACCCAGAAACAACAACCCAATGTCCATCAAGAGTAGAATGGATAAATTATAATCGTATTGGCATAGCAGTAAAAGTAGCAAACTACAATTATATAGATAAATCCCACAAACATAGTATTGACTAAAAGAAGCTAGAATACATATTGTATGATTCAATTTACATGAAGTTCAAAAACATGCACAATTAAATTGTACTGTTAGAAACAACTTAGTTACTCTGAAATGGGGAGGAGGACGTGGTTAGAATTGGGAGGAGATCTCTCAGGAGATCTCCTGAGGAGATCAGCTCAGTGGGAGCTGATAAGCTCAGTGGGAGCTTATCCTGGTCTGGGTGATGTCTGCATGTTTATTCCTGGAACTTCGTTCACAATGATGTGTACCTTGGTATATTGCAGAGTTGGATATTGGATTGTCTAGACCTATTCCAGACCTTTTAGTTCTAATGGGGCAACATTTTTATCATAAAAAGATGCAATATTCTGGAAACATGGGTAAAAATTGACCATATTCATGGAGTACTCTGTGCTTATTACTGTGGGACTTAAAAAGGACATGTAAATATGGTTTCATCTTCTCACCAGATAAGAAGCCATAAGTAATATGGATACATTCATTATTCACTTAACATTCTTTTAAATACCAGCTCTGTGCAGGCAGGTGTGCTACAGATACAGGGATGGATAAAAATTCTCCTTGCCCTCAGAGAGCTCCCAGTCTTGTTGGGGTAATGGATGGGCAAGCATAGTGCCTCCATGACCTGTGTACATGACACCAGTAAATTAGAAACCCTTGGAAGACTGAGTTGGTAGAGGATGATTAATACTACCTATGAGGATGGGATTTAAGGACAGATTCACGGATGAAGTGATATTTCGATAGTTCTTGAGTCATGCTTATTTGAGAAGACCTAGTAGGACAATATAGTTTAGGACGAATAATGGAAGTAAAGGCCAAGACAAGTGAAAATGCATGGTTTGGTGGAAAGCACATCTGAAGGACACCTCCCAAGATGCTAATGGGGCTGCCTCGAGACAGTAGATTTTTCCTTCTTTATATAAGACTCTCACTACACATTTCCTACAATAAGAATATACTATAGTCACAATCAGGAAAAAATACATATGTATATATGATTTTTAAAGGAATGTAGTTTGAAATGTTATGATCACAGCCAATAATCCATTATGACTAGGTTAAGAAGGATCCAGAATCCTAAAGATTTGGATTTTATTCTGTAGGTAAATGGGAGATAAGAAAGGCCTGTTAACAGAAGAGTAACATCAATTGCAACAACTGGAGAACAACTCAGAACAGTATCTGATTCAGCTCCAGAACGTGTTGTATCACCATATGCGCTAGGTCAGAGAAGACAGCAGCACCATGGGCCAGAATGTTAAGGCTTCATGAAAAGACATGGGATTGGAGCTCATCCTAGAAAGATTTGTACGATTTCAATCAAGGGAAAAGCAGGGGCAAGGACATTTTAGGCTGAAGCAAAGTGATGAGGATAGACGCTTCTGTTCAGAAATAATGAGATGCAGAGGTGAGATCAGGAGAGGTTAAGACAGCTTCCAGTTCCAGAAGGGAGGTTTTGGACTTGGCTGTAGAAGCCAGGAGGGATTTTCAAGCAGAGGAACGATGGGATAAAAATAGTTCTTGAGCAAATAAAGCTCATCCAGCAGTAGTGCTCAGGGAGATGCCGTGGCAGAAGCACTAACGGCCTCTATGTGGGGTGATCCGGTAGGAGTGATAGGAGCGGAGCAGCCAAGGTAGCACATTTCAACATTAAAAAGTCAATTGAGGGGTGCCTGGGTGACTCAGTGGGTTAAAGCCTCTGTCTTCGGCTCAGGTCATGATCTCAGGGTCCTGGGATCGAGCCCCGCATCGGGCTCTCTGCTTAGCTGGGAGTCTGCTTCCCTCCCACCGCCCCCCCCCCCGCCCCGCGGCTGCCTCTCTGCCTACTTGTGATCTCTCTCTGTCAAAATAAATTTAATAAATAAATACTAAAAAAATCAACTGAATGGGTGAAGACTGGCTAGGGACTGAAGGAGAGGAAACAATTAATGGTTCTTCCACTGTAGAACAGAATTCCAAAGTCCTGAGGGTAACTATAAATGGCCATAGAACACCATTCAAGTGGAAGTGTCTACACCAGTCCTGTGTTGAAGGCATGTATTTTTTCCAGCAACGGGGCTGGGTTGGACTAGCCACTCATTCTCCTGCTGTGGCTCCTCCGTGACCCACGCGGTTGGTTAGCCTATAGTCATTACAAAGAGCAAGGCTGTCGGATACCAGGGGCACCACCTCAACACTAATCTTATACTCTTATATCTTATAATCGTACATCACGTGACAGCCTGCTAAGGCAATCAGTGGGAGCAGACATTGGAAATAAAAGCGGTGTATCTTGGTAGGCAAAAGAGAGGGGGAATAAAGGCACCATTTCCTTCAGAGCTTCTTAAAACATGGAGGAATTATCATAAGCAAATACAAATTACATAGTCTTCATCTAGCCTGATTGCTGTAGATGACCTAGGAATCATCTCAAAGTATTATGTGCCACAAGGTCACATCACACAGATCACCAATTACCACAGGAAGATAGCAAAAGGGTGTGAAAAGTGCTTGGATGCCATGTTAAATATTCATAATGAAGTATCGAAGCAGAAGGTTCTCCTTTGATCCTTGGTTACAAAATTATCCACAATGCTCGCAGGGGTGCTGCATTATGAATGCATGTGAATAACATGCCCATCAAACAAGCATGGAAAACCACCACCAAGATGCAAAATGATAATATCTGCAAAGTACTTAAGCAACCTCTGAATTCCTTGTCTTACCTCCCCACTGCGGAGAATATATTTTTCTTCTTTTTAGATCAGAAATCCTAAGAGATTGCTGAGAGTTTAAGTAATTTGGCTGCCAACATGGTGACAAATGGATAGTAGGAAAAACTCCGAGCTGGTTAAGAAAGTCATGTTTGAATTTGGGGAACCAGGGATGCCTCGGTTAACCCGTCTGTCTTGCTTTCTCTTTCTACAAAGTAAAAGAGCCTCCCCATCTCCCAGGGTTTTTGAGAGGATCAAAGGGATAATGGATATGAAAGCCGGGTTCAAATATGAGATCCCGTCAGTGTGACTAGAATGTGAAGTTCCCATACATTTTTGAACTTTGCAGAGCCCACTCGGGAATATCGATCCCCTAGAACAATGTGCTTCTTGTTCAGCCTGCTGCTGCCACAGAGGTTTAAAAAGGAAAGCACTGTGAATATATAAAACATGGCATCACACTTCAGGTCGTAGAGCTCGCCGTCCTCCACATGGTAATTAGCAATCAGTGTATGAGATCCCCTGCATGAGGTGACTTCCAGGTGGTCAAGCCATTCTTTCATTCATTCTTCCGACATCGTTGCTCTTTCGTGTGTACAGGCCCTGCAGACACGAGGAAACATAAGATGCAATTGCTCTCCATGGTCTGGAAATCTACAGGGGGAGGGAGAGAGAGAGAAGCACATATTCCCACAGTCATGTGAGAGTTGAGGCCTGCAGAACCTGTTAGAAGAGCACAGGACGAAGAGTGAATAACTCTGCCTCTGTAGGCGGGGAAGTCTCATCTGGGAGTTGGCATGTGAGCGGCAGGTCTGGCAAAGCAGCTAGGTAGGATATTGGGGTTGTGGGCTGTCCACAGCAGTGTAACCTCAGGGCTCCTGACGAGGCCCTGCGCTCCTCAGCCACTCACCCATCCAACTCCCACTTGGAAGCATTTCCCTTGAAGTTTTCTAAGGCCTTGTTAGGTGCTTGGGACCGGAGGGGTGGCAGCTATCTGAGTGGGGGCCCTGGACCTAGACAAGAACCTCTGGGCCCTGGACTACTGTTTCTCTTTTTGGGGATCATCTCCAACCCTCCAATTCCATCCCACCCCATGCCTGGCATGTGAGGTTGATCAGATGCCCCAAGGAGTTCAGAGTCCCCACCGTGGGTGGGCTGTGGGCCATGGAGTCCAGGAGGGTGGACCACCTAGCAGATTTAGCAGATTGTGGCCACTGGCCAGTGTGCTAGTGTGTGTGTGTGTGTGTGTGTGTGTGTGTGTGTGTGTGTGTGTAAATCAGGTGACATGCTGATTTGGGTGGACTCAAATCATTTCTATAGACAAGGATTCTGCACACTGTAGGGATAGCTGTGGTTTGTAGAGCAGTAGTATGTGTCTTCCCAGGACTACCCCACACCGGAAAACTCTACACTTACAGAGCTAACCAGTAAGTTAGTGCTCAGTAATTGTAACCACTCACTCCATTATGACAGAAAGAGTGAAACCAGACCATTATCTTACACCACACACAAAAATTAACTCAAAGTGGATTAAAGACTTGAATGTAAGACCTGAAACCATAAAACTCCTGGAAGAAAACCTGCAGGTAAGCTCCTTGGCATGGGTCTTGGTGATGATTTTTTAAATCTGATACTGATAGCAAGGGCAAGTAAAGCAGAATAAACAAGTGGGACTATATCAAACTAAAAAGCTTCTGCACAGCAAAGACAACCATCGACAAAATGGAAAGACAACCTATTGTACGAGAGAAAATATTTGCAAATTATATATCCAATAAGATACAAATAATCCAAAACATATAAAGAACTCATACAACTCAATAGCAATAAAACAATCCAATTTAAAAAAATGGCAGAATACCCAATATTTGCATCAACATGGATGGAACCAGAGGAGATTATGCTAAGTGAAATAAGTCAGGCAGGGAAAGACAATTATCATATGGTTTCACTTATTTGTGGAACATAAGGAATAGCATGGAGGACATTAGGAGAAGGAAGAGAAAAATGAATGGGGTAGTCAGAGGGGGAGACGAACCATGAGAAACTATAGACTCCAGGAAACAAATTGAGGGTTTTTGGGGGGCTGGCATGGGGACATGGGGTTAGCCCTGTGATGGTATTAAGGAGGGCACGTATTGCATGGAGCACTGGGTGTTCTATGCAAACAGTGAATCATGGAACACTAAAAAAATATAAATAAAAATAAATAAATCTGTGCTCTAGACAACTTTAAAAAAAAAATGGGCAGAACACCTGAATAGGCATTTTGCTAAAGAAGACATACAATTGGTCAGCAGGTACATGAAAAGATGCTCTACATCTTTAATCATCAGGGAAATGCAAATCAAAACTGTAACGAGATATCACCTCACACCTGCCAGAATGGCTAAAATCAACAACACAAGCAACAACAGATGTTGGCGAGAATGTAAACTGGTGCAGCCACTGTGGGAATCAGCATGGAGGTTCCTCAAAAAATTTAAAATAGAACATATGATACGGCTATTCTACTTCTAGATAAAACGGAAACACTAATTCAAAAGATATGTGCACTCCATGTCACTCGCAGTCTATCTGCAATAGCCAAGACATGGAAACAACCCAAGTGTCCACTGATGGATGAATGGATACAGAAAATGTGGTGTATGTATGTATGTATTATATGCACACAAGGGATTACTACTCAGCCATAAAGACAGAATGAAATCTTGCTATGTGACAACATGGATGGACCTTCAGGGCATTATGCTAAGTGAAATAAGACAGAGAAAGACAAATACAGCATGATCTCCCTTATGTGTGGCTCTAAAAAATAATCAAATGAAAACTAAGCTCATAGACACAGAAAACAGATTGATGGTTGCTTGAGCTGAGGAGTAGGAGAAATGGGTAAACAGTATTTATTTTTGGTTTTAGTTTAAGTAAATTGAAAAAAAAGAATATGTCAAAGAAGAATGAACTAAACCAATGTCCCATATTGCTGAGTAAAAACTTTATTTTAAAAGTATTTTTTTCTCTTGTAATTACTTTTTGACTTTAACTTAATCTCAAGCCTCCAAATTCAATGGCTCAGGTGTCCTGTAGGAGACACTGGGGCTCCTGATGGATCTCAACATGCACCTTGGGGCGCCTGGCTGGCTCAGTTGGTAGGGCGTGCAACTCTTGATCTAGGGGGTTGTAAGTTCAAGTCCCACATTGGATCTAGAGATTACTTAAAAATAAAATCTTAAAAAAAAAAAAGATAAACATGTACGTGTGCGTAGCCCAGGAGCTGGAGGAGACAAAGGAAGCTCTAACAAGGCCAGCCGGGCCGGCAGGTTGGTATAACCACATGTATGAGCTCCAGTAGCATCTAGCGACCCCGGACCAACCTTCTGAGCATAAGAAGCACATGTCCCTGCTTGATTTCCACCTTCCAAAAAAAAAAAAAAAAAAATCTGCCAACAGAATGTTTTCTGAGAAGCCAGCAATACAGAAAAGTAGTCGTCTGCTGTTTTTTTTTCTGATTTCATTAAAATATTCCCTTCTGCTCCTTGGTTTATTCTCTGACACAGTTCTGTTCTATATCTTTTTCTTCCTCTTAAAAAAAAAAATCACACAAAAAACTGTAACTGAAGAACTCGAACTCCCTCCTCAGCATTTTGTTGCCCTCCGGAGGTGGCTGGCCTCAGAGCAATAAGCCTGACGCATGCACGGATGACGAGGCCCGATCTCCGGAGTGGCCGGCCCAGGATGGTGACGAAGGTGATGGTGAGAGGGAGATGGACTTTGTTTACTTAGATTAAACTACCCTGTTGGGGCTGGGGGGGGGGGGTGAGGAACCACGGGGACACGACTTTCAGAGCACACCTCAGTAAGGGCTTGCTCAGGATCTCAGGTAATGGAAATATCAAGTACTCGATGTGATAAACCTTGGAGATTTCACACCCCCATGCAAGGCCTTGCTCAGCTGTGGCAATGACATAACTGTGTGTGTGTGTGTGTGTGTGTGTGTGTGTGTGCGCACGCATGTGCGTGTTTTACTATTATGAAAGGTCTTTTGATCCTAATTAGTATCTGCTATTTTTTATTCAAGTATAATTAGCATATGCTATTATGTTTCAGGTGTACAATATAATGACTCCACAATTCTACACACTTCTCCGTGCTCATTACAATAAATGTACTTTTAATCCCCTCCACCTACTTCACCTACTCCCCCACCCACCTCCTCCCTGGCAACTGCCAGTTTGTCCTCTGTGTTAAAGAGTCTGGGTTTTTTGTCTTTTTTTTTTTTTTTGGCCTGTTTCTTAAATTCCACATATGAGCTATTTTTTTCTATCAGAAATCTGCTGGCAACACTTGCATTTTTATTTACCATGTCCAGAAGGTAAACAGCTGACTTAAAGGAAGGTGAGCGAAGGGACAAGTCCTAGGTTAAAAAAAGACAAGGCTTTCCTTCCCTCTTTCTCCCTCCTCCCAGGTCTCTGCCCGAATCCCTCAGTGACAGATGTTGAAGGACAAATCAGAGTGCCTTCCTCTTCCACTGTAAGCACCTTGAAAATGAAGCATCCCAGTATTTTTAAGAAATTGAAGATCTAGAAAGATGTTAATTAAATTGTCAAAAAGCTTCTTGCCTCATTTCAGTGCTCTGCATAACTAGGTAGCCAGAAACTATATATAGCATCAGAGTGCTATTCTTGGCTCCTAATATAGTTTTAATTATTTAGTTTACACAATGTTTCAGTGCGGGAGAAAACTAGTTGTAGACCGGATCAGAACAATCAGGTACCACAGAATTCTTCAAGTATCTCTTTCCAATCCTCCTTCTTCTCTGACACAGAGAAGTGTCTATCTGACACAGAGAGGTTCTCTGACACAGAGGAGTCTCCTGTCTGTGTCTTGGAAATATTCTACATCATGCTGCAAATGACAATTTGTAGGGAACTTTATAGTAGATATCAAACTTACCTATGTTAAAGCTATCATCCATCTATCCCATCTATCCATCCATCCATCCATCCATCCATCCATCCAGTATCTATTGAGCTCCTATGTACTGAGTACCAGGACTGTGCGAGAAGCTAGGGGAGCAGAGTGGAGTGAAATGATAGGTAATAAACTGTGATTCTTGCTTTAGCGATGCTTACCAACAGTGAAGGAGACAAACATGCAGAGACACAATTAGAAGGACTTTCAGCAATACTGGCAAATGAAGTGACATTCTTCAGGGTTCCTGGCCTGGATATACACCCTAGACACTGAGGACTAGAGTTCCAATGCCCAATTCAGGGACGAGAAATGTGGCCTTGACCTTGCTTAAGGCAATGAGCAAAGACCCTGCTTATAGGAAGTTTCCTCAAGGGTCTTGCCACACTTAAACCTGAAATAGGACAATTATAAACAAAAATAATTTTTTTTTGCCTGTAAAGGCAGGGAAGTAGTGAGAAGCCTTAAGTTCTGGGGATCTGGGTATAAGCAGGAATGCCCCTAGGATAAATCAAAACTGCAAACCTGTCCCACTCTTCATGTTAGGGATTCGAGAAGTATCCTGTTGATGAGATTTGGGAATCCCAGTGCTAAAAATGAATGTATTTCCCCCCCTGGGCCATTGGAATCACAGGGATACTGATAGAAGCAAATGAAAAATCTATATGGAAGGAAAAACCATCCGTTAGGCATAAATTCACAGTGAAAAACTCAAAGTCACATGAAGAGAAAGACCACAAGAAGGAGGATTAGCAGATGCAACAAAAGAAGGACTAGAAATAGAAAAATCTAGAGATTATAAAATAATAGATGCTTACAATAAGAAAATCAAAGAAAAAAATAGAAGCCACCATGAAAGAATAGACAGCTATGAAAAACAAGAGACAGACTAGAAAAGGAAATACAACATCTAGAAATGAAAAGTACAATTGTGGAAACTGTATTCAGCTGGATTCAATAGCAGAATAGACACAGCTGAAGAGAGACTCGATAAATTGGACAATATAAGGAAGTCACTTATAATGAAGCCTAGAGAAATAATTAAAATATGTATTAAGAGATGTGGAAAATAGTATCAGCAATAAGGTCATATAAGACTTGTAAGAAAAGTTACAACAGAACTAATCCAAGGAAGAAGAAGGGAAATAAGAGAAGAACTTCATGGGAAGGAAAACCAAGATACCATAAAAGACTCAAAAACAAAACAAAGCTAGTGTTTGGAAAACAGTAATAAAATAGTCAAATTTCTGGCAAGATTCATTGAGAACAAAGCTAAAGAAGGAACATACAAAGATTATTAGTGGAGCATTGTTAACAGATAATTTTAAAATGTCTTAAGGAAGTATTATGACCAATTTTATGCCAGTAAATTTGAAAACTTAGGTAAAAATGAGGAATTTTCTAGATAAACTATAAATTACCAATATTGAGCAATAGACAACTGAAATCTCTACAGTTTCTAAAGAAATTGAATCAAAAAAAAAAAAAAAAAGGTCTGCTAACCAGAAATCAGTACTAGAAGGTTTTGCTGGTGAGTTTTAATGAGCATTCAAGAGGGGTTATCTTCAGGGGCACCTGGGTGGCTCAGTTGGTTGACCATCTGATTCTTGATTTCAGCTCAGGTCATGATCTAAGGGTAGTGCAACCAAGCCCTGCATCAGACTCCACACTGAGCATGGAGACTGCTTAAGATTCTCTCTCTCTTCTCCCCCAACTGCTCACATCTCTGTTCTCTCTCTCACTAAAAAATAACAACCAAAAAAAGGGGTTATCTTCAAGTTGTAAAAGCTGTTCTAGAGAATAAAGATGTAACCTCCATCTCATACAGTCTATTCAAGGAAATTGAAAAAGAAGGAATACAACCCTGGGCAAGGACCATATGAGAGAAAAATTTATGAACACAAGCACGAAACTACTAAATATTTGAAAACAAAGCCAGCAAGCTAGTAAGACACTGAAGCCGATTAGAATTATTCCAAGAATGTGAGGTTGGTTTAACCTAGGAATTCTATTTAGGATTTCACCACATAATTTATCAAAGAATAAGGAAACAATGATTATCTCAATAGATACATAAAAACCATTCAATATAACTCAATACATTGGAGTAAAACAAAAGTAGCTTTATAAATCAATGAGGAAGGAGTGTGCTGTGCAATAAACAGTAATCAGGAAAAAATGTCTCTTGAGCTCAACTCAGGTCTGGATCTCAGGGTCATGAGTTCAAGCCCCACGTTGGGCTCTACTCTGGGTGTGGAGCCTTCTTAAAAAAAAAGGGGGCCCATTACTCTTGCACAATAATTCCATTTATTTCCATTCCATTATTTACGCAATAATTTCTCTAAGGAATGCAAAATTTGAATAGCCAGGCCATAGTATATGCCCATCTTTAGCTTAACTGGATATTGGCAGCTCTCAAAGTGATTGTAACATTTACCATTCCATCAACAGTGTATGAAGGTTTCCCTTTCCACCTCACCACCACTCGGTATTACCGATATTTTGTTTCTCAGTATGTTGGGTGTGATTTAATTGCTGATTACCTGATTACCTGTTAGGTAATGTATCCTGATTACCTATTAGGTATTCAGATTTCTCCTGCAAACTGCTTGCTCATATTTCTGTCCATTGCTATCAGTTGTTAATGAAATTATTGCACAAGAGTACAAAAGAGAACTTTACCAGGATGCTCACTGAAGAATTGCTTGTAATTACCCTAAAGTTAGATCCCAACTAACTATCCCTCCAGGAGGGAATCTGGAAATAAATTGTGATATAATTCTCTGTCAGAATACTGATACAGCAGGAAATGTGAATGGGCTTCATACATGAATCAACGTGCAATAATCTTAAAACATAATACTGACT
The DNA here is from genome assembly GCA_028533885.1 of Nasua narica. Classification (NCBI taxonomy): domain Eukaryota; kingdom Metazoa; phylum Chordata; class Mammalia; order Carnivora; family Procyonidae; genus Nasua; species Nasua narica. The sequence continues at coordinate 117,811,192 of CM052802.1, forward strand.
TCAATATAGAATGTTAGAAAATGATTCTTAAAATGTGACACCACTCATGTACGTTTGAAACCCACAAAGCAATATTATGTAGTGCTTGCAAACACATGCACATACAGTTAAGAGTACAAGAATATAGATGGGATACACACATGTCAACATCAGAGGAGTAGTTGCTTCTGGGAAAGGGGGTAAGAAAAGACGTGAGGATTAGTGGTCTTTCACTAAATCTGTAATTTATAGTATTTTATATTCTTTGTATTCTTTTTAAAGCACTAAAATAATTAGAACCAATGTTAACATTTTTAGACCTGAATCACACACACATAAATAGTGTTGTATTCACTGTCTTTTTCTGTGTCTTTGAAATACATTATAAGTAAGTAAAAATAATATTTACAGAATGTTACAATAAATGGCCAGTTAGTAGCTGGTTCCCGGTGGCTCTGAGGACTGAGAGCAGATAGCCCTCTCTGCCCAAGTGTGCTAAGGGAGCCTTCCAAAATGGCACTCTCGATGCTGTGATATGAATAAGAAAGAGGCTCCTGGGAGAGGGAAGGGGAAGGTCTTCCAGATGAGGAAGTAGCACATGGGAAGCCACGACAAGACATAGTGCTTGGGAAGTGGGAGTCACCTATACTCGCCATGAAGTGGTAGGAGATATGCAAGATAGTAGATGTGGCTACAGAGGAAGATTTGGCCTGTCTCGGCTGTAGGTCAAGATTTGATATCTCAGGAGAGTTAAATGCTCCCCGACAGCTTCTACTTCTATCTAGACTGTCATTTCCCTCTTCCAACACAGTCAATAATTTTTATGTTTCTTTCCTCCTGAGACCTTCTTCTAGAGGTTGCAATGTATCAACTATTAGAATCAGAGATTGAATTTTTCGAAAGATCATCTTAGTAATCATATACCAGTCCAATCCCCTCATTTTATCCCCCAAAGAATGTGTGGATCACTTTGACGGCAGGCCTCTCTGAAGGTTTTATCTTTGCAATCCAAGTCAATTCAGTTGGCTTTCCGGGAGAATTGATTCCTAGAAAAGATTTATGAAGGAGTCAGGGGAAAGACTGTCCAGAGACAGTTCATTGTTCATTGGTAGATAATTTCATGAAAGTCACACCGTGATATATACATAGCGGTGCTTAATGTATTATACATTATTTTAATGGGTCCTTTTTAAAGATTTTATTTATTTATTTGACAGAGAGAGCGAGCACAAGCAGGAGGAGTGGCAGGCAGAGGGAGAAGCAGGCACCTCAAGGAGCAGGGAACCTGATGTGGGACTCGATCCCAAGACCCTGGGATCATGACCTGAGCTGAAGGCAGACGCTTAACTGACTGAGGCCCCCAGGCATACTTTAATGGGTTCTTAATTATAAAAATTAATAAAAGAATAAATGAATTCATGTTTTGAAGAGTGAGATGGGGGTGCCGTCTGATCCCACCCCTGGCTCTAGGGATTTTTATCACAAATGAGAAAAGAATTAAGATGAAGAACGCATAAGGCTCGGTCACTGGGTGCACAAGATAGAGTGACATTGATGAGGTGAGAGGATTCAAGTCCAAGTGGCAGGGGGAAATGAGTGACCTGGGAAGGAGAAAGAATCTGCACAAGGAGATGAAGAGAAAGGTTTGGGGCCAGACTGTCGGATTTCAAAATATGACTGTATACATTTCGGATCGATTTGATTCGTGCCTTTCCCCCAGCAGCACCACCTGCACTAGCTCAGGTAAACATAATCAAGTCTTTCCCAAGGATTCTCTGTAATGTTCTCAAATTCGGTGTCTTGATTCAACTCCACCTCTTAAGAAAAATGCGGCAGCCTGACACGAGAACTCTAATACATAGTGTGCCCTCCCTTTGGGGAAGTGCTCTCTTGTCTATGGTCTGCTCTTTTCCTTCTCACTTGGGTTTGAAAGCTTTGTGTTTCCTGGCCCTCCGGCTCATGTGTGAGCCATAGGTAAATCAAAATGCTCAGGAAGAAGTCCTCTCGTTTGTAAGACTGCTGTCACCGGAGGTCTCAGTCCGGATGCTGGATCACAAGCAGGTGATTGGGGGCATGGTAGCATCAGTCTGGGTTTGCAGATCGAGATTCCATTGACTCCTTCATTCCTTCCTCTAGCAATTAGCAGTCTAAAGAGTTCAGGGCAGTCTCTTCATGTTATCAAGCTTATCCTTGTATTTGTAATGAACATCCCAAACCATTTATTTTCATGGAATGGACCGTTTCCTTCCTAGGTTACCGATCTTGTCCCTCTTCTATTTTTATTTATTTGAGAGAGAGGAGAAAGAAAGCATGAAGGAGAGGGAGGAGCCCACAGAGACAGAGAAGCTGACTTCCCCACTGAGCAGGGAGGAGCCGGAGGCGGGGCTTGATCCTGGGACTCTTGGGAACATGACCTGAGCCGAACGCAGACGCTTAACCAACTGAGCCACCCAGCCTCCCCTCTTGTCCCTTTTTTACAGTTTTGAGCTAAGATCATGTTAGAGAATACAACTTGCTCTCTCATGTTAGAGAGCACAGTGCTCATCTCTTTTAGCAAACAGTGTCCCAGCTTAAGGCCGAGATGCCTGCTATGTTAGCCCAGCCATCCAGTTTCTTTCTTGACTTGGCGAAATGCCAGCATGCACTACAAAGCATTTCATACATTTCTGCTCACTCTCATCCTCGGTTGTAAATATTTATTCATAGCAGAATAGCTCAGTTCTCATTTTATTCCACCATTACACATGGACATATCTGTATCTCTCATTATTTACATGTTTAACCAAACTCAAGGAAAAACGTAAGCAGAAACTTACATTACAGTCCCATGATTTACCATGGCCTCCTCTATTGCCCTCATATTTCAAAGCCCAGTAACAGAAACAAAGCCTGTCTCTGTTTTAAAGGCTACAGAGGATTGACATGTCAGTTGTGGGTTGATCATGTGCAACTGTCAAAAACTAAGCTTAGTTTTATCAATGCCTACCTTGGGATTTCACTCTACATAAATATAACGAGGGGTAATAGTTCCCGAACTGGGTATAAAGTGCTCTGAAAAGCTCACAGTCGACTTAATATGCACCACTTAAGAAAAATGTGCAGATCCTAATATGCAGACATGCCCTGTGTGGGCTCATAGACATATTAGCTGGAACCCTTTATGAGTCATGCTTGTAATTCATACACACTAATGCCTTCAGCATGTCTGAGAACTTTTGACTTTGGAACATCAGGTTTCGGCTGCGGAGCAGTGCCTGCATCTTTCTCCTGCAAGCAGAACAGGAATGTTTTGTTTTTAAGGTAAAGTTGAGATCGGGATTTAGGAGCCTGGAAGGCTTCTTCACCTTCAGGAAATTGACAGATCTGGGGGACACTCACCTGGGAAGGCATGGTTATTTTCTTGAAAGCAGGGGAGTTTAGGGCACCTGGGGGGCTCAGTCACTTAAGCGTCAGACTCCTGATTTTGGCTCAGGTCATGATCTCAGGGTCATGAGATCAAACCCGCATGGGGCTCTGTGCTCAGCACAGAGTCTGCTTGATTCTCTCTCTCCCTCTGCCTCCCTTGCCTCATGAGTGCGCACACACTCTCAATCAGTCAATACAATCTTATAAAAAAAAAAAAGAAGAAGAAGAAGAAGAAATCAAGGGATCTTAACCTGGACTCCAGGTCTCCCCTGACATATTGCCAGCTTTGGAAAAGGAAGAGAGTCTGGAAAAGTTAAGATTTTTGGCCAGGTTTACTTTAAATAGTTTCTGTTATGTTTGGTATCATAGAAAAATATGTTGATTTGATGTTTAGATTCTGGATGTTTCCTTCATCTTTTATCATAACCCACACGTTTTTTAGGAGTTGATAATTTTTGTCAAGGGTTTAATAAGTTTTTTTTTCCCTCCTGTATTGCAAGGGGAAAAAAGGGCATGTGTACAATGTTTTTAAACATAAATGACAAGATTTGCGAATGAAAACATGTTCATTTGGGTACTTTTTTTTTTAATCCAGAAAATGGAAAAATAGATTGACTTCCAGTGTAAATGGGCAGATCTTAATGAATATAGCAGACTTGCCCTTCATCTTTAAGAAGCCCTCCAGGAATTTCTTCCTGGGTTGGCTTAGAAGGATGTTTTTACCTTCACTACAGCTTCTTTCCTGTGGGCACATTTCTGGACAGCAGCGTGATACATGGAGAGTGGCTGTGTCTGAATGGTGAATGGCTTATGTTCCTTGCAGATCTGGGCTCTGCCTGGTTCACAAGCTACAGCTTTGTGCACATTCTCTCATCTCCCTGGATCCTTCTTTGTCAGATGGTGGTTGGAACACCTCACATCTTGGAATCATTGTGGGGATTACCTGAGAATTTTTAAATGAAAAACAGAAAACATATATAATATATACGATATTATGTAAGATTTAATTTTAATATACCATATCTAATGTATTTGTTATTGCATATGTTTTATAAATAAGTCCATAAGTAAAAACATTAGTATATTTCTTAGGAAAAAGCTCATTAGAGTTTTACAAACACCATGGAAACTCACCAAAAGATGTGTCCCTCCCTACCTCCCCCCTCCAATGGACTTTTTCCCTACAGACTCATCATGGTGACCCCAAGCGGGTTTTTAGAGCATATCTTTATCTCCATATACAAGTGTATCTACTCCTCTATTCTTAAATTCCAATAGCACATTCTATGTGATCTCTCTTGAGACTCTTAGCTTTTTCATGTAGCCTTCCCATCCTGTAAATAACATTCCTTTCCCACGTAACACGGCTACAAACTCTTGTTGGAATAATTTGTGCGGAAATAAGAGGTATCACAGAGGAAAAGCTCTACTGACATATAAAGTATAAAAATAAATACAATTCCTCTTCAGCAAGGATTCTCTACTGTAAATACACACACACACACACACACACACACACACACACACATAGAAACGGTTTTGGAAGCTCACTACATCACAGGATCCTGGCGTTTTGGAAAGAGAACAACTTGGCTTGTTCGAAGCAGATATAGGCCTTTGATCATTCACTTCGCAAGTCTTAGAGCATATTGTAATGTTTCCCTCAGTGAATTAGACCATCTTACTTTCCATGGAAGAAATAATTTGCATGTCATCCATTCATACACCTGCAGTACCCACTTAAGAATTCCCTGTCGCAGGCTAGTCACAGCTACTCACACCGCGATTATGTTTCTTGTATAACTAAAGTTCTCACACTTGGAAAAAAAAGGGGGGGGGCGGAGGGCCAATTTGCATTTCTCGCCAATGTCACTTTATCCTATTACCTTGTTCCTGCACCTGCTCCGTACAGACACAATTGTGATTCGGTCCTAATGACCAATTATCATTAGCTGATCCTGAGCTATTGTCAGACAGCCCCGAGGGGCTCACACACTGTAGATATAATCCCAGCCCTAAAAGGATAACATCAGTGAGTATCAACTGCAGTCTGTTTCAAGACTGAAATGGCAGGAATCTGCCCATATAGATGACGAGTGGGAACCTGTTCATCCTATTTTTTACCCCATCCTTTTTACCCCCAGTAAGCTATGCTCTACCTGGCAGGCAAGGTTTCTGTGTCCCAAGCCTGTGTCCTGATAACCCTGCCCTTCTCGGCTGTGTTTCATGCTGCCGTACGTTTCTGTCCCAAAATAATGCAGAGGGTCCTCTGAGGGAAAACCACCTAGCAGCTCTCTGTGTGTGTCAGTGGGATGGTTGGAGAAGGAAAAGTATGCACTGCAGTTTAACCTATTTTGGCTCAGATTTCTAACTGGCAAAATGCTAATTGTGTAACCTGGGAAATTTATTTAATCTTATCCAGCTTCTGTTTCCTGAAGCATAAAATGGAAATAATAGTTCCATTTATGATGTTGGTGTGATAACTAAATAAAGGGATAGATAATACACAAATACATACACAGTACAACTCTCACCCACATTTGTCATTGTTACATTAATCTTGATAGGCTAGACTAATCTTCAGTTAAATCAACACTGAAATTTCAGTAGCTTAGAACACAATTCCGGGGGGCACCTGGGTGGCTCAGTTGGTTAATCGGCTGCCTTTGGCTCAGGCCATGATCCCAGGGTCCTGGGATCGAGCCCCACATCGGGCTCCCTGCTCAGCTGAGAGCCTGCTTCTCTCTCTCCCTCTGCCTGCCGCTCTGTGTACTTGTGCTCTCTATCTCTCTGTCAAATAAGTAAATAAAATCTTAAAAAAAAAAAAAAGAACAGCGTAAGTTCATTTCTCATACTGCATGGCCGTTGTGGGCCCGCAGGTGGGTCGGGCTGACTTCAGAACACAAAAGAAAGCAGCAACTGCTCTCTCAAACTTCGGCTCATCACTCCAAGGTTGGAATTGGCCACCTGGTTCCATCTGTTACCCTCTAGGGGATTTGCATGTGTAAATTGCAATGCTACCATGTACCTGAAGATAGCGAATCAGAAATATTTGGAGAATAATACTAATGTCATAATATATGGCTTACAAAAATGAATCAATTCTCTGTATGTGAATTTTCTCATTAACAGTAGTACATTGTGGGAATCCTTCCAGGTCGATTCGTTAAGATAGAACTCATTTAGTGGCATCATGCTTTAAACATAACGTAATTTATGCAGCCATTTCTTTACTGGTGGACTTTTTTACTTTATTGCAATATAAACACACTTAATGGCATCTTTGTGTTCAGGTGCTTTTATTCTATCAGATAAATATCCAGAAGTGTCTAAATCTCCCAAATCAACCTGTTTCTAAAAAGAAACACAAGGCTGTGTTTACACGGTTATAAATCTCATTTAATATGGGATTTTTGATTTGGAGCAAAATGTAAAGAAACGGACTACTTTGGAACAACAGACTTCTCACTTACTAATCTTTAACAATTCTTGGAGTGCCTGGGTGGCTCGGTAGGTTAAGCATCTGACTTCGGCTCAGGTTATGATCTCAGGGTCCTGGGATGGAGCCCCGCACCGGGCTCCCTGCTCATCAAAGAGCCTGCTTCTCCCTCTGCCTGCCGCCCCCCATCCCACCACTGCTCATGCATTTTTTTCTCTCAATTAAATAAAATCTTAAAAAAACAAAAACCTAATCTTTAACGATTCTCAACCTCTACCTGTTCTATCCTGTCTTCCCCTGAACATAAACAGAAACACCTGATCCCAAATTTTAAAATGTAGACTGAGAACCTCTCTTGGGTATTGACGATCTAGATGGTAAAGATGCTTGACATAATAAGACCTTCCCCAAAACGCCCTACCAGAGTGATCTTTCCATCCCAGCCACAAAGATTAGATGCACCTCAGTCGAAGATCTTCTGTGGGCTTGAGAACTAGACCACCCCATTCTCCTCCCACCTATGGCAATGCAGAAGGAGGAAGAAACATTGCCCGATAACACTGTAATCAAGCTACAGCAGTTGTCCTTCGAATCACCTCTTTCACCACCTGTTTGGTCTAAATGCTTCCAATCTTCCCTTCTCATCGGGTTGCTATCTCCTAAGTGTTTGTAGAACAATTTGCACAGAACATCCCCTTAGTAAGCATAATTACCACAAGCCTAGAAGGAAAATTTCTCTCTATTCAGTTTTGGGGGGGCGGGGAAGCAAACTCTTCGCTAAAGCAAAACAAAACAAAAATCACTCACACACACACACGCGCGTGCACTCACTCTCATACACACACACTGCTCACGCCATTGAAATGTCTCAACTATATTTTTGAGAACTCAAACTCTAACAACAGACTATGAAATTGGTTCTCCAAAGCAACTGTCCACGGACTGCTCTCTGGCTCTTCTACCAAAAACCTGCCAAGTTGGATTACAAAATAATAAGGGAAAAGCTAAATCCAGAAGAACGTTGGCTATGGGCTCCAAAACACATTCTTAAGAAGAACGCTGTGGGAGAAACCCTTCTTTTAGAATAGAGGTTTGCCAATCGGGCAGCTGCTTTCTAACATTTATCTATAGGAGTGACATTCAAAATACTTAATAACCGGACTTGCAAGAGTCGGAAAGGATACTCCCCCTATTAGAACAGCCAGCCATCAGCACTGCCTACAGCCCTACCTGACACAGGGCTGAGTCTGAGCTCTCCGCGCACGTCAGTGTGCCTGAAGAATTCTCACTGGCCTCCTGCAGCCGGCTCTGCTCATGTCTCCCTCCTCAGCATACAAATGCCTTCTACTAAATATAAAAAAGCCTAGAAGCTCTATCCCCTTCTTGATGAAAGTCTCCTGTCATTCCAGCATCTGTAAAAACAGGAGCAGAAACCACACACACTCACACACACAGACGAGTAGCAGAAGTGGAGCACAATTCTGTGTCGTAAACCATTTGGAAGTCATTTTTAACCGTGTTCTTAAATATGTATTTTGTAGATCAGCTTACAGTTCTGGTTTTAACATAGCACACATTTAGATCAAACTTAGAAAAAAATAGATGTTTTTCTTAAATTAGAAATATAACATACTGCTAATATTTAAGGAGTGGATTAATTTTCAGGGCTGCTGTCACAAATTACCACAAAGTTGGTGGCTTAAAACAACAGATTCTTACCCTCCTGCAGGCCTGGAGACCACAAGTCTGAGTTTAGGGGGTGGGCTAGGGCCATGCTCCCCGGATGATTCCACTCCTCACCTTCCAGCTTCCGGTGATTGTGGCATTTCTTGTGACTACCCCACTCCAGGCTCTGCCTTGGTTTTCCCGTTGCCTTTTCCTTTCCTGCCTGTGTCATCCTGTCACTTGTGTGGGTCCCTTTGGTTTCATGAGGATACTTGTCATTGGATTCAGGGCCCATCCAAATAATCCAGGATGATCTCCTCATTACAAGATCCTTAACTTCAGGACACCTGGGTGGCTCAGTCGATTAAGCGTCTGACTCCTGATCTCAGCTCAGGTTATGATCTCAGGGTTGTGAGACTGAGCCCCGAGTCGGGCTCCACAGTGAGCGTGGAGCCTGCTTAAGATTCCTCTCCCTGTCTCTGCAACACCCCCCCCGACTAGCATGCACACTCTCTTAAAAAAGAAAAGAAAGAAAGAAAGAAAGAAAGACAAGATCCTTACCCCCATTATGTCTGCAAAGAACCTTTTCCAAATAAAGATATATTCACAAGTTCCAGGGATTTGAGACAGATATACCTTTTGGTGGGCCACCATTCAGCCCACTACAGGGATGATACGAACAAGAAAGGAGAGAGACATCGGTGCCTCGCTGGCTCTACCTAGTTGGTAGAGCATATGGGCTTGATCTTGGAGTTGTAAGTTCACGCCCCATGTTCAGTATTGAGATTACTTAAAAATAAAATCCTTTTAAAAAAAAAGAAAGGAGACAGAAGCAGGAAAAACACTGTAATGGATAGCTTGAGTGTAAATTGAAGAGAAAAATGGTGGGGAAGAAAAAAATATTAATCTTTTTATACATCCAACATTTGTAATATGTGTAGTGATATTTACTTAAGCACACCTCTCTTTGAATGGTTCCACTCTTTTGCCTTGTGTTGACATTAATATTTTGTATTTCTATTCTTTTTTTTCATAAGAGTTAAAGCACTTTACGAGCATTTCCACATTTCTACCCTTTGATTTTGACTTCCCTTAAGCCTAATAACTGTTGAGCATTTAAAGTAGGGTGGGCAGAGACGAGCAGAAAGCAGAACAAAATCTGAGTTCCAAGTTGATCACACATAGTTTCTGCCATTTGGCCTTGAGGAATTTTAAGGTCTGTAGTTGTCTTCACATCATCATGATGGTAGTATCTTCTGGAAAGCCCAATTTTCCCACACTGCCTTGCTGGGTGTAACACGCCTGCCAGGCTAAAGCTCGCCAGAGACCCCCACCCACCTACCACATCATCTTGAACTCCTTTTAGCCTATGACCTTGCATGTTCCCCACATGGCTACGACTTCGACCCCCACCCCTCCACCCCCAGCGGCCTCGGGCTGACTTGCCCGGGCACCTCTTGCTTCACCAGCTCCCCACTTTAATCACCGCAGAATCCCCTTTACACATGGCTCCCACTCAGATATTAAATGCCTATTTCTCCCCGGCTGCTCCTAGCTATAAATTTGCACATGTTTCAGCTGGGTGGGTTCTGCTACTCTTTTTTTTTTCTTTTTAAGATTTTATTTATTTATTTACTTATTTATAGAAAGCATGGGGGAGGGGCAGAGGGAGAGAGAGAGAATCTTCCCGCCTAAGTGTAGGCCAAGGACACAGGGGTTCGATCTCACAACCTTGAGATCATGACCTGAGCTGAAATCAAGAGTCAGATGCTTCACCGACTGAGGCACCCAGGCGCCCCAATTCTATTATTCTTATATGTCCTTGCGTTGAGTGCATCCTATCTCCTACTGAATTTGAGGCTCTGTGGGATCCGGGATCCTATCTGCTATTTACTTGGGAAGCAGAATGTGTGTTCCACTGGTAGGCGATTAATACTGTTCCCGGGCTGATTCCTTGGGGATGCTTCTCAAACCTTAATATGCCTCCGAATCGCCTGGAAGTCTTGCTACAAGGCAGGTTCTGGGGCAGAGCCGGAGGTGCTGCATTTCTCCCGAGCTCCCAGGTGACCAGGATCTATGGAATTGTACTCTGAGTGACAGGTCTTCGGGCCGCAAACAAGTTTTCAGAAGGGGATCTACCGGTTATGTGTATCCTAAAGAAGGGATGCGAACAAGACTGCCATGCAGCTAAGTGACACCGAGAGTGGCCCCAAGGGGAGTCTTTCCCACTTGGATCACGTGGGTAAAAATCCCACGCAAGCTCCAAGAGGCGTGGCGTTGAGAACCTCTGTTTTGGCGGGCATGATGCTCGGCACTGTCCTTCCCTTCGGCGTTTCCCTCTTTCCTTTCCAAATTACAAAATCCCACAAAAAAAGCTTTCTTCGAGAATGCTGTCGGGTGACCAGTTTCTTTCATTATCCATGCAAGGGCATCTGGGTGGCTCTGATGGAAATGTTCCACCATCCGCCCTAACACAGTAGCCACCAGGTTCATGTGACTGTCGTGCGTGTGACCTGTGGCTGGTACGTGGGAGGGACGGAAATTGAATTTTATTTAATTTTAATCAATTTAAGTATAAATAGCCACAGGTGGCCCGTTAGAAGCCGCAGACTCAGGAAAAGCAGTTTAAGAAGATGGATCACCAACCAAGGGAATAGCACTCGGAGGTCTACCTTAGTCTTTTTAATTTGAATAAAGAGCCCCCATAACGGCGGGGCATCGCCTTTAATATTTGAGCCCAAGCTGGTGTTTGTGTCTGTGTTCTCTGTGCTACGCCACTTGGACAATTAAAATAGAGACCCTCAGAGCCTGTAGGTCTGGTTTAGTGTTCGGTGAGTGCACAAAAGATTGCTTAGTTGTTTTAATAGGACCATTTGAGGTTTATGGGGGTCTCTTGTTCTGACCTGTGAGGCACGTAGTAGGGGGGGGAAAGGCATGCAATTTTAAAAAGTCATTTAAGAAGACATGTGTATGGATTTTTTTTTAAAAGATCTTATTTGAGAGCAAGAGCGAGAGAGAGAGAGAGTGCATGAGTGGGGGCGGCAGAGGGAGAGGGAGAAGCAAACTTCCCACTAAGCAGGGAGCCCGATGCGGGGCTCTGAGATTACAGCCTGAGCCAAGGGCAGACACGTAACTGACTGAGCCACCCCAGGAGGCGCAAGATTTTTTTTTCTTTCTTTCAGGAGGTAGTTAAGTGATACAGTTGGAGGAGGGATCTGGGAATTTGCAAAAGAGAATAACAAAAGTTTGCTTATAACACCAGGCAGTATTTTCCATCATATACTCCACCAGCATTACAAGTGGGGCCTCTGCCATCTCTCAGATAAAGCTTGTAATTAGCCAGGGACCGGGTGACACGAATCTGCCTTGGGAAGATAGAGCGAGATTTACCTGTGGCTGGTTTGGCCGGTAATCTAGGTGAGAAGGGAGGGGTCCCTGAAGGCCCCAGTGGACACTGGGAGAGACTGGTGTAATTAAAGAGCACTCACCTCCAACATGTGAATTCCACGTGAATCCCAGTCTCTGTCATCTACCCCTAGGGCAGGGCATGACACCGGACACTCGAAGTCCCTAACTGGGCAATGGAAAAGAAACTGAATGTGCTGATTTGGGCAGAACATTTTGCTGATGAGAAGTGGTATCCATGATGGAGTGGCAGAATGGCAGTGACCGGAAGCTTATTATTACACAGTAATTTAATATCCCCAGTGGACTGTTGTTGACACTTTCACCTGTGAGGGGAAACGTACATGTAGAGTTGGCCCAGTTGGAGGAGACTAGCAGTGACTTGCCCTTTGCGGAAGTATCAGTGTGTGGGGGGGTTTATGAAATTAATTTGGGGGAAGTTT
>CM052802.1:117823627-117871482 GCA_028533885.1 Nasua narica
GGGGGAGCAGGGGGAGCTTGTTAAAGCTACAGATTCCAGGCCCTACACTTATTATGAAACCAGAATCCCATTGCTTAGGGCCCCCCAGATCTCTATTTTTAAAATAAGCACCCGCGGTGGTTGTGATTTGAGGCTTCTCTAAGCCTTAGTTCTCTGAAAGGTGATGTAGGATTCGGGATATCGGAGTCCAGATTACTGTAATAGACAGGAGTGTGATTTTTTTTTTTCAAGTGCACGACAAAAAAAGCTCAACTTGTAGCTGTTATTACCATCTGAGCCATGGCTCTGCCTTATTTAAGGCACTGTTCTGTCTTTGGAAATCTCGATAGATGTCATTTGCCTGGCTGAACCTTATTCACCGCGCTAAGACAGCTGGAGAACCTTCAGCCAAATTAGCCGGGATCCCGGAGTTGCAAGTTGTTGTTTCTGAGGATTGCTAAAAACAGCCTTTTCTGTTCCTTGTTACTCTAAGTTTTAACGACACTGGTGGAAGGCCCCCTTTAAGTTGGGGAATTTTTATGAAGGGTGAAAAGATCAATTATGTCCTAACAGGTTGCCGCCGGCTCCAGTGAAAAGTCAAAGGCTGTGGGCTGGACCCACCGGAGAACGGTAATTTGTTCCGGCCCACGAGACAGGCCCTTGCACCCCGAGGGTTCAAGCGCAGCTGCCTTCGGTGTGGCCCATCTTGCTTTCATTTGGCAGCGCGAGGCTTGAAGAAAAGGGGGAGGGGGAGGCTGGCGTTCTGCCCCGGAGCTCGAGAGGGAGTGAAGGTAGCTGCAAAACCCAGCCGGCGCAAATCGCCGGTGCCGAGATTTACGGAGGGTGGGGCTGCCGGGGGAGGCAGCGCACGTGAGGCCGCCGGAGGGGTGGGCGCGCCGCGGCTCAGGTGGGACCGAGCAGTGCCTCCCGGAAACCCTCCTCCGGCCGCGGGGTTCGGATTGGTTCGGGCGGCGAGGGCGGAGAGGTCAAGACCCCTTCGGCGCCTTCCCCTGACCCGCCCCGCGGCAGTCGCGATGCCGTAGAGACGCGGGTGCGGGGCCGAGCGGGGGCATGCTGGCCCGGGCGGCGGGGCGCGGGTGGCAGCGCGCGGGGGCCCGAGCGGCGCCCGGCTCGGGGCTCCCGGGGGCCGGATGGCGGAGCCCACGCGCGCCGCGGAGCTGGGGAGGTTTGCGCTCCGCTCGCCGCGCTGCAGGGAGGGCGCGGTGCCAGCAGCGAGCGCCCAGAGACCCAAAAAGAAAGCTTTTTATTTGCTGAAGATGAAGCCCCTGAAGGAGCCCGCCCCCAACAACAACAACGTGTCCTTTGTGATCCATTGTCAACTGGGCAAGGAGATCAAACACATTTGCAGCAACTGCAGTCGGGGGGAGGACGCCCGGGACGGTGAGTGCCGGGGCCCGTCGGGGCGGCGGCGAGCGCGGGAGGCGGGGAGGTGGCGCGGCTGGTCCCCAGTTTGGGGGCGCCGCCGGCGTCTCCGCCTGGAGAACTGCGGGGACATCCGCCCGCCCGGCACTTTGCGGAGTGCTGCTCACAACCAAACCCGGACCGCATCCGAGCATACACCATTGATGTATTTGCTCCCGCAAATGAAGGGTTTGAAACAGTTAAGTGGCCGGTTCTGGGATTTTTCTCCCGGGAAGGGGGTTTTGGGGGAAGGGGTTTTTCAGGGGTCGCAGTATTAGCTTTAAAAAGGTGGTTACACCTGCTTTCCTAGCTTTCTGGGCTTCTTGGCTATTCCCCCTCCGGTCCCCGCGTTATGATAGGCTTTGCTGGGCAGTGTGACAGATGTGGGGTTCCGGTAGGTTCACTTCGGAGAGGCGGTTTGGCCTCGGTCACAGCGCCCAGCGCCCTGTAGACTTGTGGAGTTGTTGAATGATTTCTGTTTAGAGTAAAACATGGCTGTGATTTTTGGAGCGCAGCTGCTGGCCCCTCTTGGAATGATGCCTAGTGGCCAAAATGTGGGAAGTGGGGGAGGGGCTGGCAGCGGCTTCTTCCAGGTGAGCCGGTGCGTGTGTGAGCCCCGGAGCCACCCCTTCTCCCGATGGATAGATTTTGAAGGGGGGCGGTGAAAGGGGGCCAGGCTGCCAGCGACTCAGGTCTGAAGGAGCCAAGAACGAGGGACAGCCCGGCGTGGACGGGCTTAAGCCTCTGCAGATGTGGACACGCCTGTGTATTTCGCTGGGCCTCCGGGTGGTTCCGAAGCAGCTCACGGAGCTGACTCCCTAGGGCCAGTGAAGGTCGCAGAAAAGTTTTAGGCAGCAGATTTCGCAGGGCAAGCATTAGCTCTGGGGCAGCCAGAAGCTCCTGGCCTGACGGACCCTCCCACCTGCTTAGGCAGGCAGATTTTCCTAGCAACCAGGCGGGTTTGGCTTCTTCCCTTTGGAAGAACTGATATTAACTAGGATCCCTCCCTTTGCTTTGGGCCTCTGAAGGGCACAGTAATGAAGTGAGGCTGGCTTGGCTAATGTCTTTTCGAAATTAGAGTCCTGCCAGTGTGATTATACTTTTCTTTGATTAAACTGTAAGAGAGGCTATGGGGGATGACACTAGACATCCAGGAGGAACACGGGAGCCATAGTAGGGCACACCAGTGTTGCTCCTGATCCGGCCGAAGGGGGCCGTCCTTTGATGAGAAGCACACACTTACCCACATGTGTTTGGTCCTTTGGTTTCTGTACAAACTGACGACACCTGTGCAATATATGCGGATGAACGGGGTGAGGCAAAGCCAGACTTCTACCATGGAATGTAATCGAGCATGAGATGCGAGCTAAAATACTTATTAAATGAATCACTCTGTTGACTGTATTGCTGCCCACGTGGGCTGCTTCCACAGCCTTGGGAGTTTATTTAAATTAGGAGCTCTAAACGCTGCCACCATAGGGGAAAGTCTGTGTCTGCACTCAAGGCTGTGTGTTACGCCTGTGGTCACTGGTAAGTGTGTTGTGTACACAGTTGGGGGGGGCAGGCGTGGATTTCCCCCTCCAGCATAGATTTCTGCCGGTAACCTGCATCATCTCTCCAGTCCCCCGCACTCTGGGCTGTCTTAAGGAGCCACGCGTCAATGTTCACAAATCCTCTGAGGCAACCAAAGTATTTAATTCAGAGGATTCTGGTAGAGGGGAGACCTCGGAGTGTGTGGTGCACTCCCTCTAGTCGGTGAACTAGGATGAGGTCAGGAGTTGAACCCTTCTCCTTGCAAGGCCAGAGCCCAGAGCTGCACTGCCCACCGTCAAAGGCAAGGAAGTTCAAGTTTCACTTTCTGCATAGATTAACCTTCCCCGATGGTTTGTCAGGAGTGAGTGTTAGTTGCGTTCTCTAGATGCTATTTCCAATTCGACTATTTTCTGTTTGCCAGGAGGCCCAGCTCTTTGGAAGGAAATGTGCAGTAAAGACTATAGTCATGCAAGCAGATTTAGTAGGGCTTCATGGAGGAGGAGGTATCTTGCATCGTGCTCAGCACCATCAGTGTGTCTGGCCTCTCACTCGGTGCTGAGGAGGCCATTTAGAGGCAACCAAGGAAAATTTTGGTCCAGCTGGGAAGCCTTCGCTTGAAAGTTGACACAGGCAGAATTTTATAGAGGCCTTGCTCACTGACACTACCCGTGTCTTTACATATAAAGATGATAGTTATTTTAAACAGATTTAAAAACAAATCTTAATAACTTGCAGTGTAAAGGCAACCTGTAACTAAAAATATTGGGCAAATTTAGAATACGCCTTAAAAGAAAAAAATACTCTTGGCAGGTTGAACATATATTAAAGGTGAAATTATATTTTAGCAGTTTTCATTTTATGAGTGTTTAAAAAAAGTTCCTGGTATCCACTAGCTAGTATTAAAGATGCTTTGCTGACTTTATTTTAAGTACTTTTCTATTTTAAAAAAGTTGTAGAATGCAATTCACCATTAATGGTCAAAGATAGGTTTGTTTCTTTCACTTTTGCTGTTTTGGTTACCTTTCTGAAACCGTTTTCAAATCAGGAGACAAGTCTCCATAATATTTCTGTGCTAAAGGCCAAGTACACAGAGCAAGGACAGGGTAGAACAAAAATTCAGACCCTTGGCTGTCTTTAAAATCATGGTGCTTTCCACCATGTCATCAAAGTGTTTTTTTTTAAGTGTCCCCTACACTGAATATAGAAAATTAGGTACTATGATGTGCGTTTGTTATATACAGATGCAGTCTTTTTTTTTTTTAAAGTTTATTTATATGACTGAGGGATCACAAGTAGACAGGCAGGTGGAGAGGGAGGGGGAAGCAGGCTCCCTGCTGAGCAGAGAGCCCCCTGCTGAGCAGAGAGCCGGATGCAGGGCTCCATCCCAAGACCCTGAGACCATGACCTGAGCCGAAGGCAGAGGCTTTAACCCACTGAGCCACCCAGGTGCCCCTACAGATGCAGTCTTAATAGGCTAGGTTTATTGGGATAAGAATTAGAAGGAATTGCAGAATTCCTGAGTACACTTAAATTTCTTTTATCAGCCTTATCTACTTGCCAGAGAAGCTGGAATTGGTAGGAACAGAGAGCAACTTTTCGCTAAGTGCATTTGAAGTAATGTACATTGTAAAGCTACAGGAAACGTGGCAACATCACAGGACTTCCATTGGAAGTCAATACAAGAATACGGTTTAACTTACAAATAGTTAAAAAATCAACTTCAGGGAGGAATCTAGTCTAGAAGGCGGAGTATTCCCGTTTGAATTCCTTTTAAGTCTATTAATAGGGATTATCATAGGAATTACAACATCATTAATCATTAGTAAGATGTAATTTCAAGTAATTTTAATAGAAATAACATTTTAGAACACTTTCGAAATACTCTGAAGCCTCCGTTTTGTGGCATATTTTTTAAGTAATCAAATGATAGATTTAGAAAAGACCTATTAATTACAGCTGCTACTTAATGCCTTTCACGTGTGATTAATCAATATGTCAAGGTTGCCTTCATTTTACTAAATATGATTTCTATTCAGATAATCATACAGAAATTCACAAATCCATGGACTCACTAGACACATTTCCAAGTTTCATTTTAGGATTACAAATACCATGTTTTCTCTTGAATTCCAATGCGAACATTTGGAGTGACAAGTTTGCCCTCGGACTTCCTGTTAATGACTCTAGGGTTCATTCAGCAAGCCAGCCTTTGGGAAGAGCACGCCTCTTGGGTTCCTGTGGGTCAAATCCCTCATCTTGCAGATGAGAAAATGGAGGTGCATCATGGTGAGGTGAGCAGTCCTCCATGATCTAATCACCGCTTGGTGTCAGCGCTATAAACCGACCCTGTTCCTTTGTGAAGGAAGCAGTTTCCAGTCCGGGACAGAATCCTGGCTGCTCCACTCGCTGGGTGACTCTAAGAGACCACAATACCAGCTTCTGTATGGAACTGTGTGGATTAACTGAGATAATCGGCACAAAACTTTTAGCGTAGTGCTGGGCGAGAGAAGGTGCTCAAGAAATACTAGCTGTGATTACTCTCATTTGTATCATTAACCACTGAGTCCAATTTTGTCTTGGGTTTTTCCTCCTGCTCTCCTGGGCTGCTTGGCCTCCTCCTTCGATTGGGTCCAAAATGGAAGCACTCATTTCTACTCTCTATTTAACAGTTAAAACCCATATATATATATTTTTAAGATTTTATTTGAGAGAGAGGGAGAGAGAGCTCAAGCAGAGGGAGAAGCAGGCTCCCCACTGAGCTAGGAGCCCAACGTGGGGCGCGATCCCACAACTCCGGGGTCATGACCTGAACCAAAGGCAGAAGTTTCACTGACTGAGCCACCCAGGCTCCCCTAAAACCTTTATTTCTAATAAGGCAAGTCAAAGTGAGACCAGGAAAGAGCCCCTTGAGCACTGCACAGGTCAAAAGTATTTTGGTGTTTTAAAGCTTTAACGATCACTACCAGCATGTTCTAGGTCAAAGGACTCACATGTGGATCTAAATTTACAATGACTAAGCATTTTTTTGGTCCGTTGTGTTATCAAAAAAAGGGGCAAGAGGAGATCCAGTTGGTTCTTCTGGAGGAAGGCCAAGAGCTGAGAGAAGTAGTAGCTAGAGAATTCTATGGGTGGGGACATAGATGGACACTCAGAGAAAGGGACAGCTCTGGAGGACTTGGCCTGAAGCAAGGGATAGAGGCTGGAAAGTGCTTCCTTAAGGTCAGGAGAGGCTAGGACGTGCTCTGACCGAAGCAGAGTATGGGAGTACACGTCACCCCGAGAAGGGCACCTGCTCAAGCCGTAGGGAGAGAGATGAGGAAGGCTTAGCAGGATGTTGGGACAAGTATATGGAGAGAGGATTTGAATGCAGTTGGGTTCTTACACTGTGTTAGGGTATCACATACTCACACAATGGGGTTGTTGACTGATTGTCTTATAACTTACCAAATCAGCTTGACTGGGCAGGGGGGGGGTCCCCTTGGCTGAGGGGTGGGTATCAACAGGTACCACAGCCAGTTGTTACCTTTGAAGAGCCTGGACTTTAGCGAGAGCATCAGCAAGTAAACTGTTGAATTATCTGAAGAAGCCGTGAACTGTGTGAGTAAAGCAGGACGGCTTCCTAGAGGAGGCGATATATTTGAAACAGGACAGCACAGAGGAGTCCTTTTGGTAAGGGAAAAACCATACCCAGATGATCGAAGCTGTTAAAAGAGCATGGCTTGTTCGGGAAAGGGGAGAAGTTCAGGTAGAATTTGTGAAATGTCAGAGTGCGGGAAGTGACATGACTTCGCTTGGAAACATGGGTCGAGGAAACATTTCTTCCAGCAATATGTTTGTGAAGCATTTTTTATGTGCCAAGTTAAGTATTAGGAATATAAAAATCAGGAAGATCTTATGGTCTTTGCCCTCAAATACCTTGTAAAGGAGTATAGGGAGTTGCGTTGACAAGTGTGAGGGCAGAAGTTTTAAAAGTATTTGAGAGAGAAACGTATTGTTTTAGAGGCAGAAAGGAGAGCGTGGTCAGTCCCATCTTGGGCACAAGAGAGGTCAGGAAAATCCTGGTACAGTTAATGGAGCTCGGATTCCGTCCTGTGAGCTCTGGAGGCTGCACAGGGCTTTCTTGTTCGCTTGTATGTTTTAAAGATTTTACTCATTCATTGATTCACTCATTTAGAGTGCATGCAAGCAGGGGGAGGGGCAGAGGGGGAGAGCGAGGGAATCTCAAGCAGACTCCATCCTGAGCACGGAGCACGATGTCGGGGCTCAGTCCCACAACACTGAGATAATGACCTGAGCAGAAACCAAGAGTCGGATGCTTTATTGACTGAGCCACCCGGGCACCCCTGCACACAGGATTTTAAGCAGAGGTGGTGTGAACGAGTTACCTTTTTAAAACTACCATTCTGGAAAATTGTAAACACACACAAAAGAGAAAAGGGTCCTAAGCCCCTCTAACTTTATCAGCCATGTTGCCCTGCCCCTTTATTGTATTGAAGCACATGTGAGTGGGTTTTTATGACCACGTTGCCGGCAGTATCTAGGCAAGGACCAAATGAGAAAGGGTATTTCAAAACCTTAAGCAGCCTAAGTGTCAAAAGACCAAGATTCTGTGATTCTGTCACCAACTTCTAAAAAGCCCCAGGAACACCAGCAATTCAAAGTCCATTGGCCTTATTTTTAGCAAAGCTTTGAACTTATGTGATTTTACTAATAATTTCCCCTTCCATTTTAATATCTTATGCTTTACAGATGACATCTATAAATACTTCATTTGGGAGAAGAGAGGCTAAAAATATTTGTAAAATCTATAGCATGAAATATACCTACATGTCTAAAGGAGATAAAAAGGGTTGATGGAGAAGATAGATTCATAAAACCGTATTGGTGGGAGGGGGGAGGGCTCAAGGCTTGTTCACTAGCCCCAAACATTCATTTCTGCAGTTTACTAATTGAGATGAATAGTCAAAACTTCTAGGGCTTCCGTAGGTGTATAGAGGTTTTGGTTTTGTTAAGAGAGCGAGAAAGGGAGGGAGCGTGCATGAGCAGGGGAGGGGCAGAGAGAGAGGGAGAGACCATCTTCAGCAGGCTTCTCACTCAGTGTGGAGCCCAATACAGGGCTTGATCTCAAGACCCCAAGATTATGATCCAAGCCCAAATGAAGAGTCAGTCGCTCAACCGACTGAGCCACCCAGGATCCGCAGATGTTGAGGACCTTAAGCCCTGTCTGAAAGGAGGGGAGCAATGGGGACGCTGGGGGGGCTCAGTTGGTTAAGCTGCTGCCTTCGGCTCGGGTCCTGGTCCCAGGGTCTTGGGATCAGGTCCCACATCGGGCTCCTTGCTCAGCAGAGAGCCTGCCTCTGCCTGCTACTCTGCCTGCCTGTGCGCTCTCTCTCTCTCTCTCTGACAAACAAACCAATCAATCAATCAATCTTTAAAAAAAAAGGGGGGGGGGAGCGATGAGCTAGTTAGGAGTTGCCCCTGGTGGCTCCAAGCTCTGTGCCGACTAGGCTTTGTGATGAAATCATTGTTGCAGCCCGAGGACCTGGGGGAGGAGAAGGGAAGAGCTTCCTTTCAACTAGAAGGTCGATAGGGGAGAAAAGGCCAAAGAGGCAGAAACCGCAAAGTTCTGGGTAAGGGAACACGGAGCTAAACGAGAATCTGGTGGTTGGGTTGGAAGCAAAGACATGCACCGTAGAGCCCGCTCAGCCAGAATGCTAGCAGCAGACCACATGGAAGAAACTGTGTGATGGGGGGTTTCGTAGTCCTGCTGTTTCTCTGTCTGAGGCCAGAGGAAAGGTAGAACACGGTCATTCACGTATTCCCATGACAAGCATGGATGGCGGCAGTGAGCTTGACGTGCGAGATAGACGAAGAGTTTCTGCTCTGGGAGGGACCCGCAGTCCGGCAAGGGACGTTGCTGTGGCCAGGTACAGGCTAAGGATGCTCCGGGCACACGGGTGGGGGCCTCATGTTCTTGAGAGTGGAGGCCCGCGAGCTCAGGCGCCGTGAGTGAATAGCGCTGATCTGGCGGAGGCGCCTGGGGGAAGGTGTATCTCTGGCAGGACAAGAGCAGAGACAGAAACCGGTTATGAGGCCCAAGGAGAGGGCGTCAGTTGTAAACTGCTCAGGGCAAGGGTCCGTCTCATCTCTGCTCTTCACTGCTCTGTGTCTAGGACCTAGAACGGTGCACAGATATTAGGCACTTAAAGTATTCAACCTAAGAATATACACGCAAATTAATTCTTGATCTACTTGATAAATACATATTAAAGGGACTGCAGGGATTGTAGTTTGAAATGACTGGAGTGGGACGTGCACGGGAAGGTAGACGGGAGCCTGGAGAAAGGGGTAGAGGTCCATCAGAAAGGGTCTTGCCGATCGTGCCTAGGAGCTGGGACAGGTGCCGTGAGAGGATCCACGAGGCCTTGGAAGACTTTAATAGTTTCAAAACTTTTATTTTTCCTTTTACTTATTTTTGACAGAGAGAGGTAGAAAGGGGAGGGGAGCAGCAGAAGAAGAGGGGGAGAGAATCCTAAGCAGGCTCCGTGGCCAGCACAGAGCCTGACATGGGGCTCAATCCCACAACCCTGAGATCATGACCTGAGCTGAAATCAAGAGTGCGACACTTAACCGACTGAGCCACCCAGGAGCCCCTTAAAGTTTTTTTTTATATTTGCTGTTTTTTTATTTTAAGCCATAACTGACAAAACAGCCGTAAGATACTTAAAGTGCGTGTTGCGATGCTTTGACATACATCAGTGAAAAGAGTTCCTCCCTCCAGTTAACACATCACCCTCCATTTTTTACCTTTCTTTTGTGAGAACGTTTAAATTCTACTCTCCTTAGTAAATCTCAATTATACAACATGGTGTTATCACCTGCAGTCACCACGTTTTAGCTCCTCAGACCTTAGTTATCTTGTGGCTGCAGAGTTCATACCCTTTCACCAACCTCTCCCTGTGCTCCTCCCTCCACCCCCAGTCCCTGGCTTTTCTAGTCTGTATCAATTTCACTTTCTACCTGCTCTTAAAAATTAAAGGTTTTATTTATTCATTAGCGGGAGAGAGAGAGAGAGAGAGAGCACAAGCAAGGGGAGGAGCAGAGGGAGAAGGAGAAGCAGACTTCGCACGGAGCAGGGATCTGGACGTGGGGCTGGATCCCAGGACCCTGGGGTCATGACCTGAGCCGAAGGCAGACACTTAACTGACTGAGCCCCCCAGGCACCCTACAATTTTCCTTTTTTTTTTTTTTAACCATGTTGCTACCTAGAAGTGATACCATGCAGTATTTGTCTGTCTTTGCTGTATTTCACTTAGCAGATTGCTCTCAAGATAGCATCTGTGTTATTGCAAATGGCAGGGTATCCTTCTTTTGGCTGAATGGTATTCCAATGTGTAGATACCATATCTTTATCCATTCATCCATTGATTAGGTTATTTCCATCTCATGGCTATCACGAATAATGCTGCAGTGAACATGGATGTGCAAATATCTCCATATTCTGTCTGTATTTCCTTTGGATCTATACCCAGAAGCTGGATCATATGATAATTCTATCTTTAACTTATTGAAGAACCTCCGGACTGTTTTTTCTGTAATAACTGCGTCAGTTTAAATTCCCACCAATAGTACACAAGGATTCCCTTTTCTCCAGATCCTTGCCAACACTTGTTACTTACTCCTTTGCTTGTTTAAGAGAATAGCCATTCTAACAGGTGTGAGGTGATCATTCACTGCGGCTTTGGTTTGCCTTGTCCTGATGAGTGATGTTGAGCACCTTTTTTTTTTTTAAAGATTTTATTTATTTATTTGAGAGACAGAGAAAGTAAGAGAGAGCATGAGAGGACAGGAGGTTAGAGGGAGAAGTGGACTCCCCATGGAGCTGGGAGCCCGATGCAGGACTCGATCCTGGGACTCCGGGATCATGACCTGAGCCGAAGGCAGTTGCCTAACCAACTGAGCCACCCAGGCGCCCGAGCACCTTTTCTTGTGACAGTTGACCATTTGGGAGTCTTCCTTGGAAAAATGTCTATTCAGATGCTCTGCCCATTTTTGAATTGGATTATTTGCATTTTTGCTGTTGAGTTGTATGAATTCTTTATATATTTTGGATATTAACCATCATTGGAATAATGATGATATTTTCAAAGATTGCCTTTTCAAGCTTTTTTTTTTTTTCTTAAGTTTGATATAATCCCAATAGTTTTCTTCCTGTTTTGTTTTTGGTGACAAATTCAAAAAAATCACTGCCAAGATCTATGTCAAGGAACTTATTTCCTCTCTTTTCTTCTGGGGGTTTTCTGAGTTTAGGACTTCCATTCAAGTGTTGAATGCATTTTGAGTTGATTTTTTGTGTGCGGTGTAAGACTATAGGAGTTTCATTCTTTTGTATGGGGTTGTCCAGTTTTCCCAACACCATTTCTTGAAAAGATGATCATTTCCTCTGTTGTATTTTCTTGGCCCCTTGTCATAATTAATTGACCATATATGCATGGTTTTTGTTTCTATTTTTTTTTTTTTCTGGACTCACTGTTCTCTTCCATTGATCTGTATATCTGTTTTTGTGCCCTGCTGTTTTGATTACTATAGCCTTGTAATGTAGTTTGAAACCAAGAAGTGTGATGACTTCTGCCTTTTTTTTTTTTTAAAGATTTCTTTGTTTTAGAGAGGGAGTGGGAAGAGGGGCAGAGGGAGAGAGAATCCTCACGCAGACTTGCCACTGAGCATGGAGCCCAACATGTGGCTTGATCCCAAGACTCCGAGATCATAACCTGAAATCAAGAGTCAGTCGCTTAACTGACTGAGCTCCCCAGGCCCCTTGCCTCCTGCCTTTTCTTTAGAAGGCTTTGGCTATTTGGTATCTTTTGTGGTTCTGTATAAATTTGAGGATTTTTTTTTCTTTCTATGGAAAATGTCATTTCTATTTCTATGGAAAAGTTCCAGTTGCTTCATGGAGGTGTAATCCACACACCATATAATTCATCCACGTCAAGTGTACAATTCGGTGGGTGTTAGTATATTCACTGAGTTGTGCATCCATCACAGAATGATTGTTAGAACATTCTCATTACCCAAAAAAGAAACCCTGCCCCCCCATCTTCCAGCCTAGCCCTGCAATCCTCCTATCCTCTACTAACCCTAGATAACAGATAGACTTGTTGTTTCTATAGACTTCCCTAGTCTGTGCATTTCATATCAATGGAATCATGCATCATGGGATCGGTGCCTGTCGTTCACTTAGCTTCATATGTTCAAGGTCCTTTTCTGCCGTGTCGTCCGTGTCAGTACTTCATTTTTCTTTGTTGCTAAATCACGGTGTGGATGCAACACATTTTGCTTATCCGTAATGTAGTTGATGGACCTTTAGGTCTCTACTTTGTGGCTCTTCTGAATAATACTGCTGTGAGCATTCAGGCACAAGTTTCAGCATGGACGTAACTCTCCTTTCTCCTGGGTATATGCCTGGGAGTAGAATTACTAGACCATACAGTAACGCTGCTCGATCATCTGAGGAACCATCAGACTCCTTCAAAGTGGCTGCACCCTTGGACCTTTCCACCAGCAATGACTATATGAAGGTCTCATTTCTCTACATCCTTTTTAATACTCGCTACCTGTGTTTTTGAATATAGCTTCCCTAGAGGATTTTTAAAAAGTGAGAAGGTTCCTGGTTGGTGGTCAAGAAGAGAGCGAATGCAGTTCATTGAAGGAGGCCAATAAGGTTTTGTTTTTTTCTAGAAAGCCTAGAGACCTTACATAAATATATTTCTATTACACTTCGTAATTAACATGTTACTTCCTTATGATCATCACAATAGTCTTTTCAGGCCGGAATGACTATTGTGACTGTGTTAGAGAAGAGGGAACCGAGAACCAGAGTGCTCGTGGCTTCCTGCACGTCACGAGCTGCTGCTGCTGTCCCCAGACTCTCCCTCAGGAGTCCCCTTGGCAGTCATATCAGCTGCTTCTGAGAGGGTTAGGGTTAACCGTAACCTCAGAGAGGAGACCAGGTATTCTGGTCAGCGAAATTCAGCTTCGTAAAGTGATTGATTTAATGTGAAAAGGACTCTTCAGGAAAATCTGGGCAAAACCCAACACCCCTAGCAAAGTGTCAATTTAAAAAGGGCAAGAGGAGATTATGTGCGGAGAGTGTTTGGTTAGCATTAGGAGGTGTTGGGGACTGGGGTCACCTTCATCCTGCGTTTCTTCCACTTGTAAAATGAATTTACTTGTCTTCCCTGAAGATGTTACTGAGGCGCCCCAAACCCCCGCTCCGTCCGAGGTCGGTAAACTTCGGCTCATGAGCCCTCTGCCTGTTTTTGTAGGTTGAGAAGGTGTTTTTTGTTTGCTTTTACAATTTCAAAAGGCTGACCAAAATCAAAGGAAGACTAATATTTAGTGACATAGACACTTAGGTGAAACTCAAATATCGGTGTTCATAAATCTTTATTGGCAGATAGCCATGCACAGTCATTTATATACTGACCATGGTGGAAGCTGCAGAGCTGAGTATTTGCAACACAGACCTATGAAGCCTAAAATATTTACTCTCTGACCCTCATCGGAGAAAGTTTGCCAATCCCTGACTACATCAGGGTTCCTGTGATGAGAAGTAGCCTGTCCTAAGCATCTCAGCACCATATCTTAGTTAGAATCTAGGGGGACCCTCTCCTGAACTGCAGTTCTGGTCTTTATCAAGGGCTACTTGATATCCTAGGGTGTCCAGAGGGACAGATTTAAAGTGAAAATCTGCGTAAAAGGAACAACTTGTGGAAATTGGGTTTGTGGATTATCTTTGCTCCCCACCACCACCCTGACCTTTATGTGGGCTTCAGGCTGGCACATTTTACAAAGGGAATGGATCTCAAATCCCCACCTAAGAGCTCACCATCTTGACTCTGTGTTATTGTTTCAGCATGAACTTTAGAATAATCGCCTCTGCTATTTTGGCACATGGAGATTTGCCTCCACCGTAATTATTTTGCAACCCACAAAAGTAATTATAAAATCAAATAATTATCTTCTAAACAAGCTATAACCCCAGCCATGGTTCTTGGAGGGGGAGAAGAGTTTCCATTCTTTTTCATTTTTAGGGGTGTCACATTCTGCTCCCCCTTGTTTCCCCCCCTCGACCTTACCTTTGTTTTTGTGTTAGTTCAAGTACAATAACAATCTATAATGAAGCAACAGCTCCTTTTGATGCAACCTCTTCAAAACCATAGCCCTGCTCTAAGTTTATGAGCTGAAGGACAGAGGAGCGAGCAAGAAAAGGGAAAAGCAAAACCGGATTTCATTCTACGGGTAGCAGGAGATAAAATTGCAAGAGGGAAGATCCGCCCACCAGACTACGTTACTGGTTGATTTGAATTATTGAGAGCTGCGCTGTAGCGAGGCCCCCAGATTCTGAAGGTGCTCTCAGTAAGGGCTGGCACGAAGGGAGGAATGAAATCATACAGGGAGCGACCATCCGTCTCTGACAGGCTGGACACATACCAGAATTAGGTTATTTCTTGGGAGACGTAGAGCCTGTTTATGAGTGTTTGTCCGACATGAGCGGCAGACACTGTACAGAACATTTATGTTCGGAAATTGGCACCTGTCTGATACACTGAGCCACTTGCTGTAATGAAACAGATCTTAGTGGCAGGGAACCGTCACAGGTCGGCTGCCCACTCAAGAATAGCCCTCTGCCAATTTCAGCAACTCACCAATTTGTAACTTTCTTTGCCAGCCCACTAAAAAAGTCAAACATGCCACAGCCGGGAACTCATCCCCCAAATGAACACACAGTGAACCTTTTGGCTCGCCCAGAGCCCTAATGTTGTCACATCCAGAATAAATAGTATGGCGCAGTTTCCTACCAGCCGTGGTATGAATTATCCATGCACTATTAAGCAGCCTGTGGTCAGAGCACCACAACCCAAAGTAAAACTGAATACAAAAGAAGAGACTTTAATATTTGCAACTGAAAGAGCCCTTTGCAGTAGAAATAGAAATGATGGGGTATGTGGGTGGCTCAGTCGGTTAAGCGTCCAACTCTTGGTTTCAGCACAAGTCATGGTCTCAGGGTCCGGAGGTCATGGCTCTGCACCCAGCGGGGAGTCTACTTGAAGATTCTCCCTGCTCTTGCAGGCTGTCTCTCTCTCTCTCTCTCATAAGTAAATCTCTAACAAACAAACAAAAAGAAATGATGAGCTACCATCCTTTCCCCGGGTCTTTTGAGATTGAATCATGATGTGTATGTAGATCTCTTGTGATAGGACTGTAGAAAAAGTTTGAAATACCTGGTAAAGGTAGCAACTTTTGGACTGCACACCTGCATTAACTTTTCAAGTTTTTCTGGAAGGCAGAAGAGGGGAACATATACAAAAGAGGAATATCTGTATTCAAGAAATTAAAAAAAAATAAAACATAACCAATGAGCAGAGAGATTCTTTGGAAAAAAACTTACAAGTATCTTGGAAGACCCTCACATAGAAGCCAGATGAGAGGGGGATTGCTCTCTCTGCCCTCCCATAGTGCCCTAGAATCCTAGAGATTTTTAGAACCACAGTTTAAATGATGTTCTCTGCCCTACTCCACTTAGATGAGATGCAGTAATTACTCTGCAATCCATTGTATTTCTAGAGTATAAACATCATGTCCTAA
Source organism: Nasua narica (assembly GCA_028533885.1). Classification (NCBI taxonomy): domain Eukaryota; kingdom Metazoa; phylum Chordata; class Mammalia; order Carnivora; family Procyonidae; genus Nasua; species Nasua narica. The sequence goes on from CM052802.1 coordinate 117,839,210, forward strand.
CAGGGGATGACACCGTAAATTTTAATTCAGGGAGATGATGAAACCTCCACTACAGCAGCTGTGATATAAATAAGGTATAACCAAATAGGTTGTGAGGGGAGTCTGTGTGTGTGTGTGTGTGTGTGTGTGTGTGTGTGTGAGAGAGAGAGAGAGAGAGAGAGAGAGAGAGCGCGCGCAAGCGTGCTATAGATGCAAACCCTAGGGTCCAGTTAGCTTTGGGAAAATGTACAAATTGACTGAAGAATTACATCCTATATAGATGAGTAGGAATATAACATTTTTTGATTCAAATCATTTTGGTAGAAAGGTTTAATCTCACACCAACATTATTAATCACCTCTTAAAAAAAGACAACTGCTTAAAATGAGCTAGGATCTGATGGACAATCCCTTTTGCTCCTGTCCTCACGTTGATGGTCCTGAAACTGACCACTGGATTTATAAACAAGTGTTGAAGACCAAACCCGAATGACATTTAGCATTTAAACCCGTAAGCATGACAGATGGGTCAGTGTATGTTACTAGCTCAAAGTCCATAATTCACCGTGAATGAAATGGCACAAATTTACTTTCAAAAACCTCCTAGCCTAAATTACAGTAAGATTTAACTGGGAGGATTTCCACCATGATTTTGGAAAGCAGACACGGCTTATTTTTATTGCAAAATCCTAAGAGTGCGATTCCTGGCAGTGTTTACCAGAGAGAAGGAATTAGCAGCCTCAAGGGGAGGGTTAGGAAAACAGAGCACCCTCCGGGAATCAGCTCCTACGGCCCAGTTCCAACAGCCTCAGCAGAAACTGGCCTCCGACAAGTCACCTCTCTTTTCCTTCTTGCGAAAGGGGGCGACGGATGGGAGGATCGCGCTGGTGTTGGCGGAGGGTCCTGAGGACATCCAGGAGGCATCTGGACCGTTTTCAAAAATAAACACAGGGCTGTGTTGTGCTTTTATATCCACAGTGCTGGCTTGCCTTGCACATTCAGAAGGGAGGAAGGAGAGGCATTTCTCTTTTCTCTTCGTCCTCTGCTCTCTGTTTGTTGGCGATGGTGGGCGGAAGAACAGAGGACCCAACAGGTTGTAGGACCGGGCGAATGACCGCTGTTCTATTTCAAGGTGAAAGAGCGGAGGGGTCCCCTGAGCTAGGTGGACAGATGGCAGCATTGTTGCTGCTACACTGCTTCTGGCTGTGAGTGGCCCCCTCCCCCTTGCCCACCCCCATCCACCCGCCAGCCTCAGCTGAGCCTGTGCAGGTCACTCTCAAGAGCAGTCTCCTGAAGACTGATCGGGAGACCGAGTACCATGCCCGTGGCCGGTGCTCCTGCTCAAAAGACAAAGGCTGCACATTCTCCTGCAAGGGTGGTTGAGCTGAGGTCCTCCGGGAAGTACAGGTCCTCTTCGGAATTCATAGTCCAGTGCTCTTCAGCCAAATCCATAGAAACCACCGAGTTTTAAGGATGAACGACTGTGTCTGGGACTTAGAGATACGAGGTGTTGGGGTGGAGGAGCTAGCAGTCTGGAAGTGGGTGGGAAAGTTGGGGGACTCGGAACCTCCACCCTTGGTCTTTATTTGCTCCCTTCCTTTGTTTCTTTATGAGTGTTCAGGGTCCTAACCTGTTGGGTTCTTCCCCAAACTCAAGTTTAAATGGACCTTACTGCTTTGCGGGGAAGACAATTCTTTGCCTGGCGTCTAAATATGTTGAGGTCTGGACTATTCTAACCAGTCCAAGGTAATCAGGCAGAAAAGACGAATTCTTCTGTGCCCTTTGGAGCTACGGTCTGCCCGAACTCTGGGGTCTGTGCCATTCCAGCAGGGACCAGTAGAAAGCACTCCCCTTCCTGCCAAAGACTCAAGGGGGGGCTGAGTCCTCCTCTGCTGCTGTCCCAGGGCGGCTCTGACAACTGTGTGAGAAACTTTGTAATTCAAGTTCTACAGTTCAATGTTGAGATGTTAGTCAACTTTAAGGAGATGTTTTCCAGAACGTGTTCCACGTAACACTCACTCCTTAGGATGGCAATAGATGGTATGTGAAAAATTTCAAGACCAAACTAATGTGGAAAATGGAGCTAAAGCAAAGTTAAGTAGGTGGTTTTAATCCCGGAGCCCATGGTGTGCCCATGCGCGTGGTGGAGGTGCACGAATAAAGTGTGTATTCTCATTTATCCAAACTTGCCCAAATGATCAGTGTCTTTTTTTGTTTCTGGGAGTGGGGAGAGCATCACAAGGAATGAATGCCCCAGAGGAAAACTGATGTGCTATTTCAGAATCCTCCCGTAGAAAAGACCTGATTGGTTGAATATATTTCCTACTTTGAGAGCTACGGAATCCAACAGGACATTGAGGTTCGTTCATGAATATTTCCTTCCACCGGAAGCCATCAGCTCTAACCTTGACATAGTAACTGAAAAGAAATACGTTTGCTGAACATACTGATTCAGTGATTTTTCTGGTTGAAAGAGCTCTGAATGCAAATTAAACTATTCTATTGATTGTACCCGTTCCTCAGCCAACCAGGAATCGGGGCCTCCCTGCTTCCCGAGTCAGGCTGCAGAACCAGACGGCAGGACTGAGGCCTGCAGAGACTTGTGCTGTCCGTGTACAGAATATTCTAGGTCCGCTGCAGGACTGCTGGCATTCTGGACCGGATGATTCTTTGCTGGGGGTGGACGGTCCTGTGGCTCATAGGATATTCAGCAACATCCCCGGTCTCTACCCATGGAATGCCAGCGGCCTTAAAAATATACCTGGGATTTTATTTTATCGGGTAGGGTAAGTGGACAGACCCAGAGATAACTGCCTGTGACTGAAGAGTTCATTTCTTACCATCTGCAAGAGGTTGGCACACATGCATACCCGTACCGGGATTGGTCCAGAGGGGAAAGACCAAGGGGAGAGCCTAGCTCAGAGCCTTTCTTGTGTTCTTTGCAGGGAAGGAATGTGCAAGTCAGGATGGGCAAGGTTAAGGGGCGCCTGGGTGGCTCAGTCGGTTAATCATCTGCCTTCAGCTCAGGTCATGATCTCAGGGTCCTGGGATCGAGCCCCACATCGGGCTCCCTGCTCAACAGGGAGCCTGTTTGCTCTCTCCCTCTGCCCCTCCCTGTGCGCATGCTCGCTCACTCTATCTCGCTTGTTCTCTCTCAAATAAAATCTTAAAAAAAAAAAGATGGCAAGGTTGAGCATGCGTAGAGTTGGACAGTCTGAGTCATGTTGATTGGCTCAGAGCTGGTCTCTGGTGGTCAGGTCCCTGGCCCTGGTGTGACTTAGGACAGGGCAAATATTAACTTGTGCAAGAGAACTAGATGAAGGAGGTTTTTGGCGTAGAAGCTTTGGATTGGTTGGTTTGCGTATGAGTGACTGGCCGCAGGCAAGTTAATTACCATCTCTAGGAATTAGCCGGCCCTGGGAGGGAGGGTCTCTCTTGAGCCCTGGATGTCAGAGCATCATAAAATACAAAAAATATAAAAAACTTGATTGATACAACTACCTCCCAGTTCCAACAACCCAGAATGTCTCCAGACATTGCCAAATGTCCCTGGGGGGTGGGGTGGGGGAGGAAGAAGTCCTGGGTAGGAGGAGTCACATGACCCTAAACAAAGGGCGGGGGATAAGTATACTGATGTTCGGATGTTAACAATGACATCTCGTTCCGTTTTCTGTACGTCAAGCCCTGTGTCAATGATGGGAATTGCGTACTTCATCTTCCCAAAAGATGAGCAGTATTTATCTCGACAGAAAAGGGAAACTGAGACTCAGGGATTAAGCATCACACCGATGGTATGTGTCGGTGTTAGGATCTGAAATCAGGTCTCTGTGGTTAGAAATATCATCAGGTAAGGCTAAAGGATATTCAGTTACAGACCCAAGTGTCTAGACTTAAAGGTCTGTGGTACCTAGAATGGTGGCAGGTTCCTCAGCAGGGGACCGGTGTGCTGGAGGGGGTCTCTCGGTTCCTCTGGCAGCACGAGGGAGCTGGTCGCCCATGGGCTGGGGTGCTGCGGGGCTGGGCGAGACCAGGGATGATCCTTGGTTGGCCAAGGGTGGGGACGGTAGGATTGGGGCGAAGGAGGGCATCAGAGAGGTTTCTAGACACCAGGAAATAAAGGCTGAAGAAATGAATGAAAGGTTATACTTCATTGGGTCTACGACAAAAGCTTAGCAGAATGGGAGTTTCCCCTCCTCCCCCAGGGGAAGGGCCTTGGTGTAACAGGGAGGTAGCAGAGTGTGGTGGAATCTGGGCTCACCCAAAGAGTTGAGTTTTAGTTTATTTCCATGCCTCCTTTTTAGTTTTCAGAATAGCCCCTTCATTTGACACTCCGAGGAGCCAGGCGTGGCTCCTTAGCAGTTGCCGTCCGTGAACTCACTTATTATAGTGGGCCCTGAATATCAAGGCTCAGAGAAGGTACAGTAACGTGCCCCAAGTCTGCCTCCAGCATCACTCCCCTAAGTACCGAGCCGTGCAGCCTCTGAAGCACGTTATTAATGCTCAGCTGCTGGGCACTTCTGACAACTTTCTCTCCGATCATCGCTGGGCACACTTACACATGTCTTACCTTTCTCATCTCTGGAATGAAGGGGCTGCTGAGCTTGTAGACCCTCTTTCGGCGCTACCATTCTGTGTCTACGAATAATAATTCTGCTAACTGAACAGACGGCCATAATTCTATTACTCAGTTCAACAGGATGGAGACCTTTTCCTCAAAAAGAGGAATGGCTTTTCAGGTATCTTCTCTTTGAGCCCTTGGGTGACTTGGAAAAAAGTCCTTCTCTGGGATCCTAGCCCCTGAGCATCATTCGCAGAAAGCCATTCTGCTGCGTATGTACCTCAGTTTCCCCTGCTTGCTCATGATCTCCTTGAGGGCAAGATGAAGTTTTATTCATTTTTGTATTCCTGGCACATAGTTTGTTCCCAGCAGAAAATCAATACTTGTTTTGTTTTTGCTTTTTTAAAGATTGCAGACTGTGAGGGAATCATATTTAGTAAGTTTCGCTTGCAAAACATTACCATCATTCAGGGAAACTCTTGGTGGAAGAGGAGAGTATTTAACCCTCAGCATGGCTACATACATAGAGGCAGGGAGTTGGAAGGAAATGAAGATTCCTAGCCAGGTTTTGTGAGGGCAAAGGACTTCCAAGGCCTGGATGTATGGAGCACAAGGTCAAGTTGATGTTACTTCCTATCAAAGAGCCTACACAGGCATTGGCAGACCTTCTCTTTAAAGGGCCAGATAGTAAACATTTCAGGCTTTCACCATATGGTCTCTGTTGCAGCTAATCAATTCTGTTGTAGCTCAAAAGCAGCCATAGGCAATATATAAATGAAGAAACATGGCAGTGTTCCAATAAGATTTTATTTACAAATCCAGCTGCATTTGAACTTGGGGTCATCGTTTGCCGAACCCTGATGTCGACTTCTCAAGTGTGACAGAATGAGCCACGTATGCCAGCCGTTTGTTAATAACTGTGTGGCCTTCAGCAGAGTGAGCCTCAGTCTCTCCGTCTATAAAATCGTGTCTATAACAGCATCTACCCCCAGGGCTGCGGTGGGATTGAATGAGACGACCTAGAGCATTTGGCACTGACCTCACTCACCCTAACATCCGGCAAGCACGCGAAAGTGGTGGCTATTGTTGCTATTATAAGCAGTACATCTCTCCTCTTGCCTTGTTATCCTTCTTGTTTGTCATTCAATGAAGTCTTTACACTTCAGACTTTTCTGTCTTTACACTTCTTGCGTTTGAAGAAGGATAAGGAAAATATCTGTATTCCTACCAATTAGTATAAAATTGACCTGCAGTAATTCATCCAGTGCCTGGGAAATAGCACCGAGTGTATATACTGTAGCTAATAGGATAAGGAAGAAGTTGAAAAATGTTGATTGGTAAAATGAAGACTCTAAAGAAAGTCACTAACAACTTAGAAATCTCGTGAAATTTCCATTGAATAGGAATTCTGATGGAGAGTTTTTGGTTTTTTTTTTTTTTTTTTTTTTTTAGCCTTCAGTGCTAAAACTATATGAGTTCGTGGGGTTTTTTTGTTTGGTTTGGTTTTAACATTTGGAGTCAATTAATGGTTTGGCTCTGCTCATCAGTGATTTCCTAAAGTGGAATCCATTGCTCATAAACTAGGAACTTGAAAACCAGTCTAGGCATTTGCTTTTCAAAATGATCTGTTTATGTTCTAGCTGAAATAGGATAAATCACACATGCAAAACAGCTGTCCGTCGGTCGTGAAGAACAGACTGTGTTCTGCTTGTGGGGGACACTCATTAAGAAAAGTCATTTTCCTGAGCCCATGATTGTACAGTAACATATATAAGAGTTGGAAGCACAACTTACCCAACTGGGCCCAGCCTCTTTCAAGACCTGGGTTTTAAGGTTTAGAGAACGGGGTTTCTCAACCTTGGCGCTAGTGACCTTCTGGGCCAGCTAATTCTTCATCAGGAGAGGTTGCCCTGTGTTCGTAGATGTGTAGCATCCTGACCTCTTCCCCCCTGGATGCCGGGAGCAACCCCCGCCTATCCCCATGACAACCAAAAATATCTCCAGATTCTGCCAGATGTCTTCCCCTGCTTGAGAACCACTGGTGTAGACCGATGATTCGGTAGTGCCTCGAGACCTCCTATTCCAGCATTTCTAAGCGGGGATGACTTATCCTATGGAAACATGCATGTGGCATTTGTTAGGAATCCTGATTTCAGTTAGCCTCCCCCGCTGACCCGACATGCAGGTCTCAACTTGCAGAGCCCCCTCCACCTCCCGCCCCCGAGGCTGATTTTCTTGAATTTGAAAATAGGGTGTGACCATCCCTATGCAGTGTTTGTCTAATTTTGGCCCTAAAGTTTGAATATGTTTGTTGTGCCACCTTCCACTTTTCATCTTGATGGATTTTAGACAAATACCTGATGCACTTCACATTGGTTAACAAAGTTAAATGTCATTATATATCCTAAGAATGTTGTAAGTGCACCGTTAGTTTAACTGAAAAAATTTTCAGTTAATAAAAGGCAGCGCAATGCAATTTTTTGGTCTCCTCTGTTTTCCACGCTGCTGCTAAGGTAAAGCCTATTGGTGGCTTTCATGTGTTCCACGACCACTGATGGGTTTAGTAATGTGTTACCTTGTAGGGGGCTGGGCAGGGCTGGAGTGCCGTGTACCTGTTTACTGGGATACCTTTCCAGGTAAATTCTGGCACATCAGCTATATTACCCAAAGCAGGTTCACTTCTCTTTAGAGCTCTCTGTTAAATAGATCTATACCACTGTTTATAGAATAAGGTCGATACTACCCGTGTCTTTAAAACAAGTACCAAAAATTACCAATTTTCTTTTTAACCCAAAGAATATCGGATGTATTGTATTCACCCAAAGAATACAGTGGTAGCAAGAAATAAAGACATTGAAGTTTACTTTTTAGGAGATCTTACAGGAGGCACTCCATGGGAACGTGGCTGTATATTAAATCCATAATGAGATAAATTATAGGGGTATTGAGAAAAGTGTTGCTATTTAAGTTGCAGCTTGAAAATATTTATCCTAGGATGTGTTTATAGCTTTCTATATCACTATTCTGAGACTTACAGAACTTACCAGTCTAATGAAATACCACATTTTCCACACTAGGGAGAATATGTGAATATTCTATTTTACCTAATGCCGTAGAATAATTACCCACGGAGAGGTTTTTTTCTAATATTGTATAGCCTAGGAATAAATTCACCAAATTATTCCAGGCTATTCTGTATTTACCATTTATTAAGGAGGTACATTTTACGCTGAAAAGTAATACCTTGAAAAGTAATTGTGGCCCATAGTGTTGGATATTTTTAGAACATTGGCTTTCCTGAGACGTAATTACTTTAAGCTCAACCTATTTTGTACTGAATCTGTGTACAGATTAGAATCTGCCTTTAGTTCCCCCTACGTTATAGCATTTGACTAAATGACAAAATAGCTCTTAATTTTAAGCTCTCCGTCTTGGGGAGGTCATGGCCACGCAATAGAAGAAATCTTATTTCTGTGTGTTAAAATAGTATTTTCGAGGTTCTTTCTATTAGCTTGTACAGAATATCCCTCGTGCCTTGGATATTTGTGACATTTACTAACTCTGTTATGAATTTTTATACTGTCTGAGAATACAGAAGATGAGATGAAATCAGTACTTTTTATTACATTGGAGTCTTGGTCAAAACTTCCAGTAAGAGCAAGTCTCAATTGTATGAAACTTTTATTTCCTGAATGTCAAGAAAAGGAAGCCGGCTAACTTCTTCCTTTCCTTCGCTTTTCCTGTACTTTAATTTTTCTTTAGAATGGTATGGTTTTAATCTTAACTTGCAACTGCATTTGTAAGGAGAAAAATCTGGAGGACAGCCGGTTGATGAGCTGGAAGTTTCTGCACAAGACTGTGGAGATCGCATCAGTGCATAGTCTTGTTGGGGAAGCAGCCTGCGGACCCATTGCTCAATGCTCCCCCACCGCACCCCCCGTCGCTTTTTGGCAGGGAACTGATTTGGAGGAATGAAGTGAGGCTGTCCCTCCCTCTTTCTAGCTCTAGCTAAATTGCGGGCACATGACTTTGAAGTAATTTCTCATTTTCAGGATGAAGTAACTGCAAACGCTTGACCTATCCTAGGTTCGGGCAGTAGTTGGCACAGCTGCTGTTAGGACATTGCTATGCAAAACCTCTTATTGCCAGTTGTATAGGCAAGTGGTCCCATGTGGGCCCGTTCTGTTAGAATGTGCCGTCACGGGCGCCTGGGTGGCTCAGTTGGTTAAGCCACTGCCTTCGGCTCAGGTCATGATCCCGGAAACCCGGGATCGAGTCCCATATCGGTGCTCCCGCCTCTGTGGGGAGTCCGCTTCTCCCTCTGACCTTCTTCTCCCCTCTCATGCTTTCTCTATCTATCTCAAATAAATAAATAAAATCTTTAAAAAAAAAAAAAAAAGATGGGTCAGCCAGAGATGAAATTTTAGTGAGACTCAATCCATAAAAAAAAAAAAAAAAAAAAGAATGTGCCGTCACATCGTTGGTTCCTTCTGCAGAGAGCCATCCCTAGGAGTTGTTGGCAACTGTACAAGAACATTGTTTAAAGATCACCATTAAAAACACCAATGTAAAGACACCAGTGCTGTTTTCAGCTGTTTATTCTCGTTGGTGGGCCTCAGGACAAGAGAGGCCAACACATTCTGTGGTCCTGATTCGGTCTCTCCGAATTCAGAAGCTTAACTCGTGCCAATTTGACCACAGACATAAGAGCTGCTGCAACTTTTACAGCATGAGTTCTAGAAGAGAACTTTCCTAGTGCTACACAGAGCTGACTTGCCTTCTTCCTGTCCCCCACAGTGCCCTACACAAAGTGCTGGATTGGCGTTTTTAATAAAATTATCTATATACCGTATACTGAATATAATAGAGCAAAACGGCACAAACTCGTCTTTAAGAAAATCTGAAAAATTGTTCTCTAGCTTGTCTGAACCAGTAGATGACTGTGTGTGTGTGTGTGTGTGTGTGTGGATACTGTACTTTCGAAGAGCAGGGACTCCTCTTGGTCCAATTCCCAAAGCTGCACACAAAGCAGATGTTTAATCAATGTTTGTTGAACTCAATTCATGAAAGGCGGTCTGTTGGGGAAACTAATTTTTGGTAAAGGTCCTTAATATAGATTTGTTTTCCCCTCCAAACCACTTCCCCTTATATTTTATCTTAGAAGTTCAGTTATTACTCTCTTGGTGAGCTGAGAGAAAGCTCAAAATGAACAGCCGTTTCTCCCCACAGTGGATAAGGGATTGAGTTCTCTGGATAATTAAAAAAAAAATTGTTTTGTTGGCTTTGGAACAGTGGTTGTATCTGGGTGTGATGACTTCCTTGTCAGACTTAAAGTTTTTGACTGTGTCTCCTCCCCTTGCAAATAAGGATTCCCTTAACCTGGCTGGTCCTCCTGAGTTAAACTTTTTCAAATCCATTCAATTCCATAACTGCATCTAATTTTTAAGTAAGCATCAAAGAGAACAGTTATATTTGCATGTGAGCCAGTATAAATGGCAAAAATTTACTTTTCTGGGCAGCAGAAAGCCAGGAAATCAAGAAATTACCTTCCGTGTTTCTTGAAAGATAGTTCAACAAATACCAAATCTGTTAGAAAACCTATGAAAATATTGACTTCATGGGGTCTAATTCCTTTCTGCTTAATGGATCTATACCAGATCTCAGGCAATTTCCATTTAAATACGTGCCCTGAAAGCCTTCGGAGCACTCAGAGTGTTTGCTTTGTGCATGAGAACATTGTGAATATATCTGAATTCCTCTTTGCCTTTTTAGTCAACTTAGATTAAAATAATAAGATTTAATAAGATTAAAATCCAAATTTTATTTTCCCCAAGACAAAAAATTAACTGTAGCTATGTCTTATTAGACCAGCCGGTGGGCTCTGTTGTTTTTATTAGTCTATAAAGTACTAGGCATCCATTTTTCATGAGTGCCATTTAAATCCTACAGAATAAAGATGGTTTTGGCATCCAACTAAATTTGAACTCACTTTGGTATCTACCCTCTTCTCCTAAAGAGCCCCCTCATTTCCTCCTCCACTTTTTCAATGGGAGTTTCTCTCCTTTCAGAATACAAATATTCCGGAAAAGTTGTAAGTGGTTTTTTGGTTTTTTTTAAAAACCCAGCAAACCATTTTAGTGCATTGTTGTTTCTGTTTAAATAATTCTTAAAATTATACTTTAAAATGCAAGAAATTTGCTAGCTAAAAATTATACCTAGTAGAATATCAAGGTGACTTTTTTTTTAATTTATTTATTTATTTGACAGAGAGAGAGATCACAAGGAGGCAGAGAGGCAGGCAGAGAGAGAGGGGGAAGCAGGCTCCCCGCTGAGCAGAGAGCCCGATGCGGGGCTCGATCCCAGGACCCTGAGATCATGACCTGAGCCAAAGGCAGAGGCTTTAAGCCACTGAGCCACCCAGGCGCCCCTCAAGTGACATTTTTTAAAAATTTTATGAATTTATAGGAGCTGCTGGGTGGCTCCGTTGGTTAAGTGTCTGACTGGTTCAGATCATGGTCTAAGGGTCCTGGGATTGGGGCCCATGTCGGCTCCCCGCTCAGCGGGACGTCTGCTTGTCCCTCTGTCCCTCCCCCTGTTCGTACTCACTCGCACTCAGATGAATAAATCTTTTTAAAAATTTTATGAATTTATAATAATTTGTTCTTGACTATGGCCAGGAGCTATATTAAGCATTTAAGTGCATTATCTTATGTAATACAACAACTGTTATAAAGAAACATATTATTCTCTTTTTAAAAGTTATTATTTTTTTTTGCTATTCCCATTTTAAAGTGAAGAAACTTGCCTGAGGTCACGAGGCTCATGTCTACCCATTCCAAGACTGACCTCTTAAATGCTGCATCACACGTCCCCAGGGCTAGCCTCTGGTAGGAGAGGTGGCATTCAAAGTTACCAGTAATTCCTTTATGCCCTGTACATTCAACCACAGCTCCGTTAAGTACCATTTGTAGATCTGTTAGACTTAAACACAAGTGCAATGTTCACATTACAACAATGGCAACATGCTTTTCATAAAATAGTAGCGACTGTGCTACATACTATGCTAAATGCTTTCATGTACATTCATTCTTCAATAATCTTCATTTTTCATAACAATTTAAGGGATAAGTTTTATTTTCCTTATTGTGCGAAGGTAGATATTGAAGCTTTGCGTATGGCTTATAGATGGCAGAGATGGGATTGAATTCAACTCTATCCCCTCACCCCAAATCAGAAAATAAAATTATAGAGAGATCATTTATGACTTTATGGTACAAGTAGAACCTCTGTTTTTAGCTGAGTTTCTTCTTCCAGATCCTATGCCTGTGTATAGACGGGTACATAGATACGTAAGTAAACTTCTTTTAGAACAATCTATTCTATACGTAATGTTTGGCAACTTATTGTCTACTTATCAGGCAACAATGACAGTTTCCATGTCTGTAATTAGAGATGTCCATCATCATTTATAATGGCCACACAGTCTGCATTCGATTGTTGTCCCTTAGTTTAGTTAGTCCCTCATGGTTGGATAGTTGAGTTACTTTTTGTGCTATTAAAATACAAATGAAGTTTAACTTGTGATGTGACCCTTTGATTTTGGTATATGTATAGATCAAACACACACACACACACACACACACACACACATCAAAATATAGATCTGTATCTCAAACTTGATAGCAAGTCAGCAGACCACTATGGCATGTGGGGCAGACTGCAAGCAGACTGTAATCAAGTCGAAGCAAAAACAGTTCAATCATCAGATTGAGCATAACCCCTATAACCAAGACCGCTCTTTGAAGAAATATGACAGCCTCTCGTCTTTCCTTTGTATGTGAGAAAACTCTCCCTGCGTATTCTCTTACCTGTGGCTTGGAGGTAGATACCATCTCCTGTCCCGTAACCCCATCTCCAGCCAGGGCTCTCCCTAGAAGTAAATAAATAAAGAATGAATCTTACCTCTAGTTGACTGTCCAAACTCTGCACATTCCAGGAGATGGGAAATAGAACACATACCCAAGTCAGAGCTTAAGAAACCTACATTCATTTATTCATTCAAAAATCTTTCAGGATCATGTCCTGTGTCTCATAAAAGGTTGTGACCCATCAATCTAGTAGGGACTTGTCAATGAGGGTGCTTTGGCTGCAGTGAGAGAGGACCCTATGCATTTTGACCTTCAATGATAAGGTCGTTGACTGTCGAACATAAATTTGTAAGGGGGGCTGGTTCCAGGCCTGATTCCATCATACCACGATTCTGTCCATTGTCTTCCTTTGCTTCTGGACTCCAACCTCAGAATGGTTGAAAGATGGCTGTAACAGCTCAGTCCTCCCATCCTGACCCCACAGTGACCAGGGGCAGAAACAGGACTGTCTCTTGTTGGCTCTTTCTAAGACCAAGGAGGTCGTTCTCGGAAGCCCACCACCTACAGGCATCCCTTACAGATCTCACTGATCAGATCTGGACAGCCTTAATTACTGACCAGAGATCCACCCACTGGTGGTGGGGTAAGGTCAGATTCTGGGAAGCTCATGGTCCTATAGAGAAAATGTAAATAACTGAGCACAATCTAGGTTGTCTTAGGAAGGAAGATGCACAGAAAGGGGTTTAACATGAAGAGGACGCTGGCATGGTGAAGTGACACAAATAAAGGCAGAGCGAATGGCGAGTGCACAGGCCCTGAGACAGAAATGATGTGTTTCTTATGGTGCTTGAAGAATAGGAAGATGAGCAGGGCTGGAGGCAGATCACGGCCCTCTGAGTTGATGAGACAACGCCAGGTCCTTAGCCTGAGAGCAGGATGATTCACGGGGGCTTTAGAGCAGAACATTGGCATGTTTGTGAGTGATTATGTGAAGGACTTGGAAATGAGTAGTAGGAGTAAGAATGGAAGTTGGAGGGGCACCTGGGTGGTTCAGTTCGTTGAGTGACCAACTCTTGGTTTTGACCCAGGTCATGATCTCAGGATCATGAGATTGAACCCCGCATTGGGCTCCATGTTCAGTGGAGAATCTGTTTGAAGATTCTCTCCCTCTGGCTCCTTTCGTGTGCATGTGTTTGTGTGCCTGCTCTCTCTGTCTCAAATAAATCTTAAAAAAAAAAAAAAAAGGAAGTTGGTGATGCAGACAACTGGTCTACCCTGAGTAGAGAAGTATAGAGAGTTGAGAAATATTGAAGACTTAGTTTTGACCACTCTTGGTGATGAATTGGATCTGGGGGAGGTGATGGAAGAGATGATATCAAAAATGACTTGTGGATTTCTGTCTGAGCGTTTAGAAAACTGACCTTCCCATTCCTAAAGAAGTGATCAGATTGAGGTGCCTGGGTGGCTTAGTCGATTGAAAATCTGCCTTCAGCTCAGGTCATGATCTCAGGGTCCTGGGATCAAGCCCCGTGTTGGGCTCCCTGCTTAGCGGAGAGCCTGCTTATCTCCCTCTGTTCTCCCTGCTCATGCTCAAGCATGCTCTCTCTCTCAAATAAATCTTTAAAAAAAAATGATCAGATTAAGGGTAAAATCATTCACTTTTAATAAAGTGAATTTGAAGTTCCTATAAATATTATTTAGAAATGAGTAGCATTAATAGCAGAATGGTTCAGACATCATTCAAAATATTTTCTTTGTATGAAATAGCCATATTTTCACAGTAACCCAATGAGGCAGATGCTGTTGTTATCCCCATTTTACAGATGTGGTAACTGAGACCCAGAGAAGTTAAGTAACTGGGCCAGAGTTAACACAGCTGGTAAGTTGCTTTACCAATTAGAAGAGCCTTCTAGGCTAGAAGCTTACATTTAGAAATATTCAGCTTCTCTGTGTTCAAGGCACAGGAGTAAATGAAGTTGTCTAGGGAGAGCTGAGCTATGGGAAATTCCATGATTAAATCAAAGTCGGACAGACACACAAGAACTATAGAGGAGAGTGAGAAGGAGAAAGAGGGGAAGAAAGTCTTCCTATAAGTTGGTTTAAAAAACAAACAAACATTAACTTGTTAAAAAATAAAAATATTTGACTCCTTTATAAGCTACCAAACAGGTTATAAAAGGTTCTTGACTTCTGCCAGAGAGTGTGTGGAATGGGGACCTGTTACGTCAGCATTTGGAGTTCTGCCACTTACAAACTATAGTTTGTATAAACTTCTGCATGTCACTTCTTTGCATTAGGATTAGGTTCAACTGCATGAAACAAAATCATAATAACTTAAACAGGATAGGAGTTCATTTCTCTCACAGAAAAATGCAGAGACAGACAGTTCAAACCTATCATGTGTGATGGCTCCATGAAATTTTTAAGGACTAAGGTACCACTTAGCTTACTGCTCCTTCATTACTATGAGGTAACCTTTATCCTCATAGTGGCTGCCAAGTTCCAGCCATCACAGTTTTGCTCTAGAAAACTGGGTGAAAGGAAAAGCAGATCAAAGAAATGGCACATCCCTTCTCTTTAGCAGACTTGGCAGAAGTCACAACACTTCAGCTTACAGCTCAGTGGTCAAAGGTTGGTAATATTGCCACACCTACCCTCAGAGGAGGCTAGGAAACAGTCTTTCAGCTGGGCAGAAAATCAAGAAGCTTTCACTAAAGAGAAGGGAAGAATGGATCCTGGCAAGCAACCAGCCATCCCTGCCACTGTCAATTTGCTCTTTTGTGAAATAAGGATTAACATATTCGCTTTACCTCTCCTGTTGGTTTGTTGTAGGGATCAAATGATGCAACTGGGCAAGTGCTTGATAAGTGATAAAACACTATTCAGATAGTTGCCTGAGAATGGCTATTGACTCCTTTTACACACAATAGGCATTTATATTTTGAATGAGAAAATCTTGGGAAAAGTTAAGATTTTCCACTTATGTGTAGCTGCAAAAAAAGCAAGACATGTGAATTGGAGAGACAGGATATTTTCAGTTTTTGCCTTTCAATGACAAGGCTTTCCTTTGCTTTCAGAATGAATTTCAGAACAGCCAAGATTGATACTTGATTAGCTCTGCAGTAAAATGCCTCATCAGTTTTGCCAAATTCAGGCATTGTCTGAGGAAGGCAGGAGAATTATCTGTAGGGACAGCAGTTGTGTCATCAGGCCACCTGGTCCTTCCCCTTCTGACTTCTTGGTAACATAATGAGGGTTCCAGACCAAGGTTCCCTGAAAGGACTGCACTGAAGGGAATGGCTCTGTGGCTTGGAAACTAGTTCCCCTTGTCACCAAGAAGTGGGATGCAAAGTGTAGCCCGTGACTGTGCCTGGAGACTCTCAAAGCAAATGAAGTTCTTTTCCCTGTGAATTCCCAACCACCCTAGATTTATTTTATCTGGGAATGTTAATATTCTTCTTAAGTTTTGAGTTTGCCTCTGGAAAGACGATGCTTTTGCCTTCAATAACGATCTTTAAGATTGTTCTGTCACACTGAGCAAAGTATTTCTATTACCTCTCGTTATACATGTGCTTTGTATGTTCCATATCAGTTTCCTGCTCCTGTCCGAATAGAATGGTATTTGCTTTGGTGGGGTACTTCCCATTTTAGGATTTTAAAGGGTAGGAGCTTCACCTTCTCCTTCCTCAACTCCCCTGTCCCGTAACTCGAGTGCTACAATTAATGTGTAACAAATATTTGCAGGGTTAATGCGCCATTACCTTGTGGGCTCATGGGCTGTGAGTGATACCTCTCAAAAGTGCCCATGGGAACAGAGAGGAGGACAGAGGCCCAAACTTGGCCCATTTCTTGGGACATCCCTATTTTACCCTTCCTTGACCTGAAGCCTTCTCATCTAATGCCTGGAAACTTTGGAGAGGGGACAGGGACTAGCACAATCAGGGCTAATTTAGTTGTGACAAGTTTTATTATGTCCCCTCAAAGAAAAACTAGAAAGATGCTTTATCAATTAAAATACTGAATTGCGAGTAAAACATCCTAACTCACCATTGAACTTGTGCAATGCAGGGAGGTTTCCCAGTTGGAACCAGGACTGTTCAGTTAGTTTCATTGCTGCTCTGGAGCATTTGAGGGCCACTAGCTGTCCTTTCTGGAGCCCTCCAGCGAGGACCCAGCAGCCTGCCTCCCTTGCACATGAGACATTCTGACGAGATGAACCAAGAGTACATTCAGACAGAGCATAACCATAGAACCTATCAACACCCTAGATTTGGAGTCAGGAGATGTTCAATGAGAACACACCGGGCGCCTCGGTGGCTCAGTCGGTTAAGCGACTGCCTTTGGCTCAGGTCATGATCCCAGAGTCCTGGGATCGAGTCCCACATCAGGCTCCCGGCTCCGCGGGGAGTCTGCTTCTCCCTCTGACCTTCTCCCCTCTCATGCTCTCTCTCACTGTCTCTATCTCAAATAAATAAAATCTTTAAAAAAAAAAAAAAAAAAAAGAACACACCAAGTGCCAGTTATTAACCTGTAGTTTTCACGTGTTCATATAAGGACTCTACAATCAGAGAAGTAGATATGATCCCTACTTTGCTGTTAAGGAAACGTCATTTCGAGATCAATAAATGAACGTGCCCGTACCCCCAGAGCTAATCGATGATTGGCGCTTAGACCTCAGTGTTCAGAGTTCAAATTCTAGGCTCTGAAGTCAGTTTATTCATCATTAAAAAAAGAAGAATTTAAAAATACGCTCCTAATTCGATGTGAATTCAGAATTTCTTAAGGGGAAAAATTACTTGATGACTTCTCCTGCCGAGACCTCTTTAGAAATTGAACCTCTTTCATGCGGAAGAATAATGAAAGGCCCCCAAAAGAGTTATTGACAGGACAAAAAGAACAGGACATCTACCTCTGAAAAAAGACTAACGGAGTTCGATTTCTGTGTTCTGAAACAAGGAAAATCACGAATTCCTCGTGAAAACCTCAAAAAAATCAGTTTCTTTTCTGAGAAATGTTTCAGGCAGGCCCAAGTTGGATGGCAAAAACACGGAAATTATACACGCAGGGTAAAGAAAGCGAGGCTGTTTTAGGAAGGACCCACATTCCTGTGAAAATATTTTCTCCAGGAGTACTGTTTAGATTTCACACAGTCACTACGCAAATGACCAATGGCGCTGAAAAACTGGTCTGTCAACTAATGGGAGGTAAACAAGGAAGCTGTTAGGTCATCAGAGAAAGAAAATGAGAAATCTGAGCTTAAAAGGAGGTAGACTCAGGCAATGACTCCTCCATGGGATGTGAGGTCTTCACAAGGTGCTCTATCATTCCGTGTTCAGTAGGTAACCCGGGGGCCATTATTATGAGCTCTTGGAATGAGCTCAAGGGAGGAAAAAGGCTGAGGAGTGTGTTAACCTTGACAGTATCATGAGAGAAGAGACTGTTTGAAAAGAGTTGAGTTAAAAATTTACATGCTGCTCGGTCCTGTACCTCCTCAAGCCATCCACGAGGTTTGGGGTGTGAGGAATGACTGGCCCCTCTTTAGATTCAGGAGCCCTGGGCCCCTTTAACTGCCTATCTGAGTTGGTGGCTTCTGGGCAAGTCCCCAGAGGCCTCCGCATCTAATTTCCTGCACCTGTAGAAGGGGTCAAAAAAAAGAACTGCCTTGGTATTTTGGAAATGATACCCCATGGAATGCTGGTCTGTTTTGAGACCTCAGTGGTGTCCCACCAGGGAACACCAGCCAGCCATATTTGTGGTTAAATTACCCAAAGTGTTAAAGTTTACAAGGTTTATTGCAGACCTTCTCAGAACCTTAAAAAATGCTAAAATGTGATTCTTTGAGAAGAGAACATGGTATGTTTTCCATAACTGCAGAGCAACAACGTTAAGAAATTTGATACCCTTCCTACGTGATGGAAATGTGAGGAAGACCTAATGAGATAATAAATGGAAAAGCATTTGGAAAGAGGGGTGCCTGGCTGGCTCAGTCAGTGGAGTGTGTGACTCTTTATCTCTGGGTTGTGATTTCAGGCCTTAGGTTGAGTGTAGAGATCACTTAATTTTAAAAAAGTCACCGGGAAAGAATAAAGCACTATATGAACATTAGACATGTTTAAAGACTGCAGATTCTTTGAGGGTTTTGGCACTGGCTAGCATCATGGAAGTGATCTTCCTCCTTAGCTACCTGAAGGCTGTGGATTTAATTGGGAAGAAGGGTGTAAGATTCTGGGCTTTGGTAGGAATGCCATACTATGTTTTTCGAAGTGTCATTCTTAGACCGCTCACACTGAAATTGCCTGGGCTGCTTATTAATGCATCCGTGTTACTGATTCAGATCTATGATAGAGACCAGGGATCAAAAGTTTTAGCAGATACTTGAGTTGATTCTTATCTGCACTGAAGCTTGAGATGCACAGCTTGGAGGGTCTGCAAACTTCATGTAATCCCTTAGTGGTGAAGTGGTAAGGAACTTCACACCTTTCTGGCCAGTTGGTCTGCCTGATACTAGAGGAGACCTTATATTTTTAGGTAACTTATTGAGTCTCCATTCCATGCCCCCATAGGGTGCATTTAGTACACACCTGTTCATCCTTACAAGTCAGTATTATTCCCGGGTTATGGGAAAGCAAGTTGACAGGACTTCCCGAAGGTCACACAGTGAATTTGTTAGAGCCCTTTGGTTAGAAGTGAGAGAGAATCCAACCCACTTGGGCTTAAGTTAAAAAGAGAACGTATTGGTTCATATGAAGAAAATGTCCACTGTTAGAATGGTTTCAGGAAGGGCTGGATCCAGGGGCCCAAGTGATGCAATGAAGTCTCAGTTTCACCTGAGCCATCCATCCTTCAGTTCTTCTTCTCTGTAGTTTCAATTCTCCGACAGGCTTTCCCTTCAAGGTGGCAGGAATATTCCCAGCAGCTTCCTGCTATAGAACAAGGGTTGGCAAACTATAGTCACAAGGGCTGGCTGCCTGGTGTAGTAAAAAAAACTATTGAACACAGCTATGTCCATTTGTGCACATTTGTGGCTGTTTTCACGCTCAGGGAAGTTGAGTATTTGTAACAGAGCTGTATGGCCCATAAAGCCTGAAGTATTTAGGATTTGCCTTTACGGAAAGGGTTTGCTGACCCCTGCAGGAGAAGCCAGGTTTTTTGAAGTTTGCTTTTGAATCTGCGAGAGGCACTATTTATTTCTAGGCTATCAGACCCTAGAGTCTGATGTTTTCAGATAAAGAATTAGGGCGCCTGGGTAGTTCAGTCAGTTAAGCGTCTGCCTTTGGCCCAGGTCATGATCTCAATTTCTGGGACTGAGTCCTGCATCGGGCTCTCTGCTCAGCGGAGACCCTGCTTCTCCCTCTTCCTCTGCCCCTCCCCCCATGCGTGCTAGCTCTCTCCTTCAAATAAATAAATAAATAAAATCTTTAAAAAAAATGAACAAAAACCCTACATTAAAGATTATTGCTTTGGATTAACACAAGACTTGGGAGTTCATTTACAGTTTAAATAAGTTCCATTCCCAACACAAATATATTCTGATTAAAAGAACAGAACATTTTGTAGTTTTTGCAGTCATTACAGGCTTTAGTGGTTGAAGATTAGATTCCCGTTAGATGAAACAGGAATTTTGTATTGAATGTCTCAGGAAGAACTTGATTTATAACATCTATTATCTCAATAAATAAAACAGCACAGACATGTATACATTTAAATTTAAAAAAGACCTTGCCCCCACCTTTCTGGCCTGTTAGCAGTGCTCTTTGTTCATTGACTGCCTGTGGTCACAGAATGCACATATCCTCCCGGCATGTGCTTAGAAAATAGGACGCATTTGACATAATGGGATGGTTCCCTTTCAAAGCATTGGAAATTACCATTGTGACTTAGAGATTCTTTTCATATTAACCAAGTCTGAGTGAAGGTCTTTAAGTTTATGGCCCCTGCTTTGACCAGGCTTAGAGCCTGTCTAATCGACAATCCCAGTGGAGACAGCACGTCTACTAATAATAGCGCCAGCCGAGTCCAGAATTGAGCCTCATTGCCTGGCGAGGCTCAGTTGCTCTTCCCTGACTGAATGGCTGCGGGGGGGTTGCGGCGGAGAGCGCAGCGTTCTTATTTTACTTTTTTAAAAAGATTTTTATTTATTTGATGGTGAGAGATCACAAGTAGGCAGAGAGGCAGGCAGACAGAGCGGGGTAAGCAAGCTCCCCGCTGAGCAGAGAGCCCGATGTGGGGTTCGATCCCAGGACGCTGAGATCATGACCTGAGCCGAAGGCAGAGGCTTTAACCCACTGAGCCACCCAGGCGCCCCTAAGTGCAATGTTCTGATTGGCCCGCGTTTGGTCACGTGTCCACCTCCCCATGTCAGGAGTGAGGTCATCTTTTCCCGAACCACCTGGAAGTAGAGGAAGAGGTCCCCAGAGGAAAATCAGGAAGCCCGTGCCGCCTGCTGGGAGGCTAAAAAAGAACTCCTACCCACCAATAGCCCGTAAGTGGTGGGTTCCAGATCTGAACCCACATCCTTCTGGTTTTAAAACTAACCTTCGTTCCACTAGGTACAAGGTATAGCGTTTGCTGAGTGAAGCAGGTCTGACCCTATCCCAGGCCGACCCCGGTCCCTGCTGAGTTCCTAATCGCAGCCCGTAGGGTGGGTGCAGAGTGGACAGGGTCCTTAGGGTTCCACACGTCCTCCTGGCCTGGGGCGGGTCTCCAAGGGCACCTGCGCACAGGTGTGCGTGTACTTGACCGCTCAGGCTAAGGTGGACAGCTGGTGTTTTCTCTCGCCGGAGTAGGACCCCTTTCTGTCGGCGTCTGTTTTGTAGGCAGGCTTTCCGTAAAAGAGCCTCATCTCCACACTCCTCCCAGGGGCCCTCCTGTAACTTCAGTCAGGAGTACGGAGGTTTGAAAAGCCGAGCTTTCCTAGGGTGGGCAGGTATTCCTGAAACTAGACAAGGCTTAATTAATAGCAGGGGTTTCTTCGAAGCATCCCGTCCTCGTGGCCGATAGTTCCTCCTCCGTTTTCCCGCGTGTCAAACGGGGATGATGGTAAGGGCACCGCCTCGTGAGATCCGTGTAGGATCGCAGAAGACACTACTTCACGTGCCTTGGTCAGTGCCTGGCACAGACTCAGTAAGAAGGGGCAGGTGTGTTGTCGCTGTCCTCGTCATCCTTGTGAGTGACGAAGGAAGCACTGTCCCTTCCTGGTGCCGGGAACCGGCCACCCTCTTGCCGGCGTGCAGAGCTGCACAGACCACGCTAGTCGCTGAGCCTCTTTCTGCTCTGAGGGCCCGCAGCTCCAGAGTCCGTTCTGCTGCTCCCTTTGCTCTCCTTACAAGTCAGTGCATTTTAGGGCCCTGGCTTTAGGGCCATGCTCGAATTCCTCTAGGATTTTAGCTACTGCTTTAAGAGAAGATGAACAGAGAGACTCGGGCCATCTTTGGTCCCCTGGGATCCGTGCATTCCCTCTCCCCCCGCCCTCTCCACACTGGCACGGTGTCCTCGTGTCCTTCGGCCAGGGTGCCCGTAAAGGGTGGTCTCGGTGTGTTCAGTGCTCAGGGCAGCGGTGAACCTGTGAGCGCATCCTTTGGGCCCCGCTTCCGGCAGTTGGGGGGGACCTCCCTCCTCCCAGGCGGAGATCTCTGGAGCCAGAAGAAAAGGAGAAAGTTGGCCTAGTGCCCAAGCGAATAGGCTGAGAAGTCCTATGGGCGCAAGTACGTGCAGCCTCCCTTCTCTTCTCCCACCACGTCCCGACCCTCGGGGAGAGCATTGCACTGGTACGTCCTTTACTGGTTCTTCCTGGCAAAGAATCCTCCTCTGGTAGCAACAAGACCGAGAAGCAGCCCTCTGAGCGTGGACGTCTGCAGGTCCCTGTGGAGGCACCGTGGGCAAGACTCAAATGTCGCGATGGTGTCTGAGGGCTGTGCCCAGAGTGCGAGCGTGGCTTCCTGCGGGGTGTACTTGGTGGCTCGCAGGCAGAGAAGGCAGCTGCCTGTGTGTCCAGAAAACTGAGGGACACAGAGCTCTTGGCCCCTCCTCACTGGGGCCTGCAACACTCACACCAGCTTTGGATGAAGGCGGATGAGCGCTTTAAGTGCCGCTGTGCTCCAGTGAACACTGGGCTGGGCCAGGACCGGGGTCGCACACCTCCGTCCTGACGCACAGGTTGGGCCCGTCTTTGACGGATGCGACAGGGGCAGGGATGAAAGGTGGTGCTCAAAGGTTGGAAGACCGGGTGAGGGCAGTGAGGGTCAAGGAGAGGGCCAAGCGAGAGGGTGGGTGAGAATACCAGAGATCCTTGTGCTGGGCGATACTAACCCAGGGGTGTTGTCAGGCAGCATGTTTGTGTTTGCACTGAACCCGTTGTTGGCCCCGTGGTCAGTGGGGCAGTTACTGGCTGGTATGCGTTCTCCAAACCAGGAAACCTTCTCTGGGCAAAAGAGCCTCCATGGGCCCCCACGGCCCCTCCTCTGCGGCCCGCCCCTTGTCCCCTCTACCCCTTCCTCAACTCACGCACAGGGCAGGAACTCCCGATTTTTAGAATAAAAATGTGTCCATCCTTTTGGTTTTTAAAGATCTTATTTATTTATTTGACAGAGAGGGAGAGAGTAGGCAGAGAGTCAGGCAGAGAGAGGGAGAAGCAGGCTCCTTGCTGAGCAGAGAGCCCGATGCGGGGCTCAATCCCAGGACCTTGAGATCGTGACCTGAGCCGAAGGCAGAGGCTTTAACCCACTGAGCCACGCAGGCACCCCTGTTTCATTTTAAACGTACTTCGTAGTTAACACAGATCAGTCATAGGTGGACACCGAAGCTCTCCAGAGAGTTCTGGCCTCCCTAAGACAGGGCAGTAAAACTTAGGGAGTGAAAAGGGGGAAATACTGCCCTCTTACTCCTGACGAAGCCTACTAATCCTTCATCTCCCTGCCATGAGGTACCTCTGTAAGACGGAAAGCGTCCCTCTAAAAGCGGGGAAGCTGCGGGTGTGGAGCATGTCCCGTGTGGCCGGGTGCGTGTTCCATCCTTCTGCAGTTGTGAGGGAAGGTGACGCCACTGGCGGCAGAAAAGCCACGTTGGGTTTTGGCCTCGAGCGGGTCTGCGTCGTTAACTGACCGGCCGACCTCACCCCCCCCCCCAGCTGAACTTGGCCACTACTCCCAGGATGGCGAGATGGGGTGAAAACATAAGCCCTTCAGGAAACAGGAAGGAGAAGTGAATGCTAGATCCTGCTCCGTAAGCTTTCTATTTCAGAGTTCACTTTGGGTTGAGAGGTGGGTATCCAATTTGTGGGAATCTTAGGTCCTCCGAAAGCCTAAGGAGCACTTGGTACCGGGAGAGATCTTTTGGGGGGTGGGGGGTACCTTGGCCTCTCTGGCTCTGTTGGTGACTGGGCATCACATAGCAGCATCACTGCGCCGCCCTCCCTCCCTTCTAAACTTCCAGGGGGACATCGTAGGACACTTTTTAGGGCACCAAAGTTGGTTCTTCCTGTGGCTAAGCCTTGAAGGCCAGGCCACCGTGAGCAGTATAACGGTAAGGGCGCCATCAGGTCCCCCCACAGCCCACACTCCCATGGCACGCTCTGAGAACCCACCAGAAGCCCCCAGGCTGCCAGAAGACGTGGGCTCCAGGGCGCACACAGACATAGACGCCCGGATTCTAGTCTTTCAAATCCTGCCTCAGCGAAGTCTTGTCCCTCTTGCTTTTCTCAAGGGACCGGAAAATCACTTCCCAACCATTTCTCTCCCTCAGAGCAGAGTGAACCCCCGACTGCCTAATCTCTTGAAGAGCATTTACGTGGATGGGAGTGTGGGCCTAGCAGCCTTTTCATCGACGGTTTCAAAAGAAGGCTGTTCTTCTAGACGCACCTGGCCTGGATGCCCTTCCCCTCCCCTTGTCCCCATCTCGTTCTGCCCCACACTCCTGCGAGGCTGGACACCACTTTAGGCTGAGCCCAGTTTTACTCTCTGTCGCTCTTCCTCCCATCCTTACCCTAGAGGGCCGTCCCTGCTGGTAAACCTTCCAATTTCATTATCTGGTGGCAGGAGCCAGCCCCGATTGTCAAATGAATTGGGGAAAAACGAAATGTGGGTGATTAAAATATAAATCAATTAGAGTAATCCAATCTGCTCAATAATCTGTACTTAAGAGCTAAACATCTTGAACTTAATAACGTACTTATTAAAGATCCATTTAACTATGGAGTTACAATTATGCCTTTATAATGCTGTCAGTTTCTTGCCACTCTAGGTTTTTTTAAAAGCATTCCTAATTTCTTATAATTATTTTAATGTAATTTTGGAATAATTTTTATTCTTTTTTTTTTTTTTTTTTAAGATCATGAAACAGCTTTTTGGTCCTGGTGGTGCATTTTTCTTAAGGCAACTCCGATACTGATTTTATACTTCTCTAGAGGCGTCCGAATGAACCGAGTCAGATGTCCTCATTCATTCTCTTAAACTGTTGGTTGCCGACTGTGAGCACAGCCCTCAATACCAATCTTGAATAACTCCTATCTTGATTTTTTTTTTTGAGGGATTCAGCATATAATCTCTTCCTTTATCAAACCTTTAACAGAAGATGTTTCAGGTTAGCTAAAGTTAGAGAAATCTCAAAGTGGATACTTGAAAAGTTTTATCTTTCGTGTCTTAGACTAGAGACTCAAAAGAAATGGAAACTTTGCTCACCCCAGGCAGATACCGAGATATACACAAGCTTGTAGCATGGGTTTTCCGTGGTGCGATGGCCCCCTGAAGCCTGTTGGGATCCTCAGATCCTTGGGTGGGACTGTCTTTTAGAGACGTTAGTAAACCCTGGGCTGGCCACTCAGAGGTTCTTGAGACCAAAGCTTCTACTGTAAGTTGTGGGAAGCCACTGAAAGCTGTTGGGAAAAGCAGGCTTCTGGAAGCATAATCTCGAGGTAGCATAAAGTACAGGTTGGGAGGCCAGAGACTGGGGTTTGGAACGGAAGTTTGGGGGCTTGCAAAATCTGGACAAGCAATACTCAGGTTATAAACGAAGGTAAGAAATGGGAACAAGGTGATGAGTGTGAAAGAGAAAGCGATCTTGTCAAAATCGGTTTGCTAGACAGTCGTGACTTCCTTCCTGGGCTCAAAACCCCGGTGGTTTTCCCACAGTTCTTACATCTGTCATTCCCCCCATGGAGACTCATGCTACTGAGCATCCTTGAAGAAGCACCTACTCAAAGCGAAGGATACCATTTATTTATTAACTTTTTGAAAGATTTTATTTAAGAGAGAGCGAGCGTGCACGTGAGAGAGAGAGCACGAGGGAGAGGGAGAAGCAGACTCCCCACTGAGCAGAGAGCCTGAGGCGGGCTCGATCCCAGGACCCCAGGATCATGACCTGAACCGAAGGCCGATACTTAACCAACCTAGCCCCCCAGGTGCCCCACGGATACCATTCAAAGAGAATAACTTCCAAATTCAGTGTGGTTCCAGAGGCTCTTCTCTTGTCCCATTTGACTGCTTCTCCTTCCTCACTGTAGCTGGTTTTCTTCCCTTCTCTCCTCAGCCCCTCTGCAGTCCACACTGACTCTGATCTCCTCAGTGTGTCCCTTCCTCCCCTCAGCCACCGGTCACCCACTGGATTAATCTTCCTGAGGCCCCCATCTGATGTGTGACACTTGAGATCAGGGATCAGGGACCTCTGTCCAGACTTTCGGGATAGGGTCTTCCAGTGACTAACAGGGGCATATGTACTTTGATCCCACCACCTCCTCCCCTCCCTGAAAACTCAGCCTCCCATCCCCTGCACTGGCAGCTCAGCCCACCGTCCACATCCAGGCCCTCCTCCTGCATCCGGGCAGATTTCCCTTCAGTCGTTCTGTCACCCCTAAACCGTGAAATCCCAACTTCCAAAGATACTTTGCAGAAAACCTGCATTGTTGGGCTCCAAAGCCCTTGTCATGGAGCTCCCGCCCATCCTCCTCGTCTTCCTTTTCTAATCAAAGTCTTAGAACAGAACAAAAAAACGTAAAGTCTTGGGGCATCTGGGTGGCTCAGGGGGTTAAGTGTCCAACTCTTGATCTCAGCTCGCGTCTTGATCTCGGGGTCGTGAGCTCAAGCCCTGCTGAAGAAAAAAGGGGGGGATGAGGGAGAGTCTTCATTGTCTCTCCAGTGATGAAACACAGAAACTTCAGCCAGCCCCCTTGGCTTGTCCTCCCTCATGTTGATCTGGAAAGTTGCCAAGGGCCTGTGATTCTGCCACCTGGCTGGGTCTCGTCATTTCTCAGGTCCCTTCTAGCATGCCCTACCTACATTCCGGTCACTTCCCCTTCAGAGGATTGCAGTGGCCTCTCGTTACTCTCTGCCACCCGTGTCTTCTAGTTCAGGCTCCCGTTGTTACAGCGCTAGTCCTAGAAATAAATCTGACTGTGCTTCGATCACGCTCATTAGCATGAAGCCCTTCCCCCGCCCGGATGCTCTTGATCTTCACTGTGTTCTTTTTCTTTAATTTTCCCCCCAAACACAGCTCTTCGAACACTGCACAGTTGACTTGGTCGTCCCGTGTATTATCACCCCTCCCCCGCCCTTCCCCCCCCCCCCAGCTGAGACCCCACGAGCTGATGTTCTTCGCTGTTTTGTTTAGTGACCTAATTTAAGCATATGGTCCATGGCGCACACTCAGTACATATTTGTTGCGTGTCATCATGTCCATGCCTATCTTCACGTTCTCGTCCATTCCTCTCTGCTTATAGAATAAAACCCAGACGCCTAGTGGAAACGCCCCAAAGCTTGCCAGCTGGGGCTCCAGCCGCCTCCAGCCCCCGCCCCTCACCGAGGCTCTGCATCTCACGTAACCTAAGTGATGCTCAGGATCTCACGGGCTCCTGAACATGCCGTGTTCTTTCAGCCTTCTCCGTTCCTTTTGGGTCTTTCCAGAGAACTCCTCTTCTGTCTTCCCCACGTGGGGGGGAAACAGTTCCTCCTTTTTCGAGGTCTGGCCAACAATTCCATCCCCTGCGGGTCTCCTCCAGGGCCGCGAAGGAGACTTAGTCTCCCCCTCCCGCTGGCTTCCTGTGAATTCTGGGTGCTTGCTCCTGGTGCGCAGCGGGGACCCCGGGGTCTCCTCCCCCCGACTCCGCCCTGTCACGCCCGGGTCTTCTGGGCGTCCGCCCCAGGAACAATAAGTGTCAGGGCATCACGTTGTCACTTACTGCGGGGGTTGGGAAGGGGAGCGGCCGTGCATTGACCCATGTAGTCAGAGGTTGGAGGGCTGTCACCCTGCGACGTGTCCAGATTGTCGCCGTCTTCACCGCCCACACCTGTGCCTGCCCTGTGTTCCCCGTTTCCCTCCGTGGAGGGTGTCACTCCGCCGACTGGAATCCAGGCATCGGGAGTGACCTCTCTCCTCTCCCTCAGGTCACCCAAGTAGCCCCTGTTGACTTTGCTCCCAGATTTCTCCCAAATCTTCTCCTCATCCTGCTCTCAGGAGCCCTTGCCAACCCGTCATCCCTGTTACCAAGCACACCGCCTGGCACGAGGGGGAGGTGCCGCATATCTGTTTCTCGAATCCGTGAGTCTCTGAGTTAAAACCATTTCAGGTCACAACAGGCAGATGACCAGGCTGTGAGATCGAGCTGCTGAGGAAGCCTGTGTTGCAAATTCTAGGCGATTCCTCTGAAGATGGTGTTAGAGGCCCAACAGAGTGGTTTGGGGTCAGTACCATGGCTGTGGTGTAACCGCACTTTCTAGAGCAGTGACTCTCTCTCTCACCTGATTTTGCCAAAGGGGTTACTTTTTCTAATTACTTCTGTCCTAAAAATTCAAATCTGGGTATATTTCCCTCACTGGGATATGTAAATTCTCGTATAAGTGGGAAGAAGTTTGGTTTGTTTACAAGCGATGAAAGAGGTCAGGGCGATTGGGGCCTCTAAGGAGTTTGAAGGTCCTCATGTCCTCACATGTGGGGTTACTGGGATTAGTCCAGATGTTCCCTCACGTCCCCTTCGGCTTCCAACTTCTAAGAATAATACTATTACAAAAGCAGAATGCCAGGAACAGGAAAACCTAGAGGAACGAAGGCAGTTGTAAAGTCTCATGAAGGGCGAGCGATTCTAAAATCAGCCTCGGGTGGGGACACTCACTTGACAGACGCGGGTACTGCTTTGGGTCTGGGCAAAGCAGGAAGGAAAGTCGTGGGTGGTGGAGGCGTTGGCTTGGGAACAGACGGTTGATAAATGTTTTCTCCCTCCTATTTTCTCAGCAGACGGTGCAATAGTGATTGCATCTGCCAAGTCTTATCTGAGATCTTGCTGGACCAGTAGTTACCCAGACTGTCACTTGACTCCTCCGATACCCTCTTCTCGCCTCACTGGGGAATCTTGTTTTGTCAAGAGGGCTCTGTTCCTCCTCTGTGTCTCCTCCTCAGGCCTAAGTCGAGGCCTGGGTACATTTGGGGTGCTCCAGGTCCGTAGGGTTTGGCTGACGGTCTCCAGGCTTTAGAGCACGTTGGTATGACTTCCATTCCAAAAGACAAAAAAGAGGGGTGCCTGGGTGGCTTAGTGGGTTAAAGCCTCTGCTTTCGGCTCCGGTCATGATCTCAGGGTCCTGGGATTGAGCCCCGCATCGGGCTGTCTGCTCGGCGGGGAGCCTGCTTCCCCCCCTCTCTCTGCCTGCCTCTCTGCCTACTTGCGCTCTCTCACTCTCTGTCAAATAAATAAAATCTTAAAAAAAAAAAAAAAAAAGACAAAAAAGAGAAACGGAACTTCAATCATGTGGTTTCTGTTATCTGTAACCATGGAAAACATTGGCCATCTGTGAGGATCCCATTTTAACAGTTTTTCCCCCCCTCTCTCTTTCCATCTCTTTCTCGGGGGAAAACAGCTGAGGAAGTGGAGAGGCTGGCGGCCATGCGTTCGGACTCCCTTGTCCCAGGTACCCACACCCCTCCCATCCGGAGGAGAAGTAAGTTTGCCAACCTGGGAAGGATTTTCAAGCCTTGGAAGTGGAGAAAGAAGAAAAGCGAGAAGTTCAAACACACATCTGCAGGTAAGATGATTGTTTCCCTCATTTCTCGTTGGGAGTTGGTTGACTTCAACTCTGTATGTTAATTAGAATTTAATTATTGTAGACCATCTGAACCGAAGGGGGGCGTGGAAAATCAAGCCTGAGGATTGCTCTTGTGTTGAATAAATCTTGGGTGCACTTGAAAGTGGCTTTCAGATCCTGCGTGTTTCCTTGTAACCTAGGTTTTTTGTTGTTGTGTTTTGATCTGCCACTTGTGTTCAGTCTATAAATATCTGAGCTTAGAATTCCACCTCATCTGTAATTGAATGCTTTTATTCCGCCACTGACAACCCATTTCTTATTATTCAGGCTTTTTTTTTTCTCTACCGCTCTGGTAAAAATCAACACAGAGCAGAGAATAAGTTATATATGGTCGTTGGCAGAGGGGAGAGTAGGTTATTCGATGGAGGAAAAGTCTTGAATGAACGGTTGTTGGACATGGCAGGAAGACACGGGAGAGGGAAAGCCAAGCAACACTGAAATGGTGGGGACAACGCTATAGCTCATGGCCTCTGTGGGCAGCAGACGACTGGAAGAAAGTCAGCGTAGCAGAGGGGTGAAGAGCCTCGACTGTGGAATCAGACTGCGTGGGTTCAAGCCCCCGCTCTGATACTTGGTAGTTATATGACCTTGCTCAGTTTATTTATCTCTGTACCTCAGTCTTCCCATCTGTAAAATGGGGCTAAAAACAGTACTTTACATGATTTAAAATTGTGAGTTTATGTGGCATGCTATGTGGATCTATTTTAAATGAGTAGGAGCGTGCAGAGGGAAGCGTATGAGGAAAGAGATCTGCTTTCCCCCTGTGGGGTTTGAGAGAAGACGATGGGATAGCTATGCAGATGCTTTTGGTTTGTTTGGTTCTGATTTTGCTCATTAAATGCCCAGGTCATTCCAGGCCTACATGCCAGGGCTTTCCTCTGCTCTGGCCTCTTTATCCCCAGAAACTCAAACTGCCCTCTCTCCTCCTGAGAATTATCACCTCACCTCTTCTGTTTCTTGGTCCCCTCCCCTTCTTGTTCACCCCCAATTAACAATGAAGTAGGAGATGGTGCTGTTGGTTGTACTTGAACTTGAGTCTGCAGATCTGGGAACTTTATTTTACCTTTTAAAAGATCTATTTATTTGAGAGAGAGGAGGGGGAGGGGCAGAGGGAGAGGGATGAGCAGACTCCCCGACAAGCACAGAGCCCCATGTGGAGCTCGATCTCAGGACCCTGCGATCATGACCTGAGCCCAAGGCAGACGCTTAACCGACTGAGCCACTCAGGTGCCTCAAGATCTGGGAATTTTAATGCTAATTGCTTTGGGGAATGAAAGAGAATAGCAAACATAGGAAAGTTGCAGAAAGCCTTGAGATCTTAAACAGTTCTCATGGACACTACCAGGTGATGTTTCCCAACTCTTCCTTCGATGGAAGCCCCAATATCCTGTTGCTATAATCTGTTAATTCTTCAGATGAGAATGAACCTCTGAATGCTAGAAACTTCAAAACTATCATCCCTGGGACTGAACCCCTGCACCGGACTGCATTCTGCAGCCTCGTGGTCCTTGTGCAGGTGTAATGAAACCTGGGGGCCTTCCATGCATTTCTAGACACTGCGGAGAGATTGACATGCAAGCTCAACCCCAAGGGGATGACTCCTGTATCTCCCCACCCCGGGGGAGACCACATCATTGTCTCCGGAGAAATCTTAAACATGTCCTTTAGACAAAGTGAGGTGTAAGACACTTGAAGAATGAAAAAAGGGAGTGTTCTGTGAACACTGGAAAAAAGAACAAAGTTTCGGGGCACCTGGGTGGCTCAGTCGGTTGAGCCTTGGGTTTGGCTCAGGTCATGATGTCAGGGTGGCGGAATTGAGCCCTCGTCAGGCTCCATGTTCAGCGGGGAGTCTGCTTGCGATTCTCTCCCTCTGCCCCTCACCCTGCGTGCGTGCGCACACACAAACACGCACAAACACACTCTCTCTCTCTCCCCCTCCCTCCCTCCCTCTCATAAATAAGTCTTTAAAAAAATATAACAAAATTTCCACAAGGTCCCTTACAGTGGCCTTCGTGACTCTGCTGTGGAAAATGGCTTATAATGACACCAACACTTATTTAACTAATGGTCATTCATCAGCATGAATCCCTGAATGAAGGTGTGGCCGGTGCCTTTCCTCCCGCAAATCGAGAGCCTTGTCGTGTCCATTTGGCAAGACCTTAAGATAAAGCTCGCGTGCTTTGTGCATGCGCAGATAAGTGCGCTGACTTCTTCAGGATGTTGGAAAACTGGTCCTTTGACAGGTGCAAATTCAGGGACATCAGATGACATGAGGGTCCTTAAGAGTTTAAACATTGATTTCCTTTAAAACTCTTTGGGGAGAAAAAAATTAAAACATGTGCTGGGCAAAGTTGCACTTTGAATCATTCTTATCATTCACTATTCTTAGCAAGTTCTTGTGATCTCTCTGGCCTAACAGATTGATCTAGCAGTTGAATGTGATATCTGTATGTAGTGTTTTGTTTTGTTTTGTTTTGTTTTAAAAGGCATTCAACTCCTGAAGTAGAAAAGGTTGAGGATATACTATAGAATATTTATATCCAGAGAGATGGAGGGGTACATGGACTGAGTGAAGCTATTCTAGTTTTTTTTTAAAAAAAAAGTCACTGGTTTGCATTAGCGTATCCTTGGTATTTAACTGGATTCAAAATATTTTTTTTCTCCCCAAATATGTTTATTTTAATTTTTCAGTGTTACAAGATTGATTGTTCATGCACCACACCCAGTGCTCCATGCAATACGTGCCCTTATCAATACCCACCACCAGGCTCGCCCAACCCCCCACCCCCTCCCCTCCAAAACCCTCAGT
>CM052802.1:117871982-117897801 GCA_028533885.1 Nasua narica
GTCCCAAAAGTTCACTTTTGCTTTTGTTTCCTTTGCCTTTGGAGACATGTCCTGAAAGAAGTTGCTGTGGCTAATGTCATAGAGGTTACTGCCTATGTCCTCCTCTAGGGTTTTGATAGATCCCTGCCTCACGTTGAGGTCTTTTTGGATTCAGAATATTCCTTATTTTTAGAGAAACTTATGGTGCCAGTTCTTAGCCCAAAGGAGAAAAAAAAGGGTGTTTAACATGATAAATTGTATATATATTCAAGTAAAACTGAGGCACAAACTTTCCTATGCATTGATAAGACGTAAATACATGCACAAGAGGATTGATTGACGATGAGGTTGTTAATAGTCGTCCAGGTTTAGCTGGTGGGCATGTATTTGTCTTTGTGTGTGTAATGCCCTTTCATATGTGAAATAATGTCCACAGTTTTAAATACCACGACTAAGTCCATATATTCATTTATAGTATGCATTTGTAACTTCTTTTTAAACACATAAAAGGACATGAGCACAGCTTCTCGTTGGCCTGTTTGTATTTGCACAGTGAGTTTCACTTACAGCGCGCCATCATTAGCTAACCCTGCAGTTTTTCTGTAACTCACATTACGGGGTGGGCGTGTCTGGGGATACCACGTCTTCCAAGATACGCCCAGAAATACTGCTTTGTAAGTTACATGACAGTAAGAAAACTACACTGGAAAATTATAATCCCCCCATGTCCCTCAGTTTTGGCATCAACAACTGCATGCGTTTTTCAGCTCTCTCCCTGTCCATGTCTCGGGCTGCTCGTACGACCTTCCTATTCCAGTCCAAAGGCCAGTGTCCTGACAAGGCCTTCAGCAGTAAGCCCCCGAGACTGAGCTCCAGATGGTGGCGAAAACCCTAGAGGAGAAAACAGCCCCCCGTCGTAGCCGTAGGGGAACGATGGTAATGGCTAGAAGGTGGAATGACGGGTCCTCCGGGATGTGATCTTATGGGCCGGGGCCTGCCGAGCAGCTAGCCTCACACGCCCAGCTTCCTGCGTGGAGTCTGCACACCCCCACAGCTGCTCGGGGAACAAAGACAAATGATAACAGCCCCTCCAAATTAGAACAGGCAGCGCCTCCCCGAAATAGTCCCCTGCAACCCTCTTCTCCAAATTCCTTGAAAATGAGGACTGTATTTATAGAAAAATAGAACTGGCAGGAATAAACCACGAAGATGCCACAGAGTTAAGCTTTTATTTCCTCTTTGACAGAAAATCAGAAGCGGCAGGGGGTTGGCCCTGGAGATCTGCAACGTGCCAACATTCCCTTTGTGCTTCTAAGCATTTCCGCATACCTAAGGCCATGAGCGACGCGATATTTTTAAAAATTAAAAAAAAAAAAAAAAGTACCGAATGCCTACCCATGCTGAAACTGGACCCGCTCTGAAGATGTATAGCTGTGAGCAGAACCGACCTTGCCGGTGACCTTGTGGCATGCATGGAGTAGTGGGAGAGGCGGGCAATCAGAACACAAGAATGTAGGCAGGATCACAGTTGTGACAAGGACAGTGAAGGAAAGGTACTTGAGAAAATGAGAGGGACACTAGATGCAGTCTGAGGGATCAGAGAAACTGTCCTGAGGAAGGGAAGTTTGAACTGAGATCTGGCAGAGGAGTGAGCATTTAGAAAATGAGCCCTCCAGGCAGTAAAACAGCCTGTGCGAAGGCCGTGTGGTAGAAGAAATAGGGATGAACAGGCTGGGAAAGCCAGGAAGCTGGCAGCAAGAGAGTGGAGAGGTAGGAGTATGGTATCGAGTGAGGCTGAAGAGGTCACCAAAGCCTGGACCCTCGCTGGGCCTTCCTCCTGTACAGCGGATTAGACAAGCGTATGAGTGATTCCAGGAAGACTGGTTAGGGCCATGTGCAGGTCCTGGTAACTTAGACTAGTATTTGCTAGTAGACATGGATGGATTTGGGAGATGTTAAAAGGAGTAAGTGATAGGACTTAATGTCCAGTTGGATCTAGGAGGGAAAGAGACAAGCGTCACATTGGACGCTCGAGTGTTGGTTTAGGATATATGGTGTGGCCTTTCCTGAGACGAGTACTTTGGAAGAGCGGCAGGCTTGGAGGAGTCAGGGGAGGCTGGAGGAGAGGGGGAGAAATGATTTCCGTTTTAGGTGTGGGTTGGAGTTGATTTTGTGGTATCCAAAGCTGGGAGTTGAATATATGGGATGCAAAGAAGAGGTCTGGACTGGGCACGTCAGTCTTGGGTCTTTGCACACCCACGTTAGAGTGATGACCACGTAGGAGTTGGGCTAGGGGACAAGTATAGAATGGAAAGAATGGAAAGAATGGAGGGCCAAAGACTGTCTTGGAGACAAAGGAAGACTTTCATCACTAGTGACCGGATAGAGGAGGATAAACTCGTAAAGGAGCCAAAAGGCAGTGACTTTTTCTGACTGACTCATTTCATTTAGCGTTATACGTTCTGTCTGCGTCCATGTTGCAAATGGCAAGATCTCATTCTTTTTATGGCTGAGCAATACACACACATACACACACACACACACACACACACACACACATACCACGTCTTCTCCATTCATCTGTGGATGGACACTTGGGCTGTTCCCATCATTTGGCTATTGGGGATAATGCTGCAATAAACTTAGAGATGCATGTAGCTTTTCAACTTAGTGTTTTTGTTTTCTTTGGGTAGGTATCCAGTAGTGGAATTGCAGGGTCATATGGCAGTTCTATTTTTAAATTTTCAAGGAAAGTCCGTACTGTTTTCTGCAGTGGCTGCACCCATCTGCATTCCCACCAACCGTGCCTGAGGGGTATTTTTTCCCATGTCCTCACTAATATTTGTGAACTTCTTGGGTTTTTTAATTGGTGGCTGCCAAGGCGGGAGGTGGGGGCGATGGGCGAAATAGACGAAGGGGATTAAGAGCACACTTACCATGATGAACGCTGAGAAACGTAGAGAATTGTTGAATCACTACATGGTACACCTGAAAGAAATATAACACTGTATTAATTATATTTCAGTTAAAAAAAATAAGCAGTGGCTAGAGAGGTAGGAGGAAAACGGGAAGAATGTTGTGTGATGGGGGCCAGGAAGGGAAATGTCTCAGGAGGGCCTGACGAACCACGTTCAGCACGGTGAAGAAGCCAAGTGCAGAACAACACACCCGTTGACGTTGGTGATTCTGATCTCCTGGAGCTCAGGATGGCTTAGCAGAAGCTGTCTGGTGGATTATTTGGGGATCGGTGTGCGGAGGGAGAAATTCATAGGAAACGGGGAAACGGGAATAAGCTTTCGGAGGAGTCTGGCCGTGAAGTGGGGGAAAGGCGCAGGACGGGACGGAGGCTGGAGGAAGTACGCGCGTCTCCCGGGACTTGCGCGTGTGCTTTGATCGCACGTCTGTGTGCCTCCTGACTTGTCATTGTCATCGTACAGTGGAAGTGACCGAAGTGCGACAGGCCCGGGGGAGGGATCCAGTAGCGACGGAGAATGGGAAGATCCATGAGAGGAGAGAGAGGGGGTAAGGTGCTGAGGAGTAGGGGAAGTGAGACCCAGGTAGCAGGGCTCACGTCAGGGAGGGAATGAAGCGTCCCGTGCAGAGAGGCTGCCTGGGGGCGGGGCGGGGACGTCGAGTATGACTGTCTGGCAGCCGAGCTTTTCCGAGTCATAAGTCAGCTCACCTCTTCGTGGGGGGAGGATAGGAGTGGGACCTGCAGAGCGAAGCCAGTTTCAGGTTGATGATTATGATAACACGTGGCTCCAGCGACTTTTTCCAGTGGCCTCGGCCGTCCCAGTACAACTCTGGATAAAGCAGACCATTGGGTCCTTGTGGCACTGGGATTCGGCCAGATGGATTAAAAGGCGAAGGGCGGGGGAGCAGAGGAGGTTAGGGCATCTGTGTCCGTTTCCTGGGGCTGCCGTCACAAATCCCCGCAAATTTAGTGGCTTAGAACCATGGAAATTTTTTCCTCTCATGGTTCTGAAGGTCCAAAGTCCAGAATCAAGGTGTCGGCAGGGTTGGTTCCTCCTGGACACTGAGGGGGAGTGTGTTTCAGACGTCTCTGCTCGCTCCTGGTGGCTGCTGGGCTATCCTCAGCATTCTTTGGCCTGTGGCTACATCACTCCAATCTCCGCCTCTGTCTGCACGTGGCCTTTCCCTTGTGTCTCTCTGTGTTGCCAGTCTCCGTCTCCTTTCTCTCGGAAGGACAGCAGACCTTGGATGTAGGGTCCACCCCATATCCAGGATCATCTCATTCAGAGACCTTTAGCTGAGTTACATCTGCAAGCACCGATTTCCAAGTGATTTCACACTACAGGTACATCGTTAGGGCTCGAACCTGTCCCTTGGCGGGGATACAGTTTAATCCACTACAGTACTGATAAATTGGATTTTAAAAAAAAAGAAAGGTCCAGTGAATTGAGCACAATTAGAAAAGTCGATAGACTCGAGGTTTCAAAGGAGTCTAAGAATTTTAAAACCACCAGCGGGGCTGGTAGCCAGAAGCAAGCGAGGAGGGCAGGGAGCACCTAGGAGCACAGGCGCATCTCCAATTAGTGATTTTCAAAGTAGAGACAAAACACAGACTACAACCGTGGCACGAGGTCGCGGAGGTGGAGAGATAAGTTAGGAAATCATCGAAAACGTGCTCAGCGACCCCATCCACTAATAGACACGCTTGCCTTATTTGCCAAACTGTGTGCCAGTTTAATTTGCCACTTCCATCCAGAAACAAAAGGAGCTTTTCTCTTTGGTTTTAGCATTCATTTCATTCCTGAATTAACATTTTCTTGGAAAGGTTCTCTGTTTCCCTTTTCCAAATGGAGAGGTTTCCGTCCATCCTGTCTTTAAAGCACTCTGTGTGATCCATAGAAAGTCAGAGGTCAGCCTTTGAACGTTCACTCCAGCTGTTAGCACACCCACCTAATGTCCGGGTGGGATAAGGCGGCAGCTTTGAAATAGGACTCACCTATTTCAAAGCAGGCCTGTTCCCCTGTGACACGCCTGGGGACCCCCGAACCGTGGCGTTGGTCGGTGTCAGTCGGTCTGTGTCAGCCCCACCCAACTGCCGACAATAGAGAAGGGCCAGGCCTGAATACGCTGGGGGGCTCCCCTCGTGTTCATGACGGGGTCCAGGAATAGCCTGCATGCTTCAGCCCAGCGTTGTCTGTACATGATACTGACGTCATGACGTCTGTAGGCGGGACACGTGCAGGTGCTCTCATGAGCAAAGAGCTCCACTCTGAGCCCCTCTGCCCTTCTGCTCACCCCAGATCTCCCAGTGGAACAAGAGCCAACCCTGTGAGCTGCCTACTTCGTCTAGATGCCGGCTGCCCCTTTCCCTCGGGGCCAGACTCTGCTTCCTTTATTTTGTGCACTGATTTACCCAGAGTCACTAATGACTTTAGCAACTCATTTCCAGGAATCCCTTCCTGGGAAGCCCACGTCTCCGGAACTGTTGCTCTTCAAATAATTGTTGCTTCTTGATAAGGAAGACCATTTATTGGATTCTGCCTTTGGTCGTGGTGTGATGGGCTTTGGAGCCCTTCAGAAAGAGCCTGTGGCCAGTATCCAGGGTGGTTGGCTGGCGTGTGAGCCCCACGTCGCCAGTTCCTCGCTACTAGGAATTCCTAGCGTGTCCTGCGATAAGGGGAGGGTGTGTGCACTCCTTGGAGGGTGAGAGAGAAATCCTGAGGTTTTCATGGAGGCTCATATTGGCATTCTTTGGGATTGAACTGAAGGATTGAAGATCACTGTTAATAAACAGAATCATTGCCTCTCTATCCAGCATAAGCCCAGCTCTGCCCAGGTAAAGGCCCTGTGGACCATCCCTGGCACAGCTCTGGAGCTGAAGTTTGTACTCTTCCCACTCAGGCAGAGTGGAGAAATTGATTCATTGCAAATGCTGACGCTCGTGGATGGGCACGTATGCACCTAAGAGGGCCGGCGTGCACCTTTGTGCCCTAACTCTAGTGTTGCCTTGAGTCTCCCTTTTCAAACTAACAAGGTAATGTTATCTCCTTGGGCAGAACTTAGGTCTTCAAGCTTCTGTAAGCCATGGAATGTTCAGTGAGGACATCAGCTTGGCATGTCATGTTTGTTTATGCGCCAGGCGCCGCCTTTATCCCCAAAACTGTGTAACAATGAGAACAGCCATGGCCCTTGCCTCCCAGAGGTTATGGTCTTGAGGGCAAAATAGAAAAGAAAGCTAGCAATTACAGTAGAGTATCTGTGATATTACAGGAGACACCCAGGGCATCCAAGAACTCAAATTAGGCAAACCCAACTGAGTTCACAAGTCAGCAGGAAAGACTCCCTAGAGAAGTGGATGTTTAACCAAGGTGTTAGGCAATGAACATGAGGGAGTGCCCTCTCCTAGTGGAAAGAACAGCATAGCAGAGTCTGGAGAAGAGAGGAGGAGAGCTTGCCAATCCACAGCTCAAAAGGGAGGCTGTGGTTTGAGAAGGATTGTTGGGGGAGAAGCAGAATAGTAAGAAATGAAGATGGAAAAGTAGGCAAGGATCTGCTCGTGATGAAGGGCCTTACGAGGTCTGTTAGGGAGCCTGGACTTTATTCCAGTGCGGCACCCTATGGAGGCTGTCAGAGGATGCGCCTCTAAAAAGGTCATCCTTCTAGCCCAGGAAAAGTTTGAAGTGCAACCGAACATCACTTTCAAGTTTATAATCTAACCACTTCTGTGTATTTGTGGAATGAGAGAAAACTAGGTTAAAGTTCAGGGGACATCTTTTTGCTATCATGGAATCCAGTAGGATATTGAGTATTCCTGTTGAATTCATTCACAAGGAAACTGCTGGCGGAAGGTAGTGGGTGGTTGATGATAATGCTGGGGAGAGATGGAGTTAGCCCAGACTAAAATAGTGGCATCAGGCCCTGAAGACTCAGAGATTTTTTAGGAGACAGAATGAGCATGACTTGAATACAGATTGGTTGTGGAGCGTGAGAGAGAAGTAAAGAACCACTGAGCAGGTAGGTGGGTGGAAGTACCCCTCACCCCATCAGGGACACTGAAGACAAGTGGGTTGGTGGGGGAAATGATTCATTTGGGAGTATGCTGGCTTTTGTGTGTTTCTGAGACACCCCAGATTGAAGGATATTGGTTGTAGAGAACTGGGATCAGGAGAGGTCTGAAAATGCAGATCTGGACGTCATGAACGCCTATGGATTCATCTGAAGCCATGGGATGGAAACTCCAAGGAGAAAATATGTGGAGAGAAGCAAACTATGGCTTCAGCAGCAACTCTTTGAGGACCACTGACCTCTAAGCTATGCTCCCAGGCAGTGGGGCCTTTGGGGAGACGAGACCCGCTAGAGAGCTAGGAAAGGGACGGGTAGTGTCACCTGCACACAACAGGAGAAAGTTCAGGAAAGGAGAAGGGTCCTCTCTGGGGTGCCCTGACCTGACAGCAAGGACTTGAGATGTGTCCCATGTGTTTAGTAACCGCTCATTGTTCGCGTCCTCGGGAGAAGTTTCGGGGAAGCCTTCTGGCTGGGCATTAGGAAGCATATGGTTGAGATCTGAATGAGAGAAGAGGAAGTAGACTTCTTTTACAAGGCTTGGCCAGGAGGGAGAAGGAGAGTAGTCACCAAAATGGGAAATGAGGTTGAGTGAGGGGAGGTGTTTTATAAGA
The DNA here is from genome assembly GCA_028533885.1 of Nasua narica. NCBI lineage: Eukaryota > Metazoa > Chordata > Mammalia > Carnivora > Procyonidae > Nasua > Nasua narica. The sequence continues at coordinate 117,879,611 of CM052802.1, forward strand.
CTGATTGGATTGTGTCAAGATGCAAAGTTTGCCTTAAGGTGACTTTGGCGTTCCAAGGGAAATAGAAACATCAGCAGAGTGACTGTGAAGCCAAATGAATATATTTGCACACATTTTTCAGTAATGACATTTCTTGTGACTGGGAACAACAAACATGCAAATAATTGGAGCACTATTTAGCATGCATCTGATTTTAATAAGGAATCATCAAATCAAGCTGTCTAGCCTTCAGCATCTGGCTAGATCACACATTCTGTTTGGGCAACTGGATTCTTTAATTTCTTTTAAGAAAGCCGAGCATGGACATGCGAGAATAGTCTTAACCTGTGTCTCCGTCGTGACCCTCAAAGGGAACACGTAGGGGTTGGAAGGCAAAGTAGACTTAATGACCCAGTTAAAAAAAAAGTCTGATACAGGCTAAAGACTCTGGAAATCGGTACCTTCTTAGGGATGAGACGGTAAAGATGTCATTGTTCCCTCTGAAGGTGACCTTCATCCATCACTCTGTGTCAAGGCTATAAAATCCTTAACAACAGAGACCCTGCCTTTTCCTCCTTGTCTCCTGGGATTGAGCAAATACCCAACAAAGTGGGTACCTAATACGTTCCTAGGGAACTAAAAGTCCGAGAGACCAGCCAACTGCACTAGCTCCTCAGTTTCCCAAGATCTGCAAGTGGAGAAGTGAGGGCATTTACTGAAGCACAGAACACAAGGTCCCCACCTTCAAGAGACTTTCCATCATTCATAATTGTTCTTCAGTTTGCCTGAATTGCACACAGGTCAGGTTCCATGACATTGTGTTTAATTTCAGGTTACTGGGGCAGCACTGTCTTGGGGTTATCTCCTGCTGTGTAACAAAACACCCCCCAACGTCATAGTGGCTTAAAGCAACAACTTGATGGTCTTCTGCGACCTGATGATTCCCTGAGCTCAGCTGGGTCGTTCTTCAGCCAGTCTCTCTCGGATCTCCTGCGTCTGCAGACTCCTGGGGTTGGGGTTATCAGGAGCCTCAGTGGGATGGGGAGCAAGCTGAACCCCTCTTTTCTTCTGTATATTCTCAGTGCCATTCCACGGGGTTTCTCCAGCAGGATAGCTGGCGGCCTCTAAGAGCGCAATGGTCCAAGCTGCTGGGCCTTTTAAGGCTCAGTTCAGAACTGGCCCAGTATGTCATTCACGGTTTTCTGTTGGTCAGAAGAAGTCATGGGACCAGCCCTGACTCATCGTTGGGGGAGACTAAACAAGGGTCCCAGTGCTAGGAGCATGGCACCTTGGTGCCATCTATGGAAGGCACAATGGCTACAATGCGTAAACCATTGTTCAGGGTGTAACAAGCCTACAGGTGCAGCTCATTCTCTCCTTTCGGGGTCGAATGTGCTTCACCAGTTCTATGTTGAGAACAAGGACAGCAGTCGCTCTTGTGTCTTCTGTGCATGCTAAATGCACTTGACCCTTTCCTTGCCTTAAGAACCCTCATTGCACAGCAGACCTCCATGCTATTGTTAACTTAATTTGACAGGTGAAGAACCCAGGGTCTGGAGGGGCTAGACAATTTCTAGTTAGAAATGGCAGGCCTGAAATTTGAACGTTGCCTGTAGTCCCGTCCCCTGTATTTTGTTTCTGATCCCTGAGTACGCAGACGCGTGATTCTGGTGCTTTCACACATGTAGTTCATCTGCACTGCACAATAATGTCCTCGAACAGCTTCCTTTGCTGACATATCCCTGTAAAGCCAACTTGGGAAGGAAGAGAAGCTCATCAATGAACACTGACCGTGAATCTTTCTCGAATGCCCTTCAAGGCAGTGGCTTATTAATAGCTCACTCATCTTCGCCTGTGTCTCACGCTGTCTAGTTCAGTGCTACGTCCACGGCACAGGCTTTCCGTTTGTTGAATGGCTAAGAGTAAACTGACACATTCAAAACCATTGCATTTGTCTGTTCGGCAGAATATGACATCTCCATGCCGTGTGGCATCTAGGAATGAAATGTGTGTAAGTTAGGCAAGCAGGCAGTGAGCACACAGGCCCAGTATGTCAATCCAGCAGTGGTTGCTGGATTTACAGCTAGATGTTGGCAGCACCAATTCTGAAAGGACACCGGCCTTACAGCGTTGATCGTGAGATTTTTTTGTGCTTGGCCCACCAACTTTGACGACAGGCAGGGGTTCGGTGTGGCAGGCGGTAGGGGACCGTGGTTGGGACACAGACGGAGCAGCCCACCTGCCACATGACCTCGGGCAAGTGGTTTGTACTGTGTGTGCTCAGTTCTCTTGCCTAAAACAGGAATAAAACTGGCACCTCATAAAGCTGCAAGGATTGAAGAAGAATTCAGGGACGCCTGGGTGGCTCAGTTGGTTAAGCGTCTGCTTTGGGCTCAGGTCATGATCTCAGGGTCCTAGGATCGAGTCCTGCATCAGGCTCCATGCTCAGTGGGGAGCCTGCCAATCCCCTTGCTTGTGCTTCACTCACGTTCTCTCTCTCTCTCTCTCTCTCCCCCTCTCTCTCTCTCTGTCTCTCCCTCTGACAAAATCTTAAAAAAAAAAAAAAAAAAGATTTTTGGAAACCTCTTAGAACAGTACCACATACATAATACATCATATGTAAGTTTTATCTATCATGACTTTTTTTTTTTTAATAGAAATGCACTAAAAAATAAGCATTGACGGGCGCCAGGTAGCTCAGTTGGTTAAGCAAGTGCCTTCAGCTTCAGTCATGATCCCGGGGTCCTGGGATCGAATTCTGCATCAGGCTCCTTGCTCAGTGGAGAGCCTGCTTCTCCCTTTCCCTCTGCCTGCTGCTCCTCCTGCTTGTCCTCTCTATCTCTGTCAAATAAACTCTAAAAAAGAAAAAAATGGCATCGTAGAGTGAGGAAAGACTTAGTTCATAGTCTTTGGACTATGTGACAATTCCGATGAGCTTCTCTTAGATTTAGGTCCTGGATGTAGGAGCCTGCTTTCAGACACATTGCATAATTGCACCGAGCTGGGGCTTATCCCATGTTTTCCTAGGTACGAATGAGTATTTCCTCCTCTCTGTGAATTTACAATGAAGTGAACAAACACAATGGCTTCTGAGGAAATGCGCCATCCTGTTTGTCCTTCGGCTACCTCTTGGGCAAAGAACATGTGTGATTTATAAAAAGGTGATCTTGGGCAGGGTGGAACAATGTGGGTATAGTCTCCATTGGAAAATCAGAGCCCTGTGGCCGGTGGGAATGCTCAAAAAAAAAAGGGGGGGGGTAAACAGGATGACCATATACTTTATTTTCCAAACCTGACCATTTCCGACTGTACCGTGGGGGGCCATCACTGCCTAGACCAGAATAGGGAGCCCGAAATAGACCTGTGCCTGGCCAAACGGAGGGCGCGGGCACCCCGTACCGCTGTGTACAAGACCACCAGGCCAGAAGCCGCAGACCACGAGGCCAGTTCCATTCTACAAACCGAAAAAGAGTGCCAGTTAACTTGCAAGAGAAAGTAGAAGGGATCATTTGGAACCGAGACTCCTAAGAACACAAAAAGGCACTCAGTTGCCTGCCATTTCAGCCAAATGAATTCGCGGCGGTTGATTCCCGTAGCATCTTTGACGAATTGAATGTCTTGCTCCCAGCCGTCAGTCTCTGCGTCTACCTCCCCTCCCGCTCTTCACCTGCTGCATGTCTTGATCAGAAATTCTGTCCCCCTTTCTGCCACCAGGAATTCATTCTGTCGTCTTCAACACGTCTCTCTCTCTCTGAGGTGCTGGACCATGCCTGTCACCTGTCACCAGGGGGTGTGCCAGCAGACCCCCTGCGCGTCCTGCCCCCCAGGCCCTTCTCTCCCTGGCACTGGTCGGCCCTCCTGTGCAACACCGTCTTCTTTCTTTCCTCCTCTTCCCTAGCTCTACTCCTCCTCTCATTCTTTCCTGCGCTTTTCTCCTGGGAGCACTCGTTTATCCTTTCTGAAGCTCTGATGCCCCCTGAGTTCATTGAGCTCCCAGACGTTTGCTGGCTGAACTCTATGGGCCATAAGCAGAATTCCATGGAATTCAGAAATTCAGTTCTGTAAAGATCTCTACCCCAGGGCCAGCGCTGTGCCGGACCTTCCCCACCGGCCCCCAAATATGCACCCTAAGTGCCTCCTTTCTGCCCTCACGGGCTTCCCCTCCCAGAGCACTCTGACACTGTGAAATGAATCATCATTCACTCTGGGAATACCTTAGAACCACATCTCGGTTTTATTTCCTTAACCAGTTCTGATTATAGACATGCCCTTTCCTTTTTCCACCACCATTTTAAGATAGAAGGTCGCCTGGGTTTCCCCAGAAATCCTGGGCCTTTTCCCTTTGCTTCACTATAAATATCATCCTTTTTTTTTTTTTTTTTAAAGATTTTTATTTATTTGACAGAGAGAGACACAGCAAGAGAGGGAACACAAGCAGGGGGAGCGGGAAAGGAAGAAGCAGGCTTCCCGTGGAGCAGGGAGTCCGATGCGGGGCTCGATCCCAGGACCCTGCTATCATGACCTGAGCTGAAGGCAGATGCTTAATGACTGAGCCACCCAGGCGCCCCATCCTAACACACTAGCACGACTAATAACAGTGATAGTCGCTGATGAATGGCCCATCAGTGGGCACCGAATGCTTAATACCAAAGCAGGTACAATGTAGCTCTTACTGCCTTTCCAGTCTTAGGAGTCCCTGACTGCTAACATCTGTTTTACAGATGAGGATAATGAGGAAGGGTCAGTAACTTGCCCAGGATCACTCGGCTGGCTAATGGTAAAGCCCTAGAGGACTTGAATGCAATTCTGTCTTCAAAGTCCCCTGGGCTTTGCTTGGAAATATCACCGTTCCACGTGACTTGAAAGCCTAAAGAGTGAAAAGGTTAAGACGTACGTATATCTAGGTTAGACAGGTGTTAAACGCACTTGAATCCGGAAAGCTGATCTCCGTAAGAAAACAAAATAATACTGGAAATAAGACTTGATGATTTCAGCGAGTAACGCTGGCATTCCCGAAGCAAACTTGTCTCTTAAAAATGAGTTTTTATGCGTCGGTTCATTGACTGTTGTTGGTTTCCTTGTTAAGTTGTGGAATTTACAAGGAAGATGTGAGGCAATTAGAATTTGGGGCATGTTTGACAAAAGAAATATCAAGTAACCTTAATGGGAGAAAGGACCCCGAGCCCACACATGAATCAAAGGGTTTTTGAAGGTCAGTTTTAAAGGTCTTCCTCCTCCTCTTTGTTAGCCCAAGGGAGAGTGGGATCAGGGGCATTGTGTGAATATGAAATGTGTGAGCTATTAATGAAATCCCACGGATGAAAGAAAGCGTTGTGTACCACGCACCTGCCCAGAGTGGCAGTTTGACCTGGAGCAGGAGGGTGTGGGTGCTGACCCTAAATGCCTGGGGGACCTTCCCTCTAATCACAGTGGTTCTAATGAAGCGGCGTTGTGAGGGGTTTTGTGGGGAAGCCAGGGAGCAGGGCTAATGATGCTCAGACTTGGAGACAATTTTGGCATAGAAGACTGTTGTAATGTTTCGTCCATTTTTGTCGTCAAACGAGTGTGAGTTTCTGAAGATAAATGTCTCCTCTGTGGCATAGCAACATCTCTGTGTCCGCTGAAAAGCTGCCCCATTCCACGTTTCTGGGCTTAAATTTCCCCGGCTTCTTGGGAGCCGTGAGGTGCTCTGAGATTGTGGGAAGCTGCTTCCTACTGCTGCAAATTGTTGTCAAGGAAGCCCCTAGAAAGGGCTTTTAAACGCTTCTCAGCACACAGGAAGGAATTGTTTAATGCAGTGGTTAGAGCACCATGCTAATTACATTTCCAGACGTTTCTGTGAAGATTGTATGAAGCAGCTGGGAACTGTAATATTCTACAACCTCATTTTACAATACTATGTCCCTGTGGAGAAAAAAAAAAAAGTTATACAATGTATCCACCATAGCACAAAACTTTATTTCATCCACGGACAATGAGAAAACCGGAAGATCTGCCATTACAGTGAGGAATAATTCTCACCTGCCTCATGAATGACTGAAACATCATTTGATAGATCTGGGTCAGGAAGATACTTACAGAGAGTCTGGTAATCGTGTGCCTTCCCTTACGGCCATAGTCCTATCAGTTTGTAGTGTTTCTGGAAAGGCTAGTGGACTCTCGTGTGCTAAATTCTGATCATAGATATATCAGGAAGTATCTCTAAACAAGTCACTTACCATGTTCGTCACAAACTGCATCCCTGTATAAGGTAACGACTGTCATAATTTTGTATTTAGACTCTATAAATAGGCAACTTGAGAGAGATTTTTAAAATAAAAGTATTAAATCCCATCCATATTTGAAATAGAAAATTCACCCTTCATCTTGACACCCTCACAAATTACGATCATTTATGCCTATTTGCTTGCATCCTTTCGTAATCCTTTCACATAGATGAAAGCAAAACATGTATATCATTTATCTCCCTCTTAATTTTTTAACGTAACAGTACGTTGTAGTGGAACGCTTGCTCCTTGGCTGTAACACACTCCCAGGGGTGCACGCGGCTATAAATAGCCTGCCGCTAGCATCAATGTATGTAGCGCTTCCTTCTTATGTATTTTTTTCTTTAGGGTAGAGACTGATTCAGGGGCACACCGGGGGGTGAATTTATTTATTTATTTATTTATTTATCTATCTATCTATCTATCTATCTATCTATTTATTCTTACCCCTTGCTTTCCAGAGAGGTTGTGATGTGACGCAGGGAGTAATGACTTCATGCTCCTGGGGTTGCAATAGAGAGACGTTAAGTTACAAGTACGATTAGTGAGAAATAAAGCAGGGAAGAGGGGGCTCTTTCTTAGGATGCCAACACTGGGCAGTCTGTCTAGATTGGCCTCGCGAAACCATGACCGTTGGCCTCTCTTTGGGCAGATTTCTCCTGTCGTGGCTTATTTTAAACTCCCAGTGTAAATGTTGCAACCCACATGTAGTCTAACATTTCCCCCATCAAAATACCTGTACTGTAGGGAGAACTTTAGTAAGAGCCAGCTAGAAGAGAGCTAGATGTCATTACCAGTGTAAACAAGCAGAAACCACAGAAGACATTATTTACAGATGGTCCCTGATAATAGGATTAATAAGAACAAAATTAAATACTTGAGGAAGTAGTTGAATGTTTCATGATAGCTCTTTAGTTAAGGTGAATTATATGAAGATTGGAATTTCTTCAATTAGTAAATCTTTTTTTCTTTTTAAGATTTTTTATTGGAGAGATAGCAAGAGATCATGAGCAGGGAGGAGAGGGAGAAGCGGGCTCCCCACTGAGCAGGGAGCCCAATGCGGGACTCGATCCTAGGACTCTGGGATCACCACATGAGCCGAAGGCAGATGTCCCATGGACAGAGCCACCCAGGCGCCCCTAGTCAGTGAATCTTACATGAAAATTGGAATTTCTTCAATAAGTCATTGAATCTTTATTGAAGAAGTCAGAGTGAGCGTGGAAACCACAAGCAGCCACAGTGAGGGCAAGGACCGTCAATGTTGAGACAAGGGTAGCAACCATATGAGGGGAGGTTTGTTTGTTTGTTTGTTTGTTTGTTTGTTTAATTCGACAGAGAAAGAGAGAGATAACAAGTAGGCAGAGAGGCAGACAGAGAGAGGAGGAAGCAGGCTCCCCGCCAAGCAGGGAGCCTGATGTGGGGCTTGATCCCAGGACCCCGAGATCATGACCTGAGCCGAAGGCAGAGGCTTTAACCCACCGAGCCACCCAGGTGCCCCTGAGGGGAGGTTTAGAAGGGTTTAGGTCATAGCCCCTTTTTGTCATATTAGGGCTGCCAGACTATCCTATGGAGAGTGGGTCACCCATAAAAGTTTTAAGCAGGGAAGTAGCAGAGGTCCTATTCTGAATTCAAAATAAATTGGGCAAAGGACATGAACTAGCAAATTGAAAAAGAACACACATGTCCCATAAATATAAAAAAAGATCTCACCCTCATAATTAAACACAAATTGAAACTAGTGAGATACTGTTTTTCGTGTATGACTTTGGCAAAAGTAAAAGAAATTGATCACTACACTGTGTCAGTAAGTAGGGTAGGAAACAACTGCTCTCATAAGATTTTGGTGGAAGGGTGAATCAATGCAACCTGTTTTAGAGGACAATTTTGGCAAGAGTAACCAAAAAATTTTTAAGATTTTATTATTTTTTTAAAGCCAGCCATTTTTTTCTTTTTAAGATTTTTAAGTAATCAATAAACCCAACACGGGGCTTGAACTCACAACCCTGAGATCAAGAATCACACGCTCCATTGCCTGAGCACGCCAGGCGCCCAAGAGTAACCAAAGAAGGTTTTTTTTTAAGATTTTATTTTAGAGAGTGCACAGGCATGAGCGGGGGGAGGGGCAGAGGGAGAGAGAATCTCCAGGAGGCTCTGCGCCGAGCAGGGAGCCCAGCACGGCCCCGATCCCACGACCCCGAGATCAGGACCGGAGCTGAAATCAAGACTCAGAGGCTCAGTTGACTGAGCCACTCACCAAAATTTTGAAGACATTTACCCTTGACCTTGCCATTCATCAACCTAGCAATGGACGGGAAGGCAAGGGAAGATTCTAGACACAGGAAAAGATGCTGCAGAGTTACAGACTTGAGGAAGGGCATGCCCAGAAGTTGTAAATTTCCAGTAATTTAACCTACATGTATGTGCGCAGAATTATAGTAAGATGGATGTGCAAGGTTGCTCTCTACAGATTGTTTATAATATTAGAAAACTGGAAACAAGACAAATGACATCAGTTGGGGCTGGTTACATAAATCATGGTCTTTCTACACGACGGAGTACCAATAGAGTCGCAAAAAACACAAGGTAGATTTATATCTCGTGATACGGAACTTTAAAAGGTACAGCTTTATGCATGTCTGTTTATTTCTTGACTTCGACATTCCTCCTCATTTTTTTAATTTTTATTTTTTTATTAAAGATTTTATTTGAGAGAGAGCACGAGCAGGGGGAGAAGGACAAGCAGACTCTCAGCTGAGCAGAGAGCCCAATGCGGGGGTCGATCCCAGGACCCTGAGATCAGGGCCCGAGCTGAAGGCAGACACTTAACCAACTGAACCACCCAGGTGCCCCCCCTTTTTAAAATTGTATCTATTTAAGGTACGCAACATGATGGCTTGATGTGTATGTAGTGAAATAACTATTATAGTCAATCCAGTTAATGTATCTCCCCACATAGTTACCATTTTGTATGTGTGATGAGAACATCTGAAATCTCTTAGCAAATTTCCAATACTCCAAACGTTATTAACTAAAGGGCAGATTGTATAAACACCTCTCGGTTTCTGAGTAAAAAAATTTTTTTTGCAAAAATGTGGAAGAAACATTTAAGAGTGTAGAGATTTTCAGGGAGTAGAACTGGATAGTAGACAGGAGGAAGGCTTGGCATTTCATCGTACTCCTTTTTTTGTAGCTGAAGGATCGCCATAGGTATCCACACATGATCTTTGCCTAATTTAATGTTAGTGCATCAACACATGTGTTATTTGTGTCATTCACTCTTCCAGGCTCTTCTCATTTATTAGCTCGCGTTAATCATCATGAGCCCACATAACGCAGGAGCTATTTTATTGCAGATGAGGGAACAGAGGCACAGAGAGGGTTAGCAACTTGCCCCGAGATCACACAGCTATAAAAAGGCAGAGCCTGGATTTGAACTCTAGAAGCCTGGCACCCCAGCCCACTTGAGCTGTGCTCGATATTTTGATATTTGCCAGCACCGAAACAGAAAGCTGTGTCCTAGAGTAAAGTCTTGGGAACTTGTTACTGATCCGAAGTTCTTTTTGTCAGTCACTAAGTGGTTTTCCTAACAGGCTGGCATGGTTTCTGGCCTCTGCCCCAACAGGCACCTCTTTTTCAGATGCAGAAATTGTCTAGCCTTCATCTGTCCACAATGAGACCATTTACAAAAGGTGGGAACTGGCTCTTAAAGCCCCTTTTTCTTCTTTATTAATCCCAGTTCTGCTTTCTGAACAGAAAATCGAGAGCTAGCCTCTCTAGGCGTGCTGTGAGCCCAGTAGCGTCTGGCCAGCACACATTCTTTTTCTGTCTTCTGTCCTCCAAAGCTGCAGGCTCCCAGCCTGGGCTGCCTGCCTGCCCCATCGTGGAGCACTTTACAGCTCAAGGTCAATGCCAAGGGAGCTTTCTGCTCTCTGACTCCCTCCATCAAGCTTGGAAAGCAAAATACCGATAAGTCAAGGTAGATCTGAGGCCAGGGTGGTTATCTGAACGCAGCTAAGAATTTTACTCTTTTTCAGATTTATGTCACAGAAATAATAGTATTTGATCAGATAAACCTTAGCAATGGAGTATTTGGAAAAAACAAATACACCATAAAGGAGCATCACTTTTTGTCTGCTGTTACTTAGTGGCTTATGGTGCCCCATTGTTTAGCTCAGGTTTCTCTGGCAAATTCTTTTCTTCAACACATACTTACCCGAGATCTCCGAAACGGCAGGCTCAGAACAATGAGAGCTAAATAAGACAGAGTCTGCCCACACTGAACACACGCTAATGGAAGAAACCGAACTGGCAGGCGGTAATTACACGGCTGTGAGATAAGAGATTGTGAGGTATACACAGCGTGCTTTGGAAGCGCCTAAGAAATGAGGCCTCGACTGTCTTAATTTGGTCCCGACTGAGAAATGCCGCACAGAGAAATGACCTCAAGGCTCCACTGGGAAGTACTGGCCCCTCCGGGTGTTGCAGCCCCTCACCTGCACATGCGTGGGTCGGAGGCCGGTGGGGCTCCTAGAAAGACCAGCACTGACGGCTGTGTGAAGACATCGGGCCCGCTGCAGCCCGTTGGGGTGTTCATGCCTTCGAGAGGTTCCACATTCAGTCTCCCGCTAGCTCTGCGAGCGTCGCGTCGTCTTTACTAAATGTTAAGCCTTGAGTTAAGCCCTTGGACCCAAAGGTGAGAAATAGAGTCGGGGCGTCCGGGTGGCTCAGTCAGTGAAGCGGCCCGTTCTTGATTTCGGCTCAGGTCGTCATCTCAGGGTGGTGCGATCGAGCCCCGTGCGGGGCTCCGCACTGGGCGTGGAACCTGTTTGAGATTATCTCCCCCTTCTCCCTCTGCCCTACTTCACCTCTCTTTTCCACTCTCTTAAAAAAAAAGAAAGAAAGAAAAATACAGTCCCGTCCTCCCTCCTTGGAGACTTGAGTCCTGCCCAGTGAGGGCAGAAGCAGAGCTGAGGAGCAAAGAACACACAGTGTGGTTCTGAGGGGCCTTTGGAACTCGCGTTCAAGGTCGGTAAGAGGAAAGAGGGGAAAGAATGCTGCAAAGTTACGGATTAAAGGAGAAGCACATCCAAAAGAAACTATGAAAGAAACCTCAGTAGCGTAAGAGCGGATTCACGGAGATGATCTGAGAGGTCGCGGGAGACCGCTTTGCCCTTCAGGCTCCACAGAAATGTTTGTGAGAATGGTAGCCGATGAGAGTTGTTGCAAGCTTCACATGCCAGGTACCCTTCTAAATGCGGTCATGCGCTTCCTTGTTTAATTTTCACTGTAGACACACAGGATTTTGCACGTGTGGGAACCTCCCGTGCAGGGAAGTTCGGGACCTTGCCAGTGTCCCCTCGTCGCAAGCTCCCAGACTCAACCACAGCACCACAGCTACGGTCCTTCAGCCGTGAAAGTTTGACCGACACGGTTAGGGGAGAGGCTGTTCCCTCTACAGAGCAACTAGGACAAACAGACACCAAGGCGGAAAATCAGAAGCTTGTTCTAGAAGTTTGGAGCACGACTTAATAATAGGCAAGTGACGGGATGTGAGGATTAGATCATGGAAAGCAGGAAAGACCGCGGAGTTGATTTTTCTTCCCTTGGAGCCTTCTGAGCAAGGAGGGGACAGAGTCACAGCTGGCCTTGGGGTGACTCACTGGCGGTTCCAGATAGAAGTGACAGGAGCCGTAGAGATCTTGGCAGGGGGAAGCCAGTTACAAGGCTATTGTAACCGTCTAGGCAAGAGATAATTGGAGCTGCAGGGAGTGGTAGCATTGGGAATGAAGAGGAGGAGAGAGATGAGAGACACGGGGGACGTAGGGGTGACAGGACACGGGAGACGAGATGTGGGGGCGAAGGAGGAATCAAAGATAACTCCGAGTTTGTTGACCCCGGGTGACTCATGATAGGTCGTGCTTTTGTAACAGGAGTGGGTAAGAGTCCAATGTAGGAGATGAGAAGAGAGAAGGCATTTGCCTTTGACAGAGTCTTCAAGACCCGAGAGGATCCAGAAAGTCCCCGTGACATGATGAAGGGGAGGCCATCTGCCAGGAGTGCAGGGCGCCCAGGCTGGGTTCTTTCTTGTCTGGAGAAGAGAGGTGACAGGGAACAGTCTTAAGCCCGCGAGTCAGTTGTCATCGTTTTCTCGGGCTGCCATAACCGAGGACCGCAAACTGAGGAGCTTGAATACAAAATGTAGCCCTTCTCCGTTCTGGAGGCTGGGAGTCAGAGATCCAGGTGTGAGTGGGGTACGTGCCTTCTGAGAGCTCAGGGAGAATCTGTTTCATGCCTCTCTCCTAGCTTCCGGTGGTTCGTTGATAACCTTGGCCAGCCCTTTGGCTGGTAGATCCATCACCCCGATCTCGGCCTCATCTTCACACATGGCCTTCTCCCTCTATGTGGATCTGCGTCTAAATTGCCCATCTTGATAAGGACTCCCAGTCATATTGGGCTAGAGGTCCGTCCTGCCTCTAACCTGACTTCATCCTAATCAAAGTAACTACATCTTTAATGGCCTATTTCCAAGTTAAGTCATCTTCAGAGATGCTGGGAGTTAGGACTTCAACGTGTGAATTTTGAGGGGAATATAATTCAACCCATAACAGTGAATGAGAGGAAGGCCTTCTTGCTGTCAAAAGATAACCAGGTTTTTCTTCTCCTTAGGCATTTTCCAGAGGTCTGTGAGCAAGCCATTATTGGCCTAAAGGATTTTAACACATCTGTAAGGGTTGAGGCCTGTTATAACTTACTAATGACTTCCAAACCTTCCTTTGTTGTTGTTGTTTGTTTTTTTGTTTTGTTTTGTTTTTTTCCTCAAATACGTTTATATTATTTTTTCAGTGTTACAAGATTAATTGTTCATGCACCACACCCAGTGTTCCATGCAATACGTGCCTCCTCAGTACTCACCACCAGGCTCGCCCAACCCCCCCACCCCCTCCCCTCCAAAACCCTCAGTTTGTTGCTCAGAGTCCACAGTCTCTCATGATTCATCCCCTCTTCCAATTTCCCCCCATTCACCCTTCCTTTCCTTCTCCCAATTTCCTCCATGTTTTTCCTTATGCTCCACATGTAAGTGAAACCATATGATAACTGACTCTCTGCTTGACTTATTTCACTCCGCATAATCTCTTCCAGTCCCGTCCATGTTGATACAGAAGTTGGGTATTCATCCTTTCTGGTGGAGGCATAATATTCCATTGTATATATGGACCATATCTTCTTTATCCATTCATCTGTTGAAGGGCATCTTGGTTCTTTCCACAGTTTGGCAATTGTGGCCATTGCTGCTATGAACATTGGGGTACATGTGGCCCTTCTTGGCACTACATCTGTATCTTTGGGGTAAATACCCAGTGGTCAGTTGCAGGGTCATAGGGTAGCTCTATTTTTAATTTCTTGAGGAATCTCCACACTTTTCCAAAGTGGCTGCACCAACTTGCATTCCCACCAACAGTTGAAGAGGGTTCCCCTTTCTCCACATCCTCGCCAACATTTGTTGTTTCCTGTCTTGTTGATTTTGGCCATTCTAACTGGTGGAAGGTGGTATCTCAGTGTGGTTTTGATTTGAATCTCCCTGATGACTAAAGATGAACATTTTTCATGTGTCTGTTAGCCATTTGTATGTCTTCTTTGGAGAAGTGTCTGTTCATGTCTTCTGCCCATTTTAATGACTTGCAAACCTTCTTAGTTAGCAAAAGAATGCCAGTACCTTCTCTCAAATTCCATACTCCAAAGAAAGTAGTTTCTTAGCTCGGAGCACAGGACCCAGTCACTAGAGAACTGTCCCTTGGAAATAGCTGCTTGAGAGAAAGAACAGGTGCAGACCAGAGCCGGAGCTGGGAGCCCCTGGGATATTCTGGTGCAAATAGAGTCCCGCATTCACTGCCCAACAGGGAGTGTGACTGGTGCCCATTTTGTCCTGCTTTGGGCATCCACTTTTGTCAATAAAAATAGTTTACAATTTTAACTGAATTTTTTCTTCTTGGAAAATGAATTCTATGAGCGTCGCTGAAACGAAAGACAGGCCTCTGGAAATCTTTGTTTGAAAGGTTATCTGATTTTTTCAGATTCACCCTCCTCCTCATAGGCTCACAGGCTCTTACACCCAAGCAGGATCAGAGAAAAACACATCTAGATCAAGATGCGGAGTCCTTCTCCGGAAACAGGAAATGCCAGCTCCAAGAGACCTGAGTGGCCTTTGTCAGAGGGCCTTAGGTTTGTGCATCCCAGAGATGGATAGATGCCCATGAATGAATCACAAAGAACTCTGCCCTGGGTGTTTATAATTCAGATCCAGTGCTTCCCTAAATCGCTCTTTGGTGGTTTTCCATTTCTGTGTGGGTATATTTACATTTACACCCCATTTATATGATTTGCCAGAGCTTGAGGCTGATAGCTTAAACTTTTCCCTTCACTTCCAATTTTCATTGCCCTCCCAATTTCTATAGCCCTGAAAATGAGCTTTTCTGAGCTCCTCATTAATTTTTCACTCCTCTCCCTGCGGGAGATGCCCAGATACCCAGCAGTAGGATTGCAGGCCAAAGAATGCTTGGCAAGCTACTGCTGCACCCAGCAGTGGATTTCAGAAACATACCTCCAGGGATTTTGAAAAGTGAAATGCCCGGGGCCTGCTCGCACTGTAATTACGGGGTTCCCATTAGACCTTGAGAAAGCCGAACCGTGTCCCAATATCAGGGTGTGCCGTGATTTGCTCCTTCTGTTTTTAACTGGGAGTTAAATCAAGGGTAGCAGTGTGCTACGCCAGCGAGATGGCTGGTCTGCCTCCCTCTACCTGTGTTACCATGGACAACTGAGTGCACCTCTCTGAACCTTTTCTTTTCATCTTTAAAACGTGAGGCTTAGACTGTACCATCTCCAAGGGCCTGTTAACATTGAATACCCCTCTCATTTTCATAGCTGACAGGCATTCTTTTCAACCAGTGTAAAGAAAAGCCATTTACCGGGTCTCCCTCCGTGTCCCTGTTTCTGTGGCCAGGAGTAGGATCCATGTATTGGAAGGCTAAAAAAAGCCACTGACACCCAGCTTTATGTAAAAAACATGCCCCGTAGAAATATTCCCATTGAAACAGCTCCATCTCCATTGTCAGCTCTCAGTCATGACATTGGAGGTCGTCTCCTGGCCTTTGCTGCCTTCCTTTCCATATACAGGCCTCGCTCCTGACTAGAAGAGTGAATGCATTTCTTTTCTTTTTTCTTTCCTTTGCTTTCTTTTTTTTTAAGATTTTATTTATTTGTTAGAGAGTGATAGCTAGAGAGGGAACAGAAGTAGGGGGAGTAGGAGAGGGAGAAGCAGGCTTCCCATCGAGCAGGGAGCCCGATGTGGGGCTCGATCCCAGGACCCTGGCACCTGCAACCCAAGCCAAAGGCAGAGGCTTAACAGCTGAGCCACCCAGGCGCCCCTGAATGCATTTCTTTAGGGACCTTTTAAGAAGTTATTTCAAGTGCTGGAGTTTGGGTTTCCGTAGGATAAGCATGGGCCGGAGACCTCTGTAATGAGTCTAGAGTCTCCGTGTGCATGAAGTGGCTCAGCTGGCACAATTAGTCCTATATAACTTTTTACCCAGCTGTCTTATTGGAACTGCGGTGACTGCAGGGTCCCACACGGATCAGGCTTTCAGGATGCTAAACTAAATCTGTGGTTCATATGATTTCCTTCTGCAGAGTCCTCCAAAATGAGATAACCTTCCAAATATATAGGTGGTCTTCCAAGAACTGATCATTCGAAAGCTCAGTGAATAAAATAAAAGCTGATGTTCAGGGCGCCTGAGTGGCTCAGTGGGTTAAGCCTCTGCCTTCGGCTCAGGTCATGATCTCAGCGTCCTGGGATCGAGCCCCGCGTCGGGCTCTCTGCTCAACAGGGAGCCTGCTTCTCCCTCTCTCTCTCTGTCAAATAAATGGATAAAATCTTTAAAAAAAAAAAAAAGCTGATGTTCATCTCCACGCACTACCTATAGCTGATGTCCAGAAGCAATTGTCCTGGGAATAGACTCTTTGATTGGGAACCAGGACTGCTGTCTGCGAAAGCGGCATTCCTTTATATTGTCCTTGAGGATGATAAACAATGTCACAGAAAAGGACACTATAAGAAGCAAACCTGGTGGAAAAGAAAAGAAAGTGGTGTTCGAGATTAAGTAGTACAATACTGTGAGAAACGTCCCCACCTAAATTTTATGTCACCCTAGGTTAGAAATTTTTGTAAAAGAAAAAAAGTTTTTAACAGCTGGCTTCCCTGACTACTAGAAAATGAGAATTTTCAGACTGAGCTTAAAAATGGAATATTTTTAGAAAAATACAGCAAGCTCTTGGAATATAGACACTTTGTTGCCTCAGCGTGAACTGAGAAATATGTTGACCAGCCAATGGATTACTTCATCTGAGCAGAGAATAGTACAGAATGCAATATTTAAAACACCAGGTAAGAAAATCCTGAAAATATTACTCTTTTTCATGTACCCAGAAGAGTGTTGGAAAATAAAACGGGATTAGAGCAATAATTATTTGGAGTGAAGCTCTGAAAGGACTCAAGTCCTTGGCATAACCCCATTTTCTTTCTCAAATTGGATTCTGCCCCTAGACGAAGTCCCCGAGAGCTCCGTTTCTCATGCATAACGTGAAGGGTTCAGAATAGATGGTCTCCGAGGTCTCTGCCAGCTCCAGTATTCTTTGGTTTTAAATCAACACATATGGGAAAAACATGTCAAATTTTATTAAGTAAGTTTTCAGCTGCATTCAGACAGAGTAACAGCAGAAATGATAGGCACGATATTTACCCTTTCTGTTAGCAAAATCTCTCTTTGCGTAACACCCTCACTAAGCACTGCTTCAGGTTACAACTATTTGAAAAGGCTGTGTGATGTTATCTGAAACCTAGTTTAAATAAGGCAAAAAGAAAGATCCTTTGCCCTTTTAAATGCTGTGGCGGTAGGGCTTCCCTTGCAAGGAATTTAGGAAGAGAAGAACAAGTGAAGGCCTTGTCATTGCTAGTTTGATTAACAATTCAAAAAGAGCAGTCAGTCTTGCGGCACTTCTCCGTTGAGCCAGAGCACGGGTTAAGGCTTAAAAAGAAACAACATTTATGTGCCAAGAAGGGACAGTCAGGTCTAGGCACAGACTTTTGGGAATAGCTTTAACTTCCCTGTGTCATGCGTTCAACCCTATTCTTCCTCCTACCTCTGTTTATGTTTACGTCCTTTCTCTTCTTCCCTTACAAGTCTGAGTCACTAATGGCTCTCAAAGGCATCACTTTGCTCAAAGTCATTATGCTAGAGATGACTGACCATGAAAATTATATCTTCAGAGCACTGAGGGGAAATACTACTAACCAACAATTTTGTGCTCTGGTAAAACACTGTTCCGGTAAGCGGGGGGAGAGAGGGGGGAGATGTTTTTAGCAATAAAAATCTAGAAGTGTTTACTGTGAAGAGATGGTTCCAAAAAGAAATGGAAAAGAATATCATTCAGGAGGAAGGAACTGGAACCCATAATAAAAGAGGACAGTGCAGAGAGCAACAGTAAAGCAAAGAAATGGGCAAAAATTTATAAATACTAAGAAGTGCTGATTGTTTAAAAATAACATTATAAGCAATTGGAGAGTCAACCAAATGAAGACAGAACCAGTGTACTACCCAACAACACACAAACCGGGAGAGGATAATCTGAGTAAAGTCGTTCTAAACTCACTGTATTATTCTGGAGGTGGGAATTAGGAATTTAGCTTGAACTTTGTAAGTCAAGTAAGCATATTAAATTGTTAAGGCGAACCCCTAAAAGAAAAGAAGTAAAATGAACAACTAAACCAGTGAAGAGGGAAAAAGAAGAAGAAAGGAAACCTCATGACCCTAAAAGAGGATCGTAAAGAAGGAAAGAAGAAAGGAAAATCATAATAACTAGCACAGAAAAACAGTTATGAATAAATCTGAG
>CM052802.1:117898301-117914265 GCA_028533885.1 Nasua narica
TGTGGGTTGCCTGTTTGTTTTGTTGACTGTTTCCTTTGCTGTGCAGAAGCTTTTTATCTTGATGAAGTCCCAAAAGTTCATTTTCGCTTTTTCCTTTTCCTTGAGAGACATGTCCTGAAAGAAGTTGCTGTGGCTGATGTCAAAGAGGTTATTGTCTATGTTCTCCTCTAGGATTTTGATAGATTCCTGCCTCACGTTGAGGTCTTTTATCCATTGTGAGTTTATCTTTGTGTATGGTGTAAGAGAATGGTCAAGTTTCATTCTTCTATATATAGCTGTCAATTTTCCCAGCACCATTTATTGAAGAAACTGTCTTTTTTCCACTGGATATTTTTTCCTGCTTTGTCAAAGATTATTTGACCATAGAGTTCTGGGTCCATATCTGGGCTCTCTACTCTGTTCCATTGGTCTCTGTGCCTGTTTTTGTGCCAGTACCGTGCTGTCTTGGTGATCACAGCTTTGTTGTAAAGCTTGAAATGAAGCAACATGATGCCCCCAGCTTTGTTTTTCTTTTTCAACATTTCCTTAGCAATTTGGGATCTTTTCTGGTTCCATACAAATTTTAGGATTGTTTGTTCCAGCCCTTTGAAAAAAGCCGGTGGGATTTTTATCGGGATGGCATTGAAAGTATAGATTGCCCCAGGCAGTATAGACATTTTAACAGTGTTTATTCTCCTGATCCATGAGCATGGAATGCTTTTCCACCTTTGTGTGTCTTCTTCAATTTCTTTCATGAGTGTTCTATAGTTCCTTAAGTACAGATCCTTTACTTCTTTGGTTAGGTTTATTCCCAGGTATCTTATGGTTCTTGGTGCTATAGTAAATGGAATCAATTCTCTAATTTCCCTTTACATAATTTCATTGTTAGTGTTTAGGAAAGCAACTGATTTCTGTGCATTGATTTTTGTATCCTGCAACATTACTGAATTGCTGTGTGAATTCTAGTAATTTGAGGGTGGAGTCTTTTGGGTTTTCCATATAGAATACCATGTCATCAAGTAACTGACTCTTGGTTTCAGCTCAGGTCATGACCTTGTGGTCCTGAGATCAAGTCCTTTGTCAGGCAGCATGGAGTCTGCCTGTCCCTCTCCCTCACTCTGCCCCTCTCCCTGCTCTCTCTCTCAAATAAATAAATAGAATCTTAAAAAAAAATTATACACCATAGAAATGTTTAGAACCGACTAAAAATACATTGATATCAGACACATATGCAATACAAAATAGTAAGTAAAAGTAAACGTATAACCTTAAATGCATACCTTTGAAAAGAAGATTGAAAAGAGCCAAAGTTAATCAGAAAACACTGAAATAAGATCCATAAAAACTTCAAAACAGTTTTTAAAAAGAACACCTAAAATATTTTTTTAAATCTAGCAGAATTATTTAAAATAAAGACACAAGTTTAAAAAAATACTAAAAATGAAAAGAATGTAGCTACAGATAGAGTGCAGTCTTTTTAATCAAAAGGAAAAACTGAACAATTTATATAAAAACTTAAAAACCAAAGTTAAAAAGTTAGCTTCCCAGGAAATAGTATGAGTGAGTGGCCGAAATGGACACTAATAGAAAAACCTGAATAAATTATAACCAGTATCCAAATTAAATCCGGGAGTTTAGCAATTCTCGTTCTTTTCTAAGTCTTTTTTTAGATATGACTTACATGAAGTAAAATTCACCCTTTCTCATGTGTTAGTTCTGAGTTTTGATCATTCTGCATAGACACGTAAGTCCACCCCAATTTAAGATACAGTCTTTCGCTCTAAAAAATTCCCTCCTGCCCTTTTGTGGACGTCTCTTTGTCCCCCACCCCACCCCAGTAACAGTTGATCTGTTTTCTGTCCCTGTCCCTGTCTTTTCCAGAATGTTACATAAATGGGATTAGAGAGTTTGTAGGCTTTCGAGAATACATTTTAGATTCGTCCATGTTATGGTGTGTATCAGTAAATCGTTCCTTTTTGTTGGGAGCAGTATGGGATTGTGTGGATACACCAGTTTATCCACTGGACCAGTTGAATGGCTTTTGGGTTGTTTCAAGTTTGGGGCAATTATATGTAAATGTGTTTTCATTTCACCTGAGTAAATAATGGAGTGAGATTGCTGGGTCATGTGCTGAGGGTATGCTTACCCTTCTGAGAAATTGCCATGTTTCAGTGTGATTGTTTTCAGTGTGATTGAATTTCTACTTGCTTTGCGCTCTCATCAGCACTTGGTATTGCGCGTTGTTTTTTTTTTTTTTATCATACTTACTAGAATGGCAATGGTATTGCCATTCTAGTAAGTATGAGTGGTGTCTCCTTGTGGTTTAAATTTGCATTTTCTAATGATTAAGGATGTTGAGCAACTGCTCATGTGCTAATGTGCTATTTTTATTTGTTTCAAATCTTTTGACAATTTTTTTAAAAATTGGGTTGTTTTTCTATTACCGAGTTTCAGACTGTGTCATATATTCTGGATAAATATTACATGTAGGAGTTTAAAAATCACCCTTCTAAAAAATGGAAATGATAAGCCTAGGTGGTTATTTTGTCAAATTCTACCATACTGTCAAGGAAAAAATTATTCCAGAACACAGAAAATGAGAGAAAGCTCTCCTATTCTGTTGTATAACCACAATACCAAAAAGACATTATGAGAAAGGAAAATCTGTAGACTAAGTTTACTTGTAAACTGAGATTAAATATTATCAAACTAAACCCAGTAATTGGGGAAGGAGGAATCATGTCCAAGATGGTTTATCCATCCAAGAACAGGTTAACATTAGAAAATGTATTAATGTAATTTGCCATATGACCATATTAAGGAGAAATTCCTGTATTTATCTCAAAAGAAGAAAAAGCATTTGATGAAATTTAACATCCGTTCATGATTTTAAAGAAGAAAAATGCAGCAAATTACAAATGAGGGCAGACATCTTAATTACCTGGTAGGGTGTAGCTACAGAATGCACCATGTTGAATGGTGAAGCACTCGACACATTCTTTCTAGAGGATAGCTAAGAGAGACGAGTGTTCACTCTCACTATTTCTATTTACCACCATCTGGAGGTCCTACCCAGAAGAATGAGACCTAGTGATTTCTACATAAAGAGTACAGGAGAATCCACGGAGAACTTAGAACTAATATGGAAGGGGGGTGCCTGGTTGGCTCAGTTGGTAGACCATGTGACTCTTAATCTCAGGGTCATGAGTTTGGGCCCCACATTGGATGTGGAGCCTACTTTAAAAAAAAAAAACAACAACTAATATGTAAGGTTTGGCAAGATGGTTGAATACAAGATTAACATGTATTAAAAAACCAATAGCCATATGTAATAGATAAAAGTAATAAGAAAACATAATAGTAATTGGTAAGAATTTATTCTTGACAGGCCAAAACAACCACTCGGAACAATGACTGTAGTATCTGTAGTTGATTTTTTGTTTGATTCCTGAAGGACTTGACTCCTTACATAGGCACTGGAAGAAATCTGATTCTCCCTGGACCTTCTAGGTTCTTTACAAATACCTGTTCCCAGTGGTCTGTTTCCTGTGTGTGTACATATTGATCCATATGATTTTATTCCCAGACTTTATAAAGGAGCCGCTATGTTTCTGGTAGTTACCTTCATCAAGCACCCATTTACCATGTCTCCTTTTTTAGATCCAGAACATTTGCCTCTACTCCTGTTCTCCATGGCCCTCTCTAAATGCAGGTCAAGTCTTTGTTTTGGCCCCCATTTCAGTATATACATTTTTTCCCCCTCTCCAGCCTTGCCCCCCTTTGATTCTAAACTTCTTGGATATCAGAGAATTGTCCCCCATAGTAATCCTGGAAAAGGCCTTCTATGGTCAACTTCAAAATTTGAATGACTTTTACCTGCAGGAAAACAGACGATATAGTGCAGTACACAATAAAACATTTTCTCATGCGCTCTCAGGGGCAGGGACAGCATGCCATAGCTCAACTCTGAATCCTGTAACAGAGAGTCTTACAGAAAGAAATGCCGATCATATTTTTAATGGATTATACAAAACCTCAAAGGTCCAGAAAAAGAGAGTGATTCATTTTAGATCTTCCACGAGCAGTAGGAAGGTGCGCCTTCATTCCCTCTGTCTCCTTTACCTTCTCTGTCATAGTGCAATCATAAAGCAAACTCCTGTAGGTCTTCCACTAACATTCGTTGGACCTGGACAAAAGGACTAATACGGTCGCTCTCCCCTTGGCTTCCTCTTCCCACCCCGGCCCATCCCCCACCACAAGGAACCTCTGGGGCACAAGTGTGGACACCCACTACTCTAGCTTCATTTTCTGGAAGCTCTCGGCCATCTGGGCAAGTAATTCAGTGGTCCCAAGTCCCCATTGCCCAGAATGTAGTTTAAAAACTGAGTGCAGAATTCAGGTGTACCCTTGGCCCAGACATCTTATCCTAAATGGCGAGGGTCAGAATAGGGGATAAGGGTCCTATTAGGTAGCAGACACAGGGCAGGCTTTCTCTGCTGCCTGTGAAACCAGGGATACATTAGCTCGTTTCCTGAAGAATTCTGACTCAACATACTATCATCTTTTAGGTAAAGTCATAATGTGTAAGAATTTAAAGAGACCCTTGAAACCATCTTATCCAAACTTTTTTGTTAACTGAGGAAACCAAGGCCCTAGAAATGAACTGACTTGCCAATGATTCTGTGACAAGGTCAGCATTAGACAACTGATAGAAAACCAAGTCTCCGGAGGCCAGATAACCCTCCCCATTATCATTCTTGCAGCTCTGGTGGTTCCCCAGTGCTCTGGTAAACTAGGTCGCTAGCTCTGTTGCTATTGAGTAAAACTGGCAAATCGAAACCACAGTGGAGCAAACTCCTGCGGGGACGGCAGAGGAAAATGTACCCACGTGCTTTCAGCATCTACATATAAGTCCTAATTGTGAAAAAAAATTCCATGTGATGAATAGGTATGTCCTTTAGAATCAGAGGTGGACGCCTATGAGCTATCAGATAGGCTGAAATGCCAGAAGCCAAGTAAATACGACGGAAAGGAATCGCATTGCACTGTTGGCTTTTATTAAAGTTGTCCATTTTCATCCCCTCAAAGTTCCCTCCAGAGTAACGTGTCTAAGACAAGCATGCTGGTCCCCACAAGGCCCCATCGATCAGCCATCTCTCAGCCTTGAATGCTGTAGCTGAAACTCACTGATTTTATTTGGAGAAGAAAAGGAGGAAAATAGCTCTGAAAATAGCTCTTCTTCCATTCATTTATGCTATTCGTTCAATAAATATGTATCGGATGGTCGCTGTATACTAGGTCCTGTGCCGGGTGCTAGGACAGGAGGTGAACAAGGCACACAGAGTCCCTGCTTGTGCATCTTTTCCAGTCTAATGGGGGAGAATCACAGGAGGTCCTTGAGAGGGAAGAGCGGTGGGTGAAAGAACTAAGCCAAGATTGTGGGGAGCCCTAAGAGAGCAGCAGAAAGCAAAAAGGAACGCTAGCTGTTAGCAAGCCACGGCGGAGATGCTAGGTGCTTTGCTGCTGGGGGGGGGATGAGGAATGATGGATGAGGAATAAGGTTTTTCATCTTCGGGGAGAACAAAGTGAACTACAGCCTGGGGGATTCAGGTGGAAGAGTAACATTTATGTATTTTAAAAAGCTTTTAGGATAGGAAATAGACACCTAGAGGAGATTATAGAATATTCTTATCTGATCATCTTTCAAGTAGACACCCCCCACCCCCGGCATGGGGTGCTTTAGCCATGATCTTGTTTGTGTCTGGGAAGGATGAATTGGGGAACCCCTCAGGGTCACTGCAAGCTCCATTTGCCTTTATATGGTTGGCAGAGTGCTTAGTGATGTTGGGCAGTACGTATCTAATTTGTTATTTAGGAACCGGCCCTACAGTGTTTAAAACTGATGTTAGGTTTTGTGAGCTATGGGTGACATATAAGTAAGTCAAAAGCACCTAGTTTTTATTGCACTTTTTAGTGGATTAATATTGAATTACAAGGAAGAGACATCTTCTCAGCCAGCCGTGTCATTTTATTTTTGTTGTTTTTGCAACAACTTTTTATTTTTTAGTTTTAACTAATTGTCAGTATTTTATTTTATTTTTTAAGATTTTATGTATTTGTAGAGAGCGAGCACACACAAGCAGACAGCAGCAGAGGGAGAAGCAGGCTCCCCTCCGAGCAAGGAGCCCAATGCAGGACTCGATCCCAGGACCCTGGGACCATGACGCGAGCCAAGGGCAGCTACTCAACCAACTGAGCCACCCAGGCGTCCCAGTATTTTATTTATTAAAAAAAAATTTTATACATGCATAGCTGATATATAATGTTACGTTAATTTTAGGTATATGACGTAGCGAGTTAACAACTCTATATGTTTTGCTGTGCTCACTGCCCGAGTGTAGTTACCATCTGTTATTCATACATTGTTATAATACCATCCACTGTATTTCCTATGCTATACTTCTTATTCCCCAATTTATTCACACACTCCATAAGTCCGTATCTCCCACTCCCCTTCATGCATTTTGCCCATCCCCCCAACCCCTTCCCTCTGGCAGCCGTCAGTTTGTTGTTTGTATTTATAGGTCGGATTTTGTTCTTGATTCATTTGTTTTTTAGATTCCACACAAGTGAAATCATAAAGCTATGATCTTTCTCAGCCTGACTTATTTCACTTAGCATAATACCTTCTGGGTCCATTCCTATTATTGCAAATGGCACAATGTCCTCCCTTACGGCTGCATAATATTCAAGTGTGTGTGTGAGAGAGAGAGAGAGATACAGACCACATCTTCCTTATGTATTCATCTATTGATGGACACAGAGGTGGTTTCCATATCTTTGCTATTGTACATAATACCGCAGTAAACATAAGGGTGCATATATCTTTTGAAATTAGTGTTTTCACTTTATTTGAGTAAATACCTTGTAGTAGAATTATTGGCTCATATGACATTTCTGTTTCTCAGTTTCTTGGGGTAGCTCCATACTATTTTCCACAGCGGTTGCACCAATTTAAATTCCCACCAATAGTGCGTCCCACCAACAGAGGATTCTTTTGTCTCCACATCCTTGCCAACGCTTGTTCTTTCTTGTTTCTTTTTTTTTTTTTATTTTAGCCTTTCTGACAGGTGTGCAATAATATCTCATTGTGGTTTCGATTTGCATTTCTGTAATGATGAGTGATGGTGAGCGTATTTTCATGTGTCCGTTGACCACCTGTATGTCTTCTTTGGAGAAATGTCTGTTCAAGTCCTCTGCCTATTTTTAATCAGATCATTTTGGGGGTGTTAGGTTGTATAAATTCTTTATATATTTTTTATATTCACCCCTTCTCAGATATGTCATTTGCAAATATCCTCTTCCATTTGTTTAGTAGGTTGCTTTTTCATTTTGTTTATGGTTTCCTTCACTGTGCAGAAGATTTTTATTTTGGTGTAGTCCCAAAGGTTTAGTTTTGCTTTTGTTTCTCTTGCTTTAGGAGACAGATCTAGAAAAATGTTGTTAAGGCCGATATTAGAGGGATTACTGCCTATGTTCTCTTCTAGGGTTCTTATCACATTTAGGTCTTTAATCAATTTTGAGTTTATTTTTGTATATGGCTTTAGAAAGTGGTCCAGTTTCATTCATATGTTGAAATCCTAATACCCCCCCCCCACCCCGTGTCAGTGGATTTGGAAGTGAGGCCTCTGAGGAAGCAGTTATGGATAAACGAGGTCATAAGGGAGAGGCCCCAATCTAAGGGGAGGTGTGTCCTTATAAGAAGAGACACCAGAGAGCTTGCGTGCCTTGTCCTTCTACATAAAAAGAGGAGGTTATGTGAATGCACAGCAAGAAGGCAGCCACCTATAAACCCAGAGAATCTCAGAATGAAACCTGTCTTGCCAGCACCTTGATCTTGGACTTCCCAGCATCCAGAGCTATGAGAAATACATTTCTGTTGGTTAAACCACCCCATCTGTGGTATTTCATTATGGCAGCCCTGAGACCCTTCCCATTTCCAACATCACTCATAAGAGAGGAAGCCCAGTTAAGGATGTGGCACCACTAATGGCCTATTAATTCATAAGAGAAACCAATAAACTACAAACAAAACTTACTGTCTTTTAGTGTGAGTGATTTAAATTATAAGTCAGTGGCAGTCTTCACCCCCATCATTGACACTGGCTCACTTTTGGTGATGCTTTGTTCGTCTTCAGGACTGACAAGTAGTAAAACAGACACTCTGCTTTTGAGGATTTTTTTGGTGACTTCAGTCCTCTAACAAAAATGTTGTGGGATTCCCCACAATATCCTAACTTCACTGTGACACTCCTGTGCGGTACTTCAGATACTGAAAAAGTAAACCTATCCACAAGGGGAAGATGAAGGCAAAGAGTGGGAGAAGGAATACGACCTTGAACTTAATTCGGAAGTAGAATTCATACTCATCTTTAACAACTAAAGTGGATTGCTCTGACGTTCTCTGTTCAATCAAAGATTCATAAAACTAACAGGCTAAGTTATTAAGAGGAAGAATTGGGTTTTGATCCCTTGGCTTGTCACATGTCATGTCTCTGTGTTATGTCACCTTAAGTATAAGAAGTCAAGCAGATAGGAACAATTGCAGTTTCTGAAACCCAGAAGGTAGAAGGGAGGTCTCTCTTGATCTTCTTTTAACTGCGTGCCTTCCAATTGCTAGCGTCTGAAATAATCACGACTGGGGATGACGTGCTTTTCCACTGTGCTCCCTAGTGTTTTAAACCTCGTCCCCACAAATGATGTTAACTTCTGAGATTTTATGCCACTCCGGATTCAGGATGGTGTTGGAGATTAAAATGAGTCTTTCCAACCCACGCCTTCCTTTCTTCTCTTTCTCTTTTCACCAACATGCTTTCCTGGATCGAAATCAAATTGATAAGGAAATAAATTTGACCATTTTTTTCCACCCCTTGGTACGAATCCGTTGATCCTAAGAGCCAACAAGTGATTGTCTTATTTACAAGACTCTCCAAATGTATAAGAGAAATTCCTCCCTGCTTAGAGTTTAAACTAATGCTTCAGACACATGGGCTCATTAGAAGTAGTTGGACAGCCTTTACAGGGCAGACGGAGCTTTGGGAGGGAAAGCCACTAACATGTATGTGTGCTCTCTATTACTCTGTGAACTTGGGGACCTGGGATCGAGCCCCGCACGGGGCTCCCTGCTCGGCGGGGAGCCCGCTTCCCCCTCTCTCTGCCTGCCTCTCTGCCTACTTGCGATCTCTCTCTCTATCAAATAAATAAGTAAAAGCTTAAAAAAAAAAAAAAAAAGATGTACCTTGTAGGAAAGAGTGAGTGCAAAGTCTAGAGCTGCGACAAAACCCAGGGACTTGACGCTTGTGGGGAAATTCTTAGTTTTTTTTAGTTGCTTCTGAAATATTTTGATTTGCGGTATAAGTGAGGATTGAAGCAGTTTTGTTTTTTAAGCAAAGCTTTTGTGAGTATTGCCTTTAGGGACGGTCTCTCTATGAAGAGGTGCCCCAGGAAAAATAACAAGTAAAGATTGGATCTATTCTATGAATAGTTTCTAGAAGCACGTGGCTTCTCCTGCCTGTCACGCATGACCACTGGAACGCTGAGAAGGCGTTGTATTGTATCTGCACTCAAAGAGAAAAACAAAGTTAGTGTAGAAAGGCGGGAGAGCACAAGTTTTAGATGGCTGGGGGAGAATTCGTCTGATGTTAAAAAAAAAAAGAAGAAGAAAAAAAGGCTTGGGCTCTTCACTGGTAAGCATTCATGAGGTAGAGGGAAAATAATTAGAAACTCAATTTCACCGTAAATGCAAACTTAGATGTGAGGCATACACCATTTTTCCAGAACTAAGTTAACCCCTTGCAACCTACGTGGTTGCAAATGGGGTCCATTTGAGCTCTCTTGAGCTCTGCTTGTATTCTACGTAAGGAATAGTGTTTATAAGTCTCCAAGTGGTCTACTGGATGATAACTTTATATGTTTTCCATGGAGACTAGAAAGCCTTAAACCAATTACAGATGGATTTATTTCCAAGAAACTATTATCCGTGTTGATGCAAATTAATCTCTGCCTTGCCCTCCCTAATTCCTTCTTCCCGTCTCTCATCTTCCTGCCCCGGCTGCCTCCAGCAATGGTATAAAGGAGTGATTATACTCTAAAATAATTGGGTGTGATTTATTGTTATTTTTACACTCTATTGTGAGTTATTTGTAGTAATGGTCCGCGGTTTAATTTTCTTGGTTGTTAGAGCAGAGGAAAGCTCTTTTACTTTTGAGCTTTAAGAAACCACGTACCTTGGGGCACCTGGGTGGCTCAGTGGGTTAAAGCCTCTGTCTTCGGCTCAGGTCGTGGTCTCGGGGTCCTGGGATCGAGCCCCATATCGGGTTCTCTGCTCAGCGGGGAGTCTGCTTCCCTCTCTCTCTCTCTGCCTGCCTCTCTGCCTACTTGTGATCTCTCTCTCTGTCAAATGAATGGGTGAAATCTTTAGGGGAAAAAAAAAAAAAGAAACCACGTACCTTTCTACCAGGAAACTGGTTTAAAACTAAAGAACGTCCCTTTTGCCCTGGCAGACTGGCTGGTGGGCCCTAAGGAGTTCAGAACCAGACTCCCCTCCAACCGTGGCGGATTGCCCTCCTGAAAACGTCGTAAACCCAGCGACCTCAACTGGGGCCTCAGTTCTGCTCTAGTAATCCTAACCACTTCTCCAGAACGTTCATGTCCCTACGGTCCTCAGTGCTACTTTTCTCCAGCATCTCAGTACTTCCTCCCTGCTCCCGATCCCTGACTCCTACCGTCTCCACACGATTTTACCTTAGGAGCCCAGTGTAGACAGCAGCAGCCCTCAGGCAGAAATGCTCCCAGCTTCCTACCCTCTACCCATTCTCTGCCGCCTCCTGCTGCCGCGGAAGAAGGTTCCCCCACCTGCTAATGATCTGTCTGGACCCAACTTTCCCACCTACATAGAACCTCCTATCACCTTTCTCTCCTAGGGTTCCCTTTTCACTTGTTACTAGGTCTTGCCCCTACAAGAAGATGCTGCCTTGGTTTCCATGTTCAAAAAATGCTTGGACCCTGTTACTCGGGGTGCCATCCTTTTTCTCTCCTGGCCAAGCTTCTCACCTTGCTCCTGGCTTTACTGCAACTGCTCCTTGGAGGTCCCATCCCTTCACGGACTACGTCCAGTTTTACTTTTCCTTAATATCCCAAGGACTTTTCCCCAGAGGATCGGTTCCTCTTCTGCATAAGGGATGTGGTCTGGAGTGTCGGGGTCCAGAGCCGACGTCCAAGAAAGAATTCTTGAGATGTTTTTAGTGCAAAAAGGTGATTTTATGATGGGGACAGGACCCGTGGGCAGAAATTGCTGCACTGAGGTCATGAGGAATGGCTGATTATACAAGGGTTTCTATCCTGAGGAGGGGAGGGTGATGTCAGGGTTCTAGGAAATTTAACCTATAGGTTTTTGGAAGTTTGGCTATTGATAAAATTGCTTTTTTTTCCTTGTAAATCATTAAGACAGGGCGCCTGGGTGGCTCGGTTGGTTGGGCGACTGCCTTCGGCTCAGGTCATGATCCCGGAGACCGGGGATCGAGTCCCACATCGGGCTCCCGGCTCCAAGGAGAGTCCGCTTCTCACTCTGACCTTCTCCCTTCTCATGCTCTCACTCTCTCTCTTTCTCAAATAAATAAATAAAAATCTTTATAAAAAAAAAATCATTAAGACAGTTGTAAACTGATAGAGATGCGTGCCCTGCATGACTGGGATCTCGAGCCGTTAGCCACTTGGTTTTCCTCTAGCAAAGCATTAAGGTGAAGACAATTGGGTGTTCCTGGAGGAATGTCAGCCTGCTGTCCCAAGGACTTGTCAGTGGGCTTTAAGTTGGAAGGAAATTTAATTTTCCATCTGCCTTTGTTTCCCACATCATAAGGACCAGTCCCTCTTCTCTTGGCTTTGGTTTCATGCATTCTCCTGCTTTTCCATGTCTTTCCCCCATGCCTGACCATTACAGTCTCTACAACTTTGATCCTGAGCCCCTTCTCCTCTGTACCCCGACTCTAGAACATTTTCATCATAAGTGTGGCTCTGTGTCTCACCTACGTGCTGATACACCCCAAGTTTAGATTTCTATCCATTTCCACCCAGATTTTCTCCTAAGGTCCAGACTCACACTTGGTGTCTCCAGTCTGTCTCATAAGGATCTCAAATCCATGATGGCCAAAATCAGGCTCGTCATCTACCTCCCCACACCATACTCTTCTCTCATCTTCCTTCCGCCGTCCTCACTCTTACTCAAGATAAACACTAAAGCTGTGATTCTGAGGACCTCCCTGTCTACCGCATTCAGTCTTGAAACCTTACTTATTTGTTGGACTTGTTCACTTGTCTCTAGTTCCCATGACTCTTTCCTAAGCCAACCTGCACGGTCTCTTGTCAGAACTATGACAGTAACCTCCTCTGGTCTCCTCACATCCACGTTGGCACCCTGCTGTCAGTCCGCTGTCCTGTGGCAACAGCCAACGTTGGGGAACAGTCATGTTCCCTCTTTAAAACATTCGCAAGCTTCCAGCTTATATAGTCCAGAATCTTTGACACAGTCCATAAGGCCCTGCTTGAGCTAGCATTGCCTACGAGCCTCCTGCAATCCCAGTCATCCTCCCTGACATTGTGGCTCCAGCCACATGGCCTTTCCTATGCTTATAGTTCCCACTCCATGGCTCTGGCACATGTCCTCCCGGTCTTCAACTCTAATCGTTTCAGACTTGTCCAAATGTCACTTGCTCTGATATCCTCCAGTTTAAATCAGGCACCACTGCCATAGTCATTCATCACGCCTTTGTGTTTCCATAGAACAACTCTCAATTCACGGTGCTGGGTCTCCTCTTCTCATCATCAGACATCTTCCACTCACAGCAGACTGCCACCCAGGGGCCCTCCTCTGTGCAGTCCTAGATGCTGCTGGCATATGAGAGGTGCCCAGTGATCGTTGCTGAATGAATCAGTGAGTGACAGATAAATAGGAACATCTCCTGGAACTGGCCTGGAGCTCTGGTGACTCAGACTGGCTTCTTTAGTGCTGCTGGTGATGGGACAGGCCCTACTCCCTAGTGTGCAGCTGCTTCTGAGGTGTAACAATGAGTGTTCCTGCTTCCCATCAAAAAATCACTCCTCATGGCAATGTTCTGTGTGTATGTATGTGAACCCTTTTACTTTCTGCCTCGGAAGAATGTTTACTCTAAGAATTTCTAAGTAGACATGAAAGGTAACTCATCTGCTAAAATCCAAACATAGTTGTATTGACCTAGTAAAATGACATTAGCTTGGAATGTTTCAACAAGAGCGATTCATGCTTGAACACGTCTTTTCAGTTTACACTTTACCGCGGTAGTTTATAGTTGCCTTTTTTTTTTTTTTAAGTTGGGAAAAGAAAATACACATTTGAAAGTTAGTCCCTGCCCCGTTGAAAGTCCTGTATAATCTCTAAGTGCTGTGGATGATGGTTAATCAGGAAGAATGGCCAATGATTGGGTGTCACAACCTGTCACAACCAGGGTTATTCTGCTCGACTGCATAACAATCAGTGATATTCAAATACATAAACATGGACTGTGCTGTGAAACCCTTGCAGTGAAGGAAGGAATAACAAAATTGAGGAAAGGATGTTATATACCGTCACAAAAGCCTGAAGAAGCCACAAGGCATACTGTTGTACTGAGGCCAGTCACCAGCAGAAAGTTTCATTCTCTCTTGGTTAACAAAGGAAGGTTGCGAAAATTTCAAATCGTTTCCATTCGAATCGTCTTTCCAACTGTCTCACATTAACACAAGCATCTGAGTCAAGGTACATCTTGAAACCTCTGAACAATCACATTCAAAATCAAATCATAGGCTCTCAGAATAAAGTATTCCGCCCCCTCCCCCGCCCCGGATTGCAAAAGAGAATTACTGGACTCCAATGAAGACCTGGCCAAATGTTTAATTCCCAACAGTGGAATGTGATCGGTTGTTTGCCTGTGGTAGATATGTCACAAAACTATACACCATTCTGTAAATGAAGAAGAAAATGCTTCTTTGAGCTTTCCCCAACTGACCTCCACAATTCCGTGTCCCTATTCACACTTGATCCATGTTATGGTTATTCATTTATTCCTCTTCTACCCTTTAATGACACTCTTGATATTCCTATTTCCCACATTCTTAAATCCCAAATTGTGAACTGGCTGGTCTGTTGGTATTTTAACGTAATTGCCTTCACCGAGTCGTGTGATAATCAGCTTCAGGAAACCCTCCGTGGAAATGAACTAATCAATCGACAAGCACTTACCGTGCAACTCTGAGCTGTGAGGAAGGATTCTCTAGAAGATGAAAAGATAAATGCTTGAGCCCTATTCATAGCTCCCCAGGTACTTGGTGAGGCTCGGGTAATTGGGATAAAGGAAAGGGCAGAGACAAGAGGTGAAGAGATGTCCCAGATTACAATTGTAATGACTTGAGTTTATTTCTCCCAGTTCTTCTCTTGTATATCAGAATCTTTTGAAGATCTTGTTAAAACTCGTGTTCCTGCCCACCACGCCCCCCACAGCCCTCCAGAGATTCTGACTCAGTAAATCCTAGATAGGGCCCATCCATTTTCATTTTTAGAAGCTTCCTAGTGACGCTGTGGCTAGCAGCCCGACCACACCTTGAATAGAACTAGTTGAGCTGGTTCAGCCTAGCCAGCCAATAGCGGGAACTGGGTAAGCCCAACCAGCAACGAGAACTGGTTTAGCCTAGCCAGCTAACAGTGGGAACGGGGTTAACCCAGCCAGTAACAGTGGGAAGAGCTGACCCGTAATTTCCCTCACCCCCCTCTTTGGCCACTTTTACAATAAACCTGTGTTAAGAACTATGAAATGACAGTGGAACCTTTAGTCATGTAACCCACAGCATGGTGGGCACGGAACTCCAGATACCGCATTCAGTGGTTCAGGTAGCGCTTAGGCTGATAGGAGTAGGAACTTACAGAAGCTACACTGGGTCTCCAGACTCCCAGAATCTGAAGAGGTAGGAAAGGACAAGATATGGCTGAAGAGAAAAAGCTTAACTTTTTCAGTAAGAATGCCCTTCACCAGCTCAAGGGTACAGCTCTGGGATGCTGCTTAAAATCAACAAAGAGTGTGTGTCGTCATCCGTGTCCGTCCGCCTTGGAGGAGCTCCTTGGGTAAAGCGTGATGCTTGAAATGCAGGGTTTCACAGGGGGCTTCTGGCTGCCCTTGGGTAAACACCCCACCAGGTTTCCAAGAGGTCCTGTCCTGCTGGCCACCCACTCTCTCGATTTCCCAGAGAGCCTCTGAAAAGCCTTTTCCACCAGCAAGAGCATGCTTGTCAGAATTTGGCTAACTGGGAAAACATTTGTATTGCTCATTGACCCAGAGTTGCACCTCTGCAATTAGAATCGCACTTTGCTTTGTTTTCCCTGAGGGGAAGCGGTTGCCAAGTATTTAACAATCAGCTTCTAACAAGGCCGGTGTAAGGAGCAATTGATTGGGCTGGAGGCAAAACAATACAATTCAGTTTCAGACTAATCATCAGAGTTCAACTTTGACCCAGTTGTTCCAGAGATTCATTAAAACCCCTCCGCTTGGCTTGGAGTAAGGGAGTTTCTGGGTGCGTTGGGAGAGGGTCATTGCCAATGTGGGAAAACAAAAAAACAACATGGTTCAGCAATTTGGAATATTTTCTTTACTCTCACGGGATCAAAAACAAAAATGAACAAACATTGTAAATCTCCACAGTAGGTTCTGTAA
This sequence comes from Nasua narica, assembly GCA_028533885.1. NCBI lineage: Eukaryota > Metazoa > Chordata > Mammalia > Carnivora > Procyonidae > Nasua > Nasua narica. Next base: position 117,914,054 of record CM052802.1, read on the forward strand.
TTAGAAATGAAAGGTAGAGGGGCGCCTGGGTGGCTTAGTCATTGGGCGTCTGCTTTCGGCTCGGGTCATGATTCCAGGGTCTTGGGATCGAGCCCCACATCATTGGGCTCCCCGCCTGGAGGGATGCCCTGCTTTCCCTCTCCGACTCCCCCTGCTTGTGTTCCTGCTCTCACTGTCTGTCAAATAAATAAATAAAATCTTTAAAAAAAAAA
>CM052802.1:117914765-118070616 GCA_028533885.1 Nasua narica
TCCTCTCATCACTTGGTCTTTCCAGCCTGACCATCCAGAAGTTACCTGGAGACCCACAGTGAGTTACCTTGTTAGCATAAAATGTCTGGGCCGGCCAGGAATAACAAAGACGTGCCTGTGACTCAGGAAATTGCAAGGATACAGTCTTTCCTTCAGGACAAAGGCCAAATTCTTTGGGTGTTTTTCTTCTTTAATTTTTTTTTTCTTTCTGATGGTAGAAAACAGGATATTGCATACTGTTTGGAAAATAGGAAAAGTATTGAGAGGGAAATAAAAAGCGTACATAATCCTACACAGTGATAACACTACTATGAATATGCTGGCATATGGTTTTAGCAGTATTTTTGCTCTGCATTTTAAACACTGTTGAAGCTTAGTTGATAGATTTTTTTCATAATTTGTTAAATTTATCCCTAAATGTTTGATGTTTGGATGCTGTTGTATATAGTATTTTAAGAAACTTCATTCCCCAGCTACTTATTTTTTTTTTGTAGAAATGTAGTGAAATTCTGTATATCGACATTGTCCTTAGAGTTTTCCAAATATGTCATCGTGTTGCCTGCATATAAAGTTTTACTTCTTCCTTTCCAACCTTCATTTTTTCTTCGATTCCTTTTCCTTCTCTCCTTTTCCCTTTCCTTGTCCTGTCCTGTCCGGCTTCATTGTGCTGGACACTAAGGATATTTTTTTGGTATGATTCCATTTTTTTTTAATTAACATATAATGTATTTGTTTCAGGGGTACAGGTCTGTGAATCATCAGTCTTACACGGTACACAGCTGTGCTCACCATAGCACATACACCCTGCCCAGTGTCCATCACCCAGCCGCCCCACCCCTCCCACCCGCCTCCCCTCCAGCAACCCTCAGTTTGTTTCCTGAGATTAAGTCTCTTATGGTTTGTCTCCCTCTCTGATATCATCTTATTTCATTTTTCCCTCCCCTCCCTAGGATCTTTTGTTTTGTTTCTCAAATTCCCCTTTCAGTGAGATCATATGATAATTGTCTTTCTCTGATTAACTTATTTCACTTACTAGCATAATACCCTCTAGTTCCATCCAAGTTATTGCAAATGGCAAGATTTGGGGGGTTTTTTGGGCTGCATAACATTCCAGTGTGTGTGTGTGTGTGTGTGTGTGTGTGTACCACCTCTTCTTTATCCATTCATCTGTTGATGGACATCTAGGCTCTTTCCATAGTTTGGCTCTTGTGGACACTGCTGCTGTAAACATTGAGTGCACGTTTCCCTTCGAATCACTACTTTTGTATCTTGAGGGTAAATACCCTAGTGTAATTGCTGGGTCGTAGGGTAGCTCCATTTTCAACTTTTTGAGGAACCTCCATACTGTTTTGCAGAGTCACTGCGTACCTGCTTGCTTTCCCACCAACAGAGTAGGAGGGTTCCCTTTTCTCCACATCCTCACCAACATCTGTCATTTCCTGACTTGTTAATTTTAGCCGTTCTGACTGGTGTGAGGTGGTGTCTCACTATGGTTTTGATCTGTATTGCCCTGATGCCGAGTGATATTGAGCACTTTTTCATATGTCTGTTGGCCATTTGGATATTTTTAAAAGCATTTGATAATACAGTACAGTATTAAATAGAAATAGTGGGAGGTGTGTGTCTTTGCAGTGCATTCCTGATCTTAGGGTAAATGTGTCCAGGCTTTCACTGTTAAGTATGATGTTAACTGTAGGTTATTCACAGATGCCGTTGTGTTAAGGAAATTTCCTTCAATTCCTGCTTTTCTACAAGTTTTTTTAAAATCATGAATGGATGTAGCATATTTTCAAACATTTTTTCCACTTTTAAGATGATTATTTTTTCCTTTTTTCTGTTAGTGTGATGAAAGACAGTTGAATTACTTTTGAATGTAATATCAACCTTGCATTTTCTGGGATAAATATTTGGTCATGCTGTATTATATACTTTTATAGAGATATGGCTGGATTTCTTAAGGATTTTCATGTCTATGATCATGGGAGATACTGGTCTGTAGTTTTTCTGTAATGTCTTTGTTTGGTTTTCCCATCAGGGTCAAACTGAACTTAGGAGCTTAGGAAAACTATCCTTCCCTTCTATGTTGTGAATTAGTCTGTGTAAAATTGTTATTATTTCTTCTATATATATTTTACGGAATTCAGCAGTAAAGCCATTTGAACCTGGAGTTTTTTTTGTAGAACAGGTTTCAATTTCAAATTCAATATCTCTAGTAGATATAGGACTATTTTCAATTTCTCTTTCTTCTGATACCATTTATAGTGATTTGTCTTTCAGGCACTCTATTATTTCATATAAGTTGTTGGATTATTGACCTAACATTTTTCACAATATTTGCTTATAATCCTTTTTAGTTTATTAGTCTATTGTGTCTATAGTGATGTCCCTTAGTTTTACTTTCATTCCTGATATTGACAATTTAAAAAATTCCTGATCGGTTTTGCTAGGGGGTTATCAATTATACTGATCTTTTCAAAAATCAACTTTTAATTTTATTGATTTTTGCCTCATTTTTGCTCATTTTCTTTCTCACTGATTTCCAGTCTTTATAATATCCTTTCCTATACTTTTGTTCAATTCAGTTTTGCTTCTCCAGTTCCTTTAAAGTGGGAAGCTTCTATCATTAATTTTTCCCCTAGAATATAAGCATTTAAAGTTTTATGAGTTTTCCTTTAAAGACTTTTTCAGCTACATCCCACAGACTTCATAAGCTATATTTTCAATATAATCCAGTCCTAAGCATTATCTAATATTTCTTATAATTTCTTTTTGAACCCATCTCTTACGTACACTGGTATTGTCTACTTCTGTAACATGTAACTATTTAAAAAATAGGGGCACCTGGGTGGCTAAGTCATTAAGTATCTGCCTTCAGCTTGGATTGTAATCCCAGGGTCCTGGGATGGAGTCCTGCATTGGGCTCCCTGCTTGGTGGGAGGCCTGCTTCTCCCTGTCCCACTCCCTCTGCTTGTATTCCTTCTCTCGCTCTGTCTCTGTCAAATAAATAAACAAAATCTTTAAAATAAATAAATAAGAAATAAGTAAATTAATAATATTTTTGTTTTTGACTTCTGATTTAATATCACTGTAGTCACAGAACATACTCAGAATGATTTTAACTATTTTACGTTTATCAAGACTTATTTTATAGTCCAGCATATAGAATATCTGGATCGATGTTTTTGTGTCTTTGTTTTAAGATTTAATTTATTCATTTGGGAGAGAGAGACAACAGGAGCAGGAGGGACAGGCAAAGGGAGAAGCAGGCTCCCTACTGAGCTGGGAGTCTGACATAGGGCTCAGTCCCCCGACACAGAGATAATGACCTGAGCTGAAGGCAGATGCTTTACCACCTGAGCCAGCCAGAAGCCCCTTTGGGTCAATGTTTTATGCGCCCTAAAAAGAAGTATATTTTGCAGTTTGGGGTCAAGTATCCTCTAAGTGGCATTTAGGTCAAGCTGGTTGATGATGATGTTCAAATTTTGTGTACTGTTACTATGTTTTGTTTTACTTTCCTAGCAAATACTGCAAAAAGAACATTAAAATTTTCAACTAAAATTATGACTTTGTATATTTCTCCTTTCCATACTGTCAGTTTTTAATGAATGTGTTTTGGAACTCTGTTGTTCAGGATTGTTATATAGCTCTTCTTCAAAAATTGACTTATTTCATAATGTAATGGCCTTCTTTATATCTGGCACTATTCCTTGACATGAAGGTTATTTTGCCTGAAGCTAATAAAGCTATTCTAGCTTCCAAGCATTGGTGTCTGAATAGTTTATCTTTCTTCTGTCCTTTCACTTATAGCCAGTCTGTATGTACTTACTTATTTACTGTATTTTTTGAACATGTAATGGGTTTTATTAAGCAACTCATGAATTGGGCAGCACCTCATCTAGCAAGTAGACAAATTTTCTTTGTGTCTTTATATTAAAATGTGCTTTGTTTGTAGTAGATAGCATATAGTGGGTCCCTGCATTTTAGGGTATTTTTTCTTGTAATTATCAGTGTGGTTGTATTTAATCTACATTCTTGCTACTTGTTTCCCACTTGTCCCATTTGTTATTTGTTCCATTTTCCTACATTGCCTGCCTTCTTTTAGACTAATTGTTTAATCATTTGTTTATTAGCTATATTCCCTTGTTTTAATTATTGATTCTTTTTATTGCTCTGGGATTTACTATATTCACTTTTATTTTTTCACAGTCTATCTTTACTTAATATGGTGCCACTTTATATGTAATGTAAGAGCCTTTATACAATAAACTTTCATTTTCCTTCCCAGTCTTTGTGCTACTCTTAAATTATATTTTATTTCTATATGCAGTATAAACTTCACAATGTATTTTTATTATTTTTTTATAGTTACCTTTTAAGTAAATTTAAAACAGAATAAGAAGTTTTTCCACTTTGTTAGTCTTTATTCTTTTGTGTAAATCTGAGTTTTATCTGATAAAATTTTCTTTGGCCTAAAAAAACTCCCTTAATATGTCTTATAGTGCAGTCTTGCTAGAGATGAATTTGCACGTCTTTTATTTATCTGAAAATTTCTTTATTTTACCTTCAATTTTCTGGGATATTATATCTGGCCATAGAATAACAGGTGATGGGTTTATTTTTCTTTTTGCAATTTAAAGATATTATTCCATTGTCTTCTAAATTGCCTTATTTCTGATAAGTCAGAGATCATATTTTTGTTCACCTTTATGTATTATGTCTTTTTGAATGGTTACCTTTTTAAAGACTTTCTTATTAACTAGAATAATTAATTATAGTGCATCTTGGTGTCACTTTTTAAATATTTATCTTTCTTCAAGTTTATTAAGCTTTTTGGATCTGTGGTCTTATTCCTTTATAGCTTGTTTTTTTTTTTTTTAATCAAATGTGGAAGAATTTAACAATTATTTTTACAAAAATGATCTGCACCTTCCCCTCACACTTGTCTTTTGAAACTCAACTTACATGTGTGTTAGGACATTTCATATTGTTCCATAGTATTCCTAGGCTCTGCTCATTTTTTTCAGTCCTTTTTCATCTAGTTTTTCAGTTTGGATAGTTTCTATTCCTATATCTTCAAGTTCACTATTCTTTTCTTTTGCATTGTCTGATCTCCGTTTAATCCCATCCAGTGAAACTTGTAATTCAGATATAGTATTTTTCAGCTCTATGGGTCTTTGTTAGTTCTTTCTTGTGTCTGTCTTATATCTTAAAATTTTCTTATATCTTAAAATTTTCTCAATTTCTCTTATGTTTATGTTTCAAACACTTTCCAGTCCTTGGCCATAAATAAAATATTTTTTAAATCCTTGTTTGCAAATTCCATCATCCCTGTTATTCCTAAATCTGTTTCTGCTGATTGGTTTTCCTTCTCGTTATAGTTTACAATTCCCTTTTTTATTTCCCTAGTTTTTGATTTAATACAGACCACTATGCTCTGATGTTGTTGACTGGATTTTGTTTTATTCCATTCTAGAGTACCGAGTTCTGTTCTAACTAACAATTGCTATTTGCATGATCCTTCCAAAGGTTGCTTTTTAAGTTTGTTTTGAGTGGATCCAGGGTAGTTCTTTTCGAGTACGTGTAGCTCTTCTACTCAGTCCCTCGGGAGTCTGAACAGAATGCTGCAGGTGTTCAGTGAATTTTCTCTATTCTTAACAGTCAGAGTTTGAATGAGTCCAGCTTTCTGTAGTCTCTCTTTCCCTGCAAAATGTACTTTGCTCAAAAGCTTCGAATCTTAGCTAACAAGGATTAGCTGTTCTAATTTTTTGAACATGTAATGGGTTTTATTAAGCAACTCATGAATTGAGCCCTCAATTGAGCACCTCATCTAGCAAGTAGACAACTTCTCTTTGTGTCTTTGTATTAAAATGTGCTTTCTGTTCTCATATCACAGCTGCCTCAGCCTCCCTATTGCCTCCAGTCTGTTTCTTCAATTCAACAGGACCACTAAGCTCTACTTGAAACCCGTATCTCTGGACCACACTCTGGAAAGTGCCTTCAGACAGGAAGCTGGGGAGAGCATGGGGAGATCTGGAACTGGGGAGATCAAACAAACCTCATTTGTTTTCTTTTTCTCATAGATCACAGTCATGCCCTGCTTGTCTGGACTGTCCAAAAACAGTTCTTTTCTAAGTCTTATCTTCACTCTTAGTTTTTTACAGTCAAAGGCAAATCTGGTTACTCTGTCATAGCTGGAAACTGAAATTCTGCTCTTCCTGCAAAGTTCTGTACCATATTTTTTTCTTTTGCTCTCTCAGTCTTTTAAATGTTTTCCATGCTCTTCAGAAATTCTTTAAATGACTGGAGAGCAGTCCTTTGAATAGATATACCATCATTTGCATAAGAATCCCTCATAATTTACATAAGCACATAGACCTCAGTTGTGCATTAATATTAATGTACTTTTATTATTATTTCTATAGGATGAAATGAAATTACTGCGTCAAAGGAAATAGAGATTTGCATGGTTCTTTGCACAAATTACCAAATTGCCATCCAGAAAGATTATTTTAGGTTAAACCCAGCAACACTATATGAAAGTATGCATATCTCCATGACCTTGCTAGTACTGGATATTAAAATATTTTTAAAATATTCAATTTAAGTAAAAATTGATATCTTATTGTTGGAATATCATTTGTCTAGAGATTCATTTATTTCATTATTGCGGCACTTGAATTTGTATAACATCTCTTGGCTGTTCACATTTGTTTATTGAAAACCTACTAACTTAAAATATGTATATGTTTTAAAATATCAATAGTGGAGAAGTTCTTACAATGAGAACAGTCATTCCCTGTCCCATGCCTCATCATGCCAGTTTCACTGCTCAAAGAAACCAAGTTTTAACTCTAGATTTCTAACTTAGATCTTATAGTGTTATTACTTCAGTTACTAAATTTAATATTTACTGTTTACTTCCTACTGTTTTAGGTTAGACTCTTAATCCTCTACCTTCCTTTCTCCATCCTTCCAGTATACTTATATGGTTAAATTGGTGAACAGTATTTATGTTTGTGGGTCTCGGTAATGACATTCTCTGTAGAGATGCTACAGAGATATTACAGCATATTATTACAATTCTCACTCTTGCAGAGCTTTTTTTTTCTCTTCCTAAAGTATTTAGTTGTTTTTCGTTATTTTTATCTTCCTGTAATATCTTCCTTAAAACAACTTTCTTTTTTAGCTCTGGCATATTTATATTTATTGAGTGGTCTCATTTGCTGTGAGACTGCCTTATTTTCACCTTCGTGTTTTAAGTATAGGATGTTTACTGTCTAGATCACCATTTCTTTCATCAGGCGACTTTAGCTGTTCTCTGCCTACATCTCATTGTTTTCTAGATTCCACACTTTTACTCTGTTTTTCAGTAGCTTTGCTGCAGCACTTTCTAAAGTAATTGTAAAGAACCTCACACACTTTGTTGGATTTTATTTATTTTTTTTAAGATTTCATTTATTTATTTGACAGAGAGAGAGAGAGGGAGGGAGGGAACACAAGCAGGGGCAGTGGGAGAGGGGAAGCAGGCTTCCTGAGTAAGGAGCCTGCACACTTTGTTTTATTAAATATGGAACTCCAAGTTCAAATCAGTTTTTATGAAAATCTGAGGATATTATTATTTTGTAGCATTGAGTAGTTATGAGAAGTCGAATGCATTCTGATTTTTATGCTTTTGGGTATGGCCTTTCATTCTTTGGAATATCTGGAGATAGTGTCTTTATCATTGATGTTCTAGAATCTCCTGATAGTGCACCTTGATATTCACTTTGCATGGCATCCAGTTGGCATTTTCAATCTAAAGACCCTTGTCTTTCAGCTCTGGGAACTTCTCTTATATTATTTCTTTTAAAACTTTACTCCCTTTGACTTTCTTTGCTCTCTCATTCTGGAAATTTTGTCAGTCAGATGTTAGATTTCAGTGATGGATTCTATCTCTTTATTCTCTTATTTTCCATCTTTTGTCCTTTGTTTCTAATATCTTAGATAGTTCCTTGACTTTGCATTCTAACTCATACACATATGACTTCATTTGTTTCAGTTATTTTTTATTTTCACGAGCTCTTTCCTGTTTTGTTTCTTCTTTATAGCATACAGTTCATCTTTACTCGAAGGATATTTTATGATATTCTTTCTTGTTGGTCTTTATCTGTTTCTCCTAAGACTAATTTTTAATTTTTGATTTATTTGTCATGGTATCCCTCTTTCATATAGGAGTTTTCTTTCACATTGCAAGTGGCCACTGGCTATGAACTTATATTTAAGAGTGAGGCCTTGAGACTTCGACTTCCAACTGTATTTTGGACTAAATTCTCTGAAGGACTCTCCTGCAAAAAGAACAAAAAACCAATTGGATCTTAGATGAATCCTATTATAACACATGCTGAGTTTTCAGGAAGTGACAAAAATCTTTGAGTTTCCCTTCCCTCCATAAAGCAACCACTGCAATCAAAATTAAAGACCAGGGGCACCTGAGTGGCTCAGTGGGTTAAAGCCTCTGCCTTCGGCTCAGGTCATGATCTCAGGGTCCTGGGATCGAGCCCCGCATCGGGCTCTCTACTCAGCAGGGAGCCTGCATCCCCCCCCCCCCCTCTGCCTGCCTCTCTGCCCACTTGTGATCTCTCTCTGTCAAATAAATAAATAAAATCTTTAAAAAAAAAAATTAAAGACCAAAAAGCCTTATGCTGATACCTGGCCAGAATCTGTTGAGTGCAATGAAAAAAATGAAGTTATCATGAAAGAAAATACTGATCAAAGGCAGCAACAAAAAGATATGTTTAAAAATTTCTGTTAAGGGGTGCCTGTGAGTGGCTCAGTTGGTTACGAGTCCTACTCTTGCTTTTAGCTCAAGTCATGATCTCAGGGTTGTGAGATCAAACTCATGCCGGGCTCTCTGCTCAGTGCAGATTCTACTTGAGATTCTCGCTTTGCCCCTCCGCCTGCTCATGTTCACTTGCCCTCTCTCTAAAATAAATAATAAATTCTTTAAAAATAAAATTAAAATATCTGTTAAATGTGAGACTTACAAATGTATATTTAAATAGCTCGTGGGCAAAAGAATAAATTATAATGGAAAGTTGAAATACCTAGAACAAAAGATAAATTAAACACTGCATATTAAAACATTTGGAATGCAGGGACGTTCATAGCCTTAAGTGTTCCTAGAGAAGAGAACAGAAATTAAAATATCCAGTTTAAGAAACTAAGCAAAAGAACAACAAAATAAATCTGCAGAAAGGTAGAAGGAAGGAGATTCCAAAGATACAGAGACAGGGATTAATAAAATAAAAAAGTTAATAATATAGAGGATCAACAAATAGAACCACCAGATGAGAAAAAGTGCGTAAATGAAATGAATGAGGGACAAAGTTTAAAAAGGTAATGAGAATGCAGTGCACACCTTTATGGAGATAAGTCCTAAAATGTAGATGAAATAAATTCATAAAAAAATAACAAAGCTGATCCAAGAATAAAAGCATGAATAAATCTATAACCATTAAATAAGATGGCTCGATAGATAAAAATCTTTCCACAAAGAATGCATCAAGGATTTTAAAGCAAGTTTTACCAGACTTTCAAGAAACAGATTATTATAAATTTAGCAGATTATTATAAACCTTCCTTTCTCTTCGAAAGCAAGGAAAAAGGAGGGATACGTGCTACCTGATTCTGCTGGGCTAAGTTCATAATTCACACTAACAAATTACAAGATAAAATACATGGGATCAGTCCAGTAGACACAGAAAAATTATGGCATGAAATTTAACATCTACTCACGATTAACAACAAGAAAAACACTAGAAAGGGAGCTTCCTTACATTAATAAACCATACCGACAGCAACAAAAACAAGACCAAATAAGGCCAACAGGAATAAGCATCATTTTTATTTATTTTATTTATTAAAGTAAGCATCATTTTTTGTAAGCATCATTTTTAATGCTGAAATGTTAAAAAGCATTTAAAATCAGGAACAAAAATGCCCACTATTCAGATCTTTATTTCATCATCTTACCAGGGACCCCAGGCAATGCATTAAGTCAGGAAGATTATATTAAAATTATAAGATTGGTGGAGTGCCTCGGTGGCACAGTTCATTAAGCCTCTGACTTGGTTTTGGCTCAGGTCCTAATCTTGGTGTCATGAGATCGAGCCCCACGTCAGGCTCTGTGCTCAGCATGGAGTCTGCTTGAAACTCTCTCTCCTTCTCCCTCTGCCCTTCCTACTCCTGCTCTCCCTCTCAAATAAATCTTAAAAAAAATTAAGAATGGAAGGAAGAAACTGTCACAGTTCGCAGATTATATGAATTTAGGTAAATACACATCTTACAGACTAGTTATTAGAAATAACGCAAGTATCGACCAGGATAAACTATAAGTAACCACATTCCAACTGGATACAAAGCAATAAAACTATATTGATTTTGGAAAAACAGAAATACTAAGAAAATCCGAAAAGGAAAGTAAAAGATCTGCAAAAACATTTTGCTCTCAGATATGCAGGGCGCAGATTTCTGACCCTGCAAGTAGCTGAGCGCTAGGCCCAGGTTGCTGGTACCCTTTAGGCTTGGCTTCTGTGCGCTCCCCAGTTCCCAGAAGCCGGGTTGCCCTGATGGCTTCACTTTCTCCCTCTTCTCTTTGCCAGGAGCTGTTTTAATTGCTCCCATGTCTTGGCTCAAGAACAGAAAGACTACAGTTATTTTCTTTCCAAAAACTCTGTGTTCCCTTGAGACCTCTCTGAGTTCCTGAAGTCTCTGGAGTGGGGAAGCCATCAGGTCTGAGTTCGTCCCTGGAGCTGTTACAGGTACATTCACAGGACTAAATGTTGGCCTTTTCAGGTACAGGTAGCTCCCTTCTGACCTGATCTGGGGCATCTAGTTAAATGTCCCCCCAGCCCTCTGGGAAATGTTATTCTATTAGAGAATGAGAGTATCCAGATACCAAAAGTGTTAAGAAATAGCAGGAGGATGTTTCATCACATGATACACTGAGTCTTGGGAACAGTAATCCAACGGGTTTAGAATTAGAGAGTCATTTCTCTTGCTGAGTGGTTTCCAACTGGGGCATTTTTGCCCCCAGGGGACTGTTTGGCAATGTCTGGAGCCACTGTTGGTTGTCAGGGTGTGAGGGGGTGGGGGTGGGCGGAGGCGCTCCTGGCATCTGCTGGGGAGAGGCCAAGGAACTTGCTAGACATCCTAGAATATACGGGACAGCCCCCAGAGCAAAGAATGGCCTGGCTCAAAACACCAGTAAAATTAACAACTCATCCCAAAGTTACAAATCTCAACTGTCATCACAGTAATAACAGTTAGCATTTATTGAGCACTTAGGATATCCCAGTCGGGGTGCTAAATAAATTGCATATATATATCCTCAGGGAACCCTCATAGCTTCCCCTGTGAGGAAGGTACTATTTTGGTATCTACTTTACATCTGAAAAAAAACTGAGCTTAGGGAGGTTAAAAAAAAAAAAAAGGCACGTAAGATTACTCAGTGACTAAAGAATAAAGCTAGAATTCAAACTGGTCTCTCTGACTCCAGGGCCAGACCTGGCAACTAAGCTAAACTGCTTCCAGAGTAGGGCCAGTGCCCTCATCCTACAGATGAGAGCCTATGGGATCTCGATGGAGGCTTGTTCCTCTTTCAGTCCTTGTAGTTGAGTCCTCTAATGATGTGGGACACATTTAGCCCAGAATTATTTTTATACTACTAGAGAACTGTTTGGTTGGAGACCTAGATATCTATTTAATTGTCTTACCACTACTCGACTCAACATAATAGGACCTCCCTAAAGCCATACAGCTGGTTGAAGGTAGAACTGAGAGCTGCCCCCCACCCCATCACGCACACTCACAGGTATCAGGCTTTATGGCACTTGATTCTCAAGGAATCCCTTCTAAAGCTACACCTTCTCCCTTCTCTATGCATGCCTTAGTTTGGGTTAGCTCGAAAGCAGAGCCTGAGACAAGGGTTTGGGTGCAGGTTGTTTATTTGGGAGGTGATCTCAGGAAACAGGAACGAAGCAGAGTAAGTCAGGGAGGAAGAAAAGCCAATACGAGGTGTGTTATTCAGGTTGCCACTGCGAGCAGTGAGAGCTCCCATCCCACATCTTTAAATCCATGCCTTCCGAGCTATGCTTGCACTCTTGCTGAGTGTAAAAGGGCTTGGGGCAGGTAATGGGAAAATGCAGATGCACGCTGCATGCCTGAGAAGGGGTGATTTCAGGGGAAGTGGGTTTAGCACCCATGGAACTGCCCTCTGCAAGTATGACTGAATTCAGACTTGGACCTAAGGGATATGAACCCACTACCAGTGAAGGGTTCACCAAGCACACTGGTGAACCAGCAGGTGCACAGCGATTTCTCAGCTAAGTTTGACTATCCTTCTGCTTCACAGGAATAGGAGATGTGCTCGAGAACAGGGAGCTGTCAGGGTATGTGGTCCAAAGTCCCCCTACGGTGGGTGTGCTATGGCCTAGACCTCCTTCTTGACACATGAGCTCTCCACTTTTCCCTTTTAAAAAAGTGCTTGAATTACCTTTTTTAAATAAAATTTCGAGACAAACATAACAACAAGAGGTAATCCTTATGGCTCCAGTTCCTCATTGCTGTTCTCGAGGAAGCTACTCTTGAGGATAATGTTTAACTAGATTGAAATTGGAGAGATGTGCTCTAAATTAGTCCATTTTTACCAACCCAGCACACTGCGGAGTCCGGCGGCTGCATCCAGAATGACAAGTGCAAGCTGGTTATATACCCCAAGACAGGCCAAGAAGGGAGAGACATCACATCCAAGTGCAATTATGAAAGGAGAGTCACGTGACGTAAGGAAGCACAAGACTCCTCAAGTGCACCTTTTTTTTTTTTTTCTTAAAAAAAGTAGCCAACGCTCGTAGAGCACTTACCATGCATTAAGTCTTTTAAGGCCCACTTGAGAAAATATTAAAGTATTTTAGAAGACAGAACGGTGTTTACTTTTAGGGAGTTGGGAGGGGGAGAGCCACGGGGGAGTCTCTGGAGCTGGCAGGGTTCTCTTTCTGATTTCCAAAGGGTGGCCACAGAGTAGGGCTCTTTATGATGAGCAATGCATTCAGCTGCGTACACTTTTTTGTAAGTATGTTTTTGTAGTTTAAAGAAGGTAAAAATATTGATAGTTTGTTGAACTGTAACTTCTGAGGAGGAGGGAACCATGACAGACCTTTCAGCCTGCTCTTTGCATTCTCTCCTTGCATCCCTGTGACCGATCGAGTAGATGACAGTGATGACAATGACCCATTGTCAGAGGAGGAAACTGAGGCACACAGAGGTTAAATGACCTGTCCCGGGGCACACTTCTGGCAGGAGGCAAGTTTTGTTATTTAGACCTGATGCTTTCGCTTTTCAGAGGGTCAGAGCTGGCCCATGGGCGTCAAGTGCTCGACAGCCTCTTGGTTTATTCAAAACTGGAGCTAGCCTGCACTGGCTCAGTTATTCACTGACTGGGCCTTGGACCCTCAGAACCTTGAGACTCAACGTGACAAGGGCACAGTGCCCCCCAGGAGGAAGTCAGCCGCCATGTTGTTTCAGAGCAGCTGATATTTTGCTCCAGAAACCTGCCACTTTCCTCAGTCTCTTGGGTTTTTCCTTTAAATTAAAAGGCGCCAGTCAATCTTAGTGGTAAAAACAAGTGTTTCATGAAGGGGAGGCAGATGCAAAAGGACCTCCAAAGGCCAAAGGCACTAGAAGACTGAAGGGAAAGGGCCCCAAGTCCAGCTCCTTGAGAAGGAGTTTATTAAGGCCGTCCTGAAGCATGTCGTGGGGGCCTCAAGATTGAATAGATCTTCCTACTTACCCTAAAACCTGCTTTTATGGGGGTGCCTGGGTGGCTCAGTGGGTTAAGCCTCTGCCTTTGGCTCAGGTCCTGATCTCAGGGTCCTGGGATCGAACCCTGCATTGGGTTCTCTGCTCAGAGGGGAGCCTGCTTCCTTCTCTCTCTGCCTGCCTCTCTGCCTACTTGTGATCTCACACTCTCTCTGTCAAATAAATAAATAAATAAAATCTTAAAAAACAACAACAACAACACAAAACAAACCTGCTTTTAAGGCCCTGGAGGCTGGGAGTGCAGGCTGAGGGACCTCTGGGAGAAGAATGAGAACAGGTGTTGTCAGTCATATCTCCAGGGCAGATCCAGGAGCTTACGCCTAGAGGATGTGCTTCAGGCTGTGGTTAAACGGAGGGAGAGACCGGGGGATTGGGGTGCTGTGTTCCAGAAGGCTTCAGATCATAGAGAAGGCGTTGCAGTGGAATGGGCCAAGATAGCCTTAGTCTGGTTCACACTTATCCTAGCACACTTGACCCTGGTAAGGTGCCATGTTCAATGGGTTTTTGGGTTTGATTCCAGTTGACCTTCTTTTCACCTTACGTCAGGTCTGATCATTTCTTTTCTTTTCTTTTCTTTTTTTTTAAACTTGGGCTCTTCCTCAGTACTGATATCGTGTTGGATGTGTTTGTGCAATGGATATCTATGAATAATCTTGGAAGACTATTAATAGAGGGTAGTAAATATCAAAATACATCCTTTGCTCTTAAAGGGCCCCAATTCGAATCCCGGTCGACATCTGACAAGCTCTACTCAACCAAACAAGCATTTATTCGGCATCTGTTTTGTGCTCAGTTAGCACATGTTGTAAGTTTCACAAAAATGCGCTCTTTGGTCAGAAGATGGGATATACTTGAATGTGTGAGTATTTGAAATCCTACCGAGCTAGGCTTTTGAATCGGTGCGTAACATAATTTTCCGTAATTCGCCTTGTAAACTTAGCCCATGTGTCTCCTAACACTTTCTTTTATGTTCAGTTCAGCGACTGTAGTGCTGTATCCTTCCGTCACCCTCTGGGTATTGTAATCTTTTTTTAACCTTTTCCTTTTTTATTCACCCTCACAGTACCTAGCACAGAATTCTGCACCTGGTGAGCAGTCACCAGATGTCTCAGATAAATTAATGCACACTGTAGCCTCTCTGTTGAACTCTTCATTTTTATGAGCATGAGGATAATTTTAAATATTCGTGCCGAATGTAAAATCTGCTATTACTCTCTTCCTTAAACCAACACGTGGTTCTCAGGGCTTGTCCTAGAAGCTACATGGACTCAAACAATTCAATATTCAGTCCTTTTCTACCCGTGCATTAAAACCTTACAGAAATATTTCAGACTTTTCTAAAATGAAGAAGGAAAGTGAACTGAATGTGTTGATCAATTTTTTGCCTTATATTTTTACTGCCCAGAAGCATCCAGGCTGTGTGTGAAGAATTATATATGCTCCCCCAGTTACGCTCAGGTGCTGTGGCTCCCTTCCCGTGTTTCAGAAAGGCCAGAATGGAGGCTTTGGTTTTGGGGAAGCAAGGTAATCAAGAAGCCACTTGCCTGAGATTTTTACCCAAGCCCTGATGGTCTATTAAATAGTATCCTTTTTCCTGTCCCTCCATGTGGTCGCTGCTCTGATGTGTGTCCCAAGGCCCCTTCTAAGAAGGGCAGTATGGTACACGGGAAAGAGCCCACCACCCCTGGAGCTAGAACCACTGGGGTTTGCACCTCCGCCCAACGATATTTTAGACTCATTGTTTTAAAGATTTATTTGAGAGAGAGAGAGCGCGTGAGAGCACATGCAAGCAGGGGGAGGGACAGAGGAAGGAGGAGAGAGAATCTTCAGCATGATCCACACCCAGCATGGAGCCTAGCGTGGGTCTCCATCCGAGGACCCTGAGATCATGACCTGAGCCAAAATCAAGAGTCAGATCCTTAACTTGAGCCACCCAGTTGCCCCTCGACTCATTCTTTTGATACTGTTCCTACAGTGCTGAAGCTTGGTTGCTTCGTCTGTAAAATGGTAAGCAGAGTACTTATAATGCTAGGTCATAGTGAGGGTACCTAGCCAGGATGGGCCCTGAACAAACATTTCTTCTCCCCTTGTTGGAGAGTTTTTAAGGAATCTCTGTCTTCATTTTCAAGTTTTCTCTGTTTTTCCTAATTCCTAAGGGACAGAGTAGTTTGTTTTTTTTAACATCACTTTTTTTTCCCACCGGCGTGTTTTTCAGATGGTAGAAGATAGAAAATAAGGCTTGCTCATGAGGAGGAAAGCAACGCTTCCAGAGAAATTCCAGGGTTAGGCAATGTGTTTGTGAAAACCCGGGAGATTCGTTTAAGCTTGTAACACTTGGTGGGGGGGCAGGCGCCTGGGTAGCTCAGTCGGTGTAGCATCTGCCCTCTGCTCAGGTCATCATCCCGGGGTCCTGGGATCAAGCCTCGCCCTGGGCTTCCTGCTCAGCAGGGAGTCTGCTTCTCCCTCTCCCTCTGCCTTCCTCCCTGCTCCCACTCTCTCTCTCTCTCAAGTAAACAAAATCATTAGGGGAAAAAAAAGATTACCAATTTCATGATAACCAATCACTTAGAACACCACGGTCCTGCTCATGTGGAGCTTTTCAGCGCTAAAGTGAAGGTTCCCCAAGTTGGAGAAAGTTGATGCTGCGTGAGGCACCTGGACTAGCTCCCTGCACCTACCTCACCCCTGCCCCCCTGCATGTCCCTGGGGGCAGGACAAGCGCTGGAGGAAGAGCCCCCCCCCCCCAGCCCCTGCCTGCAGTTTGTAGGACAGGGCTGCTTGCATTTCCATCCCTACTTCCTTCCAAGTAGAAGGTTCCCGCCCGTCGTGTACTGAAGCATCCGCCCTCTTGATCTCAAACACCGCACCTTGAGCTATGGGAACACTTTCAGCAGTTCGAGGTTTCCGTGAAATCACGGCACTTTTCTTGTCTGCTGTTCACTTTTGCTCCAGTCACCTTGGAGGTATCTAAACTTGTACAGAGAAACCCAAGCGGTGAGAAAGTGTGCTGGAGGGTTTCCACCGCGTGGAGGCAGCCGCGCCAAAGCTAAACCACCACCGTTTGCCGACTTGCGCGCTGAAGATGCGCCTTCACAGGAAGGTCAAGTCCACTTGCGCTGCGAAATAATAATACCTGGCCGAGGGGCCCATGGTCGCGTGGCGCATCTCTCATCTCAACTTCTGGTTCCTCTTGATTTTGGAAGTGCCTTTCCCCCTTTCCCCCTGGGGAGAACCCTTCCCCTGGGCAGTGTCTCAGGCGTACAGATCTTTTTTTTTTTTTCCTTAAAATTCCATTTATTAACTTGAGAGAGAAAGACACACACACACGCAAAGATAGCTACAGAGAGCAAGAGGGAGCTGAAAGTGCAGAGTGGGGAGGAGAGAGAGAAGCAGGCTCCCTGCTGAGCAAGGAGCCCAACTTGGGGCTGATCCCAGGATCCTGGGATCATGACCTGACCTGAAGGCAGATGCTGCACCGACTGAGCCACCCAGACGCCCCTCGGGAGTACGAATCTTTTATGAGTTGTTACCATATAGAAAGAGTCAATGCAGAAATGTAATAGAGGACTTCCTCCACCTCTGCAATCCAGTTTCCTAAACAAAGCTCCTCTTCTCTCCTCCCTCCTTTCCCCCCTTCCCATTTAGTGATATTTTTTTAGTTTTTTCCCCAAATACGTTTGTTTTATTTTTTCAGTGTTCCAAGATTAATTGTTCATGCACCACACCCAGTGCCCCCCCTTCCCCAAAGGAAAACAATCCATTGAAACAAACTAGGAAAAGCGAAAACTCTGCAAACTCGAACCACGAGGCGCCCTGCCCCGGCGTCGCAAACCCACGCTGCTGAGGTCCGACGTGTGGGCACGGAGAGTTAGTAGGAAAATGATGACCTTGAAGGAACTCTGTGCACACTCAGGAAGGCCTGCCCACCGAAGCGTGGTGCTGGCCTGCTTCCAACTTCATGGGCGGGGGTGGCGAGGAGCCGGCGCCAGAGCAGGGGGAGGGTAGTGGTTGGGAGGAGGCATGACATGGGGAGCCTTGGTTTTCTTTCTGCAAGCCGCCCAGCACAGAACCGTGTTTCTTCTCATGTAGACAGCTGTGTTCATCTCTTGTCATTTAATTCTGCGGCACCGGGAGGGCGATCCCGCTGAGGACACCCTCCCTCGCCTTCCCACCACCACCCAGTTATGTGTTGGGAATCCCGGGGGTGGAGGAGAGACAAGGCATTACCCCTAAGGAGTTACATAGCCCTTGTTCCTGATGTCATTTTAAAGTACCGTTGGCCTCTCTTGGAGAAAACTTTCCGGGCGTTGTGGCATCGGTGTGGTCCTTCCCCTCCACATTTTTTTAACTCTGATGAGTGGCCGGCAGTTGAACATCGTGAGAAAGACCCAAGTACTTTCTAACCTAAAGGGTGCATCTGTGGTATAGACAGACGGCTGAGCAGAGGACCTCAGTGTAAGGCAGGCTGGTGTTGCCTGAGGCCTTGGGCAGCCCCCGGGAAGAATTTCTACTAGTTCCAGATGGCTGTTTTCCTGGTGGGGAAAGCAATGCAGCAGAAAAGCCCAGGGTGCTGGGGGGGAGCCTGACGGGGGAGATGGTGTAGCGCCCAGCGGTCAAGGGCACCGGCTTCCGAGCCACACTCCCAGTTCTGTCACTTAATAGCTGGCTCATCTGGGGAAGGTGACTTAATCACTCTGTGCTTCTTCTGTTTTCTCAGTAAAACAAATCATCGTAGCTCCGTCACAGGATTCTTGCGTAGTAAGCTCTATTACAGACGGAGAATCTTATATTATTGATCATATGATATGTAGTCATTAGGTAAGCACATATAATACTATGTACAATATAATGTAACTATATATTATAGCTGCTAGCTATTAGAGTAGCTATTATAATATATGTATTATATTATAATTTGAGGCTCAGTGGCATGGGGCCTAATATGCCAGTTTAGTGACCTCGCCAGTCAGTTCATTTGCTGAACAGCGGGGAGGCTCAGCAAGGGCTCAGGGCATATTTTACATGATCTGCCATGTTCTCAGAGGATGACTCTGGCAGCAGTGTGAAGGATGGGGGGTAGAGGGGAGGCTGGCAACAGGAAGTCCCAGCAGACGCCTCCTTCGATCAGGACAGAGTGCCAGAAGGGCGGCCACGGGGGCCGCGGAGGCCCGCGTGGGAAGCCGGGCCCTGAAGAGGTGACGGAGATCATATAAACCAGATTTTCCAGCGAGTTGATGAGGGAAGCAGGAGAGAGTGCATTCAGATGCCCGTCATATAGCGTGAAGCCCAGGGCTCCTGCCGGCTTTAAATGCGCGCGCGCGCGTGTGTGTGTGTGCGTGTGTGTCCACATACAGAGTGTTGCGAGGAACATCGCAGGCAGAATGGTGGCAGGCCACATGCTGGTGCATTTGTCCCTGTGTGATGCAGAAACAATCTGTCCCTCAGCCCCGTGGCCACGAGTCCTCACCGAGGATTCATCGCTGTGTCGAAATATTTGCCAGCACTTTCGAAACAGTGAACAATCCGATAACAAAATCCCTTTGAAAAAATTCACTTTTAAGAGTTTTGGTAGAGAAGGATTTTATTTTTACCATCTAGGCGTCTTGTGTTTTTGCAAGTTTTTAATTAGGGTTGCCGATTAAACCCCCCCAGTACATCTTCAGCTTATATATATATAATCAGGTGAAGTATATAAAAACGCCCCTGAAATAAGGGGAGGATGTGGGGGGCTTCCTCCAAACCTGATCAGAGATGAGCTTTGTGATAATCATAGAAACAAAGCTTTAAAAGAGGGTGTGTGCTATGGTGAGTGCTGTGAGCTGTCTAAGACTGACAGTTCACAGACCCGTGCCCCTGAAACAAATAATACATGATATGTTAACAAACAAACAAAAATACGTGTGCGCACAGCACTGGCTCGCAGGGTGGGACTTCCTGACAATGTCGAACGGCCTATGCATCGTTGTACTCGAATACGGGACTTTTACTCTAGACATTTGCTGCACTGGTTTATCAGAGTTGTATACGAATTAGAGGGATAGTTATTGACCGTGGGGGGTGAGCACGTGGTACTGATCTCTCTACTTTTAAATACTTAAAACCTTTCCCATTCTTTCATTTTTAAGGAGAATTAAACTTTTGGAAACGAGAAAATACTGTTGAGAACCGTGGCCTAGCGAGAGTGTGATGTCATTTCAGGGCCACTGGACCACTGACTAGATTGACTCCATCCGTTAAGGTCGTTGCCTTTAGTCTTTTTAAAAATGAACAAGGGTGACCCGTGAGTTTACAAATCACCACTGGACAGTAGCGCATTTTAGGTGTCTCTGGTTTGCGTCGTTTTGCTTAATTAGGAGTCGTCTTAAAAGCCAGAGGCAAAGTTTGGGCCTCTGAGGAAATGGTTCATGGGGTGAATTTTGAAGAAGTAACACAAAGGAAGATCAAGAACTTTGCAAACTTCCCACGGAGCGTGGCCCCCAGAACTTGGAAGGAGGAAAGAGTCCTTAAAAGGTGAAAGAATGATTTAGATGCTGAAGACAAACGTTTCTTCTTTAATTTTACCTAAAGCTAGGTCAGCCTGGATCCAGCTCCCGGGTGTGGATAACGGTTTACAAGAGAATTTTATTGCTTTTTTTCCTCTCGGACTGGCCAGGTTACCACGGTGCTCACATGGGAACATTGGGTCTTTTCAAAATAGGGACGTCTTAAAGATGTCGAGGGAATCCAAATCTGCGTATTTTTACTATTGGAAGAACAGTGAGTACTGAGTGTGGTTATCATAGGAATATAAATGATGAGCAAGAAGAAGAGAGAAACTTAATGGATTGTCCCTCTCTCTCTCACCCATGTGCAAAGTGTTGAACTTGGAAAGGCTGATCATGGGTATGTTTCTCTTAAAATGGAAGAGCACTTAAATTTAGATCCTACAGCCAGCTCTGCTGGGGGAAAATGAAAGTCATGAATATCCTCCATCGAATCTGTCCTCCTTGCTGATTTGAGGGGGGATGGGGATGCATGGAGTGTTTTGTTATTGTTCATCTCCAAAATTTTGATCCACGTCTCAGGGTCCCCAACCATTCCTCTAAAACAGATCAAATAACACCAAGCTGAAGTAAAAAACAGTTTTGAATTGTGTGCTGCAAATGCTGGCCCCATCACACCTGTTTCGTTACCTGTGGCCCCAGCCAGGTGGAGGGCACTCGCGACAGGGCCGTCACAGTAGTGGGTGGCCGGAAGGCCAGGGGCGAGGGAGCTCAGGCAGTCCCGAGAGGTTCTGCTTCAAATTGTTGGTTTTCAGATGAAGGAAGTGAATTCTGACCTGAGGTCAGATAGATCTCAAAGGGGCAAGGGAGGTTGCCATCCAGAGTTCAAGAAGGGGGCAGGTCCTTCTGTAAGCAGATGACCTGAGGAGACAGAATGCCCCCAGTATCCAAAAGGCTGAGTCAGACCCTCATGAGAAAGATCCAGGGGGTCTGGGGGTGTTGAACCACGGAGAGCTGGCTCATGAGCAGTGACCTAGCCCCTGTGCGAGTCTCCCTCTCCGCAGCGTTTTAACCAGAAGCGGACCACTGGGACCTCGGGGTGTGGCTGCTGGGGCAGGGCCACCTCTCCAACCAGCTTGGGAGAACCACAGAGCACGACTTCCCGTACCACGCTTATTCCCTGAGCAGTGGTGTTTCCTGGGCTTCCAGTCATTATAAGCAGTTGTACTGTTTCATTTTCTTAAATGAGTCCGTGAAATAGTCATGTCAGTGAGCTCCCTCTCAGATGAAACCACTGGTGAGCCTTCAAGCATGCATGTGCAGGCTCGCGATGCCTCAGTCACTGGGTAAGCTTATCGTTTGCCCCGCGTACCTGTGGGCACCGTGGCCGTGAAGACGGTTCAAAATTTATTTTATTCTGAGTCCTCTATTGTTTCCTTTATATCTCTAAAGGCCTTTGGATTAAAGCCAAGAATTTGTGTCGGTCAACTTGGGTGGCCATAAGAAAAGACCACAGACTAGGGGGCTTCAACTCCAGAAATTGATTTGCTCACGGTTCTGGAGGCTGGAAGCCCAAGATCAGGGTCCCGGCACGGTCGTGTCCTGGGGAGGACTCCCTTCCTGACTTGTAGATGGCCGCCTTTTCGGTGTGGCCTCACGTGGTGGAGAGAAAGACGTAGCGCTTTGGTGTTTACCGTACAGGCATGTACATTATACATACAACTTATAGAAAGAATTTAAAATGGCTTATGTGTATGAAATTATAAACACAGACGTATCTAATCTTTCACGTACAGATGATTCATTATGCTTGAATGGCGTAGCATTGTTTCTCTGCGCTAGTCTTGTCCTCATCTTTGCACTGAGCGATCGATATAAATTATGGCTTGCTGATTTGGGGCCATAGGTGCATTCTTTCATGTTTGACCGAAGATGACATTACTCAGAGCTAGGGACTCTTACTCCCTCACTCTCTAAATGGTAGATGGCTTTAGCTGACAGCTACTGGAAATTTTAACTGCCACTGGCCTTCAGGAATCTCGATTTAGATGAACCCTGGCTTGATGGACACTATGGTGGGGAATTAGAACTGTCTTCTGGCTTCCTCACTTCAAAAGTCATTCCGAACTTTGAAAATATGTGTCATCTGTTAAAGTGCTTAGAAAACAGGAACATCAATACACCTTTATTAAAGTGTTAATTTCTTTGATTGATACTTTTAATCAGGCACCAGCACACAGTGTTATCTCTCTATAGGTAATCATGTCTCCATGTGATTGATGTCAGCTTACATCATTATGGAAATACCATAATGCTTCATTAAGCATTAGGAAATTAGGTGTTCTGTATGAGTGATTTTACCAAAAGATTATCTCTTCTGAATGCCTTAAAGAATTTTTTAAATCCATCTCAATAGAAGTCTCTTGAAAATCTATGCTTTCCCATTTCTCTTTAGAGCGAACCTAATTTTATGTTTTCTTGATGTTTCAGGGTTCTTATTAAAACATTTTTTTACCGTTACCATTCACTGAATGATGATGCTCACAAGGCCTAATAAAGAGTGTAGGACGACTTAGCCTATTGTCTTCAAAATCCCCTTCTCCGTCTCTGTTTCTGGAGACCTGCCTCTTGCTTTGTGATTTATGTTTCTAATCTGGCATGGGCTAGGAAACCAGACTTCCAAAACCCATTTAAATTGTGACTACAATTAAAGTAAACTAGCTAGGTGTGGGAGTTTGGGGGAGCTCTCAAAATGATGAACTGCATGAGTTTTATGCATGGATTTGTGCCATCCTTTCTACTGCCTGTGTTGCTTTTCTGGTTTCTGGCTAGCTAGCTAGCAACTTGAACTGCAGTTTAGATAAGAGAATGCTGTAGTGACTTCAAGTTCCGGAGAGTATTTTAAACTAATCCCTGGAGTCCTATGGAGGCAGTAATGGTTGACAGTATTTTAAAATATTAGTAAAAGTGAAATCCCTTTAATTTTAGATACATCAACATAAGGAACAATTATTAACTGAGTTTCAGAATCCTACTCTCATCGGATCATCTGCTCTTCCAGTGGTTTCTTTGAGTTGGGGGGGAAATGACACCAATATGGAAGACTTCATCCTTTAGCTTCAGCTCACAATTGGAATAACTTTTATTTTTCTTGCATATTTTCGTTGAGCAACCATGAGCTCAACTCCATTGAGACAAATTAAAATTTTAACTGAGCCTTCTCATTAACCGGTAACGTGAGGCTTGAAAGGGGTTTAATGACCTCATTAGAAAATTCATCCAACCTGTACTTTTAGACAGGTGCATTTTAAAATAACTTTTTAGGTGCATTCTAAATTAACAGAGCCTAGTATAGGTCTGTCCACGCTGCCCCTGTTATCCGAAAGTACAGCATTCTCGTGAAACCTTTTTATAAGCCGGAATGGCACAAAGCAAAGAGGTAGTTACAGTTGACTCTTGAACAACAGGGGTGAGGGGCACTGACCACCCCCCCCACATGCAGTCAAAAATCCACATATAACTTTCAACTCCCCCAAACAACCACAAATAGCTTCCTGTTGACTGGGAGCCTTATCAATAAAATGAACAGTTGATTGACACATATTTTGTATGTTGTATATGTTATAAACTATATTCTTAAAATAAAGTAAGCTAGAAAAAAAGAATGTAATTGAGAAAATCCTAAGGAAGAGAAATACATTTATAGTGCTCTACTAAGAGTACACCGGTGAAGTTCAAAGCCATATTATTCAAGGGCCAGCTGTACCATTAATTTATATATTAACATTTTTGAGCATACCTGGACTCCCAAAATAACCTCTTTAGGCTTTTACGATACCTTGGGACCCACCTTGCTAACGGACACACAAATGAACACAATACAACCACTCATAGTTCAAAACTCTGGCGGCTTGATGCAGAGATGCTGGGTGTAGTTCCTGGGACAGGCACTTGGTGGCGCCACTCTTGATACTCAGGGCGCACAGGGCCTCTGTAACCCCTCGCTAAAAAAAACAGGCTAAACCTTATTTTTGCTTTTGGCCTGTTTTCTTTCTTTTTTTTTTTTTCCAAAGTGAAAATTATCTTTGGATTTCTCTCAGTTAACAAAAACAGGTACTAACGTAGGTCTTTCCTAAAAGTGAAGCGGCATAATGTGAAGTTTCAAAAAGCAAGGGATGCCTAAATGCTTTAAACAAAGCCAGTCCCATAAAATTCCCATCTCAAATTTGTAAGCTGAGACTTGGATTTTTTTAAATCCTTCTTTCCTTTACAGATCTCTTTCTTTGGGGTCTTGGTAGTAGAATAAAAAAAATTCTCTACCTCTGAATAAGTCTGTGTTTGTAAAGGCAGTGTTCGTAAATGGAGTATCTGTATAAGGTTGGAGTGTATCATTGCCTTATTTGGAAAATTAAACTGCCTTTCCTCAGCTGTGCAAATTAGGAAATGACAGTAACTTTGAAATGAACATGTAATAAGGTAAAAATTATGAATGACTTAGTAAATCCCACTAATTGTGTTATTCAAACAGTGGTTACACAACTTCGGGTGACATAGAGTACCTACAGGAGACAGGATAGTAGTACTCCTTACCTACAGTGTTCAGAATACCGAGAATTTGTCAAAACCCAGTTTCAAGCAGCTTTGTTTTCTCCTCTTTAACTTCTGGTGAAGATTTTGCCTCCAGCCTCCTCACCGCGGTTGTCTCTAAGGCTCAGTGATTTCCCTTCTGTGGCTTCCCATTTAATTTCAACTCCCTAGGAAGCCCCGCCCTTCCATTCGTTGTGCCCTGACTCTGGTTGTGTCTTTGCTTCTGATTTCTTGTCAGTTCTCCAATTATATATATTCAGTTGACTGTCAACGTTTTCATTTGGCTACCCCAACTCATTCAAAAGATAATGCCACCTCCTCTATCCCACCCCTAGCCCAAAGCAGACACTCTCCCACCCAAACTTACCATCATGATGGGGGCATCACTCAAGTTCAATGTAGAAAAGAATTTAATTTAGGAAATTAGGTGCTTTTATCACTAGAAGAATGAAAACTACAATACAATACTGGTGAGTACGTAATCAGTCAGGTTGGTACACAGAGTAAACTGAGATACAAGGCTGAAGACTTAAGTGCATGATTGCAATCCCTAGCAAAAATCTTCAGGGTGGTGGGGAGAAGGTTGGATATCCGTGGCAGAAGTGAAAGAAACAGAAGAATCTTAGTCCCTATGAATAGAGGGTTCAAGAATAAAATTGAGAAAAGGACCGAGTTACTCTAACTGGGGTTCCATCATCAGAATATTTAAGCATTAGCCCTGACTTTTAATAGCAGATTAAGGACATATTCCTCACTCTATCCCCACAGCCTCACTGTGTGCCTAGAACATAGGATGTGCTGAAACCAAAACAAATTGTCCGAAGAAAGAATGAATGAAATATTCAGAATTTACTCATTGACTTGAAGTGGCAGACAGTTAAGATCTGTTGTCCTTCGGGGATCCTGTGAAATCCTATCCTGAAGTCAGAGGGCACAGGAGCCCTGGCAGAATCTGCCTACAGTGGGGATGAGTCTTCCATTGAGATAGAGCCCATTACTGAGATCTGTTCCTGGTATTTCTCTGAAACTGACTGTAGTCACAAGAGATGTGGACGCTACGTTTAATTTCTAGAACTCTCAATAAGTCAAGAACAAGGCTTATTTTTAAAAAAATTTCTTCAGTTAGGCAACCTTCCTGGGTCCCCTCCCTCTTCAGGAGCTTTGCACTATCACTTTACTATTGCTCGATAAAATTTGCTTGCTGCCCACCACTAAAAAAACCAAAGCAAATCTTCAGTTAGTGTTCCCCATTTCATAGCATATTCAAAAATTTTTTTAAAGGTTTCATTTATTTATGACAGAGATAGCGAGAGAAGGAAGACAACCACGGGGAAGCTGAAGAGAGAGAGAGAGAAACAGGCTCCCTACTGAGCAGGGCTCGATCCTGGGATGCTGGGATCGTGACCTGAGCTGAAGGCAGACGCTTAATGACTGAACCACCCAGACGCCCCTCCTGTTCAAATTTTTGAGAAATTTTGCCTTGATTTAATTTGGTAATGTGTGGCATTCTGCTTTAAAAATAATAATTTGGGCGCCTGGGTGGCTCAGTTGCTTGGGCGACTGCCTTCAGCTCAGGTCATGATCCTTGAGTTCCCACATCGGGCTCCCAGCTCCGCGGGGAGTCTGCTTCTTCCTCTAATCTTCTCTCCTCTCATGTTCTCTCTTTCTCTGTCTCTCAAATAAATAAATAAAACCTTTAAAAAATAAAAATAATAATTTATATGTCTCAAAAGTCTTCTCCACTTATTATACCTATTGAGTCAACCTGTTAAATAGTTTAAGGATTTATCTCAGTGATAACGACTGTGAAATCCAAAATCCTCTCCTGTTCTTTTAATAATACAGAAAAGAGCTTTCACAAAGCCCGTTGAGAAAAAGAAGTAGAACCCGGATGTCATTCCAAATTTGAGCTTTTTCGTATTTCCTACTCTTTTTTTCCCAAGTCCTTTTCAAGAACCATTTTAAGTAAAATAGTCCATTGGACACCACCGCCCTCAGGAAAAGAAGTTCACGTAGCCCCTTGCCACATGACTGAAATAGACATGAAGCTTTGAAGACTGACCCACATCCCAGGCCTCCGGTTCTTCTACTAGGTGCTCACGTACTAACCCTGTAACTCAGAAAGGGTTATAGTAACTTGGGGCGCTCGACGAGACCTTAGTTCTAGTTCTGATTAACTAGAGGAACTTCATGGCTCCTGAGATCATGGAGCTGAGCTCTGCCTTCTCAGCCCAAGTCCCACCTGGCTGCACCTGCCAGGTGACTCCTCCCCACCCTCTTTCCCATCACTTGGTCCTTAGTCAATCAGCCAGGGGCCCATGGCCTCATGTAGACCAAGGTCTCCACCCCCTCTGCCTCCTATACATGGTACATACTTAGCATACGTCTGTTCATGACGTTGTGATCCATGAGACAGTGACAACTGTCTTTATTTTATTATGGGGTAATAAGTATCTTTGGGAAGCATTAGAGGAAAATGAGCAGTTAGGAGTGCTGAGTTAATTGGTGGACAAGCTTTTGTGCCCAGGATATCCAAGCTTAAGCCCGGAAACCGGAAGCATTAGACTTTGCTTTGATTTTGTTCTGGGTTTTTTGTTTGTTTGTTTTAGTAAATACAGAAGATAAGAAGTGAATTTTCAAAGCGTACCTAGAAACGGAGTTAATGGAATGGGCCTGCTACCTACAGCTAGTCAGCATCTTACCTATAAAAATATTTATTATTTGGTGACCAAGTTAATGAATGACCAAGGGAGTGAACTAGCTTTGGACACAGCCGTCGTATATCGGAAATGTCGACATAAAATGGTACTTCCGAGAGTTGCCTCACTGGTAGATTTAAACTACTTGGATTAAGTCATCCGTATATTTTCTCTCATCCTCTTTTGCACAAAATAAAAATAACACTCGGGTTTCTATACTCATTAATTCCCATGGTTTGCGTCATTACTACTTACGTTGTAGTAAGAGGTGGTGATACAACACGGGGGCCCCCTGCCCCTCCAAATTGGGAATAGGAGTGGGCGAATCTCTTTCTGTTGCCTTTCCCCTAAGCAAAGAGACCTCTCTCTCCGGAAATGGAAACGCAGAGGGCAGACACCAGGTGGTAGGAGAGGAAATACATCTCTTGGTCTCACCTGTGACGTGTTACTCAGAGTCTGCTGGGCCTCCTGGGCCCGAGAGGAGTGACCTGCTAAGGAAAATAAGAGGGTTTCATCTTCCCCAGGGTCTGAGCATTAGAGATGGAGCAGTGTCCTTTGACAGTAATATGGAGCAGTCATCACTGCCAAAAAGAAAAAAAGCTGGACACTAAGGCAGTAAGACAGATTTTATTACTTACTAGTGCTATGGAGGAGAGACCCCAGTGTACCCCAAGCTCATCTCCATGGAAACAAAAGGCAGGAGGCCTTTTAAACCCTGGGGTGAGCTGAGGGAAAGAGAACAAAGGGCCTTATGGGATGTGAGTATGCCATCTGTGTCTGCTGACTGGGTCTTAATGAAGTTAGGCTCCTTTCCTCCACAGAGACCAGGAGACAGGGGCTCTATTATTTATTTATTTATTCATTTTTTTAGAGAGAGAGAGAGAATGCGACTGAGGTGAGTGCAGGAGGAGAGGGAGAGAGGGAATCTTAAGCAGGCTCCATGTCCAGTGCAGAGCTTGATGCAAGGGCTCAGTCTCATGACCCTGAGATCATGACCTGAGCCGAAACCAAGAGTTTGCCACTTTACCGACTGAGCCACCCAGGCACCCCAGAGGCTCTGTCTTTGTTGATGCTTACATTTCTGAGGAAAAACTTCCTTAAGAAAGACACTTGTGTTGTGGAAGATACACTACACATCTCTAAGGGACAGAGAAAGGATTTTCTGTTGTAAGTTTTCTGAAGTAAATGCTCTTAAAAAAAGAGAGCTCAGGGCCTTCTGTCAGATGTTGGCCAGAACGAGCAGTAAGTTCCCTTGACAGCCTTGAGCTTCTTCAGGCCCCTGGAAATGGGACTAGAATCATCACCATCCTAGGAACATGGCCTTGAGCTCCTGGAGAGTATGTTAGTGTTTCCTCAAGTCTCTTATGGATCATTTGTGTTGAAAATTGAGTTCTTGTAGACCAGGATTGAAGGCTAGTCAAGAAGAAGTCTCAGAGACACCTCAGTACAGTTTAGTCAAGGAGAGTCATTGTCCCCACTTTGGGAGAAACTCCAAAGGGAAAACAAGATGGATGTCAGACGAACATTCGCAAGGCCACCCCCTAAGAAGCACTTCCTTCTGTGGTTCCCTTGGGGCCTCCAGTTACGTTAATAAGGAAAATGTCATTTCCTTAGACAACAGAATTTGTTAAGTGACTTGTGACTAAGGGTACAATTTCTGCCTGAGATTTTCTTCCTCATAAAGTCAGATATTAGCTCTTATGGCAGTTAGGATTTTAAGGTTACGGTGATTTTCACCTATCATAAGGTTTTTTAAATCAGAGATCAAAAGCATGAACATGACATGGGCCATTAAGTGCATTTTTTACATGAAGGCCACAATTTTATACTTAGTTTTAAAAGAAATCAGGTCAAGAGGCTTTGCCTTGCTACTTGTCTTTTTTTTTTTTTGTCACAGAAGTTGAAGGTGTTTCCTCCTTTAACCTGTGAGAAAACTCTGATTGTTTTTAAAGATTTTATTTATTTCAGAAAGAGGGAGGGATAGAGTGAATGAGCGAGGGGAAGAGCAGAGGGAAAGGGCATGTCAAACAGACTCCATGCTGAACATGGCGTCCAACATGGGCTCAGTTCCAGGACCGTGAGATCCTGACCTGAGCCGAAATCAAGAGTCAGCCACCCAACTGACTGTGCCACGCAAGCACCCTGAACACTCTAATTTTTAAAGTTCTTTCCCTTGGGTTTTCTACAACAGGGGTCAGCGGATTCTGACATACAGGCCAAATCTATCTCCCAGCCTGTTTTGTAAATATAGTTTTATTGGAACACAGCCCTCCTCCTCCATTTGCGCATTATCTGTAGCTACTGTGTAGAGCTGAGCAGTTTCCACAGAGACCGTGGCTCTCTGTCCCCTTGCAGGAAAAGTTTGCCAACACCTGCTCTACATACTCACAAACAAATTCTTTTTTCCATTATAAATATGTTTTCTGTCTATCGGAAACATGGACCCGGAAGGCTTAGAGAATCCAAACTGATACTTTTGGACTCAGTCGTATTTCCCTTCAACTTCCCAAATTTTCATTTGAGAGATTCAGCTTGAATGCACACCCTCGTTTCAAGTCCCAGCACAGCTTCAAGAAAGAGGCCAAGCACATGCCAGGCAGCCAGGTTTCCTCAAAACCTAGGAACTTTGGCTCACACATTGAAAGACCTTCCCACACACTGGAGGGAGATGCATCTCTCCTCTGTGAAGTTACAGGCCTTCCTTAATTGTGGAGAAATGTACAGATGAGTGTCTATTTTGAAAATAAAAACTGCAATAATAACAAAACTTTGTTTCTCTGAAAAATGGTAGAATCCTTCCTCTTAACTTTCTCAACCTTTCCATAAAATTCATCGCCAGTGTTCCTCTATAGAGAAATCAAGTCTTATAATCCCAAAGGGTCAAAGGAGGTCTTAAGTTTGTGAGAGGATTTCTTTGACATTAGCTGAAGAATCAGCAACTTTTAGAGACACTGAAGCTCATGACCAAATATCCCATCTCTAGATCTTCACAATTTCCCTCTGTGAGTTTTGATGTCTTAAAACGAAGCTCATCACCTCACACCCGTTGGGATGGCTATTAATCAAAAAAGAGAAAAAGGAGAAAAAGAACCCAGAAACTAACAAGTGTTGCAAGAATCTGGAGATGTTGGAACTCTTGTGTATTATTGTTGGAATGTAAAATGGTGCTGTCACCGTGGGAGACAGTGTAGTGTTTGCTCAGAAAATTAAAAGTAAAATTACCATATGATCCAGCAATGCCACTTCTGGTATGCATCCAAAAGAATGGAAGGAGGATCTGAAAGAGGTATCTGTATCCCCATGTTCATAGCAGGGCTATTTGTAGTGGCCTGGGGGGGGAAGTAACCCAAGTGTCCAACAGATGAATGGGTAAAGGAAATGTGGTATAGACATACAATGGAATATTATTCAGCCTTAAAAAGGGAGGAGACTTTGTCACGTCCTACAAGATAGATGAACCATGTTGACATCATGCTAAGTAAAATAAGTCAGTCCCCCAAAAGAGAAATACTATATGATTCCACTTAGAATGAGATACTCAGGGCACCTGGATGGCTCAGTCAGTTAAGCATCTGCCTTCAGCTCAGGTCATGTTCCCGGGGTCCTAGGATCAAGTCCTGCATCGAGCTCCCTGCTCATCGGGGAATCTGCTTCTCCCTCTATCCTCCCCCCACCTGCGCTCATTACCTACCTCTCTCTCTCCCCTCCAAATAAATAATCTTTAAAAAGGGGGGGAGGGAAGAATGAGATACCCAGAGGAGTCCGATTCTTAGGGAAAGTAGAATGGTGACTGCCAGAAGCTGGGGGCACAGAGGAATGGGGTGCTGTTTAGTGGGTGTAGAATTTCAGCTGTACAAGATGAAAAAGTTCAGGAGATGTGTTGCACAACAATGCGAATTTACTTAAGGCTACTGCATTGTATGCTTAGGAGTAGGAAAGATGCTAGATTTTCTATTGTGTGTTATTAGACTCCTGGTGTTAATAACGCTAAGCGGATGGCATCACCGAGCTCAGAACTTTGACACACACATGACAGAGTCCAGACAGTTTCTATTTAGAGTCTGTCTTCATGGTTTCGCAGCAGTTCGTTTATTTACCTAGTTCTATCAGGTGATGGAGTATTTTAATAAGGAAAACAAATCAAAGGGAGTTGATCGATCTGTTCTCATCACTTGTTCCTGTAATATTGCGTGGGTCCATCCTTGGGCAAGATTTTCTGTTAACCTGATGACAGGGCCGGCACGGCCCCTTTTATGGGGTCGCCAGGAAGAGAATGGGTTGATGATGGACGATTGCCTTTGGAACGCCACTGAGACCAGCTGGGTTCCCCTCCGCACCCCAGCCACGCCTGATCCCCTCACGCTCCAAGCCCAGACCTTCGCTAACATCCGCCCATCCCTGGGACTCCATCCCTACCACTGGGCAGCTGCCAGACAGGAACAGAGTTCCATTTGTGATGTCCTAAACAATCCGTCTCAAGCAAATGAGAGAAACTGAATTCTGCCGTTTTTGTTCGTGAAGGCAGGATTGTACCTTTGTCAGCTTCTACTGCGCATGCGACGGTTATTTGAAAAGAGGTGCAGAAATACCCATCAGAAACCGAACCCACAAGGCGCAGTCACAAAAGACGAGCTGAGAGACTGGGCATTCATTTAAGGGAGGAACGTGCTGCCTGCCACGTCTCCCTGCCTTGTCATAGCTGTGAGGACTGATGGCATTCCGTAGGAACGAGCCGTGCCTCGAGGAGAGCTTTGAGTAGCATTCTGCTTCCAGACCTTTCTTTTCTATTGCATATGTTATGAGATTTCTTCTTTTTGTGGTGGTTGTGCTTTTTTCCTTTTTTCCAATTGCTGTTATGACAAGTGTTTGACTTACAAGCCTGCTATTTAAATATTCTGGGATTTTTTTTTCCCAAGGATAATATCTAGGTCCTAACAGTCGATCCCCCCTCCCCCCATACAGATTAACAATTCACTTCAACTCTTTGAGGATAATGACTATTTCACCATATTGTTTTGTGGGGTTTTTTGAGATTTTATTTATTTGCTAGACAGAAAGAGAGAGCACAGGCAGGGGGAGCAGCAGGCAGAGAGAGAAGCAGGCCCCCCGCTGAGCAGAGAGCCTGATGTAGGACTTGATCCCAGGACTCTGTCTGGGATCATGACCTGAGCCGAAGGCAGACACTTAACCGACTGAGCCACCCAGGCTCCCCTCACCATATTGTTTTTATCATAAGTTGGCATATGCATGAAGTACAATCAAACCCGGTCCCTCTTTTCTGGGTGAGGCATCTTGCTTATCATACAAGAGGAGATTGAGACAGAAATGAAAAAAAAAGTTTTGTCTGCAGAATAGGGAGGGACGTTCCTAAATTGTTTTGGACTTTTTCTTAGATTGGGAAGATGTTGTTATTTAATTACAAGCAGTTATTATGCATTTCTTCTTCGTGAGCATTTCTGTTCTGCTTTGATGTAAAATTCTCCATCTAACTATTCCAATATGCACCTCAAAATCCATGACATATCTGCACATTCTTTCCTACATGATCCTCTCCACCTGAAGTGGTGATACGTGCCTTCGTGAACCTTTGTATACATGTGAGAGCATGAAATTATACATTGATCTGTGACTCTTTTTTTCCTCTGGCCAGGTTAAGTTTTTCCAGTAAGGAGAGCATGGCAATAGTAACAGTCACATGGTTTATGAGTTTTATGCCCAGAGGCAGTGTGCTTAGTACGTGAAACCTCACTCGATGATAAGTAAAAACGGCTGAATTTAATAAAATTATTAAAGAAATGATCGTGGTTTTTACAAGCTACAAGACTCTGGGAAATAGCACAAATCGTGTCTTTCACTCTTCTGTCCATCCGCGGCAGCCCATCCCTACAGGTTTGTGCATTCACGGACAGGCTGGAGAAGTTGTGAGAGGTATTCCTCATTCTTAGAGACACAGATGGGCGGTGGAATGGCATGGTTAAGCGTTCACACAGCTTGGGTCAGAGTCCATCTTTGCACTTTGGGCAAGCTGCTGAACATCTTCCTTTTCTGTGCAATGGAGATAGTATTACCAGCCTTGTAGAGCTGAGCTGAGATTTACAGGAAGTACTACATGGAAAACAAGCAGAGCAGCTCCTAATGCATAGTTAGGTGTGCCCATGGCAACAGAAGGGAGAAATCGGGTCTTTAACTCCAAATGTCCCTTTCAGGTAACATATCTATCTGCGTTAGATGTCTGACCTAACTGCATAGGTATAATTTTTTTTAAGGACTGATTGATTTGAGAGAGAGTGTGAGTGAGGGGAGGGGCAGAGGGAGATGGAGAGAGAGAGAGAGAGAGAGAAACCCAAGCAGACTCCCTGCCGAGTGTGGAGCCCGACATGGGGTTCCTTCTCACCACCCCCCCAAGATCATGACCTGAGCCAAAATCGAGAATCAGATGCTTAACCCACTGAGCCAATCAGGTGCCCCCACATGGGTAAAATTTTTAAAACTTTTGCTCCAAATTATTAGCTGACTTTTGTTCTGACTGTAGGTGATAAGGACAAATAAAAACTCTCCATCTAATGCTGCTGTCTTTCTCTGATTTATAGAGTGCCAGAGAAGTAAGATCTTAAAGCCTAAATGTTTTAGTACTACGTTTTTAAAGACTTCATTCAGCAGCGTTGATCTGACCCTGGGTAGAGGAATTAGCAGCGAAGCGGGGAAGCTGACTTCCATTACGTTGGCACCACAAAACCCTTGGAACAAGGGCGTGATTATCTTGTAGGTAACAGGTGGTAGCTGGAGTAGTAAGCCGTTCTGGGCAGGATTTCAGATTTCCATTCTTCACTGCCTTGGGCACTACACTTCGGTCACAGAGTGATCAATGATAATTAGGCGTCTGGAATGAAATACAGCACAGTACTATGCTTCCTACATCTTGAAGGAAAAACTTACATAACCAGCCCTAAATCGGTGCGTTCTCTTTTTATTCCTGGGGGGCCATGTTCGAGGCAGCAGGGAACACGGTGGAGATGTGAATTGTGGCTTGGTGCACAATCGCACAGAAAAATTAGGTGTTAGGACACACTTTGCTGCAAGTCACAGAAGCACGCCCCAAAGCACCGGAGCCTTGATTTCTGACATAAACACTTTCGTCACATTGCATCCGCTATAACTGGAGGGCCACCTGTTTCACGTTTAATAAAAACGGTTGTCCCAATAGGTGACCTATAGGTGAGGGGACAGAGCCATGGTTGTCAGTGGGGCTCAACGTAAATTATTTTTCAGATCTTACAGCTTGTTAAATCATGTTCTAGCGTGTTCCCATCCCAGGGGGCCAATAAATGGACAAGGAATTATTTCTTTTGTGTCTCGTCAGTCTCAGAAGAGAAAACTGACACTTATTCCATTTGAATTTGATCTGAAGTTTCCCTGGGCAGATTGGGGCTTAAAGAGCCAGAACGTGGAAACTTTCCTCCGCGCGCCCCCCAAGAGTGCCGAGGCTGATCCCCGGAAGATTACTTCCCCCCAGTCGCTTCTTCCTTGTCACTCAGTGCATCCTGCTTTCAAAATTCAGAATCCTTGCTCCTGTAAAATGACCTAAAACGTCCTGCCCCACAACTTCCGGTCCCCGCCCTGCAGCCTGGAGACTTGTGAGCATCGGGCACAGCCCTTCGACGCTCTTGTCTGACCTGTTTGAAGAAATGACCAGGGAAAGAACTGCAGCTTTTACTGCCTTATAATCACCCTTCCTTTCATTAACCGGAGATAGTCTGCTGGCCAACTGCATCATTTCATTATCCGGTGGCTGGGTTTTTTTTATTCCCCTTCAGAGACCACTGGAGCAGTACAAAAGGAAGCAGCATTACTGAGAAGGTCCTTTTAATGTCTTTATTTTGGAAAATAAAATACGTTGGGGGAAAAATGCATTAGGCGTCGATGTGCAGTTTAACAAGTGGTTATAAAGCAAACTCCATATAACCACTGCCCACGGCAGGAAAATCACCAACAGCCCCCGGAAGCTCCTCAATGTGCCTGCCTGCCTGCCTTCCTTCTCTCTGTCTCTTTCTTTCTTTCTTTCAAGATTTTTTTTATTGTGGAGGGGAGGGGAGGCAGGGGGTGGGGGAGGGAGAATCCCAAGCTGACTCCACGCCCAGCAGGAAGCGGAATGCGGGGCCCAGTCCCAGGCCCCTGAGATCATGATCTGAGCCAAAATCAAGAGTCAGACACTCAGCCGACTGACCTACCCAGGCACCCCTTGATATTATGCGTTTCTGATTGCAGTCCTCCTCCTCGCCAAAGGTAGACACCGACTCGATTTTTATTGTGATTATATCCTTGCTTGTATATGTAGTTTTCAAGGTTGGAGAGGCATCTCTAAAGCATTCGTTTAATTTTGCCAGTTTTTGAACTTTATGTAAATGGAATCGCGGGATATGTGTTTTGTCTTGCTCTTTTCGCTCAGGATTTCTTGTAAGAGTCATTCCTTTTTGTGTGTTTACTTTTTATTTTGAAGAATTTGTAAGAGAAATTGGGAGGATTATGTACTGGTGTTGTAATTGTTTGATTGCCACCTAATAGTTACAGAGATTTGGCCATATTTGTTGCTTTTTTTTTTTTTTTCCTCTTGAAGTGTTTTAAAGTTAATTACAGACGTTTTTTAAAGAGGGCATGGGGAAGGTCAGAAGGAGAGAGAGAATCTCAAGCATGGACCCCAATGAGGGCCTCGATCTCATGACCCTGACATCATGACCTGAGCCGAAATCTAGTCGGACGCTTAACTGACTGAGCCACCCAGGCGCCCCAATTACATTTCTAATCATGCATCTCTAAAAAATATGGGAAATGTCCTTTGTAACCACAAGATCCTTATCCTGCACAGCAAAACTAATAATAATTCCCTAATACCGTCTAATACCCAGTCCATGGTCGGGCATTTCCAGCTAACCCCAAGACACTTTTCTAGCTGGTTTGTTCAAACCAGGATCCAATCAAGATCCATAAAGGATGTTTGAAGTGGTTTTTAACCGTACACCTTGCAGCTGAGAATGAGTCTGCGATCCTGCCTTTTTCCCATACGCTTAATCAGTGGGCAGAGCTCTCGTGGGACCTGGCTGCGGGCACGTCACCCACAGGAACGAGGAAAACGAATCAGCCCGTCTCTGATAATGACACAGCCCTACTCCTGTGCTCTGCGGCTCCGGAGGAAATTGCACTGTCTGAATTACTTTCAGAAAGAAGCGTTCGATGCCAATTATGTCAAAGCCAAAAATATTATTGGGGGCAGATATTCTGCGGTGCTGGTCTGCTAAAGGTTAAACAAGTCTAGTTATATTTCTCTGGGGAACACATGGGAGTGGGGCGGCCTATCCAGGGAGCTCGCCGGAACCAGCTCCCGTCTCTATCAGCTGCAGTTCTGACCAGGACCTCAGGAGGACAGGCCGATGGATGGCCGGTCCCTTAGCTCGATTAGGATCTTCCTGGTCAGCCGTGTCTTGCTCGCTTGGTATTTCAAGACTTTGCGTTTTTGGTTGTGTTCGATTCCTTTGCCCGAAAGCTCTTTAGGAAGGAGCGTGGCCCTCTGTGACCCTGCTAAGGTAAGACAGGCTGACCTCCCTGCTTCCTTTCTACGGAAGAATACCACATCTGTTCCAAGTGATCTGGTGTTTCTTTAGACGAGCATTTCCCAGAAGATTTTCCTCCGAATAAAAGGCCCATAGTCTCCATAAAAGGACCGTCTTGTCCGATGAATTTAGGAGAAACACCGGGTTCAACAGCGTTAAGCTGGTTTCTTTACTGTGTGCCCTATTGTGCTAATGAACACTGATTCTCCAGTGATACATGGCATTTCCTCCAAATTATCGTTCTCGCAACCTTTTCCTCAGAGCATCTCTGGAGGTTACTGTTCTGCAGAACAGACTTTAGAAAGTGCTGATTTGGAGGACTTGGATAGAATCACGAGCAATAATAAATAAAGTCTCCTCTATCTCCTGGGTCATGAAGACTTTATCCAAGCTAGCGATGTAGCATTGCACAAGACCAGCGTCCGGGTTACCATGTTGGAGACGAGGAACTTTGTTCATGTGCCCCCTCCTCTTGGACTTCTGTTCATCCTGGAACCACGGGGAAATCAGGATCTGTGCATGTGACAGGGACTGTTACACCTTAAATTCTGTCTTACAGATGGAATTTCCACATGGTTTGGACTTTTAAAGGGAAAAAACTTCTGTACTAGTCAACGTCTCTGATTTTGAGGATCACTTGACCTTAATTTCTAAACATTTTTTAAAGATTTTTTTTAATTTATTAATTTATTTATTTTAAAGTGTGTGTGTGTGCGTGCACACGCACATGTGAGGGGGGGAAGACAGGAGGGGACAGGAGAAGGAGGAGGAAGAATCTCAAGCAGACCCCATGCCAAGCACAGAACCCATGCAGGGCTCGATCTCACAGCCCCTGAGACCATGAGTGAGTCAAAATCAAGAGTTGAACTCTTAAGCAACTGAGTCATCCAGGCGCCCTGCCAAAAGTTGGTTTTTTTTAATTTCGTTTTCAATTAGTAATTCAGGAAGCTTTCTTCAGATGATCAAGTAATCAAACCTTGCCTCATTATTCCACATTTGGCAAAATGGGTGGATATTCCCAGGACTCGAACATCTTTGTTGGTAAAAGGCACGATATCTGGTGCTCCTACCAATTGCTTCTAGACTAACATGAGTTCTCGAATACGTTGGCCATTCTATCTGAAACGAGACATTTGGAGGTGCATTCACTTCAACTTTCCCTTCTTTTTCAGTACAGCACTGAGATTGACAGCCTTGTCGCTTTGCTCATTAATTTCCTTATGAAGTAACCGATCAGCTGACATTTGCCATCTGGTTTTTCAAAATGGAAGATTTTCAGGTTTATCCTACTTCTTCTTCCTTGCCTTTCTTGCCTTTTATATATATTGTACATATCAACTTAATTCCGAAATCGTCTCTTCATCTTTAAAAAAATGAAAGCATTTCACGCCAAGATAGTGTGAATGTGGATTGATTATTTTGTACTGGGTTGCGTAGGTTATCGTTGTTGTTAATAGTTAGGTTAATAATCCCCATTGTAAGTCGAATGGGAAGCAGAGGTATGTTGTAGGCTCTTGAAGTTCATTCTGTTTGTCACGTGTAGATTTCTAGGCTAAATTCATGATCTCTGGGGTTGTAAAATTTCAAAGGGCTGAAAGCCACCGATTTTACATACAAGTTGACTATTTTAACAACCAAAGGCATAAGACTCTGCAGTGAGCTACTGCGAATTTCATCATTGCTCAGTTGTTTTTCCCACTTCAAATGTCTAGCTCCTCGAGAATGTAATTTAAAGGCAGCTAAGCAGGGAATTCAACGGAGATGGATTATCCTAGAGTATGAGCTGAACGGGTCCCTGCATCGGTCCTCTGGGTAGAACCAAATAACTTGGTCCAGCATCAATATTGCTTCCCCTACCTCATTTTTTTAAATGTTTCCTCATTTTTTTTAAATAAAAAAGCAGTACTTAAATGTTATGAAGCATATGTATTTTTTTCTTCTATCAGTACTGGGAACATATAAAAAAATGCACTGTCCATTGAGCACCTAGTGGTTCAGTCGGTTAAGTGCCCGACTCTTGGTTTCTGCTCAGGTCATGATCTCCAGGTCATGGGATCGAGCTCCGTGTGGGGCTCCATGCTCAGAAGGGAGTCTGCTTGAGATTCTCTCTCTCCCTCCTCCCCTGCCTCTCCCTCCCACTCTCTTTCTAAAATAAATAAATCTTTAAAAAAAAAAAAAAAGAATGTGCTACCCAGAAATTGTACATCTAGTGACATGTTCTGGAAAAATTCTTCCACCTGTTCACATGCATGCCGGAAAAAATATATTTACAGTACAAATGTTTGCCCCAAATTGGAAAAAACTTAAATTTCCATCAGTTGCAGATGGGTAAATAAATTTTTTGACACTTCTGCCCCATGTAATGGTATGTAGTATTCAAAGAGAATGAGGCACTTCTGTAGGTGCTGATGGGGAGAACTCTAAAGCATACTGATCAATGAAGGGGAAGAAAGAGTTATAAAATAATAGCAGAATGATCCCATTTATGTTTTTAAGAACTGCATTTATACATAGTGGGGGGTGAGTGGGAAGGTGGGGGCAGCAGGGGGGTGAAGAGAGAGAGGAAAACAGAAGGAAAATAAAGAAGAGCAGTAGTGAGATTTGGGGAGTTGTTTCGAGGGAAGGAAGGACGTTATGAAAAGGATTTTTCAGTGTATTTCTTAAGTTATTTACAGGGAAATACTTTCATCAATTTTCATAAATGAAATAAAAGCATTTATATGTGGGTGTGCACATGCACAAAATATAAAAAGGGAATGTACCAGTTATTTTAAGGATTTTATTTTAGAGGGGAGGAGGAGGGAGAGAGGAGAGCATCTCCAGCAAACTCTTGAGTGCGGAGCTCAACTCGGGGCTCGATCTCATGACCCTAAGATTATGACCTGAGCTGAAATCAAGAGTCATATGCTTAACCAGCGGAGCCCCCCGGTGCCCTGAGAACGTGCCAGGTTTTTTTTAACAAATTCATCCAATCCAGGCATTCACTAGGGAGGGCGGTCTGCCCAGGATGTCTGTTTTAAGCTCATCGATGTCAGAGAAGCATGGGATTCCTTGGCTTAGCACAAACCTGTGTGGCTGGGAGATGCTGGGGACCCGGCTACTGGGGACTGTGGCGTAGACCTCACTACTGGCTCAGAAGAGCTCCCGGAAGCACTTAGACGGGAACCACTCCCTCGTTAGCGTTGGTCTCTGGGCTTTCGTGGAACTTACTGCCGGGGATCCGTTCTTCACCAGACTCTGCCTTTCTAAAGCATTTGGTCCTAGGAGGACAGACTTCAGAACAAGGGGTTGGAACGTAAAGCTGTGGGAAAGACGCCTAGTTTTTCCTTTGTTGACTGACCACTGCGAGGACAGGTGTGTTTTAAGATGTTGGTCTTACTATTATTTAGGCATGGTGAGGCCAACAGATCAGGAGATGCCTGTCGTCAACAAGATGGTTGGGGGACGCCTGGGCGACTCAATGGGTTAAGTGTCTGACTCTTAGTTTCAGCTCAGGTCGTGATCTCAGGGTCTTGGGATCGAGCCCCATGTCCAGCCCCCCCACTCAGCACAGAGTCTACTTGTCTCTTTCCCTCCCACTCTGTTCCTGTCTCCACTCGTGCTCTGTCTGTCCTCTCTCTCTCTCTCTCTCTCATAAATAAACTCTTAAAAAAAATTTTTTTTTAAAGATGGTTTGTTACAGAGTCCAAGAGAAAGGGTCATGCCATGCCATGGAGGGCCATGTGGGGAAGCATCGGGGTTGGTCAGGAGGCAGAGAGAGTGGGAGGGAAATGGGGAAAATGTGGGCAAGAGCCTTCAGAGCATTTCCCACAGGAAAGAACGGACAGTGTAAGCAAGATCGCCTGGCTGGTTTGAATCATCTCAGCAGGCTCGGTGGCATAGGGACTATTTCCAGTTGTCTGGCCCCCAGGCCTGGGCTGATGAGGGCAGGTGGATAGTGGCCTATAGGGTAGGAGCTCCATGAAGGAGGTGGTTGGGGTTAAGGGCTCCGGGTCAGGTGGTTTGCGCACGAGAGGTATGTTTCCAGGCTAGTCGGGTACCGCCAGCGGTATGTGGCTAGCCCTGGGAGAGGCAGCCTCACCAGGATTAGCAAGACCCCCAAGAGTCACCCGAAACTAACGTAACATTGTAATAGACTTTATTTAAATTTAAAAAAAGAAAAATACACAAAGTAAAAAGACAAGTTAATAGACGGTGATAGAGATGCAACAATAATTATGCATCTCAAAGTTTTCTGCGTGGCTTTTATATTAAGG
Organism: Nasua narica; assembly: GCA_028533885.1. NCBI lineage: Eukaryota > Metazoa > Chordata > Mammalia > Carnivora > Procyonidae > Nasua > Nasua narica. The sequence goes on from CM052802.1 coordinate 117,956,249, forward strand.
CTGAGTTTGATGGCAAGCTTTGGAAGTCTTCCTTGGGCATCCTAACCTTTGATTATGGTTTCGGGCTATTTTTGGTACAGTAATTGAGAAATCTCTATTCATTTCAGGCAAGAGGAGTATGGGAAGCTTCCTTTTGCGTATTTGGATCTACTCAATTAATTCTTTGTCAGTCTATAAAAGCAAATCAGTAATCCCCCCCCCTTTCCTCTTTAGGCTGTCTCTTACGTTGGGCATATAATTTTAGACCAGATGTCCCTGCAGTAGACTTTTGCACATTTGCTGGCTTATGCGATTTTGTTTTGATGTTTCGCTTGCCACAGGACCTCCTCAAAAGCCTATTACACTGTTTGGCATTTACTGAAGCCTGGAAAATCGGTTCTTTTCTAAAGATCCACTATCTGAGCTGTATTTTCATTTTGGGGGGGAATTAGATCCTGTGCTTTTTCTATTTTGGTTCTGTTTAGAAATTTAGAAAAATGTTTTTTAGGAATTTACCTTTTTATGCTAAATTCCTAACCCTTTGATTTTAACATTGTTCTCTTGTTTACCATGGCCTAACGTTTATTTGTCTGTTTAGAAGTACTGTTTTTGTTTTTAACTGATGCTTTTGCCATTATGGAAATTTTCTCTCATGGTCCTTTTTTTTTCCATGTCCTAACAATTTTATGGAGATACCACTTACATACGATACAATTAACTCATTGAAGGCATATAACTCAATGATTCCAGTAAATTTAAAGAGTTGTACAGCCGTCACCACTGTCCACTTTCATAACCAAAATGTTTACTCTAGAACATTCCCAAGTGTGGTCTCTCAGATTTCTTACTGCCCTGTGTTTTAATAACTCAGTAACATTTGAGTGATCCTTGTGTTTTATATTTTCCTGTTTTAAAATAAGCCCTTACTTTTAAAAATAAATAAATAAATAAAATAAAATAAAATAAGCCCTTACTTTTTCTTTTATATAAAAATATTACTTTTTTTTTTTTTTTTTTTAGAGAATGAGTGAGAGCAGGGGGGAGGGGCAGAGAGAGACTCTTGAGCAGGCTCCACGCCCAGCTCAGAGCTTAATGCAGGGCTCGTTCTCACGAGCCTGAGATCATGACCTGAATGGAAGTCAAGAATCAGGCACTCAACTGACTGAGCCACCTAGACATCCCTAAAAATATTACTTTTTACCACACATGTCTCCTTCTTCTCTGCCACTTACTGCTATTTGACTCTAACAAGACCATTTTTCAGTTTTCTTTTTTTTAAAGAGAGATGACTTTGGGCTGTTAACTTCCATTTCCTGCATCCCAAAGGCCAGCAGGCATTGCCCAGTGAATCCGCTCACCGTCATGCCCTGGATCTCACCTTATCTGATTAATTCCTGCTATCCTTTGGGCAAATGAGGTTACCCATTACACCTTCTCTCTTCCCTGATGTGTTGATTCCCTTCCTCTGACTTTAACTTTTTGTCCTTTCTTCTCTGTTTTTCTTTTTGTCATCTTTGTTCTCCCCAAAGCCAAAGTTGTTGGAGAGGGCAGATCGGACCTCGTCTTGGCCCGCGAACAGGAAACCATTATGGTTGCTTTCTCCTGCGTCAAACCCTCCCCTGCCCAGTGTAGTAGTCAGTAGTAGACCGGGTCAGAGGATCTCAGTTGGCCTTCTGTTCCAAACAGCCCACTTAGCTTGACTTCCCGGGGCAGTGGTGAGCTTCTCTTTGACCGTAGTTAAACTTAGCTCTAACTTTGGAAGGGCTGCTAAAAATAAGACTGGAAGACGGGCATCACATATATTTTGTTAAAAGAGTGAGAAGAGAGTGCCCCAGAAGCAAGACTCTCCTGAGAATAAAGTATAATTATGCCATTGTACCATGACCTACAGACCCAAGTAAACTACTAATAAAATCACCTTCTGTTTTTAGAGCCTTGTGCCTTAGATTATATTTAGAGCTGGTACACATCATAACGGTCCTCACAACAATGTGGAATGGGAAAAAAAAAACGCATTAATGTCTCCTTCTTCTCTGCCACTTACTGCTATTTGACTCTGAGCAAGTCCGTTTTGCAGGGTCTCAGGTCCCTCTGAGAAATGAGAATGATACTACTTCACGAGATGTAGTGAGGATTAAGTTCAATAACATACCATGCCACTTTTCTCAGTATGATTGTGCATCCTCCGTGGGCACAGGGTTCTGTGCTAGGAAGTGGACAAAGCCAAAGGATAAAGAAGTCATCTCTTCCCAGAATGTCAATTAAACTTGGAAATTGGTTGGGGATGGGTATTTTCTTACTTATATAAGAACTGATCTATTATGTGTGCTCCACCTTAGTTCTTTTTTTTGAAAAAGACTTCATTTAAGAGAGGGAGAGAGAGAGAGCATGAGCGGGGGGAAGGACAGAGAGAGAGAAAGCAGACTCCCCACTGAGCGGGAACCCTGATGTGGGGCCCGATCCCAGCACCCTGGGATCATGACCTGAGCCGAAGGCAGACGCTTAACCGACTGAGCCACCCAGGCGCCTTTCCACCTTAATTCTTAAGGAAAAGCTCAGTACAGTAAAGAAATGGCGTGCTTGGGTCAGCCAGCTCAGCCCCACCCTCGGAGCCCCTCGTATCACCGCTTTGCCATTAGGAGTATTCCCATGGAAAAGTTTGAGAAACAACTTGAGAAAGCGTTTACCATAGTCCATGCCAGTGTGGCACGGTCTTAGTTAATCCCGTAGCTAATCCTTGTTTTAGAAAGTACACAGCTACATTCCCCAGCATGTGCTTGATAGCTCCTCTTAAGCATAGCTAGCACGGGGCTCGCCGTCTTCCCTACAAACCTGACTCTCAACCCGCACCCCCCGCTGAGTCATCAACACCGCCGTCCACTCAGCTATGCAAGTCAGGAACCAAGCAGTTGCCCTTGACCCCTCTCTTTCCTTCACATCCTTGACTTGACACCATGGCCACCTTGCCACCTTCGTGTGACTTGAATGCACCCTCTTCCCACATCTCCATCACCAGCATCCAGGTCCAAGCGACCATCATCTCTTGCCTAGACTGGGGAATCCCTTAGAACCAGTCTTCCTCCAATCCATTCTCCATGGTGAAGTGGGCACCAATCTCTGATGGTTTCTTCCCATTGCCCTTAGAACAATCCGGTCCGTGAGGCCCTACCGGGCCCGCCCCCCATCCCTCTGGCCACATTGCGAGTCCTTCTCCATCTGGTGCTAGTGGCTGCGGTGACATCGGGGGCTCTCTCTCACCAAGAGCACCATGACTCCTCCATCCGGAGTCACTGCCCAGTTTGCTACGTCTGGAGCGTCTCCCTCAGCCCCTACCTGACTGTCCTTGTCTGAGAGATAACACGTGTTCGTCTTTCAAACTCTGCTCGTGGTCCCTTCCTCAGAAAAGCCTTTCCTCATGACCCAGTAGCGGAGGTTACTGATCATACGTCTGGTAGAACGTGTCCCTTTAACAGGACTTACCTCGGTTCGTAATCACACATTAGCTAATACTGTTTGATGGCCATCTGAACCGTACGTTGGTCTGTCAGCTCTGCGACAGTAGGGACTGTCCCTTCGGTCACCAGTCCCTGGCGGCGTGCCTTTCGCCATGGGCAGGGGGTCTGTCCTCGTTGGATGAGCGCGGGGAGCCCGCGGAGGTCCGCATGGCTGAGTGGCTGGCCCCGGGAGCACCCACGTTCTGTTGAAACTTGCCGTCTCCGGCTGCCAAGCCCGTGGCTTCGCCCACCTTGCTGCGGATTCTTCCCTCAGTGCTGGGCCTCAGGTCCTTCCACTTCCGTCTGTGGCTTTGAAAAGCCCCTGAGAAACCTCATTTTGATTAAGGGAAATCCATTGAATGTGTGGTTCAATACAGGATTGGCAAAGCACCTCTTCTGTGTGCTTTCGGGGTAGCTTGATGCCACCCACGAGATCTGTTAACAAAGTCCTCACTTAAAAAGCCCTGCTTCGCCTCACCTGTTCGGTCTTTTCCCACTGTGCCACCAAACAATCTTTGCTTAAAAATGTTACAGGATTTGTGTCCCCTTCGTGCCCACTGTTCTTGGTCACGCCACTTCCAAGAATGAGGAGGTAGACCAGGTGAAGAGTGGCGGGCAGCAAAGCCAAGTTTATTGAGCGAGAGGCTAAGGCTCCTGGAGAGGGCGGGGGCCCGAGCGGGCTGCCCTCAGCGTTTCTAAGTGCAGCGGGCTTTCTGAGCTCTTTTGTGGAACCGTCTTCAACAATCAGGGTGCTGAGTCGTGCCAACCAGGGCTTCGGTCACATAGCTGTCTACCTATTAGGCTAATGTCTCTGTGCTGTTGGTCTTTCTTTGCTGACATCTGGGGGCTTAGGTCTTAGCTGCCCCTTGCCTATGATATTGACAAATGCTTTGCAGTTCGTTGTCTTCTTTTAGGACGTTTTGCAGCAGTCATTTCTGCAAAGGCTACAAGGCAGAATGTTGGCGCGTTCCTGTCTAAGCTGCACCTCAGGACGTTGGTGCTGTTTGATCTTAGCTGTCCTGACTCCGTATTTTCTCGTTGGGGACCCTGGCCCTGACCCCCTAACTGCCCTCCTCCTATGAACACAGACAGAATTTTCTAACCTAACTTTGTGCAGTTCTCTCCCCCTTCTCTGGGCGTTCCTCTTCTGCACAAGGGACATCCTTCTGCCCTCTGGCCCGCCCTTGTCATGTGACCATGTTATTTGGTGCATTTGGTATGAATTATAAAACTTCTACAGCCCCCCCCCCCCCAAGCACCATTCCAGTGATTCCCACTTTAGGGAACCTAAATTCCCACCTTTACAGCTTGACTGCCGTACAACCCTCCTGTCCCCACTTCTGTGGGTATATATATGTATCCGTTCTACTAGTAATATGTTCTCAGGAAGCGCTCTGGGAGTGCAGCCTAACCTCAGATTTATTTTGCTGCCTCACACCACCGAATTCATTATGAGTTAAGAGAGAGTTAGAATAGTTTTAAAAACAGTAAGTCCCAAAAATATATAAAATGTGATTTTTAACCTTGATATGACTGAGAGTAACCAGAGAGCTTTTCGTGGCAATATAGATGTCCAGGTCCCACCCAGACCTGTTAAGTCAGAAAGGCTGGGGCTGAGGCATCAGTGTTTTCTCAGACCGGCAAAGTGACTTGACCAAGGTCATTCGGCTAGTAAGTTACAGAATTGTAGTCCCTGTTTCCTTGCTTGCTTTCTAGCGCTCACTTGTGTTGTTTGGACTAAATTCTCCTGAGGGGTGTGTGTGTGTGTATGTGTGTGAGAGAGAGGGAGAGAGAGAGAGAGAGATTAATCTGTGTCTGAATTTGTCTACATAAAAGTTTCTTTATTTTATAACTGGCTTTCCCCCTCCCTGCAGAATAACCATGTATCCAAAGAATTTGGAGATTTTCAAGCTGACAAGAGCAACCAAAATAACCTCTCCCCTCCTCCAGTCAGTGTTCAGGCAGAAATGAACGTCTGAAGTCGGTTGGTCAGGGTGGCTCGCTGACTTCAGTGGGCTCTGCTGAATTCCCCCGCTTTACCTCGAGCCACGGGCCTGCCCTTGATGCTGCCCCTCACTTTTGCACCCCGGAGCTCTGTCTTTGCTCAGGTTGCCCTCTGTCATGCCCCCCCTGAACTGACAGAAACTCCCCATCTCCCCTCCCCCAGCGCCACCTGCCTGAGCCCCATGGAAGTGCATTTCCTAACTGGGCAGCTCCCCTCCTCGCTTGCCTGCTTGGCTTTGGAGCCCAAGAGAGGAAAGCAGTGGACGCCTGTCCCATGGGGGTCCCCCATTATCTGCCCCCACCCCCCATCTCTCAATCCGGAGAGCTTTATAGGAGACATTTGCATACTATTTTTTTAATAATTGGGAAGCAACAAAATCCTCCATGAGACCCAATCTATAACGAATGACATAATTAAAGAAATGCCACTTACAAGGGAATGCCACACTCAGGATGATGTGCTGGGACGCGGAGATGGTGCTGGGGTTGGAGTTAGCACTTGCACCTCTGCATCCCAGCTGCGCTTGTCAGTAGGTCGGACAAGTTGTTGAACTTCTCTGTGCTGCGGTTTACTCCACCCACGGGGGTGGGGGGTGGTGAAATAAAATGAGAAAAAAAAAAGTGCCTGCCTTTTAGGTAGTTTGAAGATGGTTTTGAAGATTGAAAGAACTAATCTGATAAAATGGGTATCGGATTTCATTAATTTACGTTAATAAAATGTAATTTGCAGAAGCTTTTCCATGTGTTACTTTGTGGTACATGTTAACGTTCCATTCCTTTGAAGAACATGTTTGTTGCCAACTCACACCTGCTTCTCTGTGTTTTGCTCACAGCCCTGGAAAGGAAAATATCGATGAGGCAGAGCAGAGAGGAGCTGATAAAACGAGGGGTCCTGAAGGAAATCTATGATAAAGGTAAGGGGGACCGGTCCCCTCCGGGGGGCCCGGCGAGCCGTGCATGGAGCGTGTGTGGGTATTTCTGGGAGTCGGATTCTATTTTCTTCATCGCCTTCTCAGGATTTGAACCTTTAAAACTCCAGACAGTTTTGGAGAGAAAAGAGAATTTTGCAGACCACGCCAGAGTTCTCGGGGTCCTGTTAGAGGCGAGAAATCCAGCTCCTTTATTCCCAGCATTGGAATCCCCACAGGGGGCGGTGCGGGAGCCTGTTCAGGTCTGAATACACACAGCTGGAGCCAAGTTAATGGCCCAGGCTCTTTTCGGACACTGGGGGTTCCCAAGACAAAAGTTAAAAATCTCCAGCCAGGGGTGCCTGGGTAGCTCAGTTGGTAAGGGTCTGCCTTGGACTCAGGTCATGATCCCAGGACCCTGGGATCGAGTCCCACATTGGGCTCCCTGCTCAGCAGGGAAGCCTGCCTCTCCCTCTCTGACTCCCCCCTGCTGTGTTCCCTCTCTTGCTGTGTCTCTCTCTGTCAAATAAGTAAGATCTTTAAAAAAAAAAAAAATCTACAGGTATCTGGAATTTCCTTAACAGATTTTTTTTACTAGTCTTCTGTCTCCCCACGATAAAAGAAGTCAACATGGAGGAAACTGTAAAATATAACCGTACACATAAGATATTTCAAATGGTAGCATTGACAGGGAAGCTGCAGGTGGTTTGTGAAAGTGCCCACACAGTTGCCAGTGAATACTGTGTCTTTTGCTTATTGAGTGACTCTTGAAATACAAATATATGCAGTGGTTTAAGTGGTATATTAAGTATTCTTCATTTTGTGTTTTTTAAGAGCTTTGGTTTTTTTTTTAAAGATTTTATTTATTTATTTATTTGACATAGAGAGAGAGATCACAGTTAGGCAGAGAGGCAGGCAGAGAGAGGGGGGGAAGCAGGCTCCCTGCTGAGCAGAGAGCCCGATGTGGGGCTCAATCCCAGGACCCTGAGATCATGACCTGAGCAGAAGGCAGAGGCTTCAACCCACTGAGCCACCCAGGCGCCCCAGAGAGCTTTGATGTTTTAAACTAGGCATTCTCTCCTTCCCCTCACTCCTCACTCCTTAGCTACCCTCTCCCTCTGTCTCTCCTCCCCTCTCTCTGGCCCTCCCCCTCTCCCCCCTTTTCTCCCCTCTCTTCTCCCCTCTCCTCCCTCCTCTCTCTCCCCTACTTCCTTTCTCCCTGCCCCTCTCCTTCCCCCCTCCTCTTCTCTCTCCTTCCTCCTCCTCCCCTCCCCTCCCCCCTCTCCTCCCCCCTCCCTTCCCTCTTTGTCTTCCACTGGCCATGTTAAGGCTCTCCACGAAATGACAAACTCTCATCTCCCGTCTTGATGCAGTCACCACCGGTAATTGTTTCAAGTCTTACCGTTGTGGGAAGCGGGTGTTATCCGCTGGGCCACATGATTAAAGCACATATTCTGCTGTAAAGCTTCATGGTGACAGTTCAGGCGACCCTGTAGGTCGGCGCTGACCACGTTTCTGTGTCTTCTACAGGCCTGGCTTGTAGCCTGATAGAAAAAGGCAGACTGTGTTTCTTACTTGGGTGTGTACCCCTCAGATTCCGCCGTTGTCAGTGACTTGGTCCTTATGCTTCGGGCACGTGTCACCTCATCCATTCCTGTCACAGGCCTTCCCGGTGGCACTCCTCAAGTCCTTTCTCTTAGCACAGATGGCCACCCTGAGTAGGAAGTGGCCCTGCCCCACATGCAGGGATGCTGCAGGTATGGCGTGAGGTTGTGCTGTTTGAGACTACTTTCCAGAACTAGCAGAGCCTCCTGAGGCCAAGAAATCCCTTTTGTGAGCCCCTTTATCCTTCTGCTCCTGGGTAAGGCCTTTCCAACCAAAGAATGGTTGATTAAGCTCTCCAGGGAGGAGGAATCCACAACGTCGTCATGTTTCTCCAATGCCTTGCTTTCCGCCCAAGCCCCAGAGCTCCCCTGCACAGACCTGACGTCTTCCTGCTTCCTCCTTAGCGCTCCGCGGCAGATATGGTCGGCGTCCGACTGCAGGTATCAGACTGTGTAGTAAGCATCTACTTGTTTAAATGAACACGCCCGTCACATTTAAAGCCTGCTCAGATCCAGTGAAATGATCCCTTCCCCTCCCTCCTGTCTTCTTGCAACTTTTCTATCTCTGACTCTGAACCTTCTGGAATACTCTAGAGAATACATTTGACTAGGGCATTTCTAATTCCCATTCCAGCTCATAACTGGGTTAAGATAAGGATTGCCCAAGTAACTCCTGACTTAATGAGAGAAGTCATAGGTTATTAGAGCAAAAGCCTCATTTTCTAGAGACAAAAAGGGAGGACGTTGGGGGGGAGGGTGCTGCAAGCAGTCCCCTGCAAGCACTGGCTGGGGACGAAGGGACAAGTTTAGCCCCCAATTGTCACCACCGCTCCCTGACTTGTCTTTTTGCTGTCACTCTCTGTGCTTTTTTGCTCAGTTGTTGGCCGCCTTTCCTTACTAGAGTGTCCCCTCCAGAGCACGACCCTCAGAGGCTCCTGCCTGGTCTCCCCAGCCTCACATAATGCTTGAGATAGACAAGGCTCGCAAAAATGTTTATTGTTTGGATGATGGGAAGAGGAGAAGAAAGGGACTAAAATCAGAAATCCATTGCACAGAGTACTCGCAGAACTTTGTATTTGCTATGGGGTTTTCTGATAAAAAGCATGCATTTGAGAGGGGCCTGGGTGGCTCAGTTAAGCGTCCGACTCTTGGTTTCGGCTCAGGTCACAGTCTCGGGGTCTTGGGATCAAGCCCTGTATCGGGCTCCATGTTCAACAGGGAGTCTGCTTGAGACTGTCTCTCTCCCTCCTCCCCCGCTTGTGCACTCTCACTCTCTCTCTAAAATTAAAAAAAAAAAGCATCCATTTGTATCACTTTGGATATTAATCATGTTACCTTATACCAGCTGTTAGGAACATGGGCCCTGGCATCCGATTACTTGGGTTCAATTCCAGTTCCACTGCTAACTCGCTGTGCAACTTTACTCAAGTTGCTTACCTTCTCTGTGCTTCTGTTTCTTTATCGGGAAGTGTGGATAATGTTGTCATGAGGTTAACATGAGATAACACATGGATGGGAGTTTGTTAGGGCTGCCGGAACGGAAGGGAAATGTCCTTCCTCCCTAGTCTGGAGGCCGGGGGTCCGAGATCATGATATCAGCGAAGTCCCTCTGCTTGGCTTGCAGATGGCTGCTTCTCATTGTGTCCGCCCGTGGCCTTTCCTCCAGGCATACATTCCTGGTGTCCCTTCCTCTTCCTAGAAGGACATGAGCCCTATTGAGTTGGGGCGCCACCCTTATGAGGTCATTGAACCTTAATTATCTCCTTCCAAGCCCTTCTCCAAATACAGTCACAGTGGGGGTGTTGGATTCAACAGAGGAATGTGGGAGGCAGGGAGGATATAACTGAGTCCATAATAACATATCACAGAGAATAGTGGCTGTCACCCCCTAAGTTAAATTCCCAAGAGTTGGCAACACACCCTTATTAGTAGTCATCTTCACCCTTGGCAGGTGTCGAGACCCTCTCCGTGCCTCACCCTCAGCGGGCCCAAGAGTTCAGAAGGAACGGCACTTCCAACTTTTGTCTGAGGTGCGAGGATCTGCGACCCCCTCTTAGCCATGGGGGGGCCGACGCAAATCACCCCACCCCACCGGCCCGATTCAGTTTCCCTCCTATGCCCTCACTTAGGTTTTCCCGTCCTCCTCCTCCCCATTCTAGGACATCACTCCTCTTGCTGTAGCTGGGATTCCGGCAGGTAAAACACATAAAACTCTGTTGCCGCAAGCTGGGTCAACAGCATGTGGCAGAGGGGCTTTTTCATCATTTTCCAAGTTGCTTGTTTCCAAGAGACGTTTCTGAGATCGGGAGCGATCGTGCCCTGTTGCCTGGTTGGTAATTCGTCATTCTGTGCCTTCTCCCGCCTTAGTGCACACGACTCCATCAGCCTGCCAACGTGCTGGAAAGCGGTTTACCATAGTAGGCAGCTTTCCTCCTCCAACTTCTTTACGTGATCGATTTTGCTTCAGAATACCACACTTGTTCATAGAAAGTATAAAGGTAAACTGTAGGGAGGCGAGATTTATCAATATTTGGGCTGGGTGAACTCAGGATTGATGAGATTTTATAACTCTGACTTTCTCCTCAAAATCCTTTGTATTTTTCTTAAGATGTTACAAAACTGGTACATACATTCAAGTCAGGCAAAATGAGAGATTGGGTAGAAGAGAGAAAAGGGTCTCAAATGTCTGTAGGAACGAGGTCAGGAATCCTTCATTTAATGAATGCATTAGAAGTAGGGAGCACAAGGCACTCGGTAGCTTGTGGGGTTTTTTTTCTTTTTTATTGATTTCCATATAGAATCACATAATCTTGGAGTCCAGAAGGGACTTTAAATAAAAGTTTTAAAATCCAAGAAAACAGTTTCTTCTCTGGTTATATTGAGATCATGTGAGAATGCGGGACACTTTGAAGATTCTGTAAAAAGAAAATTTTTCATTGTTAGTCATGCTGTAGTAGGGACACAAAATAATAAATTATTTTAATCCCATTTTCCAAAGTTGCCACAACGTGGATATAGCAGGTTTAGGAAGAACATAAGGTAAACATCCAGAGAGGCCCTCGTCATTCTGAATTGTAAAAATGTTAAAACCAACTAGTGGTAGGAAATAATCTATAATTTGATAGGCAGTTTATTTTTTTAACTATTTATTTCCCAGCCTTGTGGCCTGTGTGCTTGAATCAGAATGTAAGGGTTCTCTTAGACCCACATTCAAATTGTTATTTAGTGCCCCTTCTGTGCCTACTGGTCCCCTAGGTGTTGAGCCACAGTGATAATCAAAAGAGCAAAATCCTCACCTTCTCAGAGTTTCTATTCTACTAAAGGAAATAGGAAATCGTTAAATAAGCCTGTGATATGTTGCCAAGGGGCGATAAGCCCTATGAAGAAAACCAAAGCAGTGGGTAAAAAAGATGAAGTCATAGGTGGAAACATGATTTTAGAGAAATGCAATCCTGGAGAACTTCTGGAGGAGGTGATACACAGAGAGATTAAGAGATCCGTGGCTGAATTGGGAGCATGGGTCCTTCCACTTACTTCCAAAAGAACTTTAACTCAGTATGTTCCTTTTAAATTCAAGCCTCTAGACTGCATTTGCCTCTCTCTCTCTCTCTCTCTCTCTCTCTCTCAGTTCTCTGTACATCAAAGCACATCAGCCCCCACCCCTGCTCAGAGCCTGCAATGGCTCCCCATCTCACTAGGAGATATTCCATGTCCCTGTGACAGCCTACGAAGCCCTCTGTGATTTGCACTCCAGCCCTAAGTTTGCTTGGACTCCCTGGCTGTACTTTGTCATAACTTCCTCTTTTTTTTTTTTTTTTTAAGATTTTACTTACTTATTTAGCACAGAGAGAGAGAGAGAGAGAGAGAGAAAGAGCACAAGCAGGGGGAGCAGCCGAAGGAGAGGGAGAAGCAGGCTCCCCGCTAAGCAGGGAGCCCGATGCGGGGCTCGATCTCAGTACCCTGGGATCATGACCTGAGCTGAAGGCAGACGCTTAACCGACTGAGCCACCCAGGCGCCCCTTGTAACTTCCTCTTGATGACACATGTCCAGCCCTGTTTTCCAGCCCTTGAGATTGGCATTGGCCACTCCTTGTCCTGGAATCCTCTTCCCCGGATGTCCATCCGCACAAGTCACTCTCTTTCTGAGTCTGTGCTCAGGGGTCACCTTCTCGATGAAGCTTACCCCACAACGGCCAGATTTGACCTTGCTGCTTCATTCCCTAAGTCCTTCGTCCCCTCCCTCGGCTCTGTTTTCTTTCTTTTTTTAGTTTTCGTCTCTTATCACCTTCAAACAGGCTCTATAAATTCCCTATTTATTGTGTTACCCTTTCTCTCACCTGTCTCTCCTCCCTGAAACGGGATTCTGTCACACGGAGTGGTATCTTCGTCTGGTTTATTCGCGGGGGCAGCCTGAGAGCCTCCAGCAGTGCCGGGGACAGAGCTGATGTTCTGCAAACGTTTATGGAAAGAAGCACGTGTGCAAACCGGAGGCTCGCTGTTTTATTCGATTGTGTTGATGAACTTCCCAGTTCTCTGCTCCCCCTTGTTTATTCAGCGTTATGGTCCCTGAAACTTCATTGCTAGCTATTTAGATAAGCAATATCATTATTATGTGTATGTTTATTTAGATGGGCACTAAATACTCTGCTTTCAAATAGCGGCTTTTAGGTGTTTAGGAGAAAAATATCCTGAAAACAGTGCATGGTTTCGCCATTAGTAAAACAGTGATAATAATATTTCTCTGACTTAGCAAGAATCTCAAGAGGTCACCTAGCGAAGCTAGTGTTATTTTTCCACCGTGGAGATTAAGGGGTGGAAGCCCGGCGAGGTTATTGCCTTGTTGATGGGTACACGGCTGCCAGGAAGAGTGGACACTTAAAACCCCTGCTAAGCCTGTGTGTCCTTCATTTGGAATTTATGGGAACACGGGAAAACTTTGTAACATGTTGCCAGTGTGGCTGTTAGCATTGTTGCAAATAATCTCTACAAATAAACGTAATGCTGGATTTGAAGAATATCAGGGTTAAGAGTGGCGATCGTGCTGGATTTTCCTAGAAAACCTCCGTTCTCCCCCAGGGTCACCTGGTCCATAGAGGAGGGGCGTGTGTAATTCACATGGATGTCGATATCAGGGATCAAGAAGGCAGGAGCGGGAAGGGAGACCCTCTCTCAGCTGTGGAATAATAGGACATCGCCCCTGCCTGGGACTCACTTCCAGACCCTAAAGGGGAGCTGGAACGTGCAAGAATTGTAGCTGGGGCCCAGCAGCTCTCCTGGGCCCAGCAGCTCCCATGGGTGTGCATGTCAGCATAGAACTGCCTAGGGGCCAGTGAGCAACCTCCCTTTCCACGGTGTGCTGGGAGTTAGAGGTAACATTTCACGGCAAACAATAAAGTGCACTGGGGTGTGATTTTGCCTTAATTGAGTGAGAGCAACATTTTGGAAGGTGTTCTTTTTAATTATAAGCGCAAACAGAAGCTCCCTGAAATGGACAATTCTATTATGCACGAGACTGCATTTTCCTTTCTCTGGCATTCAAAAGAAGAAGAAGAAGAAGAAAAGCAACAACTGATATTTAAATTAAAAGGTCATCATATTTTAAAAATTAAAATAAAAATTCACCAGGGTATCAAAGGAGATAAACACAGTAGGGTCAGGCCTTCTTAAGTCCCATTGTTTATCAGGTACCCCAGGTGCATAGACTTGTCAGGTCCGAGTTTGTGGGAAATGCTTTCACAGCCTTTACCCGGCACGATTGCTTTGTCACGTTTTTCGCTGTTTCTGATGCCTTAACCTAGAAACGGCATCTTCTGAAAGCTGTGGGGCAGAGCTGCTGCGTGGAAACAGAGTGTTTACCTTCAGCATCAGCGACATGTAGTCATTGGTGAAGCATCTCAGAGCCCAGTACAGTGGATTGCCCTAGTAGGGTGGGTGGAAAGTGCTTTAAACAATAAAGAGAAAACACAGAAGTTGTGATCAAAAGTCTCTTAAGCCGTATGGTTCTTTTAAAAACAAACAAAAAAAAATACCGTCCCAAGCCACACAGTGACTAAAATGGCTATAGCCGTGAGCAAGCATCCCCCGTCAATTTACTCCTGCCTGGTGTGTTTGTTGAAGCCCAATTCTGTTGCAGGCGTCATCCTGGGCGCTGGGAGTACTGAGGAGGACGAGCCAGGCTTCCCGGGCTGACGGAACTCACAGTCCCAGGAGTTAGGGTTCAGGCATGCCGCAGTTATGACGGGGAAAGTGCAGGATGTTGGGGGCACGTGGAAGCAGCACGCCCCACCCCCGGGCCTGGGGACTTAGGGAAGCCATTCTGGAAGGAGCAGTGTCTCAGAAGAAACCTGACGTGGGATGGGAATTATCCCGGAGAAGCTAGACAGGTAGGGGGAGTGTCAGGAGGGGAAGGACCAGCCCACGTGGAGGCACCGTGTTCAGCGTGTCTATAAGGTGAGAGGGTGCTGGGGCGGATCGTAGAGGCAGGAAAGCTATACCCATTGTTTTTTCTTTACCCTGAGAGCAATGAGGGGCTGGGGAAGGGTTTTCTGCACGATCACATTTGCAGCCTCATTGCTCTGCCGACAGAGAAGAACGTGGAAGGAGAAGCCAAGACATGAGTCAGGGGGTTAGGGCAGTAGACCGTTGCTGAGACTCAGTGACATGAGGGGGAGTAGCAGGAATGGGGGTGGGGCTAGAGAGAGGACAGGCTGGAGAATTAGAGGAGATGGAGTCAGGAGGGCCCTGCGACTGCTGAGATTTGGGGAGGAGAAGGGGAGGGTGTGGGCATGACTGATACTCCGCATTCTGGCTTGGGAGACCGGGTGGGCAGATACTGGGCCATTCACCGATCCGGCGACCCAAAACAGGCCAGCTGATGGCCCCAAATATTGCCATGGTTTTACCACACTGAGTTTGAGATACCCAGCTGTCTGCACAGACCACTGAGGGCACAGATCCGGAGCTCACGAGAGGGAACAGGGTTGGAAATGCAGGTCTGGAAGAGCTGTAGGATGAATGGTCCTCGAGTCGCGCGAGCTGACGCTTGTCCCCAGGGCAGACGTGGAATGGGGGACATGAGTGGTCCTGATAGAAAACCGCTTGGAACCCCAGCACTAAATGTTATGGGACTAAAGCAAAAAGGGTCTGGGAAGAAGAAAAAACCCTCAAAGACTGAGAAGGGGACAGAAAAACAGGAAGTAAACTGGAAATGTGTATCAGAATGGGAGCCAAGCCCAGGGGCAGTGGTTTGAAGGAAAAGTACTCTCAAGTGTCAAATACAGATGCATCACGTAAGATACGGACCAAGAAGCGTCCTTTGGATTATTTGTACAATTTAGGCTTTTTTAAATTACCCATGAAGCCAATGCGTGATCAGCAGGGTATAAGTGAAAAGGCTTTGGTTTCAGGTCACAAAGACTTAAGGAGGGGGAAGCAGTAAGCAAATTTAGACCAATTATCTCTTGTGTTCTGTCCTCTATAGTATCCCAAATGCCTCAAGCAACCATTGGCACTTCTCAGTGCTTATTTAATATTTATTGCCTGAATGAGTGGCTGAGTGAATGAATGATTCTCACATAATGAAGGCTAGTGGTAGGACAGCTCCTGGGTTGGTTAATTCATTGGTTCACTAACACGGCTAAGGGATGCCATCTTCGGGGGATGCCATCGTCGGGCTCTACCCCTTCATGGTTACAAGATGGCTGCGGGAATCCCAGCATCACATGCAGACCCCATATCCAGAGGAAAAGAGAGGTCTATCTCTTCTTGGTATCTCTTTCCAAAAGCTAGCAAATCTTCCCCAAAGCTTCTCCAGAATCACTCCCATTTTTCATTGACCAGAATCTTGGAAGATAACCACAAGATGTTTTGTTGCCCTAATATTAACAGATGTTTCCACAAACCAAAGTGTTACAGGCAGTCAACTCCTATGGGCTCCTGCCTCGTAGGAGTTATCCTTGGAAGACTCATCCCCATACCACCCTTTCTAACTGCCAGTCCAGGCAGGGAGGGCTACTGTGGGCATGGTGGGCATCACAGCCGCCCACCCCCATGGCCACAGCCTACGGATGCTTGATCACTCTTACAGTCGTTGGTCTTCATTGACGTTTGCAGTGGCAAGGCCAGCCACACTTTGGAAGGCTAGTAGCTCATAAAAGGCAAGCTGATCATACTTGGAAAACCCTTCCTGACTTGCTGAGGACTTGCGTAGATTTAGACAGGTAAGCCAGGCATTCAACTTCAACCCCCACGTAAATATCTATAAAATAAGAGCATTCTGCTGGGAGCTCCATACCCAGGATTCTGGTCCCAGCCCTCGTCTTCTGTGTATACAAGGCACAGGGCAGCTTTTCATCTCTCAGGACCCTACTTTCGGAATGAAAGCAAGCCCAGGACCCTGACTGCTCCCGCCAGCAAAGCCGTGCTTTCCTTCATTCCTCTCCCACTGTGCCCGGTCCTTGCGTCTGTTATTCCCAACCAGGAGGACCTCCTAGTGTCTCAAGGAATACCCACGGGATGGCTTGTTCTTCACCTCCATTCTGCCCTTGCTTGGCCTCTTATGGGGTCGTTGGGAGGATCCAAGGACAGAGTCCAGCTTGACCTTTTAAGCCCTTGCCTGCTCAGAGGAAGTGCACAGTAAGTGTTAGCGATGCTCTCCACCAGACTTCTGGTCTGTACTGCTTTTCTCCTCTTCTTCGATGCCTGCCTTCCCTTGCTCTCCTCCCCTTCCCAGTTCCCCTTCCCCTGAGCCTCGACTCTCCCTGGTGCCCCCCGGGAGAGCTGAGATTGCAGGACTTCTCCGCAGGTGTGCCCAGCTCCTAACTCTCTGGTGCTGCCCTCTGCCTGAGCCCTAGAGCAGTCTCCGCTCCCCAGCCCTCTCTCAATCTCTTGGAAGGAAGGATTATCCACTAAATTGCACACATACCGTGAAGTGGGCCAGGTTAGCCACATACTTTCAGCCTCCCAGATCCAGAAATGTGTCTGCATTTTCACATTCATCAGGGCCACAATTGTGACTTTCAAGTCTATTGTGAGCAGTGCCGTCCAGTAGAATTTTTGGCCGTAACAGAATTGTCCTCTCGTCATCTGTGCTTGCCACCCCCAGTAGCCTCTAGCTAGCCTCATGTGGTTGTTGTGCACCTCAGGTGTGGCTAGTGTCACAGAGGGGGTCTGCATTTTAAATTTTATTTAGGTTTAACTAATAATCGCCGCCTGTGGCTAGTGGATCCCCTATTGGAGAACCCAGCTAGAGAAACAGAGTTTCTTACCTCCGTCTGGAAATGGCCAGCCCCTGTCACTGCCCTCCCCCTCACTCTAGCCATTGACGAATTTTTTTTTTTAATCTTGGATTCCAGTTTCAGCTGGGCTACCCTAATAACTATGCAAGGCCCCTTGCACAACGATGCAGAGTGATTCTGTGAGAGTCACATGATCGCATAATAGCACAGGGAAGAAGTTGTGACACCCCATTCGTTTCATATTCAGTCCCTGCCCCGGTTGCATTTTTGATATCAAAATGCCCAGGAATAGCAAGATAGTAAATCCTCTTCCAGCTACAGACCTTGGAGCCAGAGTCGTCGTTTGGAAATCATGGTCAGAGCCTTCATACTTCATCAGGATAGACGATGTAAGAACCATTGGCCTTCAGTGTGGCGATGGGGGGACAGGCAGAGCTGTCCCCAGGACAGATGAAAGAAACAGCTCTGGGAGGAAGACCCCACCGTTGGACGCAGTGGGGTGTTTGCAGTCCCTGCAAGCAGCCGAGAATCTACGTGAGCTATGATTTGTTGACCCTCGGGTCCAGTAGAGGCAGGAAATGCTGATAAATCCAGCAGAAAACAGCTACAGGGAAGTGCAACCGAAACAGGCTTCCCAAGGTCAATGCCACTTTTGTGACAGGAAGTCATTGCACTTCACATATTTAACAGCTTCAGCAAAGGCCTCATATTAATGTCAAAAGAGGATATGAATCCCAGAACAGTAGCAGCGCTAAAAAAAAGGCGAGGTGATTCTCCAAGTACCACTCCATTCCGTGTAAGAAATTGTCCCAAGTATCACGACATCGATTAAATTCTGATATTGAACTACATCTTGTACAGATTTTCAAGGTAGTAGGTTCAAAAGGACTCTGAGTTACAAAGATGCTTGTATCAGATGGAAAGGAACGCCAGGGCTCTTGCACAGTCATTCCTCTCTATCTGCTGGGCGGAATAAACAGAAGACTTGTAGCTGCAAATCAAGTGGAAGATTCTCTGACTTGTAGATTCCTAAAATACAGGTTCCTTGATCTTACAGAATCCTCTAGTGTCTGCCTCAAATCCTGGTGGTACACACAGACACACAAACACATTCACAATGACTTCTCCGCAGTGGAAAACAAAGCCCACCAGAAAAGAGAGAAAGAGAGACTGTTGGGAGTTTTTTGTTTTGCTTTTGCAAAGAAGATGTTCAGTTCAAGTCTTTTTAAATGCTCAGGAGTCAAATGCATTCATTCACAAACAGGCAGTATTTGAGAGGAATTGTATTGCTTTCTGTGTATGTTTCAGATTATACAAAATGTTGTCTGCAGCACCATTTAGTTTAATTATATCCATTCCCTGAACTCGGGCAATGGAAGAAAATATCTCCCGCAAAAGTTGACACACACCAGAGAGCCATTTCCAACTTCTCGGGTTTAAAGCTTTTAACCTTTTCAGTGAAATCCTTAGATAAATTCTTTCTTAGCTAACTGTTGCTCAGCGGATCATTTGACTATGAGAGCCGCTAGTAGCTTTGATTACAATGAATGAAAAGGTTATCAGGGATTAATGGAAACCCTGGCCAAACTGTATATTGTGGCTCAAGCGACTCCTTTGTGGGTTTCAAAACAATGACTCTACCACCTGCAGGGGTGGATTTTTTTTTCCTGCTCTGGTGGGAAAAGTCTATCAGTGTCAAGAAAAAAAGCCAATGAAGTCTATACTTTGTCCCTTACTAATCTTAGGACTCCCACTACCAAGAGGAACACCTTCTGGGGAAGGCACCTTCCTCTTTAACTCATCAGTCCCCCAGTGGAGGCACCCTTTTTTGGTCAAAGAGCGCGTTTGGGAGGCTAAAATGAGAACAGGGAATGGGCTGAATAGTAAATAGCTCTTGTCTCAAAGGAAAAGATGAGTGAGCAAATGCTCGCAGTAGTTTCTCCCTGCATGGCTTCACGAAGAATGGTTTGCTTTAACATAGGTGGCTTCGCTTTTTGGTTTTGCTTTAATTGTAGCCATTGGGGTACATTGCAACCAATAAATGAAAATGCTTTGCATTTTCCCCAGGCTGCCTATGTAGATTCCGCACATTTGCATTAGCAACAAAGATGCAGTTTAACTAAAGCTTCTCAAGTTTCTGGGCTAAGATTGACACATGAAGCTTCACTTATATAGTCTTTGTTCTCTGGGATAGGAGCCTAAATGTAGTCAGGATTTCATGATGTCATTTACTCTTCTCTGTTGCAAGGACTTACAAAGGAACGTAATTTGGTTTTAACTCTAACATCTATAGGTCTTACTTATAAAGGATTGCTATACTGTTCTTTCGCCAGCCTTGAGGAAGTAAAATCTCAAAGTAAGTCATTTTAAATGAGATCACATGCTCTCACCACTTACAAGCTCATTACCTACCAATTATATGACTTTACACAAGTTATTTAAACCATCTGGTGTTCACTTTCCTTTTTACAGGGTGGGCAATTTTTGTACCAACCCCACAGAGCTGTTTTATGTATATATTAAATGAACAAGTACCTGGCTGAGAATAAGGTCCCAACATGTTGTTTAAGGGGCTGTTATTATTACATAGAAAATGTCCAGCATTGTGCTCGGCACTCCAAAATGCTTGAAAATATTTCTCTGACCATCCCTGTCACTGTCCCATTTTTTCCTCCTTGTCTTTCTACTGAATAAGAAGGCACAGGCTTCCAGTACTATGCTAAAACTTTACTTAACAGTTTTTTCTTAATAAAAATACAACACTTTATTGGCAAACAATAAACCTGAAGTCCATTAATATAGTTCCCTGTTCTTGCGATAGGCCCAAATAGAGCAAGTCAAACATGAAAAAAGAAAACCTAGATGAAGTAATGATTTGCTGTTTTGGCCTTCTCTGTTATTTCAGGCTTATTTGCAAGGTTTTTTTTTTTTTTTTTCCTGAGCTTGGGGGATGACTTATTCTCATTTCTTCCCCCTGTCCTGCAGATGGCACTTTGATCTGGAAGGAAGTTGGGTATTATCCAACACAGCCCTTTTTTGTTTTCAAGGGACAGAAACTGAAGTCCCCAAAGTTCAGTGACTTGTTACAAGCCAGTGATGGCAAAAATAAGAACACGGCTCTCCCGACACTGAGAGTCTGGTTTCTTTCCAACTGCTGTTTCTCTCTTCCTACCCGGCCCTCCTGAGAAGGAGTTAGGGCAGGCTCACCAGCGCTCTCTAAGGACACACGGAGAGGATGGTTTATAACACCATTCTGTCCGTCACCTTCTGTTTCTTTTTTACCTGAGATAGAAAAGGCATTCTCTTCTCCTGAGACTCTAGACTCCTTAGGATTTGAAGGGTCCAATATTAGCACTCTTGGTAAAGGCTAGTCTAGAGGACGTCATTGACAGCAAGTTTCTCCTCGTGCCCTCCCCCCAAGCCTAGACCTCACGTCAGCCCCCCAGTAAGACAGTCTGAGCCCTGGACCAACACTGGTCCAAGGTGAGGAGGAAAAATGTAGCGTACACCCCCAGTGCTCACCATTTGGATAGATTCGCTCTACCCCATGGAGAAACAGGGACCTAGCAATGCGGTCACTGCAGAGAAGGTTAAGAAGCCAGGCCAAAAAAAAAAAAAAAAATTGAGGACTTAGGGAAAATCAGTTTCTCTTCAAGTAATCAAAGGAATGAGGAAGAGGTTTTCCCTCCAATAAAAACCATTATTTTTCCATTTACTGTAACAGAGCAGCATGCAATATTTACGTTTTGTTTGTTTTACAAATGGAAACATCTTTACAGAAAAAAAGTTAGGGATCATTAAATTCCACCTATATCTTGCCAAATTTACTTCGGAACTTTGCCAGCCTGCATGCGGATTTCCTTTTGATGTGATCCTGATCCGCAGGTACACATGGTTCTCCATTCTGCCTTTGTGCTTGACGTTCTTTCAGACACATCTTTTAATGTTTGGGCACCACCCACCTGGTCACTTCATTTGCACATCTTTCATTCCCAGTGAGGCTCTGCATTTCCCAAGAGGCACCTGGACACTTTTGTTTGTACACATACTCTTCGTACTTGGAATCGTCCGTCTTCTCTTAGCTGTGTTTGCTCCTGTCTCCCCATGACACTGCTCTTTTTCTTCTATTTGGCGTATAGCATTTTATTTTGCAAATTAAAGACCAAAAAGTTTTGTGCATAAGCCAGAAACTCTCCATCTGGCTTCCCTCTTACGCAATCTGAATAAATAAATATGTGTATGCACGCTTTACTTTTTTTTTTTTTGTCCATGTGAAATATTGCCATCATGGTTCAATGTGTAGGAGTGAAGCAATATTTTCTACTCATAGTCAACTATTATTTAGCTCAAGATGTCTTATCCAACTAGAAATGCATTTTAAGTTTTTTATTTTTTTTTAAGATTTTATTTATTTATTTGACAGAGACACAGTGAGTGAAGGAACACAAGCAGGGGGAGTGGCAGAGGGAGAAGCAGGCTTTCTGCTGAGCAGGGAGCCCGATGCAGGGCTCCATCCCAGGACCCTGGGATTATGACCTGAGCCAAAGGCAGACGCTTAACTGAACCACCCAGGCACCCCTAGATACACATTTTTAAACATAGGTGTTTATATAATCCATATGCATACTCTAGAGAATCAGATTTGGGGGTGGACTTAAGTTTATATTATTTTTTCAGGGGCACCAAGGTGGCTCAGTCAGTTAAGCATCTGCTTTTGGCCCAGGTCATGATCTCAGGATCCTGTGATCGAGCCCCGCATCAGACTCCCTGCTCAGGGGGGGAGTCTCTTTCTCCCTCTCCCTCTGCTGCTCCCCCTGCTTGTGCGTGCACTCTATCTCAAATAAATAAAATCTTTAAAAAAATAAAGAATATTTTTTCAGAATTAAAATTGATACTTTCTTGTCTTCAACTTCAAAGCACCATGAACCGTGAGCCCTCTCAGAACAAAGTATCTTTTGTGCGATTTTTAATGTATGTAACATAAACGTTTTTCCGTGACTTTCTGTGACAACCTAAAAGAATTCCTGTTCCCCATTTTCTGTGTGACCTTCATGTATTAAAAAAAAAAAAAAAACTTAAGCTTTGAGAAAATTTCATTGATCAGAAGGTGTCAGTCACCGTAAAACCAGAGAGTATTCCTTTTTTTTTTTTTTAAGATTTTATTTATTTGACACAGAGAGATCACAAGTAGGCAGAGAGAGGAGGAAATAGGCTCCCTGCCAAGCCGAGAGCCCGATGAGATGCGGGGCTCAATCTCAGGACCCTGAGATCATGACCTGAGGGGAAGGCAGAGGCTTTAACCCACTGAGGCCCCCAGCTGCCCCCCAGAGAGTATTCCTAAAGCAAAACAATCGAGGAAAATTAAAACAACCCCTCGAATACAGACACAAAGGTGACCCCCGATTCTAGGTGGATGGCTACAACTCCTAAATAAACCAAAACAAAACATTTTTTAATGTACCTTTTGAGCCACTCCTCTGGCTCACAACTGTTATGTAAATCATACTTTCAGAACATTAAAGAAAATTCCGCCTGAGACAAAATCCTCAAGTGCATGGTCTCATGTGTGCAGAGTGCAAGTCTTCTGTCTTCAGCTCTAATTTCTCTTCATCGACTTCTCAGGGTGTTACTTCCCCCCCCCTCCTTCTTTTCCCACCTCTCACACTAATTCCTCCTGTGTCTGTGTTTCTGCATTTCTTCCTCTGTGTTGTCTGTGTTTTCCCTTAGCACTTGGCGCCGTGCCTGGCTTGTGGGAGGGGCAGCAGGGTGGGCTGTGGTAAAGTTCCGGGGCTGGGGGGACAACAGACCGGGCAGGAGTTTCTACAAGTTTCAGAAGGTGCTGAAAGCAAATGTCTGCCTTACTCACAAGGTCATTGTGGGAGCATGCAGTTTCTGGGTCGTGATGCGTGTGGTTAATTACAGGCTCTCGACAGATGTTTGCCGGTTGAATGAATGAATTCACCGTCACCTTTCCCTTCAATCTCCTTGATTTGGTTGTTAACCTGACTCTACCAACATCTTCATTTCTTACGGCTCACAAGGAGAAAAGGAGAAGGCTGGCAGAGTTTCCAGGACCAGTTCTGAAGCTTAGACCCATTGTTTTCTATGTCTCATCATTTAAAACTTACAGCCTTGACTTGCGCTCACTTGCGCATCATATTCTCTCTCACTTCTGTGACCTGATTTTACCTTGTTAAGTATGTCTGCATCTGGCTTACATTTTAATTTTCCTTTCTCCCCTATGGCTCTCCCCAGTCCCATATGCCTTTGTGACAAGTTCATATTCACGATTCCTGGTTAGACAATGCAACCTCCTGTTTTCTTGTCCTCTTTGAGGTTTGAACCAACTGTGTTCCGTGTTAGCCCCATAAACGGCATTTCCTGTCCCAGACGTCATCGGGACAAGGCACTGTTGCCATTCCATATTCTCTTGCATCTCTGATTCCTAATGTCCGATCCAGTGGGTCTTAAAGTATGGAACTCTGAGCAGCCGAAGCAGGTCCAGCATCCCCCAAGAACTTGCTAGCCAGGCATGTTCTCTGTCCCATCTCAAAACTACTGGCATAGAAACTCTGGGGGTGGAACCCAGCCACACTCCAGGGAATTTCTATGCCCACTGAAGCCGGATAAGCATTGTCGCAAATCCTCTGATCTCAAGGGCCTTCCCTTCCCCCTTCCTCCTGTTCCCCCTACTCATTCCTACGACTGGTAGTTGTCATGTGCCATTTTGAAAACCATCATTACAGATCGTTTTAGGAGATCATGTAAAACATCCAAATTGTAATATTATATAGGGCAATATTATTTCTAATATTAGTATAAAGAGCAAACTCTCATCTGCGGTCACTAGACAGTGATGATCTTGAGAGATGAAAGTACAATTAATCCATGAGACTCCTTTTCATCAGGAAGGTTAAGTTCTTTCTAAAAAAGTAAAATAGTTTTTTTTAATAATTTGAATTCAGGTGCCAATGAAGAGGCCGATAAACTATGCTTGTAAACAGAAAGGGCACAGAGAGTTACATACTCTTCAAAAATTAATTGGATTTGGAATGACCAAACATTGGGAATTCCCAGCTGATTTGTTACCTTGATGATGGGTAAATGGGGTCAGTTACATTAGTATTTCTACTTTTATGTGTGTTTGAAAATGTTGCAAGAAGAATTTTAAAACAGCGGTATTTAACAGTGGCAACACCGTTGTAGCCGCATGTTAAATGAATCCAAAGCAAACGGTCTTCACTTTTGTCACTACCACTCTTGGTCATAAATGATATTAATAATGGATTTGTCAACCTTGTTGAATGATTTCAATTTATTTCTGCTAGATCGAGATACACACACACACACACACACACAAGAGTCAGGTCAAATAGCCCATGTCCTTGAACCATATGCTGTCGAAAGCCTGTGTGTAGATGACTGACTGTTGAACATTTCATCAGGTCAATTCTGACTGGGGACAGAGGGGGCGGGCGGAGTGTCCTTTTCCCGCCTCATACTGTTGGGTATATAAAGCCTTGGGAGCAGCATCGCACAAGAAAAGGATTATTTATACAAGATCCACCTTGGAGTCATCTCACTGTTTCATTTCTACAAGTAAATCCTCTTTCTTCCGGTTTTAAGGCAGGCGATGGCCTCGCTGGTTTCTGTGTTTCTGCCTAAGCATAACTTAGGAGGACTTTCGTCGGGCTATTCATTCATCTTCCTGGAACAGCTTTCCGTCCTCTTTAAAAATTAATTTGACTTTAATGTCTCGTTATTTAGGACTCCCCTGGGCTAAGATGAGATCTCACCGGGGGAATTTTGATTTGACAAATGGCCATTGTGTGGGTGCCTTTGATCCCCTCCCAGGGTGCTAACTAGCTGCCTTCCCCTGGCTTTGAGGAGCTTTAAGCAAGATCAAAGTCTGCCCCCACTCCAGGCGCGATCACTGGTGGACGTGGGGAGAATTCTGGCACTTACTTCCCAGCACCCTTAGGACCCTGCAGCCCTCAGCAGTGGTCTCAAGCCCCGTGTGAGTGGTCAGTACTCGTTCCCTCGGAAGGTTTGCGGAAGGCAGGACCTTCCCAGTGGCCAGCGGGGAGTGGTCCCCGTCGTCAGGAGTGGGGGGGGGGGAGGGGGGGCTTCGAGCTCCTAAACCTTGATCTGCCAGGAGAAATTGGATGTTGGTGGGAGTAAAGAGTAAAGAGGATGAATTTTTCCTGGAGCCTTAGAGAACCCTGCTTCAGGCATTTGTCGTGAAGCCCTTGGCGCCCGAAGGAGGCATTGCTGACCCTGGTTTTCCAATCCCTGAGGCCAGCTCTGTTTTTCCAGGTTTTCCAAAATTAGGAAGAAAAGTTCATTTTAATTTGCTTTCATTGGGAAAAAAAAAATAGAGGGGCACGTGGGTGGCTCAGTGGGCTAAAGCCTCTGCCTTCGGCTCAGGTCATGATCTCAGGGTCCTGGGATCGAGCCCCGCATCAGGCTCTCTGCTCAGCAGGAAGCCTGCTTCCTCCTCTCTCTCTGCCTGCCTCTCTGCCTGCTTGTGATCTCTCTCTCCCTCTGTCAAATAAACAAATAAAATCTTAAAAAAAAATACGTACTGTATAGGGTGGTTACGGTTAGAAAGATGGAGAGCAAAACAGGCCATTTGCTAGAGGTCATTGGAAATTGCTGCCCTCTGGGTCAGAGGACAAGTGTCTGAAAAGGAAAAGAACAAGTGTAGATTTCACAGACTGACCTCGATAAAGACTGTGCAAAAACATTTAGATTCCACTAGCTTCGGATAAATGTCACCCTTCCCTGGAAGGTGGGCGTCGTCTAACTGCCGTCTCCTCCTCACGCCTGCAGATGGGGAACTCTCCCTATCGAACGAAGACGACTCCCTGGAAAACGGACAGTCCCTGAGCTCCAGCCAGCTGTCTCTGCCAGCCCTGTCCGAGATGGAGCCCGTCCCCATGCCCAGGGACCCCTGCTCGTACGAGGTGCTCCAACCTTCAGACATCATGGATGGGACAGGTAATGCCCCTAGTCGAGTCGTAGGTGGCCTTCGGGACCTGCAGCCTGGCTGCGCTTGGAGTTCTGTTTTCACCACCCCGAGCCTCCGAATCTCCTGGGAATGGGGACGAACTTGCCCAATCGGGACATACTTACACTTACTGTGCTCTAGTGTTTCAAAGGCATTTTTTTGTAATCTTAATGTCTTTAAAGAAGACATGCCCTGGTTTGGTACTATTGGGGATTTAAGATGTCATTGTTTTGTTTTGTTTTGTTTTGTTTTTCCTGGAACTCGTTTCTGTTAAGCTCAAGCTAAGGAATCCTGCACTTGTTCTACACGAAATCTATCCATCCACGTGTCCGTAAACCCCTGGCACGGCCTTTAAGCCTAGCCTCGGTATACCAGCTAATGGCCGGATCAATTTAGCAAATTGTATCCGTTTATTGTACCCAATTGATGTGTTAATTGGCTATCAAATTGTATACACTTGCCCGGTTAGCTGCTGACAGGTGATGTTTGCTACCATCGGCCTGTCACGACTTCTTTGGTCCAAAGCCTCTGAATGGTCAGTACTGACTCCCTCAGAAGGTTTGCAGAAGGCGGGATTTTCCCAACAGCCAGTGAGGAGCGATCCTTGTTGTCGAGAAGGGAGTCTGGTGGGTGGGTGGGCGACCTCCTGGAGTCTCCAGAGGGCGGGGAGAAAGGCCACGTCCTTTTTGCACACCATATGCCACGTCTGCACCAGCAGAGCTCAGGTGCAAGGACAGGAGGGCTGCTGTTACACATTCCGTGCCACGTCCCGCTCTGGGACCCGGGGAGTCATTTCTCTGCTGCTGCTGCTGCTGGTGTCCCTTGGGGGAGGGGCGAGAACAGAGTGCTCACGAAGGCTTTGATGCTACAGGGGACACCGCAACCCAGATTAGGGAGGAAGAAGAGGGCAGGGGAGAGTCACTAGAGTCTCCTGTCGCAGCAGCGATGAGAGGAAGGGGGCTACGCTTCGGAGTTCCATCCCCCCGAGGCTGCGAAGACGGTTGCAGCTAAAGCAGTGAATTGCGTTTCTCATCCAGCCTTTCTTGTGGCGTTGGAATGGCACAGACTTGACCGTTAGAGGGAGGTCTGTCGTCCCAGTGAGCTCAGAGTTTCAGGCGTGTTGGCCGGGCTGCCCCCCACCCGCACCGCGGGGCCGCTCTCAGCTCGAGCCCGTCGGGGTCTCCCCTGGTGGAAAGGAAGAGCAGACCCAGGGCCGAGCAAAGAGAAATGGGGGAAATCAAACCTAAGACCGTCATTCTGACCAGTGAGAGGAGCGAGGGGGTGGGGAGACAGAAAGACATTGTCTGGCGCACCCTCTGTCTGGTCAAGGTTTGCAAGGTGCCTGCCTGTTGGCGGCCGCGGCCCAGCTGGGCCGGCGAGCAGCCACCCCAGGCGTGTGGGGACGCCCGGCCTGGTGTCAGCCGCTAGGGCTCCTTCGCGACGTCATGTCCCAGACCTACGGAGACCCGGGGGGCAAAAACAAGGCCCCAGAATCTCCTCTGTCTTCCTCTCAACAAGGGCAAACGGGCCCAAGGGAAGATGCCAGCCTCAGGTGCTGGTCTGGTTTGGATGGGGCATTCGTCCCTGGCCCACTGCACCCGCCACCCGTGGACTGTTTCCGTGGTCCCGTGAGTCACGTTTTAGAGCCCTCACAGAAGGTCTAGCAGAAGGGCCCAGAGTGAAGTGGTGGAGCTTGGGATAGTTTGGAGAAAATGTCCTCTTCCCTTTTCCCCCCCTTCCCCCTCCCACCTCTCCCTTACTGCCTCAACCTCCCTGATGTGTCCCTCCACCCCCACCCCCTGCTTTATCGGAGTTCTAGGGGCCTCTCTTTAACTCGCCCCATGTACGCGGCGACCGGAAGCAGTCGGCGCCCCGCTGTGTCCCTCGCCCACACCCCCGTCCTGTGTGCCCCGCCGGCCCCACCTGCACTGCGTTTGTGTAATGTCTCCTGTGTGTCGTGTGGTTGTCCCCTCAGTGTCTGAAGAGAGTCCCTGTGCCAGTGAGTCTGGAGTCCTCCTGTCCCAAGATCCTTCAGCCAAAGCAGTCCTGCTACTGCCCCCTAAAAAACCTGCTGCTTTCTCTGGAGACCATGAGGAGACCCCAGTGAAGCAGCTGTCCCTTCTCAAGCAACCCCCCGCCCTGCCTCCCAAACCCACGGCCCGGATTGCCAACCACTTAACAGGTGAGTCGAGACGTCTTCTGGGGGCGTGTTGCCCTGCCTTCCCTTCAAGGGATAATCTCTTACTCTCTTCTTCTCTTTGTCTGAGGCCCGTTGCCCCTCTCCGGTGAGGCTGCTCTGGGGCACGTTTGGGTGTTTCCCTGTGCGTCTTAGTACACGCAGTCGTGACCTGGGTGTGTGTGTGTTTTGTCAAGAAACGTTCAGTACACACCAGCTGTATGCCCGGAGCCTTCGTCGTGTGTACCTGTAAATATGTACCTTGGTATTCGTGTGACGGACTCACGATTATTTGCCCATCGAGGTGAATTAGATTCAATGTCAAAATCATTGCAAAGATGAAGAGTAGTACTTTGTTCCCTTCGTAATGAGTTTGCCAAAGCTTTAAAGTTTTTGTCTTTACGTTGTTGATCTGAAGCTGGCGTGTTTCCTCTATTAAAATTTATGTCTTTGCTATTCTGTGAAGAAAAAAAAAAAAGTAGAGACAATCTGCAAAGTCATGTGGGAGATACTTTTAAAAGATACTTTTGTCCTAAAGTGATTTTTCTGTTCTCGTGTTGAACGTGTGCGTGGACGCACCTACTGCGGTTGAGTGGGGCGTCTAGTGAAATGGTACTATGACCGCCCATGAATTGGACACTGCTTTCTGATTTAACGTTGTGGCTTAATGAAAGAGGAAAGATTTCAGGGGCGTGTTTCTCCAACCTCGAGAGTGATTCCACCTGATCAGCTGCTTTTCTTATAATGCGCTTGGTATTTTCGTAAACAGTTTCTAATTAACTTTTGTGAGATTTGACGAGGATGGAGGTGGGGCAGAATATTCACCTCTTTTATGGTAGAAAAGCTGAAGTTTAAGAAAAATCAGTGCCTTGGGACACCTGGGTGGCTCAGTTGGTTAAGCAGCTGCCTTCGGCTCAGGTCATGATCCCAGGGTCCTGGGATTGAGTCCCACATTGGGCTCCTTGCTCAGCGGGGAGCCTGCTTCTCCCTCTCCCTCTGCCTGCCACTCTGCCAGCTTGTGCTCTCTCTCCCTCTCTCTCTCTCTGACAAATAAATAAAATCTTTAAAAAAAAAGAAAAATCAGTGTCTTTAGCCAGACTAGCAGGAGCTGTGCAGTGGAGGCACGCCCAGACCCCACGCTTCCGAATACCTTGTCCAGGGACCGTTGCTGCCGCAACAGAAGGGTGTGTCCCGCCTGGTGTTGAGTTTTACTCAAGTCCAACTTAAACACAAGATTGACTCAAACTACTCTATCCACCTGTGTGTCCATCCAAGTCAGATGTCTGTGCTTCGAAAGAGCACATTTCCATCTGAAGGAACCTTTCAGGGGCGCCTGGGTGGCTCAGTCGGTCAGAAGGCTTCTGCCTTCAGCTCAGGTCATGATCCTGGAGCCCCAGGGTCATGCCCTGTGTCGGGGCTCCCTGCTCAGCGGAGAGCCTGCTTCTCCCTCTGCTCCTCACCCTACTTGTGCGCTCTCTCTCTCTCTCTCTCAAATAAGTAAAATCAATCAATCAGGAACTGTTCAATACATTAATAGCACTTCAGTCCAGTGCCCCAAAATGTCAATGCACAGAAAACCACAAAGGAGAAAATGGCCTCGCAAACTTGCCTCTAAGAGATAACCACGGTCCGTTTATCTGTCTAACGAAAGTCAAATACCTGCTCTACGTAGTCTCTTACCAGTGGCTTTTTTGCGTGCAGTGCTACCTGGTGAACGGATTCTCGTGTTCGTAAATACTCCCCGACACGCTTTTGTTAGCTGCCCAGTGTGAAGTAGGATTTACGTGTGTGGTCCCTTGTGGGCTCTCCCATCTTCCATCACCGCAGCCAACATCCTCAGCAGCACACGTTGCTTAATAAGCATCAGCATTTCTCCTAATTTCGTTCTAGAATTTGAGTTGCTTATTCTAATTCTAGAAATCAATTATGTATCTTTGAAGAGCCATAGGCTTTTGAAGGCTGTGATGCCACATCTCCCCGAAGATTAAATATTGCAAAATAAACTCCCGTGTGTAGTTCCTATTTATTCGTCGCACATGTGCTAGGTATCAAAGCGGATGCAAATAAATCACAGTTTAATATATAAAGTTTACATATGTATATTTTGTATGTTATCTACACTATACATACACAGAATACCAAAATAGCGTCAGGAGCATCCCTTGGAGTCCCGTGCAATCTCATAAAAGGGCACGGAAGGGCTGAAGCTTGAGCTGGCCCTTCAAGCATAAAGAGCATTTGTAGAGAATGAGCGGAGAACATTCAGGAGGGAAGGCCCTGGTCAGAGGCCCAGAGATGGCCTTGTTTGGGGTCTGTGACGAGGTGGCCGAGCTGGGGCAGAGGGTCCGTCCCGGGATGTATTGGGCTTCACTAGGTGCAGCGTATGAGGACTTCGATTCCGCTCCTGGGGCAGTGGAGAGCCTTTGGAGGTTTTGAGCAGGGGAACCATGTGATGAAAACTAGCCTTTTAGAGATGTTTGTGGGTCACTGTGTAGAATGAACAGAAAGAGAAGCCAGAAGGCCTGCGAAGGCCAGTGCTGTGTCTCATTGTCCAGAATCACCAGTTGGATGAACTTGAATAATCGGAACCAGGGAGACTCTGGGGAAAGCTCCTCCTGTGTGTGAAATACGAGCTAACGAGCCCCTGGCTGATCACACGGGAGGAGAGAGAACAGAACAATAGAAAAGACATTTCAGAAGAAGAATTGACAGAATTTCTTCCCCAACAGCATCCTCTAATTGATCTCGTTCTCTAAGTAATGAAGACACACTTCCTTCGTTCCCAGCGTCACCGTGGCCGTGAACGTGGGCATCCCCGGTGCCCGCAGGACTCTTGGTGTCCGAGAGACTCGGGAGATGTGAATTAGCCGGATCTCTGGCTCCCCCCGTCCTTTTCCCAGGAGAGCGGACTTACCTGCTCTCCCTAGACCTCACCTCTGTGCAGCTTGGATCAGGTGGATCCAAATGCCTGAGAGCTGATAATCCTTTCCGCGCTGCAGCTGGTGGCCCCTGAAATCGGAGGAAGACAAGGCAGGTGGAGGCGTCCATGGGCTGCAAGCCTCGTGCTGTCCTTCTGGGTTTGAACCCGGTTAGACATGCTCGACCCCCGTACGTGATCGCTCGGTCCTAATGAAGCCGCGTCAGCGTGAGGCGGCTCCATTAGCCCTATTCTGTCGCTCATCACCCTGGGGACAGCTGGGCTCTGTCCGAAGAAACTAATACACTAAGAGTTCTAGAACTCTGAATTGAGACTTGTAAGTTGTAGCGCATTCTCTCCCGCTGCCGGTTGTCCCGTTGACGTTCTTGGAGGAAATGCAGGGCGGTTTGAAGGACTCCAGGCACGGTCAGCAGAGAGTGACAGTGGTTTGTGGCCCGTAGGGTACTCGAGGAAGCGTGAGCCCGACCCGGGGCCACTTCCAGGTACACGGCCAGACAAACACAAGCGGAAACGTCTCTGCTTTGGCACATGCTTCCACTTTCTCAGGAAAACCATTATGAACTTGGCGAGCGTCTCACGAATTTTCTCTGCTCGCCAGTAAGTACGGAGAAGCCTCCTTGCCCTCCCAAACGATCTTTCTTCTCCTCTTGTCATCATCCTGTTCTCCAACAGCAGCCTACACAATTGTAGGTCGTAGAGGAGCATCAAAGTCCCTCCCTTCCGTTCTGGAAACTGCTGGCGTCCCGCTAATGCTCCGAGGTGAACGATTCTCAAAATGCATCTCTCTTGGAATGATGGCGGACCCCAGAGGAGAAGTGTTGACGGAAGCGGGGGAACCACGGTCCCCTGTCTAAGTCTTCATCAGTCGCCTCTCCAGCCTCCCTGGCTCCAGGAGTCCGATATGACACACTGCATGACTGATCCATGCCTCTGGGTATGGTGGTTAGGTGCCCCGCAGGGGCCGTTTAAATGAAGGATAACCAACTCCCTCGAGAGCGGGACTTCATAGTCTGCCATTGACACTTGGGTGGTAATATTGGCAGCTGCCATTTTTTGAGAATTTTACGGCCTATGGTTTAGTCCTATGGAGTCGATGCTATTATTATTCTCTCTTTTTTCCTAGAGGAGGAAAAGGAAATTCAGGTAAGTTAAATAACTCGGTCGTGGTTGCAGAGCTAATGAGTGCCAGAGATGGACCCACTTTGTTTTACCTCAGAGTTCTTATTCATAACCGTTAGTTTCTACCACCCCAAGATATCTATTCTTCAGATTGAAAACAATGGAATCATGAGCTTTCTTTGGATTTTTTTGGCCTTGTGTGTTTCAGTCTGTTTTTAGAAAATTGGCTTCTTAGGGCGCCTGTGTGGCTCAGTCGGTTAAGCATCCAACTCTTGATTGCAGGTCAGGTCGTGACTTCAGGGTCATGAGATCGAGTCCCGTGTTAGGCTCTGTGCTGAGCGTGGAGCCTGCTTAAGATTCTCTCTCACCCTCCCTCTGGTCCTGCACCCCCCTCCCTAACAGCTTGCGCTCGCGCGCTCTCACGCGCGCTCTCTCTCTCTCTCAAAAATAAACAAATTGATTGATTAAATTTTTAAAAAGGAAATTGGCTTCTTTATTTACATAACTCAAAGACAAAAATGTATCCAGTCTTTCAAAAATAAGGAATATTCTCAAGGCACTTGATTACGAAGAGGAGGAGTTGAAAGCAGTTGGGTTGGGTTTGGAAGAACATGCTAGAAATAGTCTGTAAGAATCAAAAACAGGGCAAATCCCATGGGAAGAACTTAGCCACAATTCCAGACTAGCAGTTGAACAACGAAAAGGAAGTGTTGGGGTGCCTGAGTGGCTCAGTCAATTAAGCATCTGGCTCCTGAGTTGGGCTCAGGTCACGATCTCAGGGTTGTGAGGTCGAGTCCTGAGTCAGTGTGGAGCCTGCTTGAGATTCTCTCTCCCCCTCTCGCTTTGCCCCTCTCCTGCTTCCTCTCCCTCTCTCTCTTT
Source organism: Nasua narica (assembly GCA_028533885.1). Classification (NCBI taxonomy): domain Eukaryota; kingdom Metazoa; phylum Chordata; class Mammalia; order Carnivora; family Procyonidae; genus Nasua; species Nasua narica. The sequence goes on from CM052802.1 coordinate 117,989,596, forward strand.
CTCTCTCTCTTCAAAATAAATAAATGAGTCTTTAAAAGAAAGAAAGAAAAGGAAAAGAAGTGTTGCCTTTAAAAAATAATTCCTTCTGCTAATGTGAACCTGCCCAGGGTGTCTTTGTCTTTAGACCCTGAGATACAAGGAATTTCTGTTGGTCGACGGCTAGCTTCAACATTCCAAAGTTTCTACACCTGCAGACTTACCCACGCATATGGGGTCCATGCCCGTGGTACTTCTCAGCCTCAGAACTGTCTGTGTGAGAATCTTCCATCCAGAGCTCGTCACACCCAAACCAACATTCCTGCTTATACTGTCTCTCGGGTTTTGTGGACACTTTCTCTCCAGTCGTCACATTCTGATCTGTGATTTTGTTGTTCCTCTCCGGCTCTCTTACTGTGTGTCCCCATTTGTCTCCAGTATCCCCCCCCGCCCGACCTTCCTTGTTCTCCACCTGCAGCCTCCTCTCCAGTCCTACAAAATCATTTGTTTTTGCCTCTTTCCTTACTTTCTACTCTGAAAGCGCAAGAAAACTGGTAACTCTGACCTTGGACCTCATCTCTGCCTTCAGATGGGAAACATGAACTATAACCCAGACGTCTCAGAAAGAGGTTTAAGGTTCATGGTCTCTAGGTAGCTGATACCTTGAAGGAATGGGAAATATACCCGAATCTACTCTTTATCCCCAATTTTCTGTATTTTTCCAGTCTTGATTTCCCCTCCTTAAAATGCAGAAATTTTTCCTTAGTGCATGGGAGGAACTTAAAAGAGAGTTTTAAGTTCTTTTAAGACAGTTTTTAGAGAGCACTCTCTGCTCTCACCTCTGGGACCAGCATGAAGACGAAAACAAAACACCTTTTTGTGGCACTTGTTAGGTTGGAGATGGAATTCACTTGGCACTTTCCTTTTTTATTGTGGTAAAAACATAAAATTTACCTTCTTAACAGTTTGTAAGTGTGCAATTCCGGAACGTTGACTAGATTCACATTGTTTGTTGTGCAGCAGATTTCCAGAACTTTTTCATCTTGCAAAATTGAAGCTCTGTACCTATTAAATGACTCCCCTTTTCCTTCTCTGCCCCCTTCGCCCCTGATAACCACCACTTTACACGTTACTTCTTGTTTCTAGGACTTGAGGCATCTCAGATAAGTGGAAAGGTATAGGATTTGTCCTTTTATCAAAGGCTTACTTCACTTACCATCACGCCCCCAAGGTCCATCCATGCCTTAGCTGTGATCGGATTTCCTTCCTTTGTAAGACTGGATGGGACTTCTATTTTGAAGGTCCACCCCGTGCAAGGCACGCCGCCAGCCTTGATAATAATTTATAAGCAGTGTTCCCCCGCCAGCTGTAGGGGTGGTAGGTAATTAGAAGTTACAGGAAATGCTTCATATGAAGGTGTACAAACATGGTTCTCAAGAAATACAAACAGCAGGAGACCGAATCCTTTTGAAAAATCAGAAGAAGCATCATAAAGGAGGAGGAGTTTCAAACTTAAAGATGAGTCCCATTTTGAAGGTCATGAGGGGAAAGGAGGTTGCAACACGGAGGCAGAGTTCACGGAGGTGCCTGACACGAGTCACAGTTCGTTCAGGAACTAACCCAGAGCCCAGCTTGGCAGGCGTGCAGGATTCGTGGAGGGAGGTCATCAAAGATCAGGCCAGCAGTAGGTCGAAGGGAAACCGTTGAAAGCCTCGAATGCCACGGTGAAGGATTTAACTTTAGAGGACGAGTGGGCATGTTTTGGGGACCTTTAGCAGCAGTGGCTTGGTTTCAACCCAGCTTGTCTCCTCGATGCTCTTGTGGATTTGAGGGACACCAATGTTGGGGGCTGGATGCACGACTGGAAATACAAAGGAAACGGGGGCATGGCCATTGCCAACCGGAAATTGCAAAGGGCACGAAGGTGCTGCCCTTGGTTCTTCTCTTGGACAACTTGTCTGCATCCCAGGGGCAGTTTCCTGAGAGTGGGGATGGCGCCGGCCCTGGTCCCTGCTGTGTCCTCAGCCAGCACTGAGCAGCCCCAGAACAGGAGGGTTTATGAGAGAGAGAGACCCCCACTCTGGCGGAGGCATTGAAGGAGGAGCTGGGTGACCATTGCCCATGAGTTCGCAGCGGGGTACTGGTGCTCGAGTTCGGATCCTCCTGCTTCCGTAGAGCTTGAAGGAGTCGCGATGCCCACGTGGAACCCCCCCCACCCCCACTTACTAGAGTAGCAGACAGACCATGAGTCATGCATCGGTCACACTTATGGTCCAGACCGAGGTGTCAGAGTGTGCTGACAAGGTCAAGGGAAAATGGCGATGCCCTTGGAGCCCACCGGGTGCAGGCGGTTAGGCCAGCTGCCTCCATCCCCATAAATGCAAGAGCTAGCGGCTCGTCGTCCAATAGCAAAGAAGGGTCGTGCATCAGGTAGATGCAAGGCTGGAGATGAATTGCAACCATCCTTTTTTCCCCTGTATGATATCTAAGGATCTGGCTTGAATTTACTCGTACCTTCATCCAGAATGTTCTACCTCTTCATAGCTCCATAAGGTCTATGTCGTATTTCATTTTTTTAAAGATGTTATTTATTTGAGAGAGAGAGACAGAGACAGCATGAGCAGGGGGAGGGGCAGAGGGAGAAGCAGGCTCCCTGCTGAGCTGGGAGCCCGATGCAGGACTCCATCCCAGGACCCCCGGGATCAAGACCTGAGCCAAATGCAGATGCTTAACCGCCTGAGCCACCGAGGCGCCCCAATGTAGTATTTCATTTTATACCATCTAAATTCACTACTTTCAGACATCCTCAATCTGTCCCTTGGTGCAGTGCTCTGAGATCAGATGAGCATGGTCACTCTTCCCTTCCTGACTCTGTGACTCTGACCTGGCTGTCCCAGCCTTCTCCTGGAGAGTCACAAATAGCCATCCTCCCGGTGGTCACTGTTGGGTCCGTGCTTCTTGCAGTTGTCCACTTCTAGAACCTTCTCCCTGTCCTTTGTGCCTGCCTTGCAGAAGGCTTAGGTTCCCCAGCTCAGTTATCCATCCGGTGAACACTGCTCTTCCCCCCCCCCGCCCCCCCCCCCCGGGGCAACAGCACTCTTCCTCATCACTTCAAAATCAAACCACATAATGTGCTTTTGTGCAGACGATGTATAATCTCTAACAAAATGCTGATCTCAACAGGTATTTGTTGTCATGATATGGGGACACCTACAGTTGTGACTCCTTAAGGGCAGTTTCCTGACAATAATGTGTAATTTTACTTCAAAAAAAAATCTTTAATCGGATGTCCCACGAAGATGACAGGTGACCCAGCTGTGACCCCCACCCACTGCCCAGCATCCCCGTCCCCGTGAGGCACGTCCCTCCCTCCTTGTTGTCATCTGCCCAGATGGTCTTTGGAAGGGGGAAATTTGAAAGCAAAATGTTTCGCTATAGAAAGTGACTCAGAAACAAAGTCAGGTGCTGGTGACGGCGTGTGTGCTCTTGCGGGCCTCAGCTGTAGGATTCTGGAAGGTCTCAGGACACGTGTGTCCCAAACATTAGGCGGTCGTTGGTTTCCGCGTGCCGACCCTGCTTAGGGGAAGCAAAGCCCAGCTGAGGGCATGGAACGCAAGTCGCTTCTCTGTTACTCGTTTCCCACCGCGCCATCCCTCTTTCCACAAGGGGTCGGTTGACACATTGGGCCTTTCCAGGCATCCGACCAACAAACTGAGAACCCCTGGGATGGTCTGAAGGAATTGACGGAACTCGTGTGAGCGCCCGTGTTTGCAGCCAGGAGGAATCTGATTCCGGGCTTCGGTGCCTCTGGACGTTTAAGTACGCTTCCTAGCCACTCTTTATGTTCTCGGGTGCAGCGCCGGCGTCTGTGAAAGGAGATCAGAGACTCTAACCCACTGAAACCGGGTGGCAAATGGCTGAGAAGCTGTTAACAGCACCTTTGTTCATTAAGACACTAAGTGCTACTGTCATTGCCAGGTGTTGAGGTGTATCCTCAGTTACAAATGGGCCTCGACAGCAGGTGTTAATAAAAGGTTGGTGGGGGGGGGGGCACGTAGAGAGAGGCTAGGGGTGTGTGCCTTCGGCCCAGACTGCTTCTGTTAGAGACTGCGGTCTCATGGCACGAGAATGGACTAGAGAAGTAATCCGGAGTTTTCCTTCCCTTGTCTGAAGTCATAAGCCGGAGCTGTGTCATGTTTGGGTTTTATGGCTCCGTGACACTCACAGTTTGAGTTTATTTTCCTTGTTCTCTGGAACGGGTTGTTTCTGCTCTTTCCACTCCATCAATATTAGACAGTTTTATGAATATACTGCATCTCGATCCGTCTGGCCGCAGAGGGACTCATGCATTTCTAAGTCAGCAAGCAGAGAGCTTTGTGTGTGCCCCCGCCCCCCGCCCCTGGACCAGCCACTGTCATCATTATAGATGCGGGAGGTAGCGTGTGTCCTCCAGCAATCCATAAACACCTCGCATCCCATAGATGCAAGGCTATTTTATTCAGTGAGGTGCTGTCGAGGCAAAGGAGATGTTTTTTTATCCCTGGGTTTTTAGGGGTAAAGAGTCTGAATCCCCAAAAACAGATTCACTAGCTTCCTCGAGCCATGGAACAGCTGAGAATCTAGGTTCTGTCATTCCCAGTTCTGTGTTCTTTTCCACTGGCCCCTCCATGCTGATGCAGGGCGCCCTGCCTTAGAAGCACACCCCGATATCTGGATGGCCTCACCTTTTTCTCTTCCTGCAGTGCTTTGCTGCAAGCTGGGAAGGCTGCAAAGACCGTCCTTTGGAAGCTCTCTTTCCCATTATTGCATTCACTTTCAGCCAGTTTTTCACCTCCTTACTTGGCACCACTGCAGGCTATAAACCACCGGCACTCCCGTTCGCTGTCTCGGCTTCTCGCGTCCCACCGCAGACAGGAAGCGGCAGGCGAGGGGACGCTCACAGGGGTCTCAAGAGTCCTGGGAGTAACCAGCCAGAGGTGTGCCGTGCTGGGCGAATTACAAAGCGTGTTCACGTCCTCTTGTCCGGCCCTCACGAGAACCTGTGGCAGAGGCCGAGAATATATTATTTTTTCAGATCAGTGAAGACTCCATTTGTTGATGTCCTTTTGCATATCAAGGAATCAAGAACTAAACTGGAGGGATTTTATATTCGGGCCCTCCCCTGACCTGTTCGGGGACTTTGTAAAATTATAAAAAGGTGCCCTTTGGGAGAATGAGTCAGAGAAGGCTGCCCCTTCCTCTGGGATGACTCGGGCCCGTGCCCGGACAGACCTCAGACCGGATTTCGGCCACCGGTCCCCATGACAAGCTGAGCAGACATTAATCCATTTACTTCTCATAACAGACCTGTGAGGTGGGTTATACGCCCTTTCTACAGATGAGCAAACTGACGCTCAGGAAGGTCAATGTCTTAGGTGAAGCGATAGAGCTTGTTGGTCTTGGAACTGGGATTAAACCCCAGCTCTTCTGAGATCTAACCCAAGGGTGTTTCCCAGGCCTCGGCCTGCAATGGGAGCCCCCCAGAGCCCCTGCTCAGCCCTCAGAGAGCAAGCACCGAAGCGGAACCTCCCCCAGAAGGCCCTGGGCACTGGTCATTTTGTGTGAGGGAGGAGCCTCTTCACCAAGGAGTGGCCCTGAGAGGAAAGCTTCTCAGAGTCGATGGTGCGGGGCTCCCTGGGGTCTCGGTCAAGGGGAACATTCTCATTCAGAAGGCCTGGGCTGAGCCCTGAGACTGCATTTCTGACACGCTCCCAAGAGGCTCTGCGGCTGCCGGTCCTCAGACCACACTTGGATTAGCAGAGCCTTAGGGGAGGAGAAGGTGGCCATTAAGACCTGCCTCTTCCCGCAGCTCTGAAGACATGATGAGAAAGAAATCAGCGGCTGTTCATGGCGTACCTGCTATGCGCTGGGCCCAGCTCCTCGTTAGCGAACAGGAGAAGAGCAGCTTCACCCAGTGTCGTAAAATTAAGGCATCACTTACACCCACTGCAAATAAAAATCGGCAACAAGTCAAGAGAAATGAAATTGATTGAATTGACTGTATGTGAGATGCTGTGACAAAGGGAAATACGGGGCCGGCGAGAGCCTAGTGGTGGCCCCTTCACCTCGGGGAGGATGGATGGGCTTCCTAAGTAAGTCATACCCATGATGATGAAAATGACAGCAACCAGAAATACAGCTGCCGCTTATTAATGGACTGCCAGGTATGATGCCACACTGCGTGTGTACTTTATCACCCGTGGTTTGGGCAGCAGGCCTGTGACACTAGTTCATCCCCATTTCGCGGATTGGAAAACAGAACATCGGAGAGTTCAAGGAGCTGCTGTTGCTCACAGAGCTGAATAAGCGTGATTTTAGGTTTCATCAGCGCCTAGTATGACGAACCCTGGTAATGATCTTGTGCTGCTTAATCTGGTAATAACTTGGGGCCCTTTCTCAGCGTGGTCTTCACCGAGGTCAGAGTGATCTGGAAGTTTCTCTACGAAGCAGACTTCCGGACCCTGTCGTAAACCTATTGAATCTAAATCTCTGAGGCTGAGGCTCAGGACCTTGCTTCTCCCAGACCTCCCCGATGAGGTTGGCTGAAATCTCTGCTGTGAGAATTTGGCATCTTGGAGAGAAATGGTGGGGTCCTGCAGTCCATTCCCAATCCATTCATCTCTGAATGTCATCCTTGTTACAGAAATGTCAGCGCCTCATTAAGCAGAAGTGACAATTGGGTATATGTTTCCTTGTTTATTTAATACATGCATACAGCACACATGGGACATATGGAAACCAGCAAGAAGGAAACAAGGGGACTCTAATGCACTGAATCAAGTCGGCAGGAAAAGCTAAACATCTGATTAAGTATTTATTCCTTGAGACAAAATTGTGAAAAAAGGCTCTTTAGGCAAACCTGTCTGAAATGTCCTTAAAGTATTCTAAAGCAAATAAAACAGAAAAAAATCACCCATAAGGATGTAAGAAATCTTTTCATGCACAAAGTGCTGATCCATAAGTGATTTTTATAAATACAAAATTAAATTGGAAGTGCCATTAGACAAATTGGTTTGAAGACAAGCCCCTTAATTGCAAATGTTAGATTTAGGCAAAGGTAGTCATTAGGTGAATAGCTCTTAGACGGTGTAGCTTTGTAAATTGGTTTCCTGCAAATTAGTCTTTTATATGTGGGGGGCATAGGAATAGAACACGGAGATCGTGCCACTGACCACTCGGGCGGACGTGGGCCCAGGGGCTGGTTGGAACCGAGGCATTGTATCTCCACCTTGGGGAGTTGTACTCGAAGCAGGTTGGCACCCCCAAATCAGTGATTCTCCCCAGTTCTTTCCTCTTACCCCCTGAGCATGGTGAGCATCTGGGAAGCATATAAAATCCGAACACCTGGCCCTAAGACTCATTCAGTAGGTCAGAGGTGAAGGCCAGGAATACAAACTTCTAGCAAGAATCAGTGGGCTGTCGCAGGTAGCCCAAGAACTCTGCTTATGAATTAGTGCTCTTGGGACACCTGGGTGGCTCAGTCAGATGAGCATCTGACTCTTGATTTCAGCACAGGTCTTAATTTCAGGTCATGAATTCAAGCCCCACATCACTGGGCTCTGCTAGGTGTGGCATCTACTTGAGAAAAAGGAATTAGTGGTCCTTTTTGTCTTGTTTTCAGAAAAAAGGACAAGAGTAAGAGGTTGAGTGGTTTTTAGACATGGCTTTTAAAAAATACAAAGGTGGGGCACCTGAGTGGCTCAGTCGTTAAGCGTCTGCCTTCGATTCAGGTCATGATTTCAGCCCCACATCGGGCTCCCTGCTTGGCTGGGAAGCCTGCTTCTACTTCTCCCTCTCCCCCTGGCTTGTGTTCCCTCTCTTGCTGTCTCTGTCTCTGTCTCTGTCTCTGTCTCTCTCTCTCTCTAATATATAAATTAAAAAAAGACCCAAAGCTGGGCACCCACCCTCCATCCCGCTAGAATCCCTGAGAGGGGTCTGAGGGGTTGGTCTGCATCTGTCTGAAGCTAACGCACCCCAGGGGTTGAGAACGGGCTTTGCTGACCTCCGCTCTGGGCACCCTGCAGGGAGAGCAGAAGCAGGCATCGGCGGGGCCATCCGAATGCAGCTGGCCTTAACCAGGAGCTGGAAAGGGTGCAAGGGGGCGTCCGGTCTTCAGCTGTGCTTTGAAGGGTGAACGCAATTCTGATTATCGGGCAGGGAGAGTGTTTCGGGGATGGATGTGACAAAGGCCCCAAGAGAGGATAAGTGTGGGAAACACAGTGGGGAAGCTGGCTTGCCCAGAGTGGCCAGGGGGATGCAGGGCGGGAGGCATATGCCAGCACTGGATGGGGCCGGATGGCCCGCAGCAGCGACAGGGGCAGGGGATGGTTGGGGGACCTCCAGCGTGACGTGTGCTGGAAGAAGATGTCTGGTACAGGGTGCAGGTGGGTGGACCCTATTACCTACCCTACAAGAGGAGATGAGGTCCCAGACTGGTGCAGGGAACGCAGAAGTTTTCGAAGGACAAAGATAAAGCGACAGAAACTCAGAATGGCAGAGGGGTAGAGAGGGCTCCAGATCCATTATGAGCAGTGACTTGCTATTAAGGTATCATAAAGATATAAAAATAGGCACTGAGAGTTACTAGAGATCTGGGCTGCCTAGACTCCCCTCTCTCGTCTACCATGTTGGAGAAAGATGGGGATTACAGAGCTAATTCACGGAAAGCCGATAATTCCACCTGACTTTAACCTTTTCTGCAATTTCCTCCCTTTTTACCAAATCTGTGAAGCTAAAAAATTATTTTAAGTAATTCATCTTCATTTCCTACCCCTATTTAAATGATGACTGTGTGTAGTGAAACAACCAGAAAAGAAACACAGGCAGGAAAAGAGAAAGGGGTCCTCCAGGACCCCAGTATCTCTTTCCTCAAGCAATGAAAGTAACTGTGTCCACTAATTTGGTCATTACCTCCTTGACTATTTCAGCAGAATTGCTGATGTCCCCTTGGCCATTTTCCTAGCGAAGAAACCAAGTACGCTTTGCTGTGGGAGTGGAGACAGGAAGCACGGTGGTTGAGTGTGTGCAGGAAGGTGTAGCTTAGCAAGGTGGTTAAAACCCAAGATCGTCACTGTTCCTTCCCAGGGACACGGTTCCATGCCGCCCTCTTGGCTTTGCTTCCTCCTGCCCACTCGAGTGAGCGCCCGCGTGCCTCAGATAGACAGCTAGACACAAAGGAAGGAAAAACGGGTAAAGGTTCTCGGGTAGAAACCCTTTAACACGTCCAGACACACGTTGCATTTGCTAGGGTTGCACAGAGGCTCCCAAGAACCGAGGGAGCGGACCCTTCAGTAGCAGGAACTGGACACGGGGCGAGTGTCTGCCTCTCGGTCACTTTCGAGAGAGCACCATTGGTCATGCACCTGAACGTGCTTGGGTTACCTTGCGTCCTGTGTGTCGGGGATGGTGACAAACGGGATGCGCCTTTGTGGAGGAACGTTAGGGAGCCCTGTGGTTAAGACTGGTGGGCGTTTTGGCTTTGGGGAGCAAGCTGATCAAGCCCCCTCAGTGATAGGCTTCCCTGTATCTCGGCTGTAGGAGCCACAATTTAGTGTCCATACACCCCCAGCTGCATGGTCCTGAAATTGTTTTTCTTTTTATGCTCACTTCCCTCCCCCATGCCGCCCCAGAGAGCATCCATTGCTGGGGGACGGTGCGAATTCATCCCCCCACAGAGCAGCGGAATGTCAGCTCGTTCTCGAAACAGGTTGCGAGCCCCTTGCTTTGTGAGCTGGGCACAGCACAGGATGCTAAGGAGAGAGCAACACGTTATTCGAGGTCCCAGTTCTCCAGCAGAGGGCAGACAGCTGTGCAAACAGGAAGCGCCATTCGGGGTCCTCAGAGCCCAGGGGCATCATCCGGAAAAGCGAGATGATACCATGTCTACATCCCAGGCTCACTGCGAGGATCAAAGTGCAAAGCGTTTAGCATCTGGCACGGGGTAAGGGGCGGCTAGAGGGCTTTCTGCCATCACTGTTGCCACCGCTGCTGTGGGCCCAGACCTACCTCACGCCCACAGGAGGTCCACTGGGCGCGGAATGGAAGAAGCAATGTAATGACCCAGGAAGGCTTCTCGGAGGAGGTAATTTTTGAGTTGGATCTTGAAGGGAGAAGAGGAATGGACCCAGAGGACAAAACAGAAGAATATTCTAAGCTGAGGAGGGAACGTGGTAGAGGCCCAGGGGTGTGGGAACATCAGGTAGTTTGGGGAACGTGGAAGTTGTGGAGGGAAGGAGAGGCCTTGCCTGCGCACCTCGGGTTTCTCTGTGAGGAGGGGGCAGCATTCTGCTGAGGGAGGGGAGCCTTGAGGAGACCGGGGAAGACCACGGCAGCCCATTTGGAGAATGTGAGGGGCAAAGGCCGCCCCATGGGATTTAGGGGAGGGTGGAGACTGAATTTGGGGGGCAGCAAATAAGGAAAAGCCACAGGAGAAAAGCAGTAGGTGTTGTGTAGGCGACTGATCCTAGGCTTTTCAGATAGGGTAGGAGAGGCCATTTTTCACAGGGGAACGGGAGCAGAGTTCAGGAGGTAAAGCGTGGGCAGAGAGAGATGAGCCCACCAGCACACAGACCTGGGGAGGCTTAGATGGCGCATCAGGAAGGTGGCTTTATTTCTAGGCCATCGGGGGGTTGAACGAAGGTGCCCTTGGGACGTCACTTTGGCGGAACCGTGGGGAAATTAAACTGGAGAAGGCCACACTCAAAGTAGACAGATAGATGGAGGAAACTCTAAGGCCTCAAGGAGCGAGACGCAGCCTCCTGCGGTCCTCCTGATGCGGATACGAGGTGTGGAGTGGAGAGCGCTCCGACACGGGCCATGCAGCCTTCCCCGGCCCCGCCGTGCCCTTCCTGGCCCAGCTTCTCCCGGGCCAGCCTGCCGCCCACCATGCTAGATCATTTCCAGGAATTTGCAGGGTTGTCCCAAAGATGGCCCGAGGGCTGGTCTGTCGTGCAGCTCCCCTGGGTTGGGAGCATCTCTGGGAAGCTTCAGAGCCCCTGTCCTGAAACCAAGGGGTGCTGGGTGCACGCAGGTCCCACCAGGGCCCAGGAGCACCTGCTGGAGCCTCCCTACGGTTTGAACCGCCCAACTGTGGATGCCACATGCGTGGGCCACCCAGTCCCGCCCCCGGGCTCAGACCTCACGAAGCTCCAGTGTGGACGGGGAGAGATGAGCGACACAGACCGTGGGAGCCTTGCCTCCACGTGGGGCACCTGGGCCCGCTGTGTGCTGTGAGCCCTTGTAAAGCATCATGCCCAGGTTACGGGGGGCGGGGGCATTAAGGCCAGCAGCAGGGACCTCACTTGCGGAGGGACACGCTGTGCGTGGACCTGAACCTGGGACGGCTTCTAGTCCCGTGCCTGTGAGAGTGCGCCAGCGGACACGGTGCTTTCACGTGACGGTGGCAGAACTGTGAACATCGAGGCATGTCCTGGAACAGGTCTCCTCGAAGTTCCCTGGGTTTCTGTGAACAGAAGGATGCGCTGCGTTATTCCGCCTTCCTGCTGCCTTACTTAGCCTGACAGCTGTGTGACAGACGTCGCTAATGCCTGGGTCCCCGAGGCCCGCTTTGGGCAGGAGATGAGAGTTGCTGGGTGCTCATTGAGTAGCTCCCATCCCCACTGGTGTCTTCGGCCGGTGGGTCTCATGTCCGTGCCCATAGTCCCAAGGTGGGCGCCCACGCGGTGGTCCAGGCTTCTGCCTGTGCCCCCAGACTCACGGCTGCCTCTCGCCCTCCTTTTCCTGCAGATCCTGGCGCTCCTGTGAAATTGCCTTGTCTGCCAGTGAAACTGTCACCGCCGCTACCTCCAAAGAAAGTCATGATCTGCATGCCTGTCGGGGGGCCAGACCTCTCCCTGGCGTCCTACGCCGCCCAGAAGAGTGGCCAGCAGAGTGGGGCCCAGCACCACCACACGGTCCTGCCGTCCCAGATCCAACACCAGCTGCAGTACGGCAGTCTCGGCCCGCACCTGCCCTCCACCACCGGCTCCCTCCCCATGCACCCCTCCGGCTGCAGGATGATTGAGGAGCTGAACAAAACGCTGGCCATGACCATGCAGAGGCTGGAAAGGTAATTGGTGGGGGAGGGGCGGGGTCTTGGCTGGGGCTGGTGGGGGGGGGGATCTGGCCAAGACTCAGGAGGGTAAAGACCAAGGTAAGGGCCCATGCTCGCTGGGGGAAAAGTTTGCAAGTAAAATCAGACCAAACAGTGAATGTCAAGGAAAGTGTGGAAGAAAAAAAATAATGTTGCCAATTGTCAAACTATAGAAGAATCTCATTCATCAAAAAGGAGAGTAACATATATGTGTACACACTTGTGCTGTATAAATACACTAATATGTGTAAATATATTAATATCGTTAATAGAGGTTTTACTTATAAATATTTAATATAGATTAAGTACTTGGTATAACTATATTACTATATGTGTTTACGTGTAAGTATATCTAAAGGTACAAACATACATATATAAGAATAACATGTGTGATACATGACACATGCTTCTATAAGTCTTAACGGTTTTTGAAAACGTATACATATAATTATTACTATGGTTACCCCTCAGGTGGGGAGGTGGGAGAGAAATTCTTTTATATTTCATATCTTTCCGTACTACTTTTTTATTTTGTGTGTATTGTTTTATGATAGAAAAAGAAGGGGCGCCTGGGTGGTTCAGTCGGTTAAGCGTCCAACTCTTGATCTCGGCTCAGGTCGTGATCTCAGGGTCGTGAAATTGAGCCCCATGTAGGGCTGTGCGCTCAGCAGGGAGTCAGCTTGAGATTCTCTCTGTGCCTCTCCCTGCGTGCGTCTGTGCGTCTATGTGTGCGCTCGCGCTCTCTCTCTCTCCCTCTCTCTCTCCAAGAAAGAAAAAAGGCAATTCGAATGTAAATAAGGAAAGATGAGAGTTGGCAGGAGGGTAACGGAAAAGCAGTGGGATGGGAGGAGTGGAAGGCACACCCTTGTTCTTGCTGACGAAGAAAACAACGTGCCAGAGCCCGATTACCGAGCCCTGAGTGTTTAGCCACACCTGCCACAGTCCCCTCTTTCACGAGAATCCCCTTCAGTAGCCCTGCTGGGAGATCTGAAAAGAGGACCTGAAGGACTCATTCTGAATTGTTCATGCCTTTGTGTGTGTGTTCAGATGCCCCCCCCCCCCCGATTTCCCAATGTGATTCCAAGGCATGTTGCTTGCCCTAATTCCCTAGCGTAACGAGAAGGAAGTGTTGCAATCCAGCCACCACGTGAGATGTGCCTGAGATCGGGACCCTGAGTGCCTGTCCCGGAGTCATGACAACTGTTAGCTGGGTCCTGCCGGTGGGAAAGTTGTGGTCTGGCGGGCCTGCTGGTCGCCAGGCAGAGAGCCAGAGGCACGATGGACACGGTCAGGAGCTTTCTGTGATCGTTTCCAGACTCTCCGCCATGTATCCTGCGTTTGGGCTCTAAATGACTCCAAGAGAAGTAGTTGTCGCTAGGCTTCTGACTTGATTGCACATTAATATCCACCCTCGCTGGAAAAAGATTTCTTTGGCCCCTTGGCATCCTTTTCAACTACTGTTACTGTTGATAAAGAAAGTAGTCGTTTTAAATTTTTAGCCTTTGATATATCTTTATTATCATCTTAGTCTTCACGTGACCTAGGGAGACCGAGTAAGTACAGAAACTAAGGAAGGCTAAGTAAGTTCCCCAGCGCCAGCTTCTCAGGGGGGGTCCGCACTCTGCCTGTTGCCCACCTAGAACCCTATAGGTCCAGAAATTGAGGTCAAGTCTTTAGACGCTTTTATAGCAATTTGACAGAATGATTTTATGTCTGTTGAATCTGATAATAAAAAGGGCTTTATTTTTTTATTTATTATATCTGACAAAAGCATCAGTTTGTGATAGATTGAAAATCAAAATAGATACATACACCAACCAACCAGCCAACAAAACAGGTCCTTCCTCATAGACGCTTTGAAAAGCACTGTCCGAGGTCATAAGGCAAGGGGAACGTGTCCTCAAGCCGGGGTCTTCCTCCTGCAAATCCAGAGCTCTTCCTCTAATCGTGCAGCTGTTTTCCTGAAGACAGCTCGAAGTCAACACGAGTCCTGATCTCCACACTTGCTGGATGCCCAGCAAGTCTTTGTATCTCACAGGAGCTTTAATCAATTGAAGAAGGTCCTCGAGTTGCTAAATACGTTTCCCCTGAAATACGCCATTTTAAAAAAGGTTCAGCGGGAAGTCCTAACCGACAGGGGACACGCTGTTCTTCAGTTCAGTAATTGCTGTGTGTATTTGTAGAATGTTTCAGTTGCGTGTAGACCAGTGGGTAGGTCTGTCGGACCTCAACCAGGTCAGGTTCTTTACTGAAATGAATCAAAGAGAACGGATAAGATTATAGGAAGAGGGGGCAGGAAGGGGAAGAGCCTGATGTTGGCGGCTGGGCCAAGGCCGTCCCCTGTACGTCCCCCTCAAGCTCCCGTCCCTCCCCTCCTACCTTAGGTTAAGGACAGGGTTGTTCTGATAGACCAGCCAGGACATAGGGCATTACCTTGGACTTCACTCACACAGGATCACCTCCAGAGAGAGATCTTCTTCCCAAACAAATAAAGATGGAGAGATTTTTCTGAGCGTCCCCAGGACTTCCAGAAGTCCAGCATGCATCTGAAGCAGTGGGGGGTCACCGGCCGCCTCTCATTAGTGCGGGATCCGACGCTGTCTCTGGGGACGCCGCCCCCCTTTTAGCTGCCCACATGTGCTCCCGTTGCCTGTCAACATGATTTCATCCTTGTTCTGACCAAGTTTATCACAGAAAGAAAGAATCCTTTCTCTCTCCTCCTGGGAACTTTCAGTGACTCCCCAAAAACACGGCAAGTGGGAAGAAACATGCCCGAGCGCTTAGGTATGGCGGCCGCGAAGCCCCCCGAGGTCTCATGGAATGTCACCTGCCGGCCTAGGTGCATTCCTGCGGTCGGCTCCTGATGAAACGCCGTTAAGTCCTGGGAAAACCAAATGAAGAATTAAGGAGCATTAATGCCAGACTTTGGGCTATAAATCTGAACAAATAGCCCTATTATCATCCAGGCAAGCAGCCCGCTGCCTGTCACAGCCTTCCTGACCACTGGTCTTCCTCTCCCTGCCAGAGCAGGAGCCTCCCGAGGTCCCCAGAGAGGCCATCCCACTGTCAAGAAGGTGTGATTGGCACGGAGTTCCTTATAGTAACTTCAAAGTGTTACTTTTCCTAAAACTTAGACCCCTGCAGTTCTATTTTAGTCTTCCTTTCCTGTGAAAAGTTTGCAAATCTTTGAAGGTCTCTGCCAGTGGTTTTATTAAGGGCTTCTCTCTTCCATGCCAGTAATCCCAAGTTCATTATCATAACTGTTTACTTGGTTCTTTTTTTTATCATAACCGTTTATTGAGATGGTTTGTAGACCCTTTCCCATCTTGCTTGTGTTCTCCCAAGAACACTCAATCTCTTGTATTTGTGTGAACAAGTTCTTTTTTCTATTTAAATTTTGCTTAGTTATCATACGGTGCAATGTTGGTTTCTGGAGTAGAATTCAGTGATTCGTAACTTATGTACAACACTCAGTGCCCATCACAAGTGCCATATTTATCCAACGTCACGGGGCTGCCCCCAGCAGGGCAGCCGAGCCGGAGGGGGGCCCACATCACGGGGTTCCACAGTCGAACTGCTGGGGTGTCGGCCTCAGATACCACTTCTTTTTGCCTTCGATTCCTCATCTGTAAACCAGGGGTAATACTACCACCACCACCAGCCTCGTTAGGGTTGTTTGCAAAGAACAAGTGACTTCTTCCATCCAAACCCATTGTCTTATTGTATGGTATACAGTGAAAATATCCAAGAAACTGTGGTGAATGTGGTGCCAAATCACACAAAAATTCACCCTCAGTGCCGCTGAAAGGCACGTTACAGATAGGTTTGATCTAATCTTACTAGAGATTTTGCTTGTGTCTGTTTCCTGAAATGAACATGGTCTTCATTTGTTTCCTTCCCTGATGATTCGTGTCTTTTTTGAAAGTGCCATTTTCTCATTTCAGGTATCATGCAATTTTTAATATCCGCAGTAAGCTCTGTGATCTACTTGACATAAATCTTGGAATTCAGTCTTAAAATCCTAATCAGCCACTAATTTTCTTTCTCATCTTAATTCAGTTCATCCATTCCCTGTGCTCCGGCTTCCCTGTTGGTGAAATGAACATGGGATCTGTATCCTTGTTGACCCTGAAGGACCTTGGGGAAGATTCGTAAGGGAATACACTTTAAAGAAGCCCTTCTTCATTAAGGGAAAGGGAGATTCGTCCGTCCAGTCACTCGGGCCAGAAGTCTTGCGGTCACCCTTGACACCCTTCCTTCTCTTGTACCTCACGTCTCAGAGGTTGGCAAATCCTGTTAGGTCCACATTGAGAGTATGTCTTGGATGAGCCACTTCCCACCCAGTGGTCTGACCCCATTGTCCCTGCTGCTTGGTCTCCTGCCTCCTCTCCTGCTCTTCTGTCAGACAGACAACACGTAACAAAAATCGGGTCTGGATTGCCTCAGTCTGCCGGGGCCGCCATTACACAGCACCGCAGACTGCACAGCTCCAACAGCAGCAATTTACGTTCTCCCAGCTCTGGAGGCTAGAAATCCAAGATCTGAGTGTCAGTAGAATTGGTTTCCCCCAAGGCCTCTCTCCTTGGCTCGTAGACAGCCGACTTCTCCTCGGGTCCTCACATGGCCCTCCCTCTGCGTGCGTCTGTGTCCGAATCTCCTGCTCTTATACGATCACGATCACCGTTTAGTTAGAACCCCAGCCCCAGTGACCTCAACTTGCTCAGTCGCTCCTTTAAAGACACTATCTCCAGAGGCAGTCCCATTCTGAGGTACTGGGATTAGGATTTAAACATATGAATTTTGAGGGGAACGCGATAACCCATAATAATGACTGTGCCCAGAATGTCTCTTTGGCCTTCCAGCGCCCTTAGGAGTGAAAAGCAAAGAAGGCCAGCATGGCGCAGACCCCCATCATCTCCCTGACTTGTTCTCTGCGCTGCCCGCCCTCGCCCACCACAAAGGCCCTCTCACTGTTCTCACAGCCTTGGACATGCCAGGTGCCCTCGGACAAAGGGCCTTTGTGCTGACTCTTCCTCGCTCTAGACTGCTCTTTCCTCACACAGCCTTGGGGCTCCCCCCCTCAGCTTCCTGGGGTCTGTACTCAGTTGTCACCTCCTCAGTGAGACCCTCCCTGATCTCCCTATCTGACATTACAACCCTTCTCCCAACACAGTGTATTCTCCAGTCCCCTTTATCTTTTTGTAGCACTTTTCTCCATCTAACATCCCATATTGCTGGCTTTTCATTTTGCTTATTGCTCTTCTTACCTAATCGAATATACCGTCCACAGAGGTGAGAACTGTTGCTCAGGCTTGTATGCTGAGCACCTAGAATGGGGCCTGGCTTATAGTCATTGTAGGTGCTGAATAAATGTTGGAGTGAATGAATGAGTGAGTGAATGAATGAATGAATGAATGAATATCGAGTCCTTGGTAGCCACCATGGTTAGGTTATTAATCTCTTCCCTGTTGGTGGATATTTAGAGTGTTCCTGATGGTCTCTGTCCCTGTCAAGATTTGCATTCTCACGAGACGCATTATATCAATATTAAGTGATGGTGGCGAGAACATATCTTTAACCTATTGTATTTTTCTCATCCTACAATTTTGAACACTCCCTGTCTGGAATGCACTCTCTCCTCCACCATGCACTCCACCTTCATTTGCAAAGCAAAATTCTGCTTGTTTTTCAAGAAATACCATGTCCTCCTTGACCCCCTCAGATTCCCAGGGGACAGTCTGTCTCCTTCTGGGCTGTGTCTCTCTGCACACACTACCTCATGTTGTGTGTTTGTATGTTTTCTCTTAGATGAGGGCGGGGACCAGCCTCATCTTCCCACTCAACCCCCAGTCCATCCCGGGTGGGACCTGTCGTGTAGCAAGTACTCAGTGAACATTTATTAAATGAATGTTATTAAGTTCTTCTGAGCTTCAAATAGAAAGGTCTTTTAACCTAATGTTTAATGTTTCCTTAGAAATCCCCTTAATTATAGAAGCAAGCTTTAGTTGTGGGTATGCTCCCTAGCCCATTGTTGAGCTGTGTGAATTTTGTTTTTGTAGATATTAGAAACAAAGTAAAGGTGTCTTCCTTTAAAGTTGCACATAGATCTTTGCTTGGCACATTGAGTAATGTCAGACTTGACTTCAAGATGCCGTAGTTTTGATGATGGACTGTACCCGCTGAAGTTAATTGTACCTTCATTTAATTCTCTGGCACCGTATTCATTCTATATGATAAAATGGGGGAAGTGACCATCCATGGCTCTTCTAGCAAACTAGTGAGGTGTAGGGTTTCATATTTTTTTAAAGATTTTATTTATTTATTTGACAGAGAGAGAGATCACAAGTAGGCAGAGAGGCAGGCAGAGAGAGAGGGGGGAAGCAGGCTCCCTGCTGAGCAGAGAGCCCAATGCGGGGCTTGATCCCAGGACCCTGAGATCTGACCTGAGCCGAAGGCAGAGGCTTTAACCCACTGAGCCACCCAGGCGCCCCAGGGTTTCATATCTGCTTGTCCAGCTGTCTTCAGTACCCTCTAAGACTAAAACTTAACTTTCAGAATTTTAAGAATTTATAGAGATCTGAAAAATAGCCACAAGTAGATGAAAAGTGGGTGAGGGGGCATCCTGAGGGATTAGAGGAAGGGGAGTGTATTAGTATGGAAGGAGTCATTGAAATCTCTTGGAGATTTTGGAGATCTCTTGGGTTGGAACTAAAAAAGCAAAAAACTCACATTTTTGTTCCTGTTCTTACTCATGTATATCAATAATTGATATTCATAATACTGTTCTATTTTCACCCATTGAGTTCTGGTTCAGGAAATCTTAAGACCCATACATTGAGTTCTACAGAGATGCATTTGCTTCGTACATGTGGGTCTTAAATACATCTCTAATAAATTCACTTTTCCTCCCCCGGAATCCCTCCACAGCTAGAACAGGAAAGCTCTGACATTTAAAAAGGAAGGTTCCCGTGTTTCCTTAGCATGTGTAAGATCAGTCAGCAATCTTTTATTGAGTCCCTTTTCTGGACCAGGCTCTGTGCTTGGCGCTGGGGTGATACAGCAGTAAGCCAGGTATGGAGGGCTTCTGCCCCAGCGGGGTGCGGAGTCTACCGGCAGCATAAACTGGGGGAGTCGGGGTGGGAGGACGGCATCCAGCAGGGGGGCAGCTTGGTAGGTGGGATTCACGGTGGGCTTCTCAGCTGCACCTCAGCTGAAATCCAAAAGATGAGAATGACCAGATGAAGAGGGAGAAAGGAAATGAGAGAACCTTCTAGGCAGATGAGAGGAAGGAGCGATAGACTGTCTCCAAATGGTTGGTGAGATTTTTATGAAAAGGCAGGAAGCTGGCAGTTACTCCCCAAATCTGTAGAAGACCAGCCATTGAGAATGAGAGAAATAACACAAGACTGTAATCCAACATAAGGAAGAACCCAGGAGCCACTGGAGAGGGTCCTGAAGGTCTTCAAGGAGGCTAGGCTAACAGCTGTCTCCGATGTTCCACTCGTATACTTCATAAAGGAAAACCCAACAGGGAGATCGTCTGCTCAGGATGTGTCCACCTCTGTAACCTCGTGTAAGATAGGGGGAAGTAGTTGTTAACTCGACTGTGACTGTTTCTAGAAATAGAATGGTTTTAACCTCTCCCGGGATATTAGTTGTGCATCTGTATTAACAAATCCAGACCAGTAAGGGTCAACCAGATGCAGGAAGGGTTCCAAAACCAACCTGAACTCTTTGTAATGTTTACTGCATACCACATGCCAAG
The DNA here is from genome assembly GCA_028533885.1 of Nasua narica. NCBI lineage: Eukaryota > Metazoa > Chordata > Mammalia > Carnivora > Procyonidae > Nasua > Nasua narica. The sequence goes on from CM052802.1 coordinate 118,009,467, forward strand.
TATTGTGGTAGACACACATCAGTGGTCTTTCTTTGAAAATAAATTTTTAAGATTTATTTATTTTAGAGAGAGAGTGGAAGCAGCAGGGAGAGGCAGAGGGAGAAAGAGACAGAGAGGGGAGGGAGGGAGGGTAAGAAAGACTCCACGCTGAGCGTGGAGTCTGGAGCAGGGCTTGATCCTACAATCTTGAGATCATGACCTAAGCTGAAGTCAAGAGTCGGATGCTCAACCAGCCGAACCACCCAGGAGCCCCTGAAATAATATTGATAAGCTTAGGCATGTAAATAATATCCCCATTTTTATATTTACACATTAGGATTACTACCTGTCAAGAATATTGAAAAAGAATAATTTCAACTTTGAACAAAAGAAATTGAAATCAGTAGCCCCTCTCCCCCATCCTTTTCAGATTCTTTCAGTCTCTCAAATCCTGTTATTCCATAATTACTTTTAGACCTTCTAAAGAGCACAATTCATATATAATCCTCATATAAATACATTCCATGGTGACTACTACTTTTTTTCATGTGGCCTCCAGGGCCACAGGAAATTCTAAAGAATAGTTCATGATCATGAACTAGATGATTTCCAAGGTTTTTTGTAGCCATAACAATCTAATTATCACGTTGGCTTGTGCTAAGAACACTTGCGTCGGCAAATCAGTGTTCAGTGATGATAAGCAGACACGCATTGGTGGCCTGGTGGGAATGAAACCGAAGACCCAAATGTCATTGGCTTGTGCAGTAGCTTTTGTTCAAAGACGTTCAGGGTTTTGTTCATCATGTGTGAACCCGCGTACATATTTAAATGAAATGCATTTCCAGGGAAGGATTCTCTTTCTTGTTTCAGTAACCATTTGTCCCTGACCTTTTGAGGCCAGAACCATCAATTTCTTATTTTAGGTCATTTCTTTGATGGTGAAGCAGGTATTTAGCTATAAGTGGCTGCACGTCGATATTGTCTTACTATGTGGCTGTGATTCCCAGGGGTGTGATGTGATTTCAGTGCAAGGTGATGTCACCATGAGGAGGACAGATCTTCCCCAGCAAGGTGATGAGCAAACTGCTTAGGAGTGGGTTAAAATGAGACTATAAAAACCACTAACATCTTTTGAAGTCTTAAGAGGATAAAAAAGGAAGTATATTTTCAAAAGAAGGAGAATCTGCTCCTGAATTCCTATGTGCATCAGGAGAAAACCTACTCTTGCCCAATGTGTGACTGTTGATTTTTTTTTATCGTCTCAGAACCATTGTCCAGAAAGATTTTTCAGGCCAAAAATAGCCAAAATGCCAGAGGAAGTATTTTTAATAAGTTCATGGATAATATCTGTAACAACTGGTTCATGATGAATGGTCCCTGCCTAAGTGTATCCCTAGCTAAAACAGCAACCACCTTGGGGCGCCTGGGTGGCTCAGTTGGTTAAGCCTTCGACTCCGGTCATGATCCTGGATTCCCGGCATCGAGTCCTGCATCAGGCTCCCAGCTCAGCGGGGAGTCTGCTTCTCCCTCTGACTCTCCTCCTTCTTATGCTCTCTCTCTCATTCTCTCTCTGTCAAATAAATAAATAAAATCTTGAAAAAAATAAACAGCAACCACCAGCGCTGACATTTATGAAGCGCGCTACACCAGCACTGCCCTCTGAGAAGGCCTGTGAGGTGGGCAGCTAGGTCTCTCCGTTTAACCGATGAGAAGCCCAGCTGGGTCTCAAACACGTCTCCTCACCGTGCATCCCGCCTCCTGGCACCACCATCCAGCCAGGCATGACCTAGGACCCCCGCTGGTGCACAGGGATGAAGTTCTGGGAGAAAGCCACCATTGCTTGACTCCTCCATCAGAACTGGAGAAGGCCGGCAAGGTGGGCCATCGGTCAGTCTCTGTGTGTCTTACGGTTTTATGTCTCCACCCCAACGTCAGATAGGACTTCAGAAACATGGGTCCCTGGCCCTTAGAAGGGGCAGAGGAAGGGTTTTGAATAAATTAATTGAAATTCATCACCACTACTGGGGAAAAAAAAAAGCTCAAAACACATTCTCGAATCAGGAAGGCTCAGCGCCGTGCTCTATATATAGAACATAGTTTCCTGCTGACGAGAGTCCAAGAGAAAACAAAAGCTCTACTGTTGAGTTTCTTATCTTAGAAGGCCATGATAAAATACACAGTGCGTGCCTGCCGGCCTCAAATGAAGCTGATTAACTGTTTTCTTGGATTTCAGTGGTTATTTCTGTCATTCTTCAGCCTCAGGCACTGTAGTTCGTAGCATAATTTCTCACACATTTTTGGTCTCCAAGAAGAAAATTGTCCTCTGTCCCCTCTGAAAACTCTCTTTTATAACTTGTGCACACCACATTACAAAAGCTGTTCCTCTGGAAGTTTCATTTCATTTTCAGTGTTAAATTTGTAGATAATAAAGCTCCTCTGTCCTTTGAGGAAATTAATGTCTTTTTCAAAACTTTAACAAGCAGTGCATCTGAAATCCGAAGCCAGAAAGCAGTATCTCTTTATTACACGTTTTTCTTTAGAAAGGATGATGAAATCGTTCTCAAGTTTTTTCAAGGAAGATTAGGGTTTAAAATAGTGATTTTTAATTTCAAAACCTGTCCCCGATTTCTTAAGAGTATCCGAAGGGTTTGAAAACCTGGAATCCCCCACCCATGGATGAGGCCCAGGGCCCTGCCTTGCCTCTGCCTTACCACGTGACAGAGATAGAGTGATGACACAAGGCTCTCTTGAAAAGAGACTGACTGTTGTCACGAACCTGAATTGTTGTAGATGTTTTGGCATTCACTTCTCTCTAATTATGAGAAGTAAACTGCCTCTCCCTCACCAGTAGCAAACATGATAGGTTCTAAGATAGTCTCTTGATTTTCGAAGTTGAGCTATTCCTAGGAAATATGCAGCTATCTCAGTGGTAGGAAAATGGCGGAGGGGAGAGGGATGGAAATCTGAGGGGTACATCTGTGTTCCCAATCTGTGCATCTCCTACTTGACTTAGTAGAATCAAAAAGGGGAGTTGAATTTTCCAAAGAGAAGACTTCCTACATGTTTTTCTTGATGGAGACAGGACTGAGGGAGCGAATAAAGCTTTTCACTTCCATGATATGTCCTGGGGACATAATGAAGGGGAAGAGAGTTTAGAATGTATGCTTTTGCAGATTTAGGACTGCCCTTTTACTCCCCAGCTTTCAGAATTTTTCTATTTTTACTGTGTCTGTTGTAAGTGGTAGCCATCCTGTTTTAGGTAAACCTTTCTTTATTCTTCCCTGTTCATTTTTTTTTTCACAAAGGAAAATACCATTTTTGGTCAACAGGGACAAAACAGAGTCCACATCCTCGTGGGCTTACGTTTTAGGGGAGGGGACCCATGAATGTGTGAATGTGCGGTGAAGTGGAGAGGGGGCACTGAAGAAAAAAAAGGCAAGGAAATGAGAAGAGTTGGTGAGGCCTTTCTGTCCTCCACAAAATAGCTTATTAATGTGGCCCCAATAAATCCATGCAGTCCCCCTTTTTTAGTGACAACACTCCATGATCCCCAGTTGGATTATTCAGCCTACTAATTATTGTCTCCCCTCTCATGTTCCCTGTTCTTTCTGCACACCTATTCGCCTCCAACCCTGTGCTACTCATGCTAAGACCGTTGTACTACCTGAGTCTAGAATTCAAAGCCGCCTCTGTCCCGTAACAGCCTCTGACCTTGGGGCTCTTCAAAGCGAGGTTCACAGCAGAAGAGCAGTTGGGTTCTGGGGGCATCTCATCCTTGCTTTGTGCAAGTCGCATTTCTTAGTCAGCACATACGTGTACCAGAAAGTCCTAGTCATTGAGGCTTCTCTGGGAGAAGACAGCGTGGTTGGTGGAAAGGACACTGGCGCTGGAGTGAGAAGGCCCCAAGTTAGGTCCCTGCTGTGATCTCAACCACGTGATCCCTTCCCTCATTTTCTCGGAAGCACAGTGCCATCAAATCAAGATAACAGCAGTACGCTTTCTAACATCGCATGTTTGGGTGAAGAGTCGATGAGAAGATGAACATTCTCAAAGCACTTTTATAGGACCCTTAATGGACCCTGTGTGTTAGCTGTTGTAGTTGCTTTGAAAGACGTCCGCTCCTCCATCCTGAGCCATGGAGCCCCTGGTATATCTAATTAGTAGAATGGAAATACTCCAAAATGGCACAGCGATCCAGTGTCTCGTGAATATCATAGATGGCTCATCTCTATATTTGCTGGGAAAATTACATCATCTGGAGCCGGGTAGATGGAGAATGGAAACTCCTCTTTCCCCCACCACCCCTGGAGAATAACTTAGGGGCCTTTGGTTTTTATTCACATTCATTATAGAACGTCCTATAAGAAGAAACCTTCTAGATTCCATCTTGCCCAACTACCTTATCTTACAAGATGGCCAACTCTGGACAGTCTTAAGGGAAGTAGCCTGACAGGCTGTGAGCGTAGAATTGGGAAATACAATGACCTCCAAGCTCTTTCACCTGTCCCATGCTCCCGCAGTCCCGAGATGGAAGGCCCCGTGGGTACCGTGACATCCTTCCTTGCAGAGACCTCTGTGCCTTATCTCTTTGGATTATTTTCTTAGGGAAAAACTCTCAGTCGCGATTTCCAAAACCTTAATTTTCCTTTCATAAGGCTATTTTCCATACAAACAGCAACACTCCAAAGGTCACAGGGATGGTTATTTTGGTGAATTAAACAGTGGGAAAACACAGGGTGACCTAGCCTGGTTCCAGGGGACTTCAGTTCAAATATTTGACTGACTTTTCCATCCGTTCCAAAAACATGCACAAAAATGGGGCTGAGAGATGAAAAGCATTGATAATCAGCCTCTGTGATACCTGCGGTCAGTGGGGGGGGGGGGGGGGAGAGGGGGAGGTGCTCGGACTCGTAAGCGTCACATAAGGTGACAGATGCCATAACAGACCTGGGAGCAGAGCCTAGAAGCACAGAGAAGGGTCTAGTGTCTGTTGGAACAATCAGAAAAGGTTGCTTGGAAGAACTGGCAGCTGAGCTGTCCCTGAAGAGTGGGGGATGCCCCAGGCCAGACTCTGAGGGGATAGTTCCGAGCCTGGGCAATGGCAGGAGCCCAGGGAGGAGACCAGAAGTCTCCCGGTGCGCTTTGGAAGCCGCGAGTGGCCTCGTGCGGCAGGAACGCTGGGTATACAGTGAAGAATGGGAACAGACAAGGTTGAAGGAAGCGTGGAGCCATTGTGCGAGGCACCCCGGTGTCCATGCCGGAGGGGCCAGAGTTCTTCAGGCTGCCAGGGAGACCCTTCCAAGGGCTTCACTGGGAGAATGACACGATCAGATCTGTTCGACAGCCCTAGAATCGGTGGAGAAGGGAGGGTTCTGGAAGAAGGGGGAATTCAGAGCCGTAGCAGGGATTCTGCTTCTGCGTGGACGCTGGTATGGTGACATCAGTAAGGGGTGAGGTTCTGCAGTCCCTCTTGCCTGAGTCCGGTCATGTCTGCACCGCTCCCGCTGTGACCGTGGCCCTGTGCCTTGCTTTTCCTCTCTGAAACAAGGGGACCACAGTAGTACCTACCCAAAAGGGTTTTTGTCAGGCTCCCATGAACCAATGCATGGCACAGGGTGAGCACTTTAAATGTTAACTTTTGTCCTCTTTGCTTGCGGTAGGGCAGTGAGAGTAAGGAAGGCTGGGCGAGAGGCTTGAGGTTTACCTGCAATGAGCTCCCTCTGAATTCCAAGCAAACGCAGCACTTCCTCCCAAGGAATTTTGATGCAAATGGTCTGGGATGGATCTTATTCCGTGAGTCAGCTTTTCCTCGGGGAGTGTGACAGGTACTCCAGAAGGCGTGGTGACTCAGGCCACCAGAGTGTCATTTTGGAAATCGCTGACCCTGGCAACATGGCGAGAACAGCGGGCGCGCTCAGGAGTGTGTTCGGAGGTGTTGCTTTAGTGGGAAAACTGCTCAGGGACGGCAGCAGGGGTGCAGAGAATTTACTCGGCGGAAGCCTAATGGCATCAGCGTGGGATGATCCCGAGGATCAGCCTGAAACAGAACAAGTCAGGAACTCAGGAGAAATGATCTGGAAGGTTCCTGATCCAGGGAAAGCAGATTGCCGACAGTCAATGCCAAGGTTGCTTTGGAAGACACGTGGTACAATGCTGAGAAAGCAGCACGTAGTGAAACTGCTGTGCATATTCTAGGCCAGCGGCTCCCAAAGGGACAGTTTTGCCCCCACAGGATGTTTGGCGATGGCCGGTGATATTTTCAGGCGTCGCAATTGGAGGAGATGCTGCTGGTCTCTCATGCGGAGAGCCCAGGGATGCTTGCTGGACACCCTACAAAGCACAGGACAGACCCTCACCCCAAAGAACCGTCTAGCCCAAATGTTCATCACCCCGAGGTTGGCAAAATCTGGTCTAGGCCATCATTTAACCAAAATGTGATATATGCATTCATTGGTAGTACCTGAGTTCAGTGTAGGACAACGTTCTATGAACGTTTTAATCATCACATTCATTTTAACCTAAGTCATAAACACCTATAATAATTAGCAGAGAAAACCTAGGATCACAAAGGTCGTGCTTAAGATGAGGCTACAATGGTGCTTGTTCCTTTAATCACTGACTTAAAGATACAAAGTGAAAATAGCGTAAGTGAACTTTAACCATGGCACACACACACAAAAGTGAGTGTGGCTGTGATTGCAGCTCGGCAACATTGGTTTAAGCCAGAAGTCAGAAAACTTGGTTGGTTTTCCATTGGCTGTATTCCCCATGCTGTACCTTCCTCCTCTAACTGGAAGACTGTATCTCCCCCTCTTTGTCCATTTATCCCCCAGCCCCTATATCCCCCAGCCCCCTGCATGCGCTCCAGCAGCCATAGTGTGTTCTATGAACTTATGGGTCTGTGCCTGTTTTTGTTTGCTTATTCATTTCGGTTTTTAGATTTCCCGTATAAGTGCAGCCACGTGGTACTTGTCTTTCTCCATCTGACTTATTTCCCTTAGCATAATACCCTCTAGGGTCTATCCATGGCGTTGCAAATGGCAAAAAAATCTCGTTCGTTTTTCTGGTCGCACGATATTCCGTTGTAACTACTACATCCTCTTTCTCCACTCGTCTGTTAGTGGGCGCCTCGGTTGCTTCCCTATCTTGGTTAGTGTAAATAACGCTGCAGTCAACATAGAGGTGCCTGTATCTTTTCAAAACAGTGTTTCCATTTTCTTTGGTGAATACTCAGTAGTGGAATTACTGGATCAAAGGTAATTCTATTTTTAATATTTTGAGATGCCTCCATACTGTCGTCCGCAGTGGCTGCACCAGCTCGCGTTCCCATCAACAGTGCATGAGGATTCCTTTTTCTCCACATCCTCACCAATAATTGTTACTGTTATTATTTGGAGGGGGGGGCATCTCTTGTCTTTTTTGATACTAGCCATTCCAACAGATGTGAGGTAATATCATGGAGGTTTTGACTTGCATTTCTCTGATGACGAGTGATATCGAGCATCTTTTCATGTGTCTGTTGGCCATCTAAATGCTGTCTTTGGAAAAATGTCTATTCAGGTCCTCTGCCCATATTTTAATTGGATTATTTGGGGGGTTTTTGGCATTGAGTTGTATAAATTCCTTTTTTTTTTTTTAAGATTTTATTTATTTGACACAGAGAGATCACAAGTAGGCAGAGAGGCAGGCAGAGAGAGGGGGAAGCAGGCTCCCTGCTGAGCAGAGAGCCCGATGCGGGGCTCGATCCCAGGACCCTGAGATCATGATCTAAGCCGAAGGCAGAGGCTTTAACCCACTGAGCCACCCAGGTGCCCCGAGTTGTATAAGTTCTTTATAGATTTTGGATATTAACACCTTATCGGATCTGTCCTCTGCATATATCTTCTCCCATTCGGTTGGTTACCTTTTTGTTTTACTGATGGTTTCCTTTGCTGTGCAAAATCTTTTTATTCTGGTGTAGTCCCAACTGTTTGATTTTGCTTTGTTTCTGATGCCTTAAGAGGCATAGCTAGAAAAATGTTGCTAAGGCCAAAGAGAGTCCTGCCTATGCTCTCTTCTGGGATTTTTATGGTTTCAGGTCTCACAATGAGGTCTTTAAGCCATTTTGAGTTTATGTTTGTGTACAGTGTAAGAAAGTGGTCCAGTTCCATTCTTTTGCATGTCGCTGTCCAGTTTTCCCAGCAGCGTTTATCAAAGAGACGGACTTTTCCCCATTTTGTGTTCTTGCCTCCTTTGTTGTAGATCAAGTGAACCTCGTAAGCATGGGTTTCTTCCTGGGCTCCCTATCCTGTTCTTTGGATCTGTGTGTCTGCTTCGTACCAGTATCCTACAGCCTTGTAGTATATCTTGAAATCTAGCTAGGATTATGATCCTTCCAGCTTTGTTCTGCTTCCTCAAGATCGCTTTGGCTTTTCAGAATCTTCTGTGGTTCCATACAAATTTCAGAAAACATTTTCTGATAGTTGAGATAGTAAAGATCTGAGGCTCTATGGCAACGACTCAACTCTGCCATTTGAAGCAAAAGAGACCAAGACAGTCAACGCAATGAGGTCATCAAGTGAGTTAATAGAGGAATCGTTAGATGAGTCCCTTCACCATCCCGATCGTTACAATGCAATGTCTGAGGTGAATCCTTTAAACTCAGTGCCCAAGGGCGGCCTGACTGTGGCAAGGTCAAACACTGTTACCTACCCTGGTTAGTAAGATTTAAAATCCTTATATAAAGTAATAATGCTCTCCTTTCCACATTTCCTCACCTTGCATGTGTACAGTTAGTGGGGTTTGTGATTAATCAAAGGACACAGGCTCACCAGTACCCCAATTCAACTTCTAGGTATAGCATATTGAAACAGGATGAGCTCGAATTCCAGCTCCCTTCCTTACTACCTGTGTCCTCGCGGGCCTATTCATTACCCTCCCAGAGCCTCAATTTCCTGCTTAATAAAATGAGGATAATGACATCTCTCTTGCAGAGTTGTCATAAAGATGAAATGAGATATCGGATATGGAAGTTTCTAGAACAGTCGACAACACAACCAATAAATGTCCCCTCTTTTCACTCCTTCCATGCCTTCTCTATCTCAGTTCTTCTGCATATTCGATAAGGAGGCCCTTTTTGTCACTAAGCCGTTGACAAAAGTGCCAGCCGAGTCAGGAGCACCCAAAAGCCTGGCAGGGCACACACCACAAGCGCCTTTCTGAAAATTAAAAAATATATATATATATTCTTAATACTCTGTGAAAATGACTCGGCAGCCCCTTAGAAAAGCACCTAAATCTCAGGGATTCCAGCCCATATTCACTCAGCAAAAATAATAGAAGATGATTGAGTGTGTGCTTTGCGTCAGGCATCGTGGCAGGCAGCTGCTACAAACAAGAGTGAGGCGCGGTCCCTGCCCCTCCGGGAGGCTCCGGCCCAGTTGGGGACGGGAGGCAGCGAGCAAACAGATGTTCACAGTGGTGGAGTCTCTGAAGGACAGAGGCCGAGCATCGCCTGGGGCGGAGGATTGAAAGATAAATTGAAATCAGCACAAGGAAGGAGGGAGGGATTGTTGCCTGTGACTGAGAGGTAGGTTGAGCGGGGACAGGGCTGGGAAGGGGGCGCTGAGGGGGTCAAATTGTGTAGGGGACTGCGCGTCCCGCTGTGCAGGAACTGTTGGCTTGCAAGCCTACGGTCTTCCCTTCTCTCTAGCAGTGCGACCTTTCACGGAGAGCAGATCTGCTAAGCGACAACTCCATTAGAGAAAACCAGCCTTCCTCAGCCTGGGGCTCGGAGAGGTGTTCCCCTTCCTGCCCGCAGCCACGGCAGTGGGGGCCCAACGCAGTCAGGCACTGCTTCCCGTCGAGTTCGTTCCTGGCCTCGACTAGTACAGCTCAGAAGGCGTTCGCGCAATTTCCCGTTTGTGTCACTCTCGGAGCACTGGTTTTGCGGACTGTGCAGGTCTTCGGAGTTCTCACAGGCCAAGGAATGAGATCGGGGTTTTAGCAAAGTTGCCCTGACAACACTGTGAATAGTCTGAGGCTGAGGGTGTCCAGAATCCCCTTGGAAGGTCGCATCTGTCAGTAATGGGAGAGGGCCGCCGCCCGGGCACCGGCCTTGCTGCGGAAGCAGGATTACCCAATTTTGCCCAAGGAGATGGCGACTCAGAGGGGTTAGTTACGTCATTAGCCCAATGTAAAGATTTGGTGGTAAGTGGCAAAACTTGGACTCCGATCTGTGTCTTGACTTTAATAATCTTTCCAGCCTCCGCTCAGCTGACTCTTCTCTCCTTCGTCTTCTCTCGCCATCCTTTGGCTCCCCAGTTACCCGACATGTGGGGCTATCTGGGTATTCGTCCTCCACCCAGCATACAGTTGGCTGCTGGCGAATATTTATGAATCAAACCCTCTTGGTGGATTTACCTGGCTTCCTGGGAAACGCCTTTTATATCCTCGTGGTAAATTAGACATTCTCTCACCTGCTCGAGTCATCCTTGAGGCAGACGACCTGCTTGGCCAGGTGAGGCCTTCAGGTGTGTGTGTGGTGCCCCCAACGGGCATTCGCTGATCACCGAGACTGGTCCCTGTTTCACAAGGCTGGTGGCCTGAGGGCAGGCCCAACTCAGGATCCCGTCCTCCTCAAGTTCTCACTCTTGCCCGGTGTCTATGAAGGAGGGCAAACCACAGCCTCCTGTTTATCCCAGCCTAGCTGTGAGGCTGAGTTTCTTCCCTTTCTTTCTGTACTATTTCTCTTTCCTCTGTCCTCTTGAGACAGTGTGGAACCTTCTAGCTTAAGGAATTCTTGTGCTTTCTCATGTCCAAATTTCTTTTTTTCCTCCAAAGATTCTTCCACACCTCCCAGGAATATCTATTGGCTCTTTTCCACGCCTCACTCCTACCTGTCCCATCCCCAGCTCTGTGGCTTTGTTAGAGCCTTTGTTAATTAAACAGTCAGGGAGGGACAGGAGAAGGCAGAGCGGAGGCGAGCATGGTCCGGCTGTGCAGTGAGGTTTCTCCCTCTTCCGTGTCTACTTCCCTGAATTCTCAGTGTGGGAATCTGAGCACAGCTGGAAGGCAGCGTGCCTTGTGGAAGAGAGGGCCACCTGGTGGGCAGGGCAATAAGTCCCCCATCAGCCAGTTGGCCTTTCTGCCGCCCCTCACGTGCTCCACCACCCCTGGTACGAATTCGGCCAGGAAGTGGACTCCTCCCAGGGCTCAGGGCTCGTGAGATGCTCTGTTTTTGTAACTCTGTGTTGTAATCTTGCTCAGCCGTCAAAAGGTTTTTAAGTTGAGTTCATTGCCTTGAACCTCATAGCTCGTAACGTGTTAACTAGATTTTCCGTTTGTGTCACCTCAGAGTTATGGGCAAAACACGCAGAGAAAAACAGCTCTTTGGAAACAATGGAAGGAAGAAAGTTAATTGAGTTTAAATATGACATGGCAGTAATTTCAAGTATAATGAACATTTCACAGGAGACTGTCATGCACTCATGTGTCATGAGGAAAATTCTTCTTTTGGATAAGATATGCTAATGTAAAATTTATTGATATGTAGTATAGCCTGACCTCACCCTCTCCTTCCTTGGGAATGTCAGATACTCTGGGATGGGAAAATGCAGCGAGTCACCTATGCTTAGAAATTCCTTAAGTGGGAGATGTAAGTGCCACTTGCAGTTAGCCTGAAGAAGAATTACAAAATTTCAATGTGTTTCTGGCTTCATTTTCCTTGCTGGACTTCATTCAGAGCCCGTCATAAAAAGAATTCTAAATTTCTAGAGGAACCTAGGAGAGACTGTTTAAAAAAAAAATAGTAATAATAATAACTGTTTTACTTATTTTTGAGACACGTCTAATTTCCCTACAGTGAATTTATATGACTTTTAGAATGAAGCAAATCATTTTTAACTAAAATGTTTTTTTTTTTTTTATCTGAGTTGGTTCACCTTAAGAGGTAAAACCAAGAACATTATTATTGCCTTCTGGAAAATTAACTTACCAAAAAAAACCTAGACTGACATTCCCTATGGCTGCTGAGAGTCAGACACGGTCCCTGGGAGAGAAATCCCTCCAGCTTCTCCAGGACCCCATCCACCACAATGGGCATGCGCGTGTCTCCAGCCTCAGGGTCCCATCTCTGCTCTTCCGCTGCCTCTCCATCCACGACACCCGTCTCTCCCGCCCCCAACCCCTACCAGCCCTGCTGTGTAGCTTTGAAAGCTAGAACCCCAGGCATTCTCTCTCTCTTTCCTGGATCCCTAGCTCTACCCTCCAATTAATGCTTTTACTCCTCCTGTGAAACGTGTGGGTTGCAAATGAACCTTCCTTTGACACTTGGAGAGGTTGATCTTAACCATAAATATTCCTGGAATTCAAATTCTTTTTTTTTTTCTAATTCTGGAGTTTTTTTTTAATTGTGACAAATGCACCAGACCCCCCCCCCCAAAATTTACCAACATAACCATTTTCAAGTGGTTTGAGAGGCATCGAGTAGGTCCACACAGATGTGTGAGCTCTACCCCCAAACCGTCCCTCAGGAAACTCTGCTGCCCTAAAATGTTTTGCCCTAAGACAGAAAAGGAGACGTGAATTGCCCAGTAGACCCTTTGTCTCCTAGGATGGGACAGTTGAGTTTAAAGGGATTCTGATGCATTTATGTGACACGTTGGCCGGAATTAACATCCTCGCTCCTCCTCCTCTTCCAACAGCTCTGAGCAGCGGGTCCCCTGTTCCACTTCTTACCACAGCTCCGGTTTGCATTCGGGTGATGGTGTCACCAAAGGGGGACCTCTGGGCCTTCCGGAAATAAGACAAGTGCCAACTGTTGTGATTGAATGTGATGACAATAAAGAAAATGTGCCTCATGAATCAGACTACGAAGACTCTTCTTGCCTGTACACGAGAGAAGAGGAGGAGGATGAGGAGGACGAGGACGATGACAGCTCGCTGTACACCAGTGGGTACCTCGGGCATCGCGGCGCGGAGGGCGGGGCCGGGGGAGGGCGGGGCCGGGGAGGGCGGGGCCCCGGGAGGAGAGCTGCCCCAGCGGCCTCCCGCTCTGGCTTCTAGTCCGGGCGCAGGTGTCCACTGGCCCGGGGTCACAGGGCAGCCCAGTTAGGAAGATGAAAGGGTAAAGGTCCTCCAGACACCCTCACTCACAGATCGAAAAATTGTAACACCATGTCGCCACTTCTCATCTCTTGGATGGCTTTTTCTGTCTTTGATTCCCTTCCTGGGGAATCCAACCCCCTTCCTCAAAAAAAAAAAAAAAAAGGCTCGGAGGGACCCTAAAACTCAGTTCCAGTCCACAGAATACTCAGAAATACTATTTTGTATGCGACAAATTCACCTTTAAGCCCACATCCACAGCTCTCTAAGGCTTGAGTTTAAATTTTTTACTTAAGGCCTTTACGTGTGCACAGGCACAAGAGAAGCAATGAAAAAGCAAAGTTGAAAATCTGGTGTTCTGGCCACAAATAAATTTTAGTTAAGTGAGTACAGACTGATTATTTGGTTAACTATTTTTTTTTTAAAGATTTTATTTATTTAGGGACGCCTGGGTGGCTCAGTTGGTTGGGCATCTGCCTTCGGCTCAGGTCTTGATCTCAGAGGTCCTGGGATGGAGTCCTGCGTCGGGGGCCTGCTTCTCCTTCTGCCTGCCGCTCGCCCTGCTTGTGCTTGCAGGTGCTCGCTCGCTCTCTCTCTCTCTCTGGCAAATAAATAAAATCTTTTAAAATCTTTTAAAAAAAAAGATTTTATTTATTTAGAGAGTATGTGCAAGTGGGGGAGGAACAGAGGGAGAGAGCATCTTAAGCAGACTCTGTGCTGAGCTAAGAGCCCAGGGTGGGACTCGATCCCATAACCCTGAGATCATGACCTGAGCAGAAACCAAGAGTCAGATACTTAACTGACTAAGCCACCCAAGCGCCCCTATTTGGTCAACTTTTTGATGAATTTACATAATAGTAATCTTTTACTGATTATATACTGCGTGCCTGACAAGGTGCTAAGATTTTATTCTGTTCCGTGCATCTCACAACACCCGGAGACACAGGCGCTGTTGTCCCATTTCACAGAGAAGGGAAGAACATGGAGAGGGAAGGGATGGGCCGGGAGCCTCACATCTGAGAGGCATTTGACGCCGGCTAGGTCTCCTTCCAAAGCCCTTGTTCTAAAACCGGTGGGGGAAGAGAGAAGACCCGCACTACTACCTAAAATCCGAAGAAACCCCTCCCCGACCACGTGCTGCTTGCCGGTCTCTCCCCAGTCTCTCCTCCTTGCTTTACGCGCACCAGGCTTCAGACGGCTCGCTGAACTGGAGAGCTGGGAAGAGGCCTGGTGAACGAGCACTGAGATGATCAAGATAATGTCCAGGAGAGAGAACCATAGAGGGGCCACCAGAGCCCAAGGGACCCATGAGGGGGGCGGCACCCAGCCCCCACTCCCCATTTCCTACCTGGAGAATTGAACGTTCCCCAGCCTCGGCACCAGTGACATTCGGAGCGGAGACTTCGTTGTGGGGGCTGCCCTGTGCATTGCAGGGTGTTCGGCACCCCGGGCCTCTGCCCACTAGGTGCCAGGAACACCCTCCTCCCCGCACCGCACCCCAGTTTTGACAAGCGCAAAGTATCTCTAGACTCGGCCAAGGGTGTCCTGGGCGGGGGGCGGGGAGTGCACCATCACCCCTGGTTGAGAATTGTAGATTTATTCCAGACGTAAGGAAGCCTTGCCCTCTGCTCAATCCCAGAATGTTGCCTGTTTCCATGACCTCGCTTCCACTCCAGCCCCAAACGCATCCCGCTTTGCCCAACTATCCTTTCCTTCGCGCGCCCCGACTCCAGTCCGGCTGGTCTCTTGTCTCCTGCAGTCGGCGGGCTCATCCGTCCTCTCTGAGCTTTCCCTGTGCAGACAGCCTCCAGCCACTGCCTGTTTCGGGTGACCCCTGTCCCATGGGCGCCAACCCCTCCCCTTTGAAGCTCCCCGTAGCCCCCCTGAGGCCTGCGACCACCCTCTGCCTTGCATTCTGTTGCGCTCCACAGCCCGGCCGGCCCTCCTTTGTGATGTTGCCTGCCTGCTGGGGTTCCTGGGGAGCAGAGATCCCATCACGGCCTCCCCATGTGCCCCTCACATGCGCAGGACAGCGCTGAGGAACATGTTGGTCGTGGGCGCTCTATCAATGAACTCTCTGAGGAAGGCCTTCGCCACCCCCCAGGTGTTAAGCCCTCTGTGTCGGCCTGCCTGCCTCTCACCTCGGGGTCCACTGCTGGCTGCGTGGAGCCTGGGGAGCTGGGGGGTCAGCATTAAGGGCTTGTTTCTCCTTCCCACAGCCTCCCTGGCCATGAAGGTGTGCAGGAAGGACTCCTTGGCCATCAAACTCAGCAACAGGCCCTCCAAGCGGGAGCTCGAAGAAAAGAACATTCTTCCCAGGCAGACGGACGAAGAGAGACTGGAGCTGAGACAGCAGATCGGCACCAAGCTCACCAGGTAGGACAGCCCTACTGTCCGTGCCGCAGACTCCGGTAGAACTCGGTCTCCATCCCCATGTCGGTCCCAGGTGTCTTTCAAAGGGCTTCCCGCAGGGAAAGTCGTGGGAGACGTTCCAGGTCCTCTCCCCCGTTGCTGTTACAGTCCCTTCCCCTTCACGCAGCCAGATCTCAGAAATTTTCCTTGAGTAAAAGCTCCCGGAGAAGCGGAAGGGCAGGTTTCCAGGGAGAATAACGTCCGGGAGAGAAACCACCGCGGTCCAGTAGCCGGGACGACCCGCACACATGGGCGCTGTGGTTTGCTGCGGCTCAGAGCCGTCGGAGAAGCGGGTTTTCTGCTGTGCTGTGTGGGTGGATGAGGCCAGCGGGGGGATCGTGCCTCGTCAGTAACCGGTGAGCCTCCTGAGTGCTCGGCTTTATGTGCAGATAGGACAGACCTGCTTGTGGCGCTGTGTTCTATGAACGTATCAAACACCGGACACGTGTGCTCACAACCTGGGGCACGCGAATGGGGTACTAGCTAGCATTCGCCGACCTCTTACTATTTGCCTGCCATGCTTCTAAACGTTTTACGTGTATTAAATCATTTCCTCTTTGAGCCTCCCTGTGAAATGGGCATTCGGGTGCCCATTTTCCAGAGGACCCCGGGTGTAGCGACCTGTAGTTACCGCCTTCGTGCCGCACGGAATGGCTCTAGCGCGCCCCCTCCTGACCAAGTGTGTTACGCCCCCTCCCCCCAGCGTACTGTGTCCTCCCCTCCCGCGCCGACCTAGGCCCTCACCAAGGGGCCCCTTCTGCCTCGCGGTTACCTTGGTTTCGTCCTGGAGGACGCTGTTTTAATGCTACCAGCTGCGTAAATTGTTCAGCACAGACGGCTGATGTGGTCTCGTGTTTCGCGGACTTGAGAGCCCTAGACTGGAGATGTCTAGCCTCCTGCCACACGCACACACACTCTCGCACACTCTTTGATTGTGGTAATGCGTCCACACCTTAGTGATGCAGCTCTCTCTTCGTACCACCGTGACAGCTGCTTAAACAGCGTCCTGGGGAGCCTGCCCCATTGTTGGACGGTAACATTCTTCCTTCTCTGGAACAAGTCTCTGTCCGTGCAGCTCTTCCCCACGGTCCCCCCTCTTCCTCCAGCCACTACTCAGGGCCTCATCGCTATTGTCCTCCCCCTTGGAGACAGGGATACTCCTCGCCCAGGATAAAACCCAATCTTCTTTCTGGGCACCGGTCGGGAGCGTATGGCTTTGGGCTGCTTCCTGAACCCGCGTGTTCAGCTTTAAACCGAACACAAAAGGCTGTCTTTTAGGGGACGAGGGAAAAAAGAAGGAGCGGTTCCTTGACCCCAGCCCATCTTCTCAAAGTGCAGCTCCCCCCACCCTTGATCATGCTTCTCTCCCCTTCATCCCTGCCCTCCCGGCTTTGCTGCCGAACAAGAGCCCCAGGCATGTGAGGGCAAAATGGAAGCATTCTCTGTGGGAAGTGAGGCGAGGGAGGGAGGTCCGTGGGGAGAGAGAGGAAGACGGGACGTGTGGAAAGCGGGCTTGGACCGGCCTCCCGGCTCATCGGCGGCTCTTCCACCGTAGAGTTATTCTACCTGGAGGTGACTGACAGAGTGAAACAGACCAGTGACGTCCCAGAGCAGACTCCTGAAAGGGAGGGAGCACCCAGCTTCTCACGCCTGAGCCCCGTTCCCTCACAGCCGCCATGACTGGCTGGCAGTGGCGGGGACAAGAGCGCAGGTGGGAAGAGACGCAGACCATGCGAGCGCTGGAGGAAGCGCTCCACATTCGAAGCCTCATCCCGCCCTTCCTCTTCTAACAACACTTGACTCTGCTTGGAATTCCTAAAATCTGCAGAACGTTACTGTCCCCGGCTCTCTTGCACCCTGGTCATGGGCCGTTGAGCCGGCTTACATCCTTGGTGCACCTTGTCTTGGTTCACCCCTGCAGCCAGGGGGCTTATTTCCTCATGGCCAGACCCCGGGCCTCTCCGGCCAGACTGTAGAAAGCGGGTCTGAAAGAGAGGATGTCAGAAGCATTTAGCGGGTGACCAGATAGTAGGGGGCCCAGCAGATCCGGCGGACGGGCCAAGTCCGCTTCCCACAGCCGTCTTTGAATTAGTGCAGCCGCTGACCACACCCAGGGAGTTTTCAGGACGATTCCCTCTGGACTGAGAACCCAGCTCCGTGCTTGCAGCCCCTCAGTATCCGGAAGCCGGGGCCACACGGAGGGGAAGCAGAAGATGATGGCACAGGAGTGGTCTCGGGCAGGACCCTGGCTTCCCTCTGTGGCTCAGCAGTCTCCCGAGCGGGCATCTGCCCTGGGCCTTCCCTGCCAGACCTGAGGGGATTAGGTTAGGTTATCTGGTGACCTTGCGCCACCGGTGAGCTTTCTTACCGAAAACGTAACCAATAGAGTGTAGGAGCCCGCGTTAGAGTTTGAAGCTATGGGGCTGTGGCATTCTTGGGCTCTCGGAGGTCGTGTTGGAACTGTTACGTGCTTTGAAAAGCACGTAGCCGAGTCCGCAGTGTTCCGGGAGTGACAAGTAAGGCACAAAACGTAATTTTAGCCTGGCAGTTTTAATAGCCTAAGAAAAAAACCAAACAAACAATGCAGCATTCCAAGAATAATCCCAACTTTGGGGGGTGGGAAGCAGAAGCACCCAGTCAAACAATGTCAAGCATTGAGGCAGAAATTCTCCATAAGAATGCACACACGTCGTTCTTCCAAAAATATGTGCTCATTGATGCCACTGGGCACACTGTCCAAAACATCAGTCAGTGAGTCATCTGGATGTTTTGACAGTAAATAACTGTTTCCGTCAGTTGCCGGTTGAGAAATGCAGGCTGCCCTTGAGACGTGGCCACGGTCGACTGTCTGCACATTGCTCTGCGCCTTATGTATACAGACTCAGGGTGTTTGCAGAGAACCAAGGGGCCAGCAAGCCCATCCACTGCACGTTGGGGGCTAAAGGTAGCAGAACGTCTATTTAAATTTATTCTGTATCTTTCTTCTTAAGCTGATTGTTCATGTGTGTATTACAACACACGCAGCGTGTGAATGCCAGGGCCCTAGTAGGTAGCTAAAAGAAAGGGCATACGGGGGCAGGGGGTAGGGGGGTGACTGCCTAGATTTTCTTGATGGACTTCCCAAAAAGCATGGAGTCCACATTTCTAAGGGCCCCTTCTCAAGCTAGGTGAGGAGGACTTTCCATCTCTGGTCCATGGAAGTGTGCAAGTTCAGGGAAGTCTCTCACCTACCCCCTCCGGGAGTCCCACCTGCGTGCAAGACCCCACTGCTTTCCCTCTGGGTCTCCTCTCTGGGCCCTTCAACCTGAACCCTAGGAGTGGCCAGCCTGATCTGCCTTCTGGCCCTTCTCCACTTTGCAGCCTGGGGCGCTGACCGGCCCTCGAAGTGAAATTCTCCCCAGAGGCTAGAGCACAGGGCCCCTGGGAATGGAGCTTTCAGGGACTAAAGAGAAGCCTGACGCCCCAAAACGGCGTGCCGCTGTCTCGGGGATACCCTTTGGAAAATGAATTGTCCTGTAAGTCACCAGGACTTAGAAAAGAAAGGAACTAAGACTCTGGAATGCGGCCTGGGTGTGGCCTGTACACCTAGGCCTTTTCTTGGGGAGTAGTCAGCTTTCCAGACCCAGCCAGCTTGTCCTCTCCCACCAAGACCCTCTCCTCCGTGCCCTCCAGTCCCCTCCAGAACATTCGGATCAGACAGCGGGAACAGAAGCATGGGAAGGAAAATCAAACAGAAGGCGCCTCGCAGCACACATGGGAACGTGTAATCTAAAACACACATGGGCGTAAGTGAGGACTGAGGCCGTGTGCTTCCCTGACACATTCGTTCCCTGAACACACCTCTTCTTGCTTTCACTATCAGCCTCCCAGCCCGGGGAAGGGCCTTCATCTTCCTTGCAGTCAGGATTGACCCGTCTTCCTCAGCCCCGTCTGAGCCGGAGCGAGCACGCCCGGACGTGTAACTGAAGACCTCTCTCTGGGGCATCTGGGCCGTGCCTCCCCCGGCTGCTGGGCGTCTGTTGGCATTCCTTGGCTTGTAGTCGCTTCACCCTGATCTGCATGTTCTTCTCTTATCCTCCCTGGGAGCCTGTCTTTGTGTCAAAATTTCCCCCTTTTCATAAGGACTCTGGCCATATTGGTCAGGACCCACCCACAATGTGTTTTAACTTGGTTATCTCTATAAAGACCCTGTCTCTAGATAAGGTCATAGTCTAAGGTCCTGGGGTTAGGACTTTGACATATGAATTTCGGGGAGACGTGATTCTACCACACATCTGGGGAGATGCGAAGTGGGTCGAACTGGGAAAAAGGCCACAACCTCACATGCATGCCGGGGCCAGCCAGAGAGCGAACAGAAGTGAGGCAGGCGTGTCTACGGTTGTGAACAGAGAGAGTCGGGAGTGGGGGCAGCATGGGAGGCCCACCCCTTATCTACAGGCACTGGTGCCATTCACCTTCAGCCCCTGTTGCTTTGCAGACATGAAGGACTTGTTTTTCAGATCCTCTGAAAAAAAATCTGGATTTTTTTTTTTTTAAACAAAAGTTCCAAATTTGTAAAGCACAGTACAGAGCAAGCAAGCGGAATATATTTATGAACTCAATTCAGCCCAAGGACCACATCTCAGCCTGGGTGCCTGCTTTTGATCTCTGACCTGGAAGCTATGATTTCTCTTCTGTGGACCATAGTCCTACATTCTCGGGGGAGCGCACTACACATTTTTCCTGAGATTCTGAGAAAGGAATATTACTGTATGTTGTAAACATAAATGTGGGGAGCGCCTGGGTGGTGGAGTCAGTGAAGCGTCTGCCTTCAGCTCAGGTCACAATCTCAGGGTCCTGGGATCGGCCCCTCGTCGGGCTCTGCACTCAGCGGGGAGCCTGCTTTCCCCTCTGCCCCTCCCTTCTGCTTGTGCGTGTGCTTGCTCTCTCGCAAATGAATAAGTAAAATCTTAATAAACATAAGCGTGAGAGGGATGCATGTGTCTTGTCTGTAGCAATTTGGAATTACCAGCTTATAGAATCCAAATTCATTTGAATGCAGTTATTTATGTGGCTCGATCATTAAAGCGATCTGCCACGTTCCTAAAAAGAGCGCATGGTCCAGCTTTCTCTGTCTCGGGAATTCAGGCAGAAGACTGCAGAAGCCCACGTGAACTTAGATGGAGACCCTACCTGCCGGCAGCTGCTGCTTTTCCTCTGTGTCCATGAGTCTCGGAATCGGGAGGATCTCAGGTTAAAGCACCTGCTGGTCCTTGATAGTTTGAGCACACACTTCAGACAAGAAAACCAGTGCTAAGCAGCCTGTCCAGATCGGAAGTAGGACCCTCCTTGGATAAGGATGAAAATCCCGCCTCTCCTCCTCACCAAGGACGGTTCCTTCCCATCACTGAGCCAGCCACTGTCTGCGGTGGCAGGAGGCCGTGAACCAGGTGGGGCCGCTGGGAAAATGTTAGTCCTGCCCATCCCCCTAGAACCTAGGATGTGACTCTCTCTCACGTAGAATGTAGAAACATGGGAGAGAGAAAGAGTAGGCTAAATCCGTATTTTATGCTGCTGGGTACTTCACAACTAAAGTCACCGTGAGCAGAAGATAAAGTCATATGTAGTGAGGATTAGGTTCCGCTCAAGGCAGAAAATTGAAATCCGTTTTTTATGCTCACGGCACAGGCAATAAAAGACAGTAATTCCGACTTCTAACTATAGCTTGCGTGCTGCTTATGGTTCGGGAAAATCGCTAACCTGAGTCCGATACACCAGAGCCTCCGTCTAAGGTGGCATCTCCTCCCCTGCCCCCCCCCCAAATCTAAGGACCGATGCTCAGTGTGAGCTAGCATCTCCCCAGGCCAGGTAATTGCTGCTGCTGCTGCTGGAAAAGCACACCCCAAAAATAAGGATAACACTCGGAGGTTGGTAAGTTCAGTTCCACTTTGACCTCGTAGCCCTGGACGCGAGCCGCTGCCGGTCACCGGGCCTATAAAAGAGGGAGGGAAATAGACACGCGAGCCGTTGAGGAGCTTCCTTGTGTCCCCAGCCCTTGCAGCCAGCTCCATCGTGGTCGTCCCCAGCATCTTGGCCGTGGCGGTGGTGGTGGCAGTGCCTGCACAGAGCCCCGTCCAGAGGAGCCCCGGGAGGGAGGGCAAGAGGGTGCTGCTTTCATCCGCAGAGCCCGGCTGGGCCTCACTCAGGCTGGTGGGCTTCTCTGCGCATTCCCGGACCACCCCTAAACCAAGCTTAAATGGGGTACGCGTCGCCCCACGGACACTGAGGAGACGTGGTTCTTTGTGCGGCATTTGCATAGCAAACGTGTAGACCCGTCCAGTCGCTCAGATGCTTGACATCTCCCATTAACTCACGGCACAAAACAGAAAATCCTTTCTAAAAGCCGTCCAGAAAGGCTGACATCTCGTGAAAGGTGCTGAGTCCGGACTACAGTCCTGTCTGATGGAAAGGGGCAACCGCACGTGTTTTTGTGGTTTTTTTTTTTTTTTTTTTTTTTGCTTTTTATTGTTAATGAAAGCTGGGAAGGCTGTCCCGGGGAGATTTGACGCAGGCCTCCTGGGAGGGGGAGTAAAATTTCAAGAGCACAGGGTTGGAGGTTGTGGCCTTGGGGCTTGAGCCACACCCATCATGGGACCCGGGGCCCCTGACCTGTGGCAGAGCCTTGCAGAGACTCCGGGGCCCCGTGCTCTCCCGCCCCTGCCTCCAGCTTCAAGAAAAGCAGTGAAGACAGAATTTTTGACATCTTGTCACCCAGACGGAGGTTCGGAGCCCCGACCCTGCACGGGCGTGCGCGCTCAGGAGGCAAGGCGCCGCGGTTTGCACCACTTGCGCGCCGCGTCAGGGAACAAAGGCACATTTTGCCAGACGCTTCCAGTCCCGCAGACGTATGTGACTCTCAGCTGTCCCGGCTGCCCCGTGTGGTTTTCCGTGACAGAGGAGCGTGCGGCACGAAAGAGCTGCCTTCTCCGATGCAAAAACAGAATCTGTTTAAAACTTGCAAAGGTTAAAAAAGGAAAATGGGACCGTGCTGGGGGTTAAGGAGTTTTACTTTGTTTTCTATTCCTTGGCTTTTTTTGAACAGCTGCTTATTCCAGCTGCATTTCAAAATCTGGGGCCCTAGGCTGGAGAGGGGGCCACTGTTGTCTCCCCTACAGGGGAAGCAGAGAACGGGGTCAGTCTTCGAAGCTGCTCTATGTCGGGCTACATTCGAAGTTGTGAAAAGCCCTTTTAGTTCTCTAGCGGTTCTCGTCCTGATGGTCAGGGGGTAATCTGCAAGGATTATCCTTGTTTGTTGTTCGTTTTAGCAGATGGCCAAAAGAAAGGCCCTGTTTCTTATAATATTTGGCTGAGTAAGAGGAGAATCAGCCTGTGTCCGCGGAGAGGTAACCACTCAGGGCGATGGTCCCTGACATAAGGTCATTTAAGACTCCAGAGGCCTTTCTGTGGATGACCCGCTTTCCCCGTCAGCACCTCAGCTGGCCATCTTCACCTCCACCCGGCAAGAGGGCTGCTGTTGGGATCCCTTCTTGTAGGGGGAGAAACTGAGCTACTAGTCCTAGAGACGATAAGGAGCAAAGAGAAACAGACCTTCCAAATCCCAGACTTCCCTGCCTGAAGCAGACATGCCGAGCAAAAAGTTTCATTTGGTTTTGTTTTCATGGTGAACGGAATTTCCATCCCAAGGGCCCGTGGTTGGGCAGGGGTTGTGTGGGGCGGTGGTGAGTGCTTGACCAGGGGCTCCGTCTTGTGTGTGCGTACGTCCCGCAGGGGGAGAGGTAAGCCATGGAGGGAAGAAGGGATAGGAGATTTTCTTTCCACCTTGGGCTCGACTGGGCTTTTTCTTGCATTTCAGTAACACTGCCCAAGTAAGTAGGGAGAGCTGAAACACTCGAGGCGGAGGTTTGGGTCTAGACACGCTCCTGCCTGCTGGAATGTGGGAAGCAAGGGTGTCCGGGGCGGTGGGGGTTCCTACAGTGTGGTCCGTGGGTCAGCAGCATTAGCATCGCCTGAGAACTTGCTGAAATGCATATTTCCTGGCCCCACCGAGACTCTGCATCAGAAATTCTGAGGATGGGAACCAGAAATCTTCATTGTAACACGTGTGATTCTGATACTCACTGATGTTTAGGAAGCGGGGGTCTTGTAGACAGAACGATCCAGTCTCTGAAACCTATGAGCCTTAGATTGGAGGCTCCATCCTCCATTTATTGGGTGTGTTCCTGTCCAGCCTCAGTTTCCACATCTGTAAGATGGACCTCCCACCCAAGGTCACCAAGAGCTCTGAGGGAGTGATTCTCTCACATGTAGTAGATAGCGAACACTGGTTCTTTTCCTCTCGCTATGAATTTGAGTATTATGCTAGAACCTTACTACTCAAAATAAGTAATGCTATTCGCCCTAACAGGTAAATCCTAAATCCCAGTGGCTCAAGGCAGTAAAGGGTTATTTGTCACGAGGAAAGCCCAATGTAGATCAGATGGCCTCTCCATCATGTAGCCGTCACACGCTTCTAGAACACACGGCTCCAGCATCTCCACAGCAAAGAAAGAGGGGATAGAAGAGTTACACACATCGCTTCTGCTCATGATCCACTAACCAGAACTAGGCTCCTGCCCCCAATCAAGCTGCAGGAGAGGCTGGAAAAGGAGAAGGCGCAGCTGGACGATTCGGTGAGCTGTGGACAGTGTCTTAGCCACAACTCCATGGAGCCAGCATCTGTCACGGGCCTTCTGTGTTTGATGGTCGTTTTGATCATGGCCCCAGTCATGTAAAAGGGACCATCATACCCGAAACAGACGTGATTAAAAGACTTTTCAGAAATTGTGGTATATACAGTCAGTGGAATATTGTTTGGCCTTTAAAAAAAAAAAAAAAAGGAGGAGAAGAAGGAGGAAATCCTTCCATTTGCAACAATATAGGTGAACCCGGAAGACGTTTTGCCAAGTGAAATAAGCCAGACACGGAAAGACAAATACTGCATGAACTCCCTTGTATATGGAATCTCTCTCTTTTTTATTTTTGAAAGATAGAGAGCGCCCAAGCAGGGAGTGGGGGGCCGAGGGAGAGGAAGAGAGAAAATCTTAGGCTCCCACCCAGTGCACAGCTCTTTGCGGGGCTCGATCTCACGACCCCAAGATCATGACCTGAGCCAGAATCAAGCGTAGGATGCTCAACCAGCCGAGCCACCCAGGGGCCCCACTTATACGTCAAATCTCAAAAATCAAAAACAGTCGAACTCTGAGTGACCGAGAGTGACAGCAGAACGGCAGTTACCGGAAGCCGGGGGAGTCGGGGGCAAAGGTGAGGAGCTGCTCAAGAGACACAGGCTTTCAGTCGTGAGACGAGTAGGTTCTAGACACACAATGAACGGCACGGTGACTAGAGTTAATAGTAACACATGGTGGATCGTCACGTCCCCAGAGCGTAGGTGTGTTCTCAGCACCCCCCGAAAACATGGTGCCTTGTGACGGGAGCTGACGGACGTGTCAGTTAGTGTGAGATAACCCTTGCACGAGGCATACCCCTATCCAAGGCTCTTGTCTTACATTTTAAGTATATACGGTTTTCATCTGTCCAAAACCGAAGAGAGGGAAGGAGGCAGCCAGTGGCAGGTGGAAGGCAGAGAGCAGGGTCCCCCTGAGGCGGGCGGGCCGCGCAAAGGGCCCGACGCTCTGTGTCGGGACGAGCGTCACTACGAGCTCCTGATCGGCATCCGTGAGGGAATCGCTGCAGAGGTCCAGTTTAGTAAAGCAACTCACGAAAATCAGAAGAATCACAAGTAGAGAAAAAAAGAGACCCCAAATAAACACTGCCTCCGTTTAAAGAAAAAAGCTGGCTTAAGCACAAACGGGAGATCCCAGAAGGGGACATTGGACCATGAGCTAAATGTGCTAGTTTTCTGTGGGTTGAAGGTTAGCTTTCCAATTAGCAATAATCGCGCCTCGGATAAGCCTCCTTGGCTACGATACTGCCACCGCAGAAAGCCGAAGGTTAGCTTTCCAGAGTCACAAGCCACTAAAGGAGACCGTGGAACCTCAGCTCCGACAGATTGATTCTATCGTGAAGCACCTACTGTGTGCCTGGCTCTGTACTGAGGGTCACTTAAAATGTAGCTGGATAGGAGCGCCTGGGTGGCTCAGTCGGTGAAGCGTCTGCCTTCGGCTCAGGTCATGATGCCGGGGTCCTGGGACCGAGTCCCGCATCAGGCTTCCTGATCAGCGGGGAGCCTGCTTCTCCCTCTCCCCCTGCTTGTGCACATGCACATTCTCTCTCTGTTTCTCTGACAAATATATAAATAAGATCTTTTAAAAATGCAGCTGGATAACCATCCCTCTACAGGAACCAAGACAAGCTAGTCAAGCCATACTCCTCGTGGTCAGGTTTACTCTGGGAAAGAGATGCTAAGGGCAAGTTCTGTGGGGAAAAGGATGGGTCCTTCTAGAGCACGTTTTTGATTTTTGTTTGTTTTGATTGGCGTGAATTTCTTTTTTTTTTTTTTTAAGATTTTATTTATTTGACAGAGAGAGAGAGATCATGAGTAGGCAAAGAGGCAGGCAGAGAGAGAGGGGGAAGCAGGCTCCCTGCTGAGCAGAGAGCCCGATGCAGGGCTCGATCCCAAGACCCTGAGATCATGACCTGAGCTGAAGGCAGAGGCTTTAACCCACTGAGCCACTGGTGCAAATTTCTTTTAGATTATTTATCTTCCCATTTTTCCCCTTTAAAATAGTCCCAAAAGATAGGGGGTGGGCAGGGATAATGGAAACATTGAATCATCCAAACATTTGATTCAGAGTCTTCTTCTCCAAAAACTGCACATTAACGGGAACAACTTGGACTCGTCTTGTCAGAGCCCTTTTCCTGCCATAAGTTCTTTTTCTCACCTTCAATCTTTTGATCCACTTACAAACTGAAGGATGTGTCATTTCTATCACAGTGTTATCCAGGAAAAGATCTCTCCGAGCCATTTGTGAACTTACCGGGAGGCAATAAATAAACGGAGTTAAATCATTGTGAGAAGCACTCAAAGTATCTTTCAATCTTTGGTTGAAAGAGAATTGTGTTGCCTGGAATTCTACCTCAAAATCTAGCCTAGTGCTTCCAAATTGGCTTATTCATTTTTTCTTTTTCTTTCACTATGGGCTCTGTGGCTGCATCTTGAGACTCTTGAGTTTCTCCACCTACTTCACAGTGGCGTCTTCCCGATCTGAGAAAGTAATTGATTGACAGTACTTTAGTTCCCCCGTGGACACTCCTATCACTGCCTAGGACACCTGTAATTTTATAGATAAGAAATCTGAGCTCAAAAGAAATTTAAGCTGCTAACCAAGTTCACAGCGTTATCTGGCTACACTCGGATTTTAAGCCACTTTCCCTGCCCCCAGTTGGTGCTAAAAATTAATATACTCGTAACTAACATTACACTGCGTGTAAACTAACTGGAATCTAAACAAAAAACTGTAAAAAAAAAAAAAAAAAAAAACCTCCCTCAAAAAAGGGAGAAACGTATTCACTTCTCACCGGAAGACACAGGCCAGTGATTTGATACAAAGCCTGACAAGTCATATTCTTCGTTAATTCCCTCAATTCCTGCCTGAAAGAGAAAGGCCTTAAAACAGAAGTTTTGAATTAAATCTTTGAGGAACATTTTCGGTAATCAGAAGGCCCGTGGAAAAGGGGTGTAGGTGGGTTCTTTTTGTGGGCACAGGTTCCTCCTCGATCCTGCTTAGAGAGCAACAGATTTAAATCAAATACCCAAGCGAGAGCTGTTTCCCCATCCTGACGAGCGCACATGTGATCAAGTCTCTTCGGTCATTTTGAAGACTTGAGCGGGGACTTCAGAAGATCCCTTGGCCAGTGCCCGAGTTTGGAGTTTGCCCGTTCTCGTAGTTCTGTCATTCAGATGAATGAAGCTCTCACCGTTTATCCTAAAGATTAACTTGTCCTTGTTTCAGTGGTGAAGTTGGCATCTCTGGTCTCCAGAATAACTTGCATGGTATGTTGTGCTCTCTCTCCCTCGCCCACCAAAACGGGCTTCAGGTTTGATTAAATGTGATTTTTCTGCAGCTTCTATAGAGAGCTGGCCCACATACGGCTCTGAAAACTTAAATAGCAGAACCGGATTACAGTTGAGAGGTGCGTGGGGCAGTTGTTTTTCCTGTGTCCCCGCACATCTTTGCTTACTGGCAAAAGTACCTCTCAGATCGCAGGCAAAATGCTAATAAGAGTAATCCATTTTATTTATCTTCATTATGTTCATTTCACAATGCAAAGATCTTTATAATAGCCTCGAAAATTGCATATATGCTCACTAAATAGGCAGAATATAAACAGGAAGAATGATCCGAAGATACAAACCCAGGAAAATCGCTTTTTCCTCTGATTCTAAAGGCAATTCCTTTGAAATATCAGTGAATACGCTTCTATTTTAGGAAGTGGGATCATGAAAATTTTATGTTCTTTGCCCATCGAATCATTAAAACAATAGTTCTTCAAAATGGGAAGCGTCGTTGGTTCCTTTGGAAAAAAAGAATGTAGGCAGACAGACAAATAGTGCCTGCTGACAAGTAATCGGTATGTCGCAAAGAGTTTTAACTACCTGAAATCCAGCCCTCTTTTTGACTTACGATTTTCCTCACTTTGTTCATCATCACGTCGTAACTCACGAGGCTCCCTCTTAAAGGATGCTGAGCTAGACGATCGCACCTTCCTGTGTGTTGTTAACGGACCCTGCAGGAGCCGCCGTCCTGAATTTACTGACCCAGTGTTTCTGCACCTGCCCGTTCCATCCCCAGAAGCGGCCCGTGTCCCACGCGGGGGAGCCCCCCGCACACCCCCCGTATGTGACTTGGTGCCGCCTTTGTTCTCAGGAAGCTGAGCGGGCAGCTTCGGCTCAGAGGCCGCTCCGTGAGCCCAGCACTCGCTAGAGCGGCCGCCCCGCCCGGCCCCGGCTCGAGCTGCCCCTCGGCGCCGTCACCCTGGCCTCTTTCTCCACAGTCCTTAAGGAGCAGAGTCATTTGGGACCACGGCCTGTGAAATCTGATTCTCCCCCCACAGTCAGCGAGCAGTGCGACCAGGATGCACTCAGGCGTTTTCCGCGAGGGAGCTGTGAAGCCATATGGCTTAGTCCAGGCAAGAACAAAATAAGCCGCCTCTTTTTCTTTTTTTTTTTTTTTAATCCTACATGTAATCTCAAATTCAGAGTACTTAAGAAATTAGTGAAAAATTGTTAGAAATTTCCATCACAGGTCACATGATAGCTACTTAATAATTTATTAATAGTAGAATGTCAAGGCATGTGGGGCGCCCCAGTGGCTCACTCGGGTAAGCGTCTGACTCTTGGTTTTGGCTCAGGTTGT
The DNA here is from genome assembly GCA_028533885.1 of Nasua narica. Lineage (NCBI taxonomy): Eukaryota > Metazoa > Chordata > Mammalia > Carnivora > Procyonidae > Nasua > Nasua narica. The sequence goes on from CM052802.1 coordinate 118,038,296, forward strand.
GATCTCCGGGTTGTGGGATCGAGCCCCACATGGGGCTTTGTGCCCAGTGGGGAGTCTGCTTGAGATTCTGTCTCCCTCTGCCCCCTCCCCACTCATGCTTACTCTCTCTCTCAAATAAATAACTAAAATCTTTGAGGGGAAAAAAAAAGAATACCAAGGTATATGGAACATTTTCTTTTAAACACTAATCATTTCCATAAAAGTTGTCAAACAGCCTATTTGCCAACAAACTTGATCCCAAAGGACTTTCTGACATCCTCTGTGTATGTCACAGTCGTCCTCCTGTTGAGTTGGTGAAAGGGCCTGAAGGCCACGGACGCTGCGCGAAGAAAGGAATCTTCCTGTGGGGATGTCAGTGAGGCGGTGGGGCAAACCATCCCATTATGGGAAGCAAGCCTTTCGCTGCCCCCTTTCGCCGCCACAAGTGGGAGGGAGAACCCCCAGCCACGCCGCCACAGCTCTGATCTGACTGGAGCCGCCGACATGGACCCCCGGGTGGGCCAAGCTTGAGAAGGGGCCAGGAGTCCGGAAGCCACAGCAGAGGGTGAGACCTTAGGATGGAGACAGTGAAAAACGCTGTGCAGTTGTCCCCCTAACGTGCCACGTAAGGAAAGGTGATGCGTAGGAGGAGTGACATCTTTGAGGTATTTTACTTTTTAAAGATTTATGTTTTTATTGGCGAGCCCCTGACGCGGAGCTCGATCCCACGACCATGAGATCACGACCCGAGCCAAAACCAAGAGTCGGAGGCTCAACGGATTGAGGCCCCCGGAGACCGAATCGGTGGTGTGGACGAACGGTGGTGAGGAGGACACGAGGACTGTGCTCAGTTTCTCAGTCTCAGTGTTGGGGGACCCGGTATATGGCCTCTTTCTTACGGGGTCAGGAACCACACGGCACGTGAGCCAAGAAGCCCCCCGCCTTTCGTTTAGCGTTGAGGAACCAGAATAACCCGCGTGGGTCCAGTAAGCTGCGCGGGTCCTGCGGTTCCGCTGGCCGACCTTCCGGGACAGAGTTTCCAGGCACCGGTGACCCCGCGGCAGGGGCCGCAAACTGCAGCCCGGGGGCCAATGCCCGCCTGTGGGCCCATCAGCCCCGAGGGAGCCGGTGGCTGCTCTCGCGTGCCAGTGACAGAGACCGCACGGCCCACTGCGCCTGGAAAGAGAGGACACGTCTAAGGACGTAGACCGAGGACGTTTAGGGAGGGTGGCCTTGCCTCTCGCAGTATTGACGTCGGGTCCGCGCAGGAAGTGCGGAAGCTCAAAATATCCCCGTCACGGGGAGAGATTGTGTTTCTCTTCCCACGAAGAGGTTTTTCTCTGCGCTACTTTCTCTAATCAGAATGATTGCGTTTGCTTTTACTTATTCAGCCCGATGTGAAGCACCGTATTGTTTTTTTACAAATTATACTGGGCACACTGTCCATTCTTTTAAACTGGATTTACTACCCGGGCAGTTAGGGAAGCTGCTTCGAGGACAGCCGGGCACCCGCAGAAGCAGCTCGGCTGGGCTCTTGGCTGGCGGAGGAAGGCCGGCTCTACAGGCAGAAGAGAGTGGGAATCCATTCTTCTTTTAAGATTTTATCTATTTATTTGAGAGAGAGACTGAGCTCAAGCAGGGGGAGCTGCAGAGGGAGAGGGAGAAGCAGACTCCTCGATGAGCAGCGAGCCCGGCGTGGGACTCGACCCCGGGACCATGACCTGAGCCGAACGCAGATGTTTAACCAGCTGAGCCCCTCAGGTGCCCCGAGAGGGAATCCACTTAGCAGAAGGTGTGTGTTGTCCTCAAGAAGAAAGGCCACGGACCACACCAGGCCAGTCCCGCTGGGGAAGGAGGACCGGCAGGAGTGACAAGCGTCATCTTGTTCTTGCTGCTGGAGCTGGATTGGGGCCCCAGGACCAGGAATTCCCGCGGGTGGGACTCTGCCTTCAGACGAGCTGAGCCCCACAGTTGCCTCCGGTTAGAGACATGGCGGTCTTGGGGCGCCTGGGGGGCTCAGTCAGTTAAGTGCAGACTGGATTTCGGCTCAGGGCATGATCTCAGAGTCATGAGATCGAGCCCTAGGAGGGACGGTACAGTCATGGCCCAGGGCTGCTAGTGGAGTCTGCCCGGTTTCCTTGGGCTCCTGATGGGGCGTTGCAGCCCTAAGACGCTGCCTGCCCCAGTCGCATGCACTGGGGCCCTGTGATTCCCTCCGGTCTCACGTCGAGTGTACACGTGTGAGAGTGAGGAGGTGTGATGTTGGTGCTGTGTAACCTCACGCGACCAGATGTCACATAAAGAAAAAGCCTAAGGGAGGGAAGAGAACTTAGATGCCCATTCACCAGGCTGGGAGCTAAGAGTCCCTTGGTAGATCCATGCTATGAGTTTGGTCGATTTGGGGGAATCTATTTAAGGGAAGATAGTCTCTTCTCTCAAGGAGTCTCCCAAAGCATTGGGTAGATAAGGCCAAGAAAGGAGAGAGAAATTATTTGTTTGTTTCCTCTATAATCAAGGCAAAATCTATTCAAAGTGTCCCTATCATCACTCCATGGTTCCCATTCTTACTCCTCTTTCCCTTTCCCATAGAAATAGATCCTTTCGCAGACAGATAAACCCATCCCCTTCATCTTTCCTGATCCTTTTCTGACTAAAAAGATCTCCAAAGAATGCAAAACTGCAAATCCAGACTGGTTAGACATTCCTAAAGTCCACCATGCTGCCAGAAAGAAAAAGTATGTGTGGGGAGAGGGTTGGGATGGGGGAGGGGGGCCGCTGGTCTTTTTCGTACATCACATATGTAGATAGATTCTGTGAGAGAATATCATGCCACAGCGAAGCGCTTACAGTTTAATGAGAGTAATTGCACTCAATACTCCTCCTTTGGGCTGCAGGGCTACTGGTTTAAAAGTGAAGATTTACAGGGCACCTGGGTGGCTCAGTCAGTTGAGTGTCTGACTCTTGATTTCGGCTCCGGTCATGATCTCAGCGTTGTGGGATCGAGCCCCACATCAGACTCCATGCTCAGCGGGGCGTTTGCTTGGTTCTCTCTCCCTCCCCCGCTCCCCCTCCCCTTGCTCATGCACACTTCTCTCTCTCTCTCATATAAATGTTTTTTTTTAATGAAGCTTTCCATTTTCAGTTGAGCGATGGGTCAGGACGGAGTAGGGCATTATGGGACTTTTAATAAAGGAGGACTATAGGAAACGTTGCAAAATAATGTGATCAAAACTCCCTCCACACCGGCATCTGAGACTCTTTAAGGGTTTTGTGTGTTCCTCTCCAGGTTTCTGAACAGCATGGGATCTCATCTGAACCTGAGTTGTTGTCGTTTCTAGAAACAGGAGCTTGTGGGAGGCAGCGGGAGGACATTGGCTGGAGCCCCACTGAGGGAAGAGGGGGAAGGAGGCAGGGGATTGCTGCCTCCTGTCTCCTGGCTTCTGCCTCACCTCGTACCCTCAGAATTCTCCTTGGGGAGTGCCGATGGCCTGGAGAGATTGGCCATCCCTTCATCCCTCAGCTTGCTTCAGAAAGTCGTCCCAGGTTGTGTTTGTTGTTTATTGAGGCACAGCAAAGCAGATGCATTGGGGAAATCTGGAACCATAATTTTTAAGTGAGTGGATGAACGAGTGGGCGAATAAATTAAATACAGACTCTCACGCCCTTTTCGCGATGTCTGGGCTGTGCCCGTGGACTACCTATGATACTGGCCGTGACAGTCACTCAGCGGTGATACCAGAGCTTCGTCTCTTCATTAGAATCGCTCCTTGTCCTTGCCTTGATGCTCTGTGCCCATCAAAAGTAATATTCTTTAGAGAGTCAGGACAGTAAGTACAGGGATAGCTAGGGAAGGGTCAAGTTAAGGCTCCCTGGATGCCCGCACGTAGCGGAAGTTCCTGCCTGAGCCTGAGTCAGGTCTTTTGCTGAGACTCGGCGGTCGTGGGCATGACCGGTGGGCATGTCCTGAGCCCCCCAGAGGTCAGCTCTCTTGCGCGGGGCCGGCTCCGTGGGCACGGACATCCGTGCCCTCGCACTGGGCAGGCGTCCGTTAGCAGGCAAGCAACCCAGTGTCGTCGAGTGGTTTTCCCAGCAGTGAAGGCAAGAGCCCTCAGAGAAGGGGATAAGGCATAAAAAGAAGAGCGCGGCCGATGTCACTTGATAATGATAATGGCAGGACATGTGAAAAACTAACGAGTGGCTCCCAGAAAAGATGGGAGATGACGGCTTTGTGTGACGCGGGGACTATTGTGTGGAAATCACCTGAATATTTTTCTTGGCTTATTCCTCTTGGTTAGAGCCCTGCGTGTAGTTCGTGCTTCTACCGTTAAGGAGCAATGGCACAATGACAGTCTTATCCAGTGACCATTATCTGTCACTCTCTCGATTCACCAGATTTGATACGTGCGACACCCAAAGCAGGCATCTCCTTCCCCTCTGGGTTTCCTGAACCTGAGCAGCTTCATCAGAAAGGAAGACTTCCCATACCGTGATCTCTCCGTCCATCTTCCACCAGGAAACACGGGGCTCGCTAGTTATGATAACTTGAGTTACTGGCAGCAGGACTAGTCACAGAGATGTGGGCAGGCTTCGGAACCCTTCCCAACACACAGCTCCCGGCAGCTTCTGTCAGACAGCCGGAGGCGACAGATGAGGTGACTCTCTTTCATTGTGATCCGGGTAGATTACTGTTGCATCTTCTCTAAGAACTGAGGATGTGATAGACCACTTATCTATTAAGATAGCTAATTGAAGGCCTAGGCCAATGTCTGTATGTAATGGCTGGACAGACAGAAGGATTCACGCAGGCTTGGATGGACAGATGGATGGACAGATCAAATTAAGCTAAAGGTGACCAGATCTCTTCAGCCACTTTAATGTCGTAGAACAGTGGACTTTTTTTTTATTCCCTCATCTTTTGCTGTCACATTGTTGTAGCCTTTGTTTTTGATTGATTCTTCATGTAAAGATGGCCTTGTTGAAATGAGTATATTCTTTGGTTGACTTCATTAGCGCTCTTAATTCCTGTTATAACAACTCAGATACTCTTTCAAAGTGAAATCTTCCCGATTGCTAGGGTGGGGTTTATGCCTAATAATGCCATTAACGCTGAGAGTATTCACTATGTAGGCTCCCACTTTTTTGGTTTTTGGTTTTTAAAGATTTTTCTTTAAGTCACCTCTAGACCCAGCGTGGGGGCTCGAACTTACAACCCCAAGGTCAAAAGTCATACACTCTACCTAGTCAGCCACGTGACCCTAGACTCTCTGTTTTTGTACCTTTTTGGGTTTTTTTCAAATGGGTCTGCTGCATAACAAAACACACGGTCCCCTTGCTATTTCCAAATGGATTTCAACTCCAACGTTATTTCAGCGTTTTCTCTGGTTTTTACCCCACGATACGTGAACTTGGCCATGGGACCTCACATTGGAGCCACAGCCTCTAATGGGCGAAGCCAAGAACATTTCTTTCTTAAGAGGAACCTGTTTATCTGTTTGAGGTCAGAGACTTTTTCAAGGTACCAAAAGTAAAATTTCATGCCTTCTACTTACTTTCAAAAGGGATTTTTTTTAAGGTTTTATTTATTTATTTGACAGAGAAAGACATAGCGAGAGGGGGGACACAAGCAGGGAGAGTGGGAGATGGAGAAGCAGGCTTCCCGCCAAGCAGGGAGCCCAATGTGGGGCTCGATCCCAGGACCCTGAGACCATGACCTGAGCTGAAGGCAGACGCTTAACCAACTGAGCCACCCAGGCGCCCCTAAAAAGGACTTTTTTTTTTTTATCTTATCCGCACCGCACCGCGCTCCTGGGCAGCAGGCAGGCAGGCTCGTGGCTCCAACCACCTGCCAGACGGCGGGGCTCGGAGCAGAGGTCCGGCGCCCTAACACGCCCAGGTGACCTTCTGGCGAACAGTGGAGCTGGGCCAGGAGGCAGGCTCTGGACCTCAGTCCATTTTCTCCTCTCTCGGCCCTTTCCATGCTAGAATCTGTCAGTAGCTTGAGGGGAATGAGGAGGAGGAAGAAAACTGAAATTCCTGGGAAGAGCTGGGTTCGCAGATCGATGATGTTAAGGGTTCTGTCTTCTCGGCGGAGAGAAAGGGTAGCCAGAGAAAGAGCCCTGAGGTTTAAAAGCAAAACTGCTGTCCCCTCTTCCCGGAGGAACCTCTTCAGTGGCGGGGCCACCATCGTGTAGGGCCCAGAGTTCTGGCCATCCCCGTGGCACAGCTCTGGAGTTGAAGTATCAGTCATTGATCGAATCATCACGAATCTGCGGAGCCCCTCCTGTGTGCCAGGCGCCGTCCAGGTCTAGAAACAGAGATAAATAAGCATGATCTGCCTGTGAAGGATTCGCGGACTAGTCAACAAGGTGGTCATGGGGAAATATGGCCGTCGGGGGTGAGGCCAGCAGGGGGCGCCCCTAGCTCTGCCGGCAGCATCAGAGGCGGCCCTGCAGCTTCTGCAGACCTGGGATGTGTGTGGGGTTCCGTCGAGGGGAACGAGAAAGAGTGAAGGCCAGAAGCTTTGGGGCCTTCCACACTCACTCCGCGGGGCACGGGGAGGGTGAGCGTGAGCTTTATTCTTAGTGCCGTGTCGCGCCTGAAGGCTGTTAGCGGAGAGTGAACGGTCTCCCCGTGGCCTCCCTGACCTCCCTCTTCCCCGGCCTGTCCTGAGCACAAGTCCAGCCGACCTGTCTGCAGAGACGGGCGTCCGGAGGGCCCCTTCGCTCTGCCGCACGGGCCCGAGAGGCCGGGGCGCGGGGAGAAGGCCAGATCCTCCGAGGCCCCCAGTCAGGCAGCCGACCCATGCTGGGCATACGGGGCTGCTCCTGAAGCCACCCCCCAGGACAGGGCACCTCTGGGGCTCTCCCCAGGCGTGCCAGCAGTCGGGGAGCAGGAGTGCGCTGAAAACCAGGAGAAGGAGCTTTGAGAAGTCACTGTTAGTCAAAGGTGCCACATGACAGAGAAAAGTCAGGGAAAACGAGGGCTCTAAAAAGCCACGGGATTTGGCCGTGAACCTCAGTGACCTTGGCAGGAGCTGATTCCTGATTCATGAGAGGAAGGTTCCTGAAGCTCGTCACCGATGTCCCACGGCCTGGCTCGTCCTGTGTCGGGAGGGACAGGCGTGTGCAGGGTGCGACATTGAGCTGGATGCCGGCAGCGGCTCCCCAGTCGCGACAGCCACGAATGGCTGCAGACGTCACCACAGGTCCCCTGGGGGCAGAGTTGCCTGGTGGAGAACCAGGGCGGTAGAACGGTGTGGACAGAAGCCGGGGTCGTGTTGGGTTACTGCGCCCTCGCACCTGAACCACCGTCGGGCACGAGCCCCTTCTGAGCGGGGGGCCCCCGTGCAGCCGCCCAGGACTATGCTCGTGAGGTGAGGGGGCCGGGTGGCCCCGCATCGCAGAGCTCGAGCCCCGGGGTCCAGGGGACAGGCCAGCCCATAACGAGAAGGACAAGCACCAGCCTACGGGAGATGGGGGACTGTTGTCACGCACGGTGGGTGACACCTTCACCGAAACATTAGCGACCACAGGGAGTGACGACCAAGGTTGAAGCTGGGAGTTTGAGGATTCCCACCAGGTCGCCGGACAAGGAAGAGCTAGTGTGCGTCGCTATGAGGAAAGCACGTACGTGAATCTAGAAGGAACCAGGAGGACTCGGTTATGTCTAAGGGACAGAGTTGGGGCGGGGAGGGGGGGGATTCTTGACGAGCGTGCAGATCACGAAGAGTCCTCCAGGACCCTGGGTGCTTGACTCCCTCCTGCAGGCCCAGGGTGGGCGCGTGCGATGTCAAGCGGGGGGCGGGGGGGGGTGATCAGGTTTCCCCTTAGAAAGACCAGCCCGTCTGGGGTGGAGGGCGGCCCGAGGGCTGCGGAGGGCTGGAAGGGGGACGGTTTGGCCCCGGTGCTGGACTGGCTGTGGAGGGTCAAGTACAACGAGAACAATTCCCAGTTTCCTGGCTTGGGCAGCTCGTGGGGAGGCCGAGCGCTCAGGACGGGAAGATGGGTGAATTCACTTAGGACCTTCTGAGTTTGACAGCCCGTAGGAGTATTAATTGCAAAGGCAGTCTAGAACTCAAAACTGCGACTGGAGGGATAGATATTTGGAGTCCTTGGGAGGTAGATGTGAACTGAAGTCATGATTGCGGGCGAGATCTTCCCAGGAGCGTGTGGGCTCAGGACTGGCAGGATCCGGGCGAAATAATTACTGAAAGCACGTGGTCTCCTAACACCTGGGGTTGTAGCGATGACCAAGGCCACAGAGAAACGCCCCACCTATATAGAACTGACATGTTCTCCAGAAGATTCCGAAGGAGGGGCCGTAACTCAGTGCGTCTCCTCTTGCCTTAGGGGAGAGGATGAGTCCTTCCCATTTCCTCTTCCCATCTGCCTGGGGCTCAGACGCAGACCACAGTCAATCCTGCTTTGCTTTTGCCTGAAATGCAGATACAGCTTTCAGAGATCCAGACTTTAAGATCAGGGCCCTCAAACAGTACGCGGTTGCGAACGCTAACGAAAGCCATGACCTTACCGTTCAGACGCCAGCGGAAGGGTCGTTAGCAACTTGCGGCAGAACGAACCCTCCGCCGCGTCAGGAGTGCGACCAGCCAGACCCCAGGGCTTTGGTCGTGTCTCCGGGGAGACAGCCTCCCCTGCTCTGCGTCTTGTCTAAAGTGTCCTGCCACCACGTTCTCTCACGGTCCCCTCTTCCCGAGGCCAAAACCAAAGTGCCGTTTGCTTCAGGTTTAAACCAACCGCGTCTGTCAGGCTCCTTGCGAGCAAAGAGAAGAGCCTTAGTGCACGTGGTGGTTTCTTGCGGCCACCAGCACAGGGTTGTTCACACGGATACTGCACAAAATCCATTTCTAAATTCTGTAAGAACCTGGAAGGCTCCTAGGTGGCCACTGATGGCACGTGGCATTTTAACAGGAGCTCGGCGGGTCATCTAGAGGGGGTCCATGTAAAGAAATAAAGAGTGTGAGCCTCCCTGAGCCCCCTTCACCTGCAGCCCCTCACCCAGCCCCTCACCCGGCCAGGCTTCGGGAAGATTCGTCCGTCCTGGCCCGTTCTCTCACCTCCGTTCTCAGCTTGCTCCAGCCTGGCTTCCCTCCCTCGCGCCCCGGACAGAGTCCCCAGCCAGAGTCCCCGGCCCGCCTGGTGCCGATCCCCTGGGCCGTTTGCCGGCCTCACCCGGCCTCTCGGCGGCACTCGGCACCCTGTGTCGGCCGTGGCCGTCTTCCCGCCTCGCTGTCCGGCCGCGTGCTGCTGGGTGTGCTCCGACCCTCGAGCCTGCCCTCCGCCGACTCCGGGCAGGCCGGTCGTGCTCGGGGCGAGCGGTGAGGAGGGGGTTCCGTGAGCTCCCAGCCTCAGCCCCCCGCCCCCTCAGGCTGTGCTCCGTGGGGCTCCCCGCCTCCCGTGTTCACGTCGCAGAGCAGCCCAGACTTCTCTCCGGGGCCTCGACCTCCTCCTCTCCGCGGAGCCTGCGGCCACCCTGCCTGACCGCTCCTCTTAAATGTCCCAGCAGCATTCCGCCGCAGCAGATCCAAAGTCAGACTCACGGTTCCCTCCCACCCTTCCCATCCTCCAAAACACTCTGCCTCCCTTCCCGGGCGCCCGTCTCAGCGAAGGGCATCGCCCTCCATCCAGCCGTCAGCCGTGAAAGCCGAGACAGAGATCTCACGTGCTTCTCCTCCCCGCTCTGTCCACCTGCACGATGTCTCCGTGCTCGGTCAGCTCGGGGTCCCTCCTCCCCGAGCCTAGCCTCCTGCGGCTTCTTCCCAAACTGCCTCCGGTCTCCCCCAGCCGCCCCCAGTGCGCTCACCAGGGAGATCCGTTGTAAATCTGAAACGTTCGCTCACCCTCGCCCTCACCGGTTCGAAACCGTCGACGCTCTCGTGGCGCCACGTTGCTCCTTGAAAATAGAATAGAATCCTGACCCCGGCCCCTGCCTGGTCCCCGGCTTCCTGCCGCTGCCCCGCTCCAGCTTGTGGCTCCCTCCGTCCTCCCATCGGGGGCACCGCGTCCCCTCCCCGGGGACCCCTCTCCTGGCCTAATTTGGTCGAATGCCAGAGTCCCTGCCCAGGTGCCTCCTCTCACTGCGCGTACATTTCACACTTGCTTCCGGGACGACCTGATGAACGACTGCCCCCCCCAGAGCCCAACACAGAACCTGGCACGGAGCCGGTCTTCCACCAGTAGTTTGTAACATGAACAAATGCGTTTATTCCAATATTTTGTTATGTCTTTTATTTCTGTTTTATTTATTTTTCTATCCCTCCCTCCCCGCTCGCGCTCCATAAATGGATTCACGTTTGGATGGGGCCGAGTATGTCGCCGCTGTTTCTAAGAACCATGCCTGCACGTGACAGGGATGGCGTCAGCCTCAGCCGATCAAATTACAATTTGTCATTTGCAGCGAAGTCCCAATACCTTGTCCACGGAAAGTGGGTTCAGAGCGGAGCCGGCACGAGAACCCAGGCCCCCGAACTCCTGAGCTCTCTGCTTTGTCATAACGATGCCGGAGTAGGACTTCCCTTCCCGATCTCATTTTCAAAGGCAGGCCACCTGTGTCACCGCCTGCGTCGTCTGGGAGGGAGGGCTCAGCTCCGTTCGATCGCTATGATCGGCCTCAATGTCCTCAGACCCTTTTAGGAGAAATGATACATAAACAGGGAGCCTCCCTTGAAAGCATGTGTGTTTGACTCTAAGGCCGCCCAGATAACAGAATTGGCTCTGCTTGTAGTTCAGTCTCTTGTCCTTCTGTCCCCTCCAAACATGACCCATCAGAAAAAAAAAACAAAAACGAAGAAGCCAGGACAGAACCGGCAGTGGGTCTGGCGACAGCATCAGGGGGCTTCCAGCACAAGCCAGTGGGGAACGTTCTGCAGATGCTTCTGGGCACAGGACCTCGGAGATACAGCTCCACCTTGGGAGCTTTCTCAAAACCTGATGACCCACAGCCCTGGCGGCATCCAGAGCCCGGGTCCCACCCAGGGGTCCCGTAAAGCTGGCCGCACATCCCTACAAACAAAGCAAGGATTCTGGGGGAAGACAGATGGAAAGGCGAGCCAGAGCCCCCGAGCAGCTCATTCTGAGCCGAGTCTGCATTCCAGGCCGGCGACACAGCCTCCCCCCAGGCTCTGACAGTGCTATTTTAGGAAAGACCTCGAGACTCCGGAGTCCCAGCTGAGAGTCTCCAATATTGCAGCTTTCCAAATATGCAGCGGGCCCTTGTCAATGGGAAGAGATGGCATCTTCGTGGGACGTTCGGAAGAGAGAACGATTAACGAACGAGACAGTGTTCTTATAAACTGAACAACACTTTGGAATACGATATCCAGCCGTTTCCAGGGTGCTGCAGATGTCACCGACCGGTGTCTGACCGGAAGTCGTGTGGCCTCGAAGCCCGTGTCCTCCCTGGAGCATCTGTGGGGATGCGGTTGGGGTCCCACAGGATCCAGGGCAGTGAGAACTGCAGGCACCAAGAAGCGTTGAATGTAAACTGTTTGCTGCGCTCGGTGACTCCGTGGACTTTCTCTTTTCGCTCCGGGTCTCTCCTGGGATTCCATGGCGTAAACGCCTTGCCAGCTAGAGACACTGGTGCCGAAATTCGGGGAGGAAGCGCGGCGGGTGCTCCTGGGGGGGCGCGCCTCAGGTCCCAGAGCAGGCGTGAGGCGCCCCAGGCCGCTTCCACAACCTCCTCCTCCCGTGGGCGAAGCCGGACGCTCAACTTCGCAGGCTCGTTAAATAACTGCCAGGAGCCTCAAAAATGCAAACGGCTCTGAATACGGCCGCTGTTGTGTTGCCTGTTCCTGGCGCTTTATCCGCCCAGACCGGCTTCTCGGCGGGGCCCGCCTGCGCTCTGGTGACTTCTGTCGGGACCTGGGCCACAGCGGCCGCCCCGCCCCCACTGTCGCACCCTGGCTCCGTTGACGCCCCTGCTGTGATGTCACACTCGCTCCGGCCTCACGACGCGCCGGCAACAGGAGTGGCACTTGTGTTCCTGCTCCTTTGTCCTGCCCCGTCTAAGGCGGCACTGGTGGGGATGGGTGGGGTCACGAAGAAGAGCATCTATTGTTGTCCGCAGACAAGACTCTAGTCTCTAGTCTCCCCGGGGCCATGAGCCTCTTTACGTCCCAACTGGATCTGCACAAACATGGCAAGGGAGCTCTCGCCCTGGGGGCTGGGGGCAGGGGGAGGCAGAGGCCACAGTCCCCGGAGCCAGGAGGTCACATGAAAGAAAGGGATCTCTGTGACCAGAGGCATCCACTGGCCCGGAGGCCCCAGAGTAGCGGGGCTGGGGAGGGGCCGAGGAAGGAGGAGGGTCATCTTGGCGTGACGTGAGGCCACTGCCTTTCCTGGGGCTGAAATTGAGGAACTGAGGAGGCGGCGGTGGTCAGAGTCCGCTTGCAGCGCACAGGATGGAACGAGAGCTCCCGCCACTCACTCTGTCGCACGCATCTGCCGGGGCCGGGGAGGTTCATGACCCAAGGAGGATATGATATGGTCCAAAAACTTCTCCTGGATTTTTTCCGCAGGCGGCTGAGCCAGAGGCCAACAGCGGAGGAATTGGAGCAGAGGAACATTCTAAAACGTGAGTAACTCAGCCGTGGCGGTCGCGGACGGCGTGGGTTGGCTTTGGGTCTTGTGCAGGGCGTGGGCCACAAGGTCTGTCCCTTGGGCCTGTGCGGAAGCTCCTGAGAAGCGCTCCGATGGCTGGCGCGGCACCAGGTGCGGTAGAGCAGTCCAGGCGGCCTCCCCGCGGCGGCGGCAAACCTGAGCCCGCTTGGCTCGCTGGAGGAGCCAGGAGGACCCGCGAGGACCACCTTCCCCTCGTGGGCTGGGAAGTCAGAGAAGCTGCAGTGGTAGAGCCAGGGAACTCACTAAACGATGCTGAGCAGAGTTCGGGTCACCTTCCAGGCAGAATTGACTGAGAAGCCACACATACTGTACTGAGGGCTAAACGAAGGCCGATGGCCATCTGAAAGCAGGGGCTGCACACCCTCACTTTCCGCGGCCGCTGGCTGCTGTTGATAAGCCGCCCGGCTTCCTCTGAAAATTTAGAGTCTAGGAAAGCATTTCCAAGCAAGAATTTCACGTCCCTCTCTCAGGACTCCGGCAGCTGGCCCACAGCCTGCCGAGTGCTCTCGCCCAAGAGGGACTGGCCGCCACTCTGGCCGTGGGGACAGAAAAGGAGCCCCTTGTTTGGTTCAGGACGCAGAGATAACTTGACTAGAGAGCGGGACCCAAGGGGAGCCGCACCCACGGAAAACTACGAGAGCCGAGCATCTGAGGGACACCAGGGCTCCTCCGTGGGGTGGGCGATGTTAAATGAATGAAAAACCAAACCTCTGTGCCCACGTCTGCCCCGTCCGCGTTACCGCTCTCATCCACACTCGCGGGACGGTCAGCAAATACTGTCTTTAGTTCCATTCATGACCCTTTCTCCCCACACACATCCACTTCTAATTTCTCTCTTGAAAAGAGAAACACAGACTACACAGAGTTTCCTGGGAATGTGCCATGCCACGTGCACATGTGTGCCCAGACACATACACACACAGTCACGTGGGGCATCAGTATGAGTGGAGGGATATTTCCCCCTAGACTGAACTAAAATGTTTTTGATCTTCCTTTTCTACCCGTCCCCACTGTGGTCTTGGGACCTGGTCGGTTTGGAGTGGTTTGGGGGGGGCGAGCTGCTGCATTTCCCCCGGGGAGGGGGGCCTCCGTCCCCCCTGCCTCCCCGCCCGGGGCCAGCCGCCTCCTCCCCAGCTCTCAGCGGCTGCGATCTGCAGGACTGGCCTTCCTCAGCGCCGGCTGCACCTCACGTAGTTCCCAGGTCTCTAGGAATTTGTGTGTGTATATCTTTCGAACCAAAGAGGTGCCCTTAGCAGTTTCAAAGCTTCCTGTGCTGTAAAAGGAATGAGAATTTTTGAGGTGATTTCCGCGGTCAGGGAAGCGTGCGGCCGGTGTGACGTCTCCCATTCTGCCCCAGTCCGAGACCTGATCTATCAGAGCCTTTCCGTTGGTGGAGAGAAAAACAGGTGTCGGTGTGTTCTGTAAGTGGGGAATCGGGCCAACGTTCTTCCTTTCCCTGTCCCTCTTCACCCCCCAACACACACCCAACAGGAGTCTGTTGTTTCTGGGGGAATCTTGGTGCAGTGTAGCTGGGGCACCCCCCAACCTGCTCCCAGAGAGGCTGCGACTCTCGGGGGGACTGCTTGAGTTTCAGAAACTAGCGCTTCTCTCAGCGAGGGCTCGGGTTTGGGAACCAGAAGGTCCAGCCCGTCCCGCGCCCAGCCGCTGGGAGACCACAGGCGGGTTCCCCACAGTGGGTTTTAATCGCCGTCTGGAAAGGGACTCAGATGTCAGGGGCGGTTACTTGCGTCTGGTAAGCCTGAGGGGCTTCAATTCAGGCGACCCAAGCAGGGACATGAAAACATTGTTCCCAGGGTTCCCTTTTGTTCTAGTCCCTCTTCCTTCTTACCCCGTTCAAATAGCCAAATTAACTGCCCGGCCAAGTTCAGACAGGTTGACCGTTTCGGTTTTGGAACTTTTCAGAAATGAACGTCTATTTCCCGTTAACTCTTACATTCCCCGCCCCCTGCGTTCTGGAACCTTGTATTCTTAGAGTTGTTTCTTTTAATCTCCCTTCTGTGGAACAAGAAACTTTTCATGGTCTGAGAAAACACCCTCCCACAAATTGTCCTGAGCGTGGCTCTCTGAGCCGTCAGTCCCTTGAGGAGCCATCTGTGTGAGGGCGCTGGGGACAGGGATGGCGCGTCTTGCAGCCCGGAGGGCGTGTGGCTGCCTGTGGGCCCTCCATCAGCCCCCGGGGGCAGCGCTGGCTTTGCCCAGCAGCCAGTGAGACTCTGCACATTCGAGCACATAATGAGCGCCCTCTGATGGCGGCAGCAGGCGATGACATCACGGCCCTCTCCTGGCCTCTCTTCCCACTTGTCTAATGGGGCTGTCTTGGTATCCTCAGCCTGAGAATTCATGGCCCTGGGTTTGTAAATGGCTTTGAACTAAAGGTATAGATTCCAGCAGTGATGGCGTGTGGCCCCGCCCCACAGGGGGGACCCTCGGAACACACACGGGGGAGGACGGCTCCGGGCTGGCTTGTGGGGTGAGGGGGCCCCGGCTGCTTGTCTAAAGGGTTAGCTGGGTGGCACGTGACGAGCCCCTGAGCTCCCTCGGCTGTTTCATCCTCATTTACATTTAGACGTGGTGGCCTCTTGGGCCCCTCAAGGCCCTACTGTCCCTTGAGCCGCACATTTTAACCCAGAGCCCCGAGCAGCCCCCTGGGTCTTCTCTCCAGACTTCCATCCCCCTGGCCCCCTGCAGGTGGCGCCCACCTGCGGCCTCCCTTCTGCTTTCTGCCTCCCAGTTTATCTCTGATCTGCTGCTTTATACTAAGATATTAATGGCTGGCTAGTTTTGTGACTTTTTATCCAAGAGAAACTTGCATTTTTAAAGGGAACTGTGGAGGGAGATAAGATCTTTTAAGTCCAGAGGAAGGAGCGCTCGCTCGTATGGGGGTGGGGCCTTGTGGGTCGTGCCTCACTGGGGTCGTGTGGTGACCTCAGCCCACTGCACGATGTGGGCATTTCTGGTGCCCCTGTACAAGATCCTGAACTCCACCCCACCCCCAGGGAGTCACAGAGGTCAAATTGTTCCCCTGCGGGTGTCACTCAGGGCCTGAGTTCAGCTCTAACCTGCCACTGTCCTTCCCAGTGGGAAGTGTGGCCACCTTCAGGGTGTGTGGCCTCCGGCTGTGGCGGCTGCTGCCAGGCCGGCAAGGAGGAGCTGGGTGGGACCCCACCTCTGTGCACGGGGGCTCCCCTCTCTAAAGACCCGTCCTATCCTGAGACGACTGCATTGCAAGCATGTACTGATTTGATGAGTTATGAAACATAATTTAACAAGTGATTTCAAAATGAGAGAACAAGTACCCAGGGTGGTCTGAAGACCACCTCGAAGGAGACTGCTTTCACTAATGCCCTTCCAAAGTCAGGGGGGAGAAACAGAGACCCTCTGACACGGTTGGGTGGCCAGTATTAGGCTTGGACCATGGCTCCATCCCAGAGCCCAGGAGGAAAGTGCCGTACCCCCGGTCGCCCACTCCACTCACAAGGACACATGAGCCCCCACGCTCTGCCCTCCGTCTCTCTGCTCTACTCCCCAGACCCTCTTACCTAAGGCTCTTTAAACATCTGATGAGTAAGTCAGACCACACATTAAGCTGAGAACATTTAGATTCCGAAGTCTTCTCTCCTGAGACACTCCTTAAAAAGTCTAAATGCAGGCAATTGTGTCCCACACTCTGGCCTCCCACCTGCTCTGTGGACTTCTTGGAAGATTCAAAGAATTAATGGAATCAGGGCTTGCGAAAGGTGAGCGTTTTGGAATTCCTCCGTGCAGTCGGGGCTGCATTTGGCATTAGCTGTGCCTTCTTTTGTTTCTGCAGCAAGCGGCAGGTGCCCCCGTGGGCCGGCCTCTGCTGCTGTCCCCACAGAGCACCAGAGGCTAGGCCACATCACAATGAGCCCCCCATCAGCTGCTGGGAGGCCCAAGGCAGAGTTGAGCGGGCCCAGGTCTTGTCCAAAGCAGGGAGCCTCACCTCTCCCCAGATGCCACCCCCCCAACCACTAACAGCTCCCCCATGCTTGGAGGACCGACCTCGAAACCACACTTCTCGGCTTAGCATTACTGCCTGGAGACTTGAAACCCCCCATGTGGCATAAAGAAAGCAAAGTGAGAAGGCCAGCCAGCTCACCGTCCATTAGAAACAGTGCAGGCAGGAGGGTGACCGGGACAGGAGCTCGTTCCCCCCTTCCCCAAGTGCTGAGGGGCTCAGCCTAGAGGACACACCTGTGTCTGACACGGTTTCCCAGAATAAAAGTATCTTCCCCGTTTCTTGCAGCTCGGAATGAACAGGAGGAACAAGAGGAGA
This sequence comes from Nasua narica, assembly GCA_028533885.1. NCBI lineage: Eukaryota > Metazoa > Chordata > Mammalia > Carnivora > Procyonidae > Nasua > Nasua narica. Next base: position 118,055,231 of record CM052802.1, read on the forward strand.
AGAGAGAGATCAAGAGGAGGTTAACTCGAAAGGTGAGCAGCTTCTCCAGGTGGGAGCTGGGTCGGGAGAAGGTGGGCCCCAGTGGCCGTGCGGCTGCCCGGCGCTGGCCCCCTGGGAGCCCCCTCAGTCGTGGGAGCGAGCGCCTCTAGCTGCAGCCGGCCCTCTCCCGGGGCCAGTGGCCAGCTCTGTGTCAGGACCCGCAGTCCTTCTGGCTGTTGCCTGATTTCGTGGCACCCACCCACCCTCAAAAAACTTGACAGTGCATTATATTTTCAATCACGGTGAATATTTTGTTTTTTAAAAGTTCACCAAATTCACTAAAAATTCACCTCACCAAGCTTTGGAAATTGTCAAAATCAGTAGTTCCAATATAATGCGGTTATGGGCCTGAGAGTTTCCCTTGCTGATACTATTCTTACCTATTAACTGAGAACTGACTGTACCTTGCCAAATCCAATTTGAATTACTGATTAAGAAAATGCCAAAAGTACTGATAAATTTACTGAAGGTGTTTGAAAAGCACTTCAAGGCATAAAGCTAGAATTTTTATGTATTTTAACCCCAAAAATAGATGGCTTGGCAATGCAAAGTAGACCCAAATGGATCAAATTCTAGGAGTGTCCTAATAACAGACCCTTATTTGAGGCTATTCTTGGATGATGATAAGTTTAATTAATGGATAGCATACAAGAAATAATCCTGTATTCTGTCTGACTAAAGTGTTTTTAATCAGCCTCCTACAGTGACCATCTTGAAAGGTACTCAAATCTTAGAGACAGTTAAGAGACCCATTAAAATTAATTTTTAAAGGTTTATTAATGGATTTTTTTTCTCCCTAGAAATATTATATAAAGGAAGAAATTCAGAGATCCTAGAACACTTACTAGGGTGATGATTTGTGTCTCTTGGACTTTCTCTCCCTCGGGCCACCCCCGTTATAAGAAGTAGGATAAACAAGTACCTGAAGGGCCAGAAGACAGGCCAGCACTCGGCCGGGTGCCGTCACGAGCTGATTCTGAGTCCCACAGGGCATCCCCCTTCCTGAGCCTGGGCAAGAGGGCCTAACGTAAGTGTGCCCTTGAAAGGACCAGGGTATCTGGAGGAGGCTGGTGATTACCCCTCCTTTCTGATACAGAAAGGTCTAGACATTCAGAAAAAAAATTTAAATCAAATTTTCATCAGGTTTATTGGGGTTGACTGCTGAGCCCAGAAATTCTCCTAAACTTGAGGGGTTTCTTGGTAAAAACTCGTAATAGGAAAGTACTGAAGCACACACTTCGTTCTTACAGAAACTCAGCTAACAGCAGCATGTGGCAGCAGGGCCAGGGGGTTCCCTCCCCAGACAGCCCCTCGTTATCGCAGGGCTCCTCTTCCTCCTCGTTAGGAAAACTGCCTGAGAATGTCAGCACCTGCCTCCCCCGGGACTGGCTCAGGGAAGGGAAAAGAATGAGGTTAAGGGAAGGGAGAACCGTTTTTAAGGGAGAGGCTGGAAGGAGCTTTTACCTCGGTTCTTGCCGCAGAGATGGGAGCCCGCCGGCAGGCAGGGAATCTGTAGGGCCTCCCAGCCCCGGGCAGATGCTTTCCCTCCGGAGCCTGAGCGCAGCGAGACCACATGCCAGTGACCGTGGCCGCTTTTCAGTCACCCGCAGCCCGAGGAGCTCCTCAGTACGGTTCCGCGTGGTTTTAACGTACCTGTGAGGAAAATGAACCCCAGGAGCTGACGCTGATAGCAACAGCCCAGTCTTTTTCTTCAGCCAAATTGAGACTAACCTAAAAATGATTGATAGACTCTAAGAAATGCTGGCTTCCCCCTTTAAAATAAAGATGCTAGCTAGCTACGTGGACAGATGGGAAGAAGGAGGGAAGGGACATCCACTTGGGTCAAGTTGTACCAAGTGGGATTTGGGTCTCAAGTAATTTACTCTTCAGTATCGGATTGCAAGTGGTACTTCTGTCAGCCCGCCCTCCCTAGAAACCTGACTCGAGCCAGAAGGATCATCTCACCCTCTGAGGAGGGAGCTCAGGTTCACATGCCCCAAGAGCTCCATCAGCCACTGGCCAGGGGCCCGAGCCCAAGCTCCCCAGGGCAGAAGAGGGTGCCCTCCTCCCTCGGAGCAGTGCCCTACTGATTTGGAGAGATGCTGTCCAGAGTCTCCATGGGATTCAGGCCTGACAAATAGTCCCTGACCTTTAGATCTAACATTTAGTTTTCTGTTCACTCCAGACTTTGCTGTCAAGTCTGTTAGTAAAATATCCGGATCGTGGTTTCTAGAAATAACTAGAAATCCCGTGCTTAGCCTTGTTTTGGTCACGGTGCACTTTGCCCAGCACCCCGTGGTAAATCTTGCCTAAGAAATGCAAGGGAGTTTGAGTGGGCGTCCTTCTGTAGCAGGGAGAATAAGGAAACAGTAAATGTGTGTATGCACTTTCATGATAGTGCAAGAGCTCCTAAGAGCAACAGTGTTGCTCCAGAAGGAGTCAACTTAGCGGCCGGAAGGGAGAATAGAAACGTCAGCCCAGTGCTGTGCGAGTACAGAGGGAGGGGGCCGAGGCCGGGGAGGAGCGCTCTGACCTGGCGCAGCCCGCCCCCGGCTTCCTGGGCACAAACCCGGCCTCGCTCCGCGTGTGGAGACTGGCTTTTCACCTGAACCTCTTGAGGAGCAGGGTCCCCTCAGACCCCTGAATCGGCGTGTTTGCGTATACACCCTTTGTGTCTAACATGCACACACACGCACTCAACCTGACATATGGTCGTGGACTTACCGAAACGGGACAGGAGGGTGGGGCGAGGTGCCTGTCACCCGCTGGGAGAAGTGGCACACCCAGGCAGAGGGCCGAGCTGCTGGGAGGAGGCACCGCGGTGTCGCTAAGGAAGGGACCGCCTGGCTGTCCCTTACCAGGGATAATCTAGCTCGTCTGTCTCCGGGTCCTGGAAAGGGCCCGGGTGTCCGAAGCCCTAGGTCCCCAGCCACGGCCCCTCCCTCGCTGGCGGAGGTGGTGGTGGCCTCTCACCTTCCCCGGGAAGCTCACAGGCCAGGCCGTCCAAACTCCTCTGGCTAACGGGGCCCATCTCTCCTTCCCTGCAGCTCAGCCAAAGACCCACAGTGGAAGAACTTAGAGAAAGAAAGATCCTCATCCGTTTCAGCGACTATGTGGAGGTGGCAGATGCTCAGGACTATGACCGCAGGGCTGACAAGCCGTGGACCCGCCTCACCGCCGCCGACAAAGTAAGCACAGGGCCGAGGGGAGTGGGGGCGGGTCCTCGTGCCTCATTTTGCCCGTGTGGGCTTTCCCACCTGCTGCCAGGAGCCCGCAGTGAGAGCAGCAGCGAAGCTGAGGTCCCGGTGCCCCGAGGGCAGTGCTGGGTGGCCGCGGGTGCTGCCTCCCCAGCCCCTCTCCCCCAGGGCTCCAGGCGCTCTGCAGAGGTCGCTGTGCTGCCTCGGCCCTGCCGCAGAGAAGGCACAAGACGGTGCCACAACATCACGCGGCACGGCAGCCGGAGGAAGGGCAGCCTGGGCCCGAGGGACCAGAGTGCCAGACCCCACCCCCAGTGCAGGCCTTCCGGGAAGGGGACCCTGTCCTCAGCACCAGGAGGATTCACACAACCAAAAAGAGACAAATTCACTGTGTCTGAAGTTATCATAATCTCATGGTAGAAATGGGACACAGATCAGAAACCGTAAAACCTGCCTCCCGCGCTAACCCCTCATCCCTTTGGAAAACAAAGAGTAACCTGAAGTTGAGCTTCTTTTATAGGAAACGCATCATTCTTGGGGCGTCTGGGTGGCTCAGTCGGTTAGGCGTCTACTTGATCCCAGCTCAGGTCTTGATCTTGGGATGGTGAGTGTAGGCCCTGCTGCGAGAGAGACCTCAATCTTACCTGTCCACCAGACCCTGTATCACAGCGAACCTCTGCTTCGTAATCCTTTGTGACTCTAGTCCTGTCATTATGAGGGACTAGAGAGCTAAAGACCTTAAAAAAAAGTCTAAATTAATGACTGTGTCCAATGTGCAAGTGACATGGGGGGCCTTCTCTTGAAGAGCCCTGCCTTCGCCCCATGAAGTCCCAGGGCCAGTGGCTTTCTCATAAAAGCCATGTTTAGAGGTGGCGGGGTCGTCTGCAGCGAGACTCTGGCCTGACCGATCGCGAACACAGGCCAGTCGCTCCACTTGGGTGGGAATGATGGGGCCAGAGGCAGACAGACTTTCCGGTCCTCCGCACAGGTCCTGATAAGTGGCCTCTTTTTAAACATTGCAGGCGTCTGTGGCGAGGGACCCCGGTGCCTGGCCCCACTAGACACACAGACCCAGGCAGGGGTGTCCTGTAAATAGGAATGGAGGAAGGGGCCTTGGCCCTTCAGTTCACACTCTGCAGCGTGCTTGCTGACCAAGGACGAGGGGATCGGCAGAAGTCGGGGGAAAGTACGTGGGACTCCGCACGCGCGGGCTGCAGTTGTGTGCGGCCGGGAGGGGACCCCGCTCTACTTCCGCACGGGCTCCTCCGGCAGAGGAATAGGAAGTGGTGCCCCAAGGCTGATAAACAGGCGCACTGGGCGTGCCTGCCTTCTCTGGGGGGAGCCCTGCTGATCCTACCTGAAGAATTTCAGCCCCTGGGGAAGCAGTGAGGTTTTCTCTGATGCCCTCCCCTGGGCCGCAGCTCCTCGCTGTGGGCAGTGCTGGGAGGAGGCGGCCGTTCGCACAGAGCCCGTGTCCTTGGTGATGCGTAGATCTCAGAGTCAGCAGAGCTGTAAACGAGTGATGGCTTTAGAAATCAAAGAGGGGGCGATCACCCATTACCTTACTTGGAGGAGTTTGACCCATACATTCTAGAAGGATCCATCTTGAGGTATAACCCTGCTTGTGGCGAGCTCAGGCGGTTTACCTCAGGAAGATGAGAGGTTGACATTTAAACGTGCCCTCAAGACCCTGGGCGTGTGGGGCAGATCTGTGCGGCCTAGATGGAAGGAAGACGTTTTGGGCAATATGGCAAATCCCACCATTTGCAATTTACATTTAGCAGGAGGGGGATTCTTAGTAAGTTCTGGGTGGTTTTTTTTCCCACTCCCAGCGAAAGAGTGCGTTTTCCATACTTTGTCATATGGCTTTGTCAAAGAAAACAAAAGAAAGGCAAACTCTTCTCCATCTGCCTCTTCTGCATACTCACGGGCTTCTCTTCACTCCAGGCTGCCATTCGAAAGGAGCTCAATGAATTTAAAAGCACTGAAATGGAAGTTCATGAATTGAGTAGACATTTAACAAGGTTAGTGTATCGAGGGGTTCTTTTCCCTCTTTTCCTGCTCACACTGTAGTACTTGCTTCCAGACTGAAACTCTGCAATCTGCCGCTGGATCGGGGGGAGGGGGGTGAAAGGGCAGCATGAGGCTCCCCCGGGGTTCTGAAGCTCAGGGAAGGAACATTACAGCCCAGGCTAAATGGGACCTTCAGAAAAGCCTAGTTTTTAAGTTATCCAAACAGAAGGTCTGACTGAAGATCTGACAAGTGCCAAAGCACCACCACCACCAGAGTGGGTTTTTGTGGAAACTGAAGCCGAGAAGGAAAAACCACGGACAGTTTAGGGCCAGTCAGGCCAAGCCCAACCTGGGCAAAAGTACCAAACCCACATGGCACTTCCAAGGTTGGCTCGCTCCTGTGATTCCATGTCCCCACGTCCACCTTCGGGGAAACTGAGGCACAGAGAGACGTAAGGGGCTGACGAAAGGTCCCCAGGCTAGCTAGCGACCGCGCCATCCACTCCGTTCTTACGACTCGTACTAGAGAAACAGGACATACTAGCTCTGTGGTGCTTGGACTCGGGGACACAGGGTGGCTGCTCCACCCGGCTGCGGAGTCGAGGCTCCGGAGTCGAACCCGGCGGGCCTCAAGCTGTAGGTGTGTGCCTGTGGGGGGAGGTGTAACCACATTCAACCCAGCACTTGTCACCGACGGGGCAGTCTGGCTCCTTTAACAGCCCCTCAGTCTTGATTTAATTATTTGTTTTCCTAGGTTTCACCGACCTTAACAGTCAAATTCCTCTTGAGTGCTATGCTGTCTTCAAAACATAAATTTATAAGAACCATAAGTGCTGGTATTTATTCACTTCCCCATTATGATGTACATCTTCTGAACTGCCTTTTTTTAAAAAAAGAAGAAGAAAAATAAAAGGAAACATGATGAGGATTCTCTTTGCGAAAACGCGATGGTCACCGCTCGGCAGTCAGAGGCACTGGGACCACCGCGGAGACCGAGGGCACCGGAGGGCCGGACAGAAGACGGCCAGCCTCTCCAGCCTCGCCCGGCAGGCCCGCCCCCTTGAGGCTCGTTTAGGCCCCAGCCAGCCTCGTCCCCTGAATTGTGTGTCACCTGGGTCCAAAGAAAGCCGAGGCAGTGGATTGGGCCTGGAATGGACTGTGCAAAGCGCACGGTCAGGTGGGCCTTCTAGACTTGGCGTCCGGTTCGGGGGCCCCTGCGGAGGAGGATACCGAGAGGGAGCACTAGCCGCAGTGGCCCCATCCTTTCTCTCCCTTCAGCCATCGTCCAGACAGCAAACAAAAGGCAAGATGCTTTTCTGGGGGAGTCTGGGGTTCACCGTCGGTCCCCAGAGTGAGTGCGCCAGGTGTGGAAGGCCGCCACGGAGCGCCTAGCCCGTCCCCGCAGACTGAGCTGAGCTGCCCTCCAGGGAGCTCTGGTTTAGGAGGGGGAAGCGGTCATCTGCTCAGTTCCAGTGAACTGACCCACCTGTGTCAAGAAAGCCCGATGTCACGGGTGATCTGAGGCACACGGCCACTGCTGTGGCGCTCCTGTGGTGATCACGGCTGACGGTAAGGACCCTGTTGAGGACAGAAAGGCTGGGGTTAGAAACTGCTTGGCTGATGCCCTTCCTAGTCTCTGCGCACCCTGGGGCCGGTGACGGTGTGGCCTGAAAGTGAACACAGAGCCTCTGAGTCTAGGACCCACGCATGCAAGCCAGAGCCCAGGCTGGAGGGCCGGCTGTCGGCCATGGACGGACGGGCACCCCAGCACCACTCGATGGCCTTCTAGTCTCCTTTCTTTGCACTGACGAGTTCCTGTGGAGGGGCTTCCAGGTCTGCACGGGGCAGAATCACGAAAGCAGCAGCCACGCCTGCCCACGCTGTACCTTCCCGCTCCTCCCTGGAGAGACTCCCGCCTCTCCCTCACGGTGCTGGTGAGGCTGACTGGAGATGCGTCTCTCACAGTCTTTTGACAGGGACACGGAGGATAGGATGTGCAGTGGGAGGAAAGACAGCCCCCAAACCCTAACTATCTTAACGAGGCCCGATGCAACTTCTTCTGTTTTCCTTCGTAACAGACCTCATAGGGCCCTCAGTCCCACAGCTCTGCCCGGCCTTCTGGAGTGGTCTCCCGGTTACGCCATTGCTCCAGGTAACGGCTCGCTCCCCTCCACACGTGCCCGAGCTAGCTGCCAGGTTGCCCTTCACAGAAGGCGGTAGCAGTTCCCACCCTAAATGCATGGGAAGCATTACTCCAGGGACGCACACCCCTCAAGGAGGCCATCCCCTTAATTGCCGGCAGGCATTCACGGCTCTGACAGCCGGCACGAAGCCAGGAGCGGGGCTGATTTTGGGGGGAGCCCAGGGTAGTTCTTGAGGCGGTGCCCACTGTCCGCTTTCCTCGTCCCAGCTGGAGTGAGCAGGCCACTGCCCCGCCATCCCTAGCTCCTCCTCTCTTTGAATGTAGAGTCTGAGTGGTTAACTGCTGTGGGAAGGTATCGTTCAGGGAAAACATGGTCGGGATTTTAGTGTGGCTGTAACCACAGTCTTCCCGAAAGGCTTACTGACGTTTGAATGTGCAAATGGTGTGACGAAAGATGTCGGGCTCTTTCGTTTGACTTCTTTATGGCAGGCATGTGCTCCAGGCAGAGGTGCCTGCCTTGCCAGGATTCGAGGCCGAGCTTCCTGTAACTCCCAGCTGGCCTCGTGCGGCTCCCGGGGCCCTGGCATGCTGGTCGGGCCTTCCCCGGACCCAGGAGCGAGTCCTAAGGGAACTCCTTCCGTGGCCTGGACTCCTTCTCCGAAGGCCAGTGGCTTCTCTGCTGGCTTCCGTTCCTGGGCCTCCGAGGCCCCGGGAATGTGATGCCCAAATCGATTCCCCTGCCGCCGGCCAGCAGCCTGGGTATCCTGCCCAAAGTGCCCTACTGTTGCAGTCCACGTGGAGCATGGAAGACCGGGGACAGATTTCCACTTCCATTCCTGCAGAGCACCCTCTGAGAAGTCAGTTGCAGGAATTAGGGGTGAACCTTCTATGCCCCTGAGATCTCACCCAGTTTAGGGGGCTCAGCAACCTCAGTGGACCACAGGATGAGGCCTCTTGCTGTCTCTTTCCTTCCGTGAAATCTTTGAGGTCTTTTCAGAAATCCATCCAAATTTCTTTTTTGCCGTATCGTTAGGACAACTGGAATATATTACAAAAAAAGGTGAGATGGCCTAGGGGGTTTAAAATGCGTCCCTTTTCTGAAAAAGCTGCAGTTCTCAAAGGTCTTGTGCATATACATTCCCAATGAAGCCTTTTGTCATTTCGATTAGCATGAGAGGAAAAATGTGAACTTTCTCAAATCTAAAGGTTTCCCTCTCGAAATCAGACATTGCCCCTACCTACCCCCCCACCATCTGTGACAGAAGGGACTGCTGTTGGCCTACTTGCTCTTTCAAAAATTGCTGATCTATTCCTCTCCAAAGGCCCTCAAAGCCCTGTAAAACTTTTAAAACTTTAGCCTTTATGTCAAATTAGAGAAACCAAACTATGTGATGGTAGATGTGATAAAAACCCGAGTTTATTTTTCTCCCGCTTATGAACGTGTATTTATATTTGCCGAATGAATATCGTGGTGTGTGCTTCGATGAATGGGATGTCAGGCTCTCCCTGTGCACGGCGGTGGGTAGAGGTCAGCTTAAATGACTTTTTCTTCCCATCTGTCCGTCAATCCCTAAACCAGTTGCTTTTTCCAGTTGCTTCCCGGGTGTCTGTACATAGTTTGTCTTTGTATAGGAGCGCTCTCCTGTGTTCTAATTTAACAGATGATGGCTATATGAGGAAGACAATGTAAATAGAATACAAGTTAAACTGGATCTCTATGGCCTAGGTTTTGTACATACAGAAACTGCATGGTATTTAAATTATTGTTTGTCTCTGATGATGTATGCAGTTTCTTTAAAAACAAATCCAAAAAAAGTCTTAAAAAAAAAAAAAAACCATTTCCTTGACTCCTGTGTGTTCTGTCAACCACTGAAAACAGTTCGGCTGAGGACAGGCTTTGGGAGGAAGGCAGGTCAGTTCATCAGAAACAAACAGTAAGAGCTACGGAGACACAAACCCACCTTGCGTACTGCCTGATACTGGGGGGAGGCTGGCCACACAGAAACTCACTTTCTCGGACTTTCCAAGATAAAGCGCCCCAATGCCTGTTCTTGAATAATCTGGGAATAAGAAATAGAAGTTGTTAGATAAATCCCTCAGAGTCCGCCCCGTCCTATCAGATATCAGCTCTGTGTAGCAGCAGCAGGGTGTCACTGTCCCAAAGCAAAAGCCCCAAACTACTTGCCTTTTGAGCACTTACCCCTGTCTCCAGAAGTCTTGAGTATCTGCCTTGTAAAGCTCAGAGCTTTATCACTTACCTTTCCGGCCCTCGCTTGTCTTTTCGAAGGTTCTGGGGGAAGCAAGAGGGCTCTCAGCACTTGCCGGCCGCACTTTAGGTGGGTGGAGTTACTGGACATCGTGTGCCGGCCCGGCCACGGAAGCAGGTGGCTCTGGGGAAGGGGCGCCTACCGCGGTCCTGCCGCCACGCGCGCTCCTAGGAGCCACGCCGGAGGTCTCCAAGCACAGATGTTAACTCAGGAAGTCTGGGGGGGCCTGAGAGTCCTGCATTTCTAGCTAGCTCTCAGGACATCGGATGCTGCTGGTCCAGGAATCTGCTGCTGAATAACGAGGCTGGGGAAGAACGAAGGGAGCTGCCTTCCCCTCACCTGGGGGTCTCGAGCCGAGCGGCCCCGCGCACCGCTTACGTCTGTCCTGAGCGGGGGGCCCCAGGGGCGGGCCAGCCTTCGGCAGCACGGCGCCGGGGGGCACACACTCCTCTGTGCCCGGCGGACGGGCTCCCAGAGCAGGAGTGGCGACAGCAGAGACGGCCGCCGGTGACAGAAGGGCTTTCAGGGTTTAGGCAGAGAGCTTCGCCCCCCCATCCTGCCGTTTGCTCACCTCCAGAGCGCTCATCGCAGAACCGGACCACAGTTACGCGAGGGAGTGCGAGACCTCTAAAAAAAGCTTTGCTAGCACCCCAACAGGCTCTGCCCTGCAGGAGGGAAGGAACCTGACCATCCTGAGGGGGGGGAGTCTCTGAAGGAAACAAAGGTTATGGCTACACATTCCCGAGAGGTGGAGGCAGCCGGTGTGTCCGTCCATTAGATCTGGTTGGTCACCCTAGGACAGACAAGGGGTGGCTGTGTCACAACACATGACTGATCAATGTGGCTGAATCACTTCTCTGGGCCTCAACTTTCTCATCTGGCAAATGGGAACACAGATGTCTTGTGCTATCCATTAGCACAGCAGCTTTCTACAACTTGGGCTTATCTGAATTTTAAGACACGAAGCCAGAGCAAGCTTTAAGCAAGTCTTGCCAGGGCAGTCCCTCGGAGAACAGTTTGGATTCCTCTCCTTCAGACCACCCCCAAGCCCGACACACAGCCCTGCCACCCCTCCTCTTGCTGGTGGTGGGACCTGCCCCCTCTCCCACGCACCTTCGTGGGGGCTCATCCCGAAGCTGCTATCAGCCAGACAGCCCTGCTGTCTGCCTCCCCATTCACCTGGGCAAAGCACCCGGGAGAGGTGCTTTGTTGTCTGTTGTCTGTCCTCTACAACCCCCCAATTTTGAGGGGAGCATCAGTGACCTGATCATTAATAGAAAGGACAGGTTTGACACCAGAAACACTCCCGAGCTGGCTCTCTACAGGTCCTTGGCACTCCCCTGGCCTCAGACGAACCACATATCCATAGCTACAGCTCAGATCTACCCTGAGCTCCTGGCCTGGGTTTCCAAATGTCACAAAGCAGCAGCATAGCGTGGGTGTTAGGAACATACGGTGCTGCCCCATAGCAAGACACCCTGGGACCTCCCAGCCCACCAGCTCACACCCTGCTCGGAGCCCCCGGGGACCTGGGGATGCACCTGCCTTGGCTCGGGCACCTCCCGTGCAAAGCACTGAGACCCTTCAGCGCTCATCCCACGGCAGCGGCATCTGCTCGCCAGGGGGCCCTTGACATGAAGCACCCCAGCACCCCCTGGTCTGTGCCCACCTTGGCTCCAGCTGCCCCCTCAGGGCACCCCCTGCATGGAACACCAGGGGACAGCCCAGCTCATGCCCACTTCAGCTCAGGCCATTCCACCACGGCAGCTCAAGCACTGTCCTGGGACCTGCCCAGTCCATGCCGGCCACAGCTCCAGCCAGCGAAAGTCACCAGGCACACACACAGGCTACACAGGGAATGACCATACACAAAACCATTTCTTCAAATTTAGGAGAAGTAGCTGCTCCCCCTAATTCATATAAACACAAAGTCAAGCAAAGTGAAAAGACAGAGAAGAATATGCTCCAAACAAAAGAATAAGATAAAATCTCGGAAAAAGAAAAGGAAATGAAGATAATCAGTGTACCTGATAAAGACTTTGAAGTAATGGTCATTAAGATGCTCACAGGAATGGGGTGCCTGGGTGGCTCAGTTGGTTGAGCAACTGCCTTTAGCTCAGGTCATGATCCTGGAGTTTCTGGATCGAGTCCCACATCGGGCTCCCGGCTTCACTGGGAGTCTGCTTCTTCATCTAACCTTCTCTCCTCTCGTGCTCTCTCTCACTTTCTCTGTCTCTCAAATAAATAAATAAAATCTTAAAAAAAAAAAAAGATGCTCACAGGACTGAGAAGAGTGGATAAATTTAGTGAGAACTTCAACAAGGAGAAAGAAAATATGAAAAAGAACCAGAGGTGAAGAACAGAATAACTGGAATGAGAAATACGCTAGAGGGAATCAACAGATTAAAGGATGCAAAACAGATCAGCAATCTGGAAGACAGGGTAATAAAAAGCACACAAGATCAATAGCAAAAATAAAATAGAATTTTAAAAATGAGGATGGGTTAAGGGAATCTCTTGGACAACATGTCCAGCAAACAGACATTGGCATTACAGGGGTCCCAGAAAGGGGCAGAAAACTTATTTGAAGGAGTAACAGCTGAAAACTTCCATAAACTGGGGAAGGAGACAGACCTCCAGATTCAGGAAGCACAGAGAATTCCAAACAAGATGAACACAGGTCAACATCACAACACATAATAATTAAAATACCAAAGATTAAAGGTAGAGAAATTTAAAAGCAGCAAGAGAGAAATAAGTTACACACAAAGGAAACCCATTAAGACTATCTGCTGATTTTTCAGGAGAAAGAAACACTGAAGGCCAGCAGGGAGTAGCATGCTATGTTCAAACTGCTAAAAGAAAAAAACCTACAACCAAGAATATTCTACACAATAAGATTATCATTCAGAATTGAAGGAGAGTTTCCCAGACCAAAAAAGAAAATAGTTAAAGGAGTTCATCATCACTAAACCGGCCTTACAAGAAATGTTAAAAGGAACCTCTTCAGTGGAAAAGAAAAGGCCATAATTTGAAGAAAAATATGAAGGAAAAAATTTCATGGGTAAAAACAAACCTACAGTAAAGGTAGTAAAGCAATCACTTATAAAGCTTGTATGAAGGTTAAAAGACCAAAATATTACCATCAATTAAAAAAGGGTAATCAAAAATTTTTAAATGTAAAATATACAAATAAAATGTGTAAGAGGGAGTAAAAATATACTCAAACTAAATGCCGTCAACTTACTGACATATTTAGGATGAAGTAGGGCTACATGTGTTCTATATGTGAGATTTATATGAACCTCATGGAACCACACATCAAACACCTATAATAGATCCACAAAAAAGAAAGCTAAGAATAACAATAAGGTCATCAATCACAAGAGAGCAAGAGAAATAGAGAACTATGAAAACATCCAGAAGACAACAAAATGGCAATAAATACATAGCTATCAAGAATTACTTGAAATGTAAATGGTCTACATACTCTAATCGAGATATAGAATGGTAGAATGGGTGAAAAAAAAAATACCGATCTATATGCTGCCTACAAGAGACAAGAGATCTAAAGACACACACAGATTGAAAGCAAAGGGATTGAAAAAGACATTCCACACACATGGAAGCAGGGGGTGGGGGGAAGCTAGGCAGCAATACTTCCATCAGACAAAATAGACTTTAAAACAAAGGCTGTAATGAGACAAGGGAATTATATAAAGATAAAGGGATCAATCCAGAAAGAGGATATCTAACTGTGAACACCTATGTCCCCAACACTGGAGCACCTAAATATATAAAGTATTAACAAACAAAAAGGAAGAAATGGACAGTAATGCAATAATAGAAGACTAACACCTCACTGACATCAACGGATAGATCATCCAGGTAGAAAAATCAATAAGCAAAGAGTGTCTTTGAACAATATATGAGACCAGATGGACTTACTATACAGAACATTCCATCCAAAAATAAAATACACTTTTTCAAGTGTACGTGGAATATTCTCCAGGACAGATCACATTTAGGCCACAAAACAAGTCCCAATAAATTTAAGAAGACTGAAATCATATCATGCATCTTTTCTGACCACAACAGTATGAAACTAGAAATCAATTACCAAAAAAAAAAAAAAAATTGGAAAAAAAAACACAAACATGGAGGCTAAATAACATACTACTAAATAAGCAATGGGTCAATGAAGAAATAAGAGAAAATAAAATACATGGAGACAAACGAAAATGAAAACAACAGTTCAAGATCTTTGGGATGCAGTGAAAGCAGGTTTAAGAGGGAAATTTATAGCAATATAGGCTCACCTCAAGAAACAAGAAAAAAAACTACACACCTAAAGGAACTAGAAAAAGAACAAACAAAACTCAAAGTTAGAAGGAAAGAAAGAAATAAGATCAGAGGAGGAATAAAGACTAAATAGAAAAGATCAAGGACAAACTATGGGAAGAACCTAGATGTCCATCAACAGATGAAAGGATAAAGAAGATGTGGTATATATATATACAATGGGATACTATGCAGCCATCAAGAGAAACGAAATCTTGCCATTTGCAACGACATGGATGGAACTAGAGGGTATTATGCTAAGCGAAATAAGTCAGAGAAAGACAGTTATCATATGATCTCTCTGATATGAAGAATTTGAGAGGCAGGGCGGGGGTTTGTGTGGGGGTAGGGGAGGGAAATGAAACAAGATGGGATCAGGAAGGTGACAAATCATGAGACTCCTAAACTCATGAAACAAACAGGGTGGCTGGAGGTGGGGGGGGTAGGGATAGGGTGGCTGGGTTATGGACATTGGGGAGGGTATGTGCTATGGTGAATGCTGTGAAATGTGTAAACCTGATGATTCACAGGCATGTACCCTGGGGCAAATGATACATTATATGTTAATAAAAAAATAATAAAAAGAAAAGATCAAGGAGATCAAGAGCTGGTTCTTTGGAAAGATAAACAAAATTGATAAACCTATAGCCAGACTCATCAAGAAAAAGAGAGCAAGGACCAAATAAATCAGAAATGAAAAGAGAACAACTGACACTACACAAAGGATTATGAGACTACTACAAAACATGGTATTTGGACAAACTAGAAGAAATGGATAAATTCCTAGAATTATACAATCTTCCAAAACCAAATCAGAAAGAAAAAGGAAATCTTAACAATTAATAGTAACAAAATTAAACTGTAATCAAAAACTCAAAAGTCCAGAACCAGATGGATTCACAAGTGAATTATACAAAATATTTAAAGAATTAATATCTATTCTCTATTCCAAAAAAACAGAAGAGGAAGGAGGGGCACATAGGTGACTCAGTCAGGTGAGCATCTGACTCTTGATTTCAGGGTCGTGAGTTCAAGCCCCATGCTGGGCTCCATAGTGGGCATGGAGCCTACTTAAAAATGGGGGGAAAAAAAAAAAAGGAAGGAAGGAAACCTTCCGAATACATTCTACAAGGCCAGGATCACCCTGATACCAAAACCAAAAACACTGTTTAAAAAACAAAACTATAGGGGGGAGGAGCAAGATGGCGGAGAAGTAGGAGGTTGAGATAGAGTCGGATCCCAGAAGTTCATCTAGATAGTTAATAAATCATTCTAAAAGCCAGCATACTCAACAGGAGAGAGAAGAGAGGAAGAAGAGCAATTCTAGGAGCAGAAAATCGACCACCTTCGGAAAGGTAGGACGTTTGGAAAAGTGATTCCAAAGCG
>CM052802.1:118071116-118093941 GCA_028533885.1 Nasua narica
GGGAGGTGGGGGGGGTAGGGATATGGACATTGGGGAGGGTATGTGCTATGGCAAATGCTGTGAAATGTGTAAGCCTGATGATTCACAGACCTGTACTCTGGGGTAAATAATACATTATATGTTAATAAAAAAATTAAAAAAAAAACTATAGGTCAATTTCCCTGATGAACATAGATGCAAAAATCCTAAACAAAATATTAGCAAACCACATTCAACAATACATGAAAAAAATCATTCACCATGATCAAGCGGGATTTATTTTGGGGATACGAGCGTGGTTCAATATTTGTAAGTCAATCAACAAGATATGCTACATTAACATTAAACATAAAAGGATAAAAATTAGAGGATCATCTCAACTGATGCAGAAAAAGCCTCTGACAAAATTCAACACCCATTCATGATAAAAACTCTCAACAAAGTGCATTTAGAGCATACTTCAATACAACAAAGGCCATCTATGACAAACCCACAGCTAACATCGTACTCGCTGGTTTCCTCTGAGATCAGGAACAAGACAAGGATGCCCACTTTCACCACTTTTATTCAACACAGTACTAGAAGTCCTAGCCACAGCAATCAGATAAGAAAGAGATCCAAATTAGTAAGAAAGAAATAAAACTGTAACTATTTGCAGATGATACACTATACAAAAAAAATTCTAAAGACTCTAATAAAAACTATTAGAAATAATTAATTCAGTAAAATTACAAGATACAAAATTAATATACAGAAATTTGTTGCCTTTCTATATACACTAATAATTAAGTGGCAGAAATTTAAAAAGCTATTTATTGGGGCACCTGGATGGCTCAGTCAGTGAAGTGTCCAACTTTTCATTTCAGCTCAGGTCATGATTTCAGGGTCATGGGATTGAGCCCTGCATCAGCATCAGCCTCCATGCTCAGTGTGGAGTCGGCTCCAGATTCTCTCTCTCTGCCCCTCTGCTCATGTTCTCTCTAAAATAAATAAAAAGCAATTCCAATTACAATTTTACAAAAAAGAATAAAGCACCTAGGAATAAAGTTAACCAGAGAGGTGTACTCTGAAAACTACAAAACACTAGTGAAAGAAACTGAAGATGATACAAATAAGTGGGAAGACATACATGCTCATGGATTAAAAGGATATTGTTAAAATGTCCATACTAACCAAAACAATACACAGATTCAGTGCAATTCCTATCAAAATGCCAATACTATTTTTCCAGAACTAGAAAAAAAAATCCTAAAATTTAACTGCAAAAGACCCCGAATAGGTAAAGCAGTCTTGAGAAAGAACAACAAAACTGGAGGTATCACAATCCCAGATTCTAATACATACTCCAAAGCTATAATTAATTCAAAGCAGTATGGTACTGCCACAAAAACACATTTACATCAACGGAAGAGAATAGAGAACCCAGAAATAAATGCATGCTTATATGGTCAAACTATGACAAGAATATACAGATAAATCTCTTCAATAAATGGTTAAATGGTGCCGGGAAAAGTTGATAGCTACATGCAAAAGAATGAAACTGCATCACTTTCTTATACATTGTACACAAAAATAAACTCAAAATGGATTAAAGACCTAAATGTAAGGCCTAAAACCATAAAACTTCTAGAAGAAAACACAGGCAGTAATCTCTGACATGAGCCTAGCAACATTTCCATAGCTAAGTCTTCTCAGGCAAGGGACTGCACCAAAATATAAAGTTTGCTGCACAAAGAAACATCAACAAAAGAAAAGCAACCTACTGAATGGGAGAAGGAAGATATGAGCAAATGATAAATCCAATAAGGGGTTGATATCCAAAATATATAAACAACTTACATAACTTCCCCCCCAAAAAAGACCTTATTTAAAAATAAGCAGACAGGGGCACCTGGGTGGCTTGTTGGTTAAGCGTCCAACTCTTGATTTTGGCTCAGATCATGATCTTAGGGTCCTGATATCGAGCCCCATGTTGGGCTCCGTGCTCAGTATGGAGTCAATGCTTGAGATTCTCTCTCCTTCTCCCCCTCCCCCCGCTTGCTCTCAAATAAATCGCTTAAAAAATTAAGCAGAGTATCTGAATAGACATTTTTCCAAAGAAGACATCAGATGTCTAAGAGACACATGAGAAAATGCTCATCATTGATCATCAGGAAACAAAAGTCAAAACCACAATGAGATATCACCTCACACTTGTCAGAATGGCTAGTATCAAAAACACAAGAAATGGGTGAAGAAGATGAGAGCCCTCATGTGCGGTTGGTGGAATGTAAATTGGTGCAGCCACTATGGAAAACAGTAGGGAGGCTTATCAAAAAATAAAATAGAACTACTGCATGATCTGGTAATTACATTCCTGGGTGTCTACCCAAAGAATATGAAAACACTAGGTCCAAAAGCTACATGCACCCCTATGTTTACTGCAGCATTTACAGTAGCCAAGATATGGAAACAGCCCAAGTGTCCACTGGTAGATGACTGGACAAGGAAAATGTGTATATATATGGTGGAATATTCGTCATAAAAATGAGGTCTTAAAAAAAAAGGAATGAGGTCTTGCATGTGCAACAATATGGATGGCCCCAGAGAGTATTATGCTAAGTAAGTCTGATGGAGAGAGACGAATACCTTATGATTTCACTTACATGTGGAATCTAAAAAAAAAAAAAAAAAAAAAAAAGGACAAAAGCAGAAACAGACCCCTAAATACAGAGAACAAACCGAAGTTGCCAGAGGGCATGTGGGAACGGGCAACAAGGCGAAGGGGGAAGGGGAGTGGGAGGCACAGGCTTTCCGGTACGGAATGAGTAAGTCACAAGGAAAGACCCAGCCTGGGGAATGTAGTCAATGGCACTACAATGGCATTGTGTGGGGACACGTGGGGACCTACACTTACAGTGAGTGCAGCAACACACACAGACTCATCTAGTCACTATGTCGTATACCTGAAGCTAATGCAACGTCGCCTGTTGATTATACCTCAGTAAAAAAGAAAGAAAGAGAAAACACAGTACGGAGCCCAGGAGCAAATTCGGACACTCCCTGCTCCTGTGTCAGGCAAGGAACTTACACTGTGCTGGGCAAGTTACACCGTGCCTCGGCTTTCTCGTCTGTAAATTGGGAATAAAGGCACTTTTAGTAAAAGGTGCAAGATTTATGCAACCTGAAGAGAAACTAGAGTATAAGGCACCTATTTTACAGGGCTCTTAGGAGGATTTAATAAAACACGTATAGGGTGCTTGGAACACTGCCTGACGTGCAATCGGGTCTTACCGGAAGCTTCAGCTGGCGTGCCTGACGCACGTCTCACAAGCTCCACAAACTCAGTTCTGTCCCAGACTTCTGTTTTCGTATTTTCAAGCCCTGCCCCTCTGCTCCAATCCTGCTCCTCCCCTTACTTCCTTTTCCAGTGAACCTCATCACCCAGAAGTCACTCTCTCTTTTCCACTTCCCACTGATCGTAAACACCTGCCAGTGAGTTCTAGACGAGCTTCCTTAAGGCCCTCGCCTCTCGCCTGGATGACCGGAGTCATGCTGCCATTGCCTGTGTCTCTTCTGGTCCGAAGTCCCCATCCACCCCTCTCCTGCCCAAGGTCTGCCGGCCCCCCTGCCTTACTGGTGAGATCCCAACCTCCATGGCACCAGCCTCGCTGCTGGTGGGGCCCGTCCTCTGCATCGCCCTCCTGCCGAGGCCCCAGAGCAGGCCCCTGTGACCTGAGTGGCCCTGGAGCCCAGCGTGGGGGCTGGTGATGGGGCCATGCTGCAGTGACCACCTCAGGAAGGACAACCGGGCTTTGGGGACTGAGCATCCAAGCTTCTTCAACCGGAGCTCCGGAGAGGCCTCCCTTAGGGGACCCTGGACTCCTGTGAGCAGAGCACTCGAGCGTGCAAAAACAAAACAGTCTGAACAGAGACTGGTGCCTGTGGTACCTGACCTGTGGCCCCCCACTTCTCGGAGGCCGCGCGGGCCCTTCGTTCCCGCTGACGCCACCACACGCAGCTCCCAGACAGGACGCGTGGACTGCACGCCGGGCGCTGTGCTGTGCCATTTTCACGGAGGATTCTATTAGTTCCTTATGACATTCCTGGCGGTTTCCAAACCGGGTCTGGCTCGAGGGCCTCACTCTTAACCTCCAGGCTAGGTCAACACACACGCCGCCTCCCGCAGCTCTCGGACTCTCAGCAGTCACCCGCTCCTCCCGTCGCCTGTCCTAAGTGATCACGTCATCTTCCAACACGGAGGGACCACGGACCCGGACCGACACCCAGGTCTCTCCAAGCCCATGTGTGACCGAATCCCACCAGCGGCACCCTCCCCTCACCAACCACGAGCCGGCCGGCCTGTATTTAGGACTTCCTGCAGGGGGAACTCACGCTGAGCCAGGCGCTGGCACGGTGGTGAGGGCAGGAAGAGAAGAGCAGGCAGCCTAAAGCCAGGGAGGAAGAGTGCATCTGACGCTCAGTCGGGGGCACACAACCGTCCCTTTCCCAAATGCTATTATTGGGGGGGGGGGGGTTCTGCTCATTATGTGCAGTTAATTTTAAAAAATTCTCCTTATTTCATCATAAAGGGCCATGATCATCCATATTTCCATGGGGCAACACCCCAGATGAAGGCAAAAAGCCTTATTTAAAAGTGAATTCATGAATTTGTTTGCAGAAAAGACAAGAAGACTAAACCACGGAAACACAGTTTAACGGATCCTTCTAAGCTCGGACAAACCAGCTAAGACGCGTGCTATACTGAGCTGGAATCCCGCACGCTGGCTTCTCTCTGCCTCCGCAGATCAAGGCCGTACCTCGTGACCTCGGAGCCTCTGTCTCCTGCGTGGTGACATCACTGCTGCTGTTCCTTTAGTAAAAAAAAAAAGAAAACAAAAACAGCAGACAGACTGGAAGGGAGGAAGGAAGGTTCAGTCTGCTCCTTAATTACTAACCTGGAGTGGGACGGTTGTCACTGACGCCTCGTTCACGGGGGTTCTGAGGTCCACGGGAGGCTGTGTCTTTCCAAAGCCTGTAATTTCCCAGCCCCGCTCCCAGAAGAGGGCAAGTTTCTTCAGCTAAGCAGGTGAAAATACTTCACACTTTGGCGAAGCCTATCGGAAAGTGCCCCCCCGTGAATAGAAGCCGGGTAAGGAGCATTCGTCCCGGCATCCCAGTGGGCCGTGCGTGTGCAGAAGCTGGGGCTTTTTGCCTTCGCCCCTGAGCCTCCCAGAAGGAAAGCCCCAGCTAGGACACCGGCGCTACAAGGCCCTGCGGTTGAAACAGCAAAACCATCGCCAGCCAGGAAGCTGGCCTTGTTCAGCTTCTGCGCTGCCTTGTTGCGGGGCGGGGGTGGGGGCCACTTTTCCAAGCCACCGGGAAACGACCGTGGTCATCCCCGGCAGCCCCCAGGCCCACCCCGCCGGTCACCCACCCACCAGGGGCCCGAGAGCCTCTCGCTGCCGGTTAACTCACTTGGGTTTTCCTCAATTCGCTCTCACTGGCTCAGCTCCGACCGCCCAAAGCAGGCAAGACAAACCCCTAGGCTGCCTCCCTTCTTCCCAGCAAAGCACGCGCGGCCCCTCGCTCGTGCGGAGGCGGACAGCTGCTGCCGAGGAAGGGGACTTGGGCCTTTCGCCGGACGTCCTCTCGCCCCACTGACGCGCACGCAGCCCTCTTCCCTTCAAAACCCAGCTACAGGGGCACCTGGCTGCTCAGTCGGTAGGGCAGGTGACTTGATCTCGGGGTCTGAGTTCAAGCTCCACGTTGGGTAGAAAGGACTTAAATAAGACAAAAAAAGGGGGGGGGAGGATTTGAAAGTACATACAGTACTGGTTACCTTTAGTCTTGCCTGAACAAGGAAACTTACCTGTGTGCAATGTGTTTACTCAGACAAATCTATTTCAACCATATCAAAATTGAAAATCTAGGAACAGACAATAAGGAAATGTGGGCATTTTTCAGACCGTCTAGCAGCGGGTCAGAAAAACGGAGCCCTGTGAGGCGGAGCAGAGAGAGGTTCCTATTTCAGGCCTCTGCCCCTCACCCCCCCACCCCAGCACCCCCAGGCTGGGAGGCGAGCACGAGTCTTGGCAGTTTCGGTTCATTGTAAAGACATGGTTTTGCCCTCCAGGAACCAGCTAGCTCCGCGTGAGTGGAGACAGTGCAGGTGCAGAACATAAGTCACTGAAGTGGGAGAGAGGGGAAGGACAGAGAGATGGCTTTGGGTTTGGACGGTTGTAGAGAGAAATTTGAAGCAAAACAGAAAAGGTCTTTGATTTGGACAGAAAAGGTGTAGACCACTCTGCTGTGGTGGCAAATATTTCACTGTAGGCCCCTGTTGACAGGAGAGAGACACTGAGGGCTGACCACCATTCAAACGGCTTGGCGCGAGTAGCCGGGTAGCAGCATGTGGGTTTCAGCAGCAAAGCCATGAGGGGAGTCGAGATGTTGCAGGAGCCACTGCCCAGGCCTCGGCTCAGTGCTCACGAGCTGGTGCAGGGAAGAAGGCACGTTTCTCGAAGCCCATTAGAGAGCGGCTTGGGTTCCACCCCTTCCTCTGAACAAAATCCCACTGGCAGAACATTGATGGGGACAGGGGCACTCAGTCTGACCCCTTCCGGTTACGTAGAGGCAGCCACGCTCCGCTGCCCTCGGCACACCCAGGTGGGCGACCCTGAAGGAAGCCCCGGATGGTGTACCCCTGCCTCCCGCGAAGCTTCAGCCCTGCAGCCCCTCACTGCTCACATCAGCACTGGTCACTGCTGCCGGCTTGACCTTTATGTCCTCACATCACCCGAGACCCCCCCCCCCCAACACCAACTGCTGTTAGTTCTGCACCCAGCACTGCACACTTTCAGCTCCCATCCCCATCTTACAGGCAAGGGGACAGGGGCTTAAAAGAACAGGATCATGCAGATAGGGAGTGGCAGAGCCTAGCCGAGAACCCTGGGCCTCTAGCTCTCAACCCAGTTCCCTTGCCCCTACACTGACCAGCGAATGCCACAAAGGGGTGTCAGAAAGATGTTTAGGACACCAATTTAAACCTGTGTCTATGCTGCTGAACTGCATCTACTCTATAGTGTCAGCACTAGAACTGCATTCAGCAGCCTTCGCGTAACAGGAAACCCAAATAGTGGCCAAAACAACTGCCTGTTTCTGTAAAGGAAGTCTGGAACTAAGCAAGGAAAAGCTTGTGACATCATCAATGTACCGCTGAGAAAACTCAGTTTTTCTGCCTCACCATCCTTATGTGGTTTCCATCCTTGTGATTGCCTCATGATCCAAGATGGCTGCTGGAGTTCCAGGCACTAAGTATGTGTTCCAGACATGAAGTTAAGAGGAAGTTAAGAGGGAAGTTTACCTACCCACTGAGCAAATTCTATTTAAAGACCTTTTCTGGAAGGCCTAATGACTGTGCATTTCTCTAGCAGTCAAGGTTAAGCCCTGTACTAGGTGAAATCTATGTTCCCTAAATCCTTGCTACTCAAACTGACATTCCCAAGGACCAGAAGCATTGGCAGCACGAGGGGGTATATGAGAAATTCAGAGCCTCAGCCCCCTATGCCAGAACTAAACCAGAATCCGCATTTTTAACAAAGGCACCAGGGGATTCCTATGCACATTAAAGTTTAAGAAGCCTCGTTCAAAAGGCACAATTTAAAGAACCTGTAATGGGTCTGTAATCTCCTAAAAGCCTCATCTCCGGAAGCAGCCTCCTCTAAAATATCCCATCTTTAAGGAGACTGGAAGTTACAGTGCCACCTCCTTGAGAAGAACATCCATTTCAACAGTTATCACTGGTGATGCGGTAACACCTAATGTTTGCCGCGAACTCCGTCTGCGCCAGGCGCTGATCTGAGGGCTGTGTGCATCTTCCCGCACCTAATCCTACCAGTTCTGAGGTGGCTACTGCCGCCGCATCCTTCCCATGCTACAGATGAGGACAGAGTGCCACGTTACCCAACCAGAAAGCATCAACAGGGGGACAGGTAGACAAGGTTTTATCCAGATGAAGGGATCTTAGGCATCGGGGAACAGACGGGGGCAGTGTTTGAAGACGAGGCAGCAGGCTGGGGAAGTACTCTCCAGCCAGGAGGCGGCTCGGCTCTCTGCAGTGACCTCGTATAGCCCCCGGGGCACTGGAACCTCACCTCGCTGCCCTGCGTCCTGGGGAGGGGAGTGTGGAACCAGACGGCTGGCGAGCTCTCATCCAGTGCCCACATTCCTCGGGTCTAGGTGTGCCTGCCCGGTGACCTTGAAAGCAGTCGGCCCCAGCGGCCCCGTGCCCCCACTAACTTTGTGTGGCTTCACCCAACTGCCACCACACCTGGCCGCAGCCCAGCTCTGTCTAGAGACCCAGATGCGGGACACCCCAGGGGGACCGGACACCCTCCCACACAGTCAGGCAAATAAACACAGCTGCTGCCCTCCACTCCTCACCCAGCCCTCCTACTTGACTCAGGTCAGGGGAAGGAGCTGGGTGAAGCCAATTTTCTGCAGAGTCCCAGAATAAATTAGACTTGATACGAAATGTTCACAAACACCCAG
This sequence comes from Nasua narica, assembly GCA_028533885.1. Taxonomy (NCBI): domain Eukaryota; kingdom Metazoa; phylum Chordata; class Mammalia; order Carnivora; family Procyonidae; genus Nasua; species Nasua narica. The sequence goes on from CM052802.1 coordinate 118,079,628, forward strand.
CCAAAGGAGACGGGGTTTGCCAAAGCTCCCAATGAAGCTTATTCCCACTCTGCCCGCCCCATCTGAAAGGACCGGCTGTTCGACCCTTCAACTGGTTGACAGAAGCCAGAAATAAGGGCTGAAGGAAAAGGCACTCAGACTTAGTTCAAGGCAGAAGGCGCCTGGTGCCCCTCCTGGTACTTTTGCGGGGTACGTATCCATCTAACAGATTTGCTAAATGGAGCGGAAAGCTTTTCAGAGTGGACCCCGTAACAACGTCCCTCCGCACCACCTGACACAGCCATCCGAGCCCTCTGTTCCCACGGCTAGCGATGACTGGCCTACAACGGCGCCGGAGCCCAGCGGGACCATAGCCTCTTTCTCACGGTCCGACAAACTGGGACCAAGAAGCTGTCTCCAGCGGCTAGCCTCATGACAAAGCCGCTCAGGAGCTTGTACCAGAGCAATGTGGACAGCAGAGAGCGAGCATGGCAGACACACAGCATAGGTCAAAGAGGAGAGTCTAAGAGCCCAGGCTCCCTTTAGTCCTGTCCCAGATCTAGCCAGCCCTAAGGCCGCTGGGTCCTGAGCCTCACCCTGTACCCTAGAATAAAGGTCTCCTCGAAGCAAGCTAGCTCCAGGCAATTGCATTGCTTGTTACCACAGAAGTCTAAATCGACACTGAGATGGGCACTCGTGTACTCCAACTCCTATCCATGGCGAGACCGAGCGAGCTGAGATGTGTTTTGGCTCTGAGGGAAGGGGAAAGAGAGTGAGACATGATCTCTACCCTCAAGGAGCTCCCAGGCTAGTGTGGGACCTCAACCAATGTATTAAATGTGGTGAAAAGAACACAGAGTACCAGGAAGGAAATAAGCCTGAGGCAACAGGAAGGAGGCAGACAGCCAGGAGAGCTTCCTGGAGGAGGGGCTGCTTGAGCTGAACTTCAGAGGCGGAGCCCTGCAGCGGGAAGAGGACATTCCTGGCGAAGATGAGCCCAAGGCCACAGAAGAACAGGCTGGCACCATTTGGGGGAGAAAACATGCACGAGGAGCTGTACTAGATAAGGCGGGGATCAGGGAAAGCAAACAAGACACAGGCCTCAAGAGGCTTGCAGTTTAGAGGAAAACCATATGGAAAGTTTAGTAAAAGTTAAAAGTCCAAGACTAGCTAACAAAAGCCTTCCAAACAATTGCCACAAAACAAGTGATGCCTGCCATAGGACGGGCTGAGGTGCAGAATGTCCTTCCAGCCTCCCAGGCCGGGCAGAGCGGAGTTAGGCCCTGAAGCGCCGTGCAGATTCGAACAGGCTGTGTCCCTGTGAACGACGCTATCAAAACTACTTAATATTCTACAGAACTCCAGGTTTCTTAAACTGCTTTCTCCTTCTCGAGCATACTGCGGGGTAAGGCGTAACAGAATCGCCGCCATTTGACGGCAGGGAAGCAAATACAGGCTGAGCAAGCCCCCCAGGGTCACAGAACTAATGAGTGGGACAGAAGCTCAGGCCCTTCCCCGGCAGCCCAGCCCTCCTCCCCACTAACCAGGGAACAAGAACCCCGCATCACAGTAGTCCCAACCCTGCTCTGAAGCTCGCGGGCCCACCCACGTTTCCTTGTCCTCTGTGGGGCAGCTCAGGAGCGAGAGGGACTGGAAGGCCGAGGGAACACAATCTGTACCTGTTTAATTTAGTATTCGTCTTCCCCACATGATTACAAGCTTGAAGAGGGCAGCCACTGTAAGACTTGTTCAGCAATTAAGTTCAGTGCCTGCTCCATAATTAGGAGTGTGTTCAAAATGATTTCACGACTCAATGAGAACAATTAACAGAGCGAACGAAGCAAACCGAAAGGAAGGGGGGGAATGGGAGGCAGGGGACAGAGGCTCGCCATGGCAGCGAGCGCGGCCTTCTCACAGGCGGAAGCGAGCTGTCCAAAGCTCTCCTCCTCCTTGCTGCCGCCCTCACAAACCTTCAGGGTGCTAGTGCAGAGGGCAGGCGGCGGCGGTGGGAGCAGAGATGCCGGGACTGCGAAGGGCAGGCTACTCTTGCTAACAGCAGGAATAGGACGGTCAGAGGCCAGTGTGTGCACGTGCTCTTGTGTGACGACACAGTCGTGCCTACGTTTCAGGTGATCTTGAGAACTGAACACTTTGCACCTACTGTGATATTCTATTTGGAGTTTTGCTCAGTCAGAAGTTTCTGGAAGGATTTTTCCCATATTCTTCTTGGATCACATTCTCCAGCCTCTCCCTGTGATTGCCCTACAGTAAAACCAGCTCCCAGGAGCAAGGTGAGAAACCGTCACCTCACCTGGCAACCAAGTGTCCGCTTACTTTTTAACCCCACAGCACAAGGCTGAAAGAAACCGAAGGCGACAAGGAGGAACCGGTCAGGAAGGCAGTAAAAGGGACGGCATCCCCACCCCGCCCTGTGGTCCTCCTGGAAAACTCCTAGCTCCCTCCTGTTCTCATCACCCCCCTTCCCTCCCCCTCTCCTCGCTCCCGAGCTGGCGCCAAGCCCGGGGAAGCCACGGCTGACCTGGAGAGGTGCGGCTGGCGCCAAGAACCACAAGCAGTTTCGTTGGGCACAGAGTCTAAAGGAGAAACAGCCCTTTGTTTCATCCACCAGTGGGAACGCCGCCAACCCCTGCTCCAAAAACTCCCACACTCCCCTGTCAAGGCAAGGAGACGTGTCCTCTGACCCTTCCAAACCCAGAACATTCAGCTGCCGACCGAAGCTGCCGACCCTGTGCGACCACTGGCAGACGCAGAGCACAGAGCCGGCCCCCCGCTGCAGAAGTCCAGCTCGTCTCCTGCCTGAGGTCGCTCAGCACCAGCAGAGGCTGTCACTCAGAGAGAGACTCCAGGCATAAAGGCTCTGTGTTTACCTTCCTCACCCTCCCGCACTTCCCTCCAGAGTCTTCCCTCTCAGGGAGAGGGAACAAATCCCCGCGGCAAGGAAGTGATGACCACGCCACAGGCCAGAGCCAAGGGAGGATTCTCAATTCGAGACAGGGCGGGCATATGCCGCACACTCACAGCGAGAGAGGATGGAGGCCGTCAGGGCTCTTCCTCCACATCATGTGATTTGAGGCTGGCCGCATGATTTTCAGGCAAACTTTCCATTAACCAAAAAAAAAAAAAAAAAAAAAAGCACTTCTAACGAACCCTGACCCGTTTGCTGAAGTAACCTCGGACACACCCCCGCAAGTCTGTGTGCACGCAATCCATCCATCTGTTATGACGCAGAAGCCACATACACCTCAACCTTCCTGGGCGCCCAGGAGCTCCGAGCAGAGCTGATCTGGAGCTTTTCCATCGTGTTTATGAACACACTGTAAAAAATGAGTGAAAGAATGAGCTGATGTTAATAAAAAAAAAAAGACAACACTGTGGATGGGAAGGACTAAAACTGAATTTAATAATGTTAAATCCCAGTCTTCCAAGGGACAGGGAGACCCCAAAGATTAGCCCTAACAGTTTCAGCTGAAAAAAAAAAAAAAAAAACCCTGGGCTATAATACCAAGGAGAAATTCTGCAGTATCCTGACAAAATGTTTTGAATCATGGGACTATGGGGTATTTTCCTCAGGAGCTGTGCTTCTCACCTAAGGCAGTGGGCAGACACATTTTCAAAATACTGAGGCCCTCAGCAAAATAAAATTCTGGTATCAAAATGAAGTTACATCCTCACCTCTCCTGCCACTGTCCTCACAGGGAGCCTTAAAAAACCCTTCTGCTGGGGTGCCTGGGTGGCTCAGGGGGTTAAACCCTCTGCTTCGGCTCAGGTCATGATCTCAGGGTCCTGGGATCGAGCCCCGCCTCGGGCTCTCTGCTCAGTGGGGAGCCTGCTTCCCACCCCCCCACCCCCCGGCCTACATGGGATCTCTGTCAAATAAAAAGATCTTAAAAACAAAAAAACCCCTCTGTGGAGATGGAGCTATTTGGTTGTCTAAGAAAGACAACTCGTGATGATGTCAGACTGACTCACTTTAAAAGAAAATCCCCACCCCACCCCCAGTCCCTCGCCACAGAGGTCTGACCAACCCGGGTTTGGCAGAATACTTCTGTTTCTATCCCCTCACAGGACAGAAAGAGCCTTCCCTTCAGCTCCTCTGCACCCTCCCCAAAGTTGTGAAGAGGATGTGCCAGCCCGCCGGGCTTCCTCCTGCCCGAGCATCCCAGGCGCCCGCTGCTCCCCTCTGCCTCCCACACTCACTCCACGGAGTGCCAGCCTTCTCCCAGAATTCAGGACCAAGCAGGAGCACATACCTGGAAACCATGCTCTTGTGAAGAGGTTGCTAATTCTTCATTTCCTCTTTCTCTGGAGTTGAGATTTACCATGATTTGACTTTATAATCTGTATTTTACTAGAAAGCTATACTAATGATAGGTGGCTCATGGATTAAACAGAAGTAAAGTTATTTTTGTTTTAGAACTTCTCTGAATTTCACATGTCCCCCAGATCACCAAACAGCAGACAACTGGAGCAGGAATTCCTTCTTAGGTGTTTTCTCTTCTGTCTCCAACTGGCTGGAAAATTCTTCAGGGGCAGAGCCAATCACTGAATAAATAAACGTAAAGCAGTAACTGTAGACAGCATTTGGCTTTAAGAAGTTTTCTTCCGGGTGTATTTTCTTGTTTTAAAAATGAGATACTCTTAGATATGTTACTATACAGAAGTACCAGCTGGCTTCAACAATCCCGTTCGCTCGGACTTGTCAACAGTTATTTTACGTATTAGGGAGGGAAGGGATTCTCCAGATTCTAACTGCATAATGGTCTCCCTCCTCTTCTGGGGGTGGGGGAGGGCAGAAAACCAACTCACCACTCGGGCTTCTGCAGGCCACAGCTGAACCAGTCTCGAACAAAGGGCCTCCTCTCAATCACCGGGTCTCAAAGCCTCCATTATGTGGCACAACAGCGCCCAGGGGCATTAGCTACTGACCTTAGCCTGCCACCTCTCCCATTCCGATGCTGGGTGGCAGAGTGCTCCCTAGAGCCCACCCAACATTTAATGACTCATCAGGAAAAAGCACGAGTCTGGCAAGACATCCGCAAGTATTCTCTCTCCCGGTAGGTAAATTTAGACATATTTTGGTCAATAACTTTCATTTTAACTGACACAGAAAAAAAAAAGTAAGGCTTTTATTGAAACCTATTTGGCAAGACGAAGCCTCAGAAAACAGACAGCTTAAACAAGTACTGCATCAACGAGAGAGCCGAATCTGAGTTGTCAACAAAAAGTTGTTCTTTATTCCAGAAATAGCCTTAGAAAGTAACGAGCGTCGTGCTAATTAGACAGGAGCAGGGCGGGCTTGCCTATCAAAGCACCCACCCTCCCTGGCTGATGCTTAGAAAATGGGGAGGTATTTTCGAATAACCCTTTTAACTGCTGTTCAGAGTTGAGCTCTGTACTTCCGCGTAACCACAAGTTGCCGCTCCAAACACAATGTCACCATGTATCTTAAATAATCTTACTGGGAAAAAATGATGCTCTGAGCACCAAAGCAAGAACCAGCTTTTCCGTGAGTGTAGCAGGCAGCGTCCGAGAACGCACTGCCGAGGGCAGCCTGGCAGCCGCATGCGCTGGGAGCCATCAGGCTGAGTGCACGGGGGTCCCGCAGTGCTTGTGCCACAGATCGATGGCCTTGCTCACGATGGCGTCCGAGCTGTCCTGGGGGATCTGCGGACAAGACACCAGCCGTCGTGAAACTGCAAGTGTGTGTAACTTCCTCGTCTCCCTCATTCACTGCACCACAGCCCTTATGTTCCCCCCGCCCAGAGTTCTCACAACTTGGCAGAAAGCGATCCTGCCGCAGGATCTTTGTTTCACCGACCACCCGAGGACACGCTGAGGAGCTCTGGCCAGACTGCCCAGGTTTCAAGCCTGCACTGCCCACTGTGTGCCCCTGGGCAGGATACCCAGGCTACCGGAGTTTAGACCCCATCTCTAAAATGGGGCACATGACAGCCTCTCTTCCTAGGGCTATTTAGGATTACATGGGAGACTCCGTGAAAAATATTTAGCACGGACCCTGGCACTGTCACAGCCACTAACAGAGTGCTGAGGACTCTGGTGTTCACCACACATTCACGTGGTACTTACTATTTACTGAGCCACTATTCAAATGTTAATAGAGGCCAATTAAAAAAAAGGAGAATAGATTCTGGGTCCAGTGAAATTCATCCAGGCATAAATCTCTACGTCTGGCCTGGTTAAGGGTTTTCTGAGATACTCAGAGACTCATTTAGACTTTTCCTTACACGCACTTAGTATATACTTAAGCACATTAACAAACCCAACTGGGATTCCGCCAGAGATCATAACAGCAATGAAAAGGCTTACAAAATCCCCCACAACATCAAGCTTCTTTTTCCACTAAGAAGGATTACGCGACCTCGCATGACAGATCTCACCTCTTCCTTTTCTCGACAAGCCTCCTGGCGGTCACACCAGGCGATAAGACTGTGGTCTTCACACACACACTCACGATAACAGTCTCACTACTCACACTGTCATCCCCCACAGAGAGGATGCAAATTATAACCCACAGACCAACTTTAAGCTAAATTTTTCCAAGGGGAAAATTTTTTTTTTAAGGTAAAAATATCAAAGAAAACATGTAATGCAGTAGGAAAATCTGGCTTGCTAAATGGACTTCCTTTCTAGATTCAAAGTCAAATTTTAAAAAAAGAACACTTACATTTTCCAGAAACTTTGTTATCTTCTCTGCACTGTTCAGAGCCATTACTTTTATTTTAAAGGTTAATAAAATTTCCACAGCTACAAAAACTAGGATCTTACAGGATCCACTTACAACTTTATCCCAAACCCTATTTAAAAAAAAAAGATATAATACAATTATTTCAGTTTGAAATATGTTTAGCTAAACATCTCAAATTACAAAGTTAAATCAAGTTACTCCTTTCAAGTATAAACTTCAGAGAAAAGCTATAATGAAATAATCATCAGAAAAGCAAAAACACAACAAATCAGCCATTTGAAACATATTTCACACACAATCAGCACTGGCAGGGAAAAAGGAATGATCACTAAGAAGTACTTGCTCTGGAAGAGATCTACCAGAGACCCATTCCCTAATGTTTTAAATCTGACATTTAAGGGAAGGAAAGTCTTAAACCAAAGTTTGGATTTTATTACTATTGTATAATGCTAATCTAATCATTAAATACTGAGGAATAACAAAAGCAGTATATGAAATGAGATAAATGCAATTTCATTTTCCGGTGGTTCAAATTCCTAAAACTTCTCCAAGAGCTTAAGGAACTAGGAGGCGCCTAGGTGGCTCAGTGGGTTAAGCATCTGACCATGGCTCAGATCATGATCTTAGGGTCCTGGGATCAAGTCCCAAATTAGGCTCCCTGCTCAGCAGAGAGCCTGCTTCTCCCCTCTCCTGCCTACTCATGCTCACTATCTCTAATAAATAAATAAGTGAATTTTTTTTTAAGAAAAAAAGCTTAAGGGGCTCGTTAGTGATCTACAACCACTCTAAAAAACCTATTCTGATAATTCCTATACCTCTTAAAGTTGGTGTTGCACTCTTTGTGCTTAGTCATGTACTGTCTTAGGATGTTCTCTGCAGGTCACCTTTCTTCCCAACGACCTCATACAGTCTTGGGGCGGGAGGGGGGAGGAGCAGGACTCTAAAATACCAACAGTATGTCTGAAATGAATGAAAGCTCAGTCAGTCTCTGATCTCTCTGCCCACCTTCAGTTACTTTAAAAATGTCACGATGGAAGTAAGAAACAGGAAGATTTCCTCCAGATTAGGATCTATCACATTTCTGGAAAAGCCTAGACCTATAAAAGCTCCTGGAGACAGCTTCAGATGTGAATAGTGTACATCATCTAACAGACTGAGGGCCTTGAGGTTTTCTAACTGTGTATTCTAATCTATCATTAACATTAATTTGTATTCACGTTACATTAACATTACTAATACTCCAGCATTTCTAAGTGTATAAACAGTAAGTAGAATCAAGTTGCTCTGTTGCCTGCCAGGGAAGTTAGCTTCAAATTGCTATTGTCCTAAAGCAAATTCATACTCTGAAGGACAATCACATGAAGAACTAGGATCCTCCTGTGCCTTTAGGCCATCTCTGGAAGCGATACTTGCCTCTGTAAACTGGATTCAGGCAAGCACCCCGCGAAGCACCTCTTGAACCAGAGATCGTAAGGAAGTCTGGACAGCGCAGAACACGTCTTCAGATGACTCAGCAAACGGCTATCTTCCAGATTCAAGTATTGTTCAAAAGCCTTGGGCTAATGATTAAACAGGAAGGGAGATTACTCGTTTCCTGTGACATAACATTACCCGATCTTACAGCCTGTGATGCATAAGATGAATCGAATGGACATGCTGAATGCAAGTAAGTGCTAGAAAACAAGACTTCAGGCTCCCCCAAGGCATGGGTGATGCAAAGTTCCCAGGTCAGCACTAACCAGAACAACCAGCAACGTGGGACTGAGGGGTTTTCCAGGACACGACCCGGCAAAACCAAACAACTGTTCCCCCAATGTTCCCCCTAACAGCACTAACAAGATTCCACAGTCAAAGCAAAAGTCCAAAGAAAAAAATCAGTTGTTCTGGGGAATTAAAAAAAGGCCCACGACACTCCTGGCTGCTCCGGAGCAGTACATGACATACTCAGGAAACAGGGAAAGGGGGAAAGGGTTAGACCCAAGAAACAGAGTGGGATCTATCGGGGAGAGAGGGTTGAGAAAAACGCGACAAAAAGAGCTGGACATGAGATTTTGTGGGCAGGGCACGCGTGCTCCTACAAGCGCCTTAGAGAGTCTGCGGTGGTCCAGGAACCGGCAGCTTTCCGCTGCGTGCCCCACCCTCTGGACTGAGCGCAACCCTGACTGCAAAGACATTCGTGGTCTGCAGCAGGGTGTGGGCGCTCCCAGCCGGCCCCGGAGAGAACCCAGGCGGGTGGCCTAATCTCGGGCAGGAATCTGAGCACACCCTGCGCGGGCCTGGAGCACGGAGAGCAGGGGAGCACTCTGAGTCGCCGAAATGGGGCAGGGAGTGCACACCACCTGTGACAGGCTACGCTGTGAGCAGAATTTTGCCGAGGGGAGTGTGTGTTCTGGACCACCCAGAGGGGGGCGGACAGAGGCTTCCCTGTGACCAGGAGGTCTGGGTATGTATGGGCAGATTCTTTGCTTGGACTCTCTAAAAAGGTGAAAAAGCTACAAAAGGCCAAAAACCTTCAGAGAGCAAAAGACTGAGAAACCTGTTTCCACAGAGCTCAGCCCCTTGATTGGGGGGCAGGGGGACTCAACCCAAGCAAGACTGACTAGAAAACAACACGGCAGGCCCCGTCCCCCAGAAGACAAGTCAAAAAACAAAAGGACTATAACCACAGGGTCCCCATAAAATTTTAAATCCCCAACATCAGGGGAAAGCAATATATTAAGCACCTGATAATACCCTCAAACCTGTATATTTCATGGATACAAGATTTTTTTCTTTCTTATTTTCTTTTTTTTTTTTTTATTCACTCGTTTTCACATTTCTTGGGTTTTTTTAATTTTATTTTTTATTTTTTTTAAACTACTTAACATTACAACTAGAGTCTGAATACAACGATAAACCCAGGAAGACCTGAAATAACCTTGCTTGCCCGTAAGGAGTTGTAACTACCCTCCCATCTTATCCTTCTGTCGGTATTTCTATGTATTTGCTTTTGTTCTGGTATTATATAAATCTTATTCCTGGGGTTCATTCTGACTAGGTTCTTTTATTTCTTGTCATTTACTTCTGTCAATCTATATGTTTGTTCGTGTTGGTTTACATACTTTATAAATCTTATTTTTGGGGCCCATTCTGGCTTTCTTCCTTTTCTCTTTTTTATCCTTATTCTTTCTTTTTGGTGGTGAATCCCAGTTGCTCCTAAACCTTCCAGAGTGCACCCTGCCTGAATCGTAGGCGATATACCCAGCTATACATCCTCTCATCCACTTCTTATCAAAATGACTAGGAGGAGGAACACCCAACAGAGGAAAAACCCAGAGACTGCACCCACTCCATCAGAACTATTAGACATGGACATAAACAGTATGTCAGAAAGGGAATTCAGGGTGACAGTTATCCAGGCAATGGCTAGGATGGAGAAAAACATTAATGACAACATAGAATCTCTAAGGGCAAAAATGAGAACCAGTATAAATGATGTAAGATGTGCTATCAATGAGATCCAATCCAATCTAAATAGTCTAACAGCTAGAGTTATGGAGACAGAGGATAGAATTAGTGATCAAGAGGATAAAATGGTTGAGAAGAAAGGTCAGGAGGAGAGCTGGAGCAAACTGCTCAGGAATCATGAGAAGAGACTTAGGGAAATAAATGATGCCATGAAACATTCCAACGTCAGAATTATTGGAATCCCAGAGGGGGTAGAGAAAGACAGAAGACTAGAAGGTATAGCTGACCAAATTCTGAATGAAAATTTCCCCAATCTGGGGAATGGAACAAGTGTTCGTGTCCTAGAGGCAGAAAGGACACCCGCCAAGATCAACAAGTCTAGAAAATCAGAGAGACACAGAGAAAAACATCATTGTGAAATTTGCAAATTATAATTTTAGACAAGAGGTCCTGAAGGCAGCTAGGGGGAATAGATCCCTTACATACGGAGGAAGACCCATTAGAATAATGTCAGACCTGTCCACAGAAATCTGGAAAGCCAGAATGGGCTGGCATGATATATTCAGGGCACTAAACAAGAACATGCAGCCAAGAATACTTTATCCAGCAAGGCTGACATTCAAATGGATGGAGAGATAAAGAGCTTCCAAGACCGGCAAGGATTAAAAGAGTATGTGACCACCAAGCCGGCACTCCAGAAGTATTAAAGGGGGTTCTATAAAAGTAGAGAGAACTCATGAGTGCCTTAGAACAGAAATTTACAATCTATAGAAACAAGGACTACAGAGGCAACATGATGTCAATAAACAATTATCTTTCAATAATCACTCTCAACATGAACGGCCTAAACGCTCCCATAAAACGGCACAGGGTTGCAGAATGGATAAAATGACAGGACCTGTCCATATGCTGTCTACAAGAGACACATTTGGAATCAAAAGATACAAACAGATTAAAGTGAAAGGATGGAGAACCATCTTTCATGCCAATGGGCCTCAAAAGAAAGCTAGGGTAGCGATTCTCCTATCATATAAATTAGATTTTAAGCTAAAGACTGTAGTCAGAGATACAGAAAGACACTACATCATTCTTTTTTTTTTTTAAGTTTTTTTATTTATTTATTTATTAGAGAGAGACTGAGAATGAGAGGAGAGAAGGTCAGAGGGAGAAGCAGACTTCCCGCAGAGCCGGGAGTCCGATATGGGACTCGATCCCAGGACTCCGGGATCATGATCTGAGCCGAAGGCAGTCGCTCAACCAACTGAGCCACCCAGGCGCCCCTACACTACATCATTCTTAAAGGGTCTATCCTCCAAGAAGATCTAACAATTGTAAACATTTATGCCCCCAACAGAGGAGCAGCCAACAACATAAGCCAACTCTTAATCAAAATAAAGAGTCATATTGATATGATTACATTAATAGATCTTAACACGCCACTCTCAATAACTGACAGATCATGTAAACAGAAAATCAATAAACAAGAGCTTTGAATGACACATTGGACCACATGGACCTCACAGATATATACAGAACATTCCACCCTAAAACAACACAATACTCATTCTTCTCAAGCGCACATGGAACTTTCTCCAGAATAGACCACATACTGGGTCACAAATCAGGACTCAACTGATACCATAAGATTGAGATGATTCCCTGCATTTTCTCAGACCACAATGCTTTGAAACTGGAACTCAACCACAAGAAAGTTTGGAAGGAATTCAAACACTTGGAGGCTAAAGACCAACATGCTCAAGAATGCTGGGATCAACCAGGAAATCAGAGATGAACTTAAACAATTAATTGAGACCAATGAGAATGAAGACACACTGATCCAAAACCTATGGCACACGGCAAAGGCACTCCTAAGGGGGAAATACATAGCCATCCAAGCCTCACTCAAAAAAATTGAAAAATCTCGAATACACCAGCTCTCTTTACACCTTAAAGAACTGGAAAATCAACAACAAATTAAGCCAAACCCATGCACAAGAAGGGAAATAATCAAGACTAGAGAAGAGATCAACGAGCTAGAAACCAGAGAAACAGTAAAACGCATCAATGAATCTAGAAGTTGGTTTTTTGAAAGGATCAATAAGACTGATAAGCCACTGGCCATACTAATCCAAGATCAAAGAGAGAGGACCTTATTAATAAAATTATGAAAGGGGAGAGATCACAACTAATCCAAAGGAAATAGAAACAATCATCAAAAATTATTATCAACAGCTATATGCCAATAAGCTAAACAACCTAGAAGAAATGGATACATTGCTGGAAACCCATAATCTTCCAAGACTGAAACAGGAAGAAATTGTCAACCTGAATAGACCAATATCTAGTAATGAGATTGAAGCAGTGATCAAAAACCTCCCAAAAAACAAAAGAGTCCAGGACTTGACGGATTCCCTGGGGAATTTTACCAAACATTCAAGGAAGAAATAATACCTATTCTCCTGAAACTGTTCCAAAAAATAGAAACAGAGGGAAAACTTCCAGACTCTTTCTATGAAGCCAGCATTACCGTGATCCCCAAACCAGGCAAAGACCCCATCCAAAAGGAGAATTTCAGACCAATATCCCTGATGAATATGGATGCCAAGATTCTCAACAAGATCCTAGATAATAGGATCCAACACACACATTCAAAGGATTATTCATCATGACCAGGTGGGATTTATCCCTGGGATGCAAGGGTGGTTCAACATTCACAAATCAATCAATGTGATAGAACAAATCAATAAGACAGAAGAACCATATGGTCCTCTCAACTGATGCAGAAAAATCATTTGACAAAATTCAGCAACCGTTCCTGATTAAAACTCTTCAAAATATAGGGATAGAAGGAACATTCCTCAACATAATAAAGTCTATCTACAAAAAGCCCACAGTAAATATCATTCTCAATGGGGAAAAGCTGACAGCTTTCCCTTTAAGATCAGGAACACGACAAGGATGCCCACTCTCACCACTCTTGTTCAACATAGTACTAGAAGTCCTAGCGACAGCAATCAGACAACAGAAAGAAATAAAAGGTATTCGAACTGGCAATGAAGAAGTCCAACTCTCTCTTCGCAGATGACATGATACTTTACATGGAAAACCCAAAAGACTCCAGCCCCAAACTACTGGAACTCATTCAGCAATTCAGCAATGTGTCAGGATACAAAATCAATGCACAAAAATCAGTTGCTTTCCTATACACTAACAATGAAAATATGGAAAGGGAAATTAGGGAATCGATTCCATTTACTGTAGCACCAAGAACAATAAAATACCTGGGAATAAACCTAACCAAGAAGTAAAGGATCTGTACTCGAGGAACTACAGAACGCTCATGAAAGAAATTGAAGAAGACACAAAAAGGTGGAAAGCATTCCATGCTCATGGATCGGAAGAATAAACATTGTTAAAATGTCTACAATGCCGAGAGCAATCTATACTTTCAATGCCAACCCAAAATTCCACCGGTTTTTTTCCCAAAGGGCTGGAACAAACAATCCTAAGATTTGTATGGAACCAGAAAAGACCCCGAATTGCTAAGGAAATGTTGAAAAAGAAAAACAAAGCTGGGGGCATCACACTGCCTGATTTCAAGCTTTACTACAAAGCTGTGATCACCAAGACAGCATAGCACTGGCACAAAAACAGACACACAGACCAGTGGAACAGAATAGAGAGCCCAGCTATGGACCCGCAACTCTACGGTCAAACAATCTTTGACAAAACAGGAAAAAATATCCAGTGGAAAAAAAAGACAGTCTCTTCAATAAATGGTGCTGGGAAATTTGGACAGCTATATGTAGAAGAATGAAACTTGACCATTCTCTTACATCATACACGAAGATAAACTTGAAATGGATAAAAGACCTCAACGTGAGGCAGTTGAGGTTTCTATCAAAACCCTAGAGAAGAACATAGGCAGTAACCTCTTCGACATCAGCCACACCAACTTCTTTCAGGACATGTCTCCAAAGGCAAAGGAAACAAAAGCAAAAATGAACTTTGGGGACTTCATCAAGATAAAAAGCTTCAGATAAAAAGGCACAGCAAAGGAAACAGTCAACAAAACAGGCAACCCACAGAATGGGAGAAGATATTCGCAAATGACACTACAGACAAAGGTCTGATATCCAAGATCTATAAAGAACTCCTCAA
>CM052802.1:118094441-118218088 GCA_028533885.1 Nasua narica
TCCCTCTCTCTCTCCCTCTCTCTCTCCCTCTCTCTCTCCCTCTCTCTCTGTCCCTGCCATGTGGGAACAGAGTGGGCAGGTGACTATCTACAAACCAAGAAGGGAGGCCGAAAGCACCAACAACCAAGCCAGCCAGCACCTTGATCCTGGACTTCTCAGCCTCCAGAACCGTGAGGCTATAAACCGTTGTTTAAGCCACCCAGTCCGTGGTATTTAGTGATGGCTGCCCAAGCTAACAATACAGGCCTCTCATCTCAGAGCCACCAACAACTCATCAAATCCTTCTCTTCCATAAGAAGCAAACTTGCTCACAAAGTGGTCTAGCTTCAGAACCACAGAAGTCTCTCGTTTTTGCTGATGAAGCCACCTTACATTTTGATGCCATTTTATACTCATTAACCCATTTAAACATGTTTACCCGAGAGGCTTTTAGGCAAAAACGTATCTTTTTTACAAATGAATGGCATGGAAAAAGCCTAGTGGAAAGAGAGCTGGACAGGCTTTCAGTCTAGTCCCAGGTCTGATAACACCAGGACTCTCACACATGTCTCTCTGGAAACTTGTTTCCTCAGCTGTCAGAGGTGGGAAATGAAATGGATAAGCATCTCACCAAATGTTCTTCGTACACTTGCCCCAAAACTCCGCATGAGAAAAAGGGTAGTACCAAAACAGATTTGCAAAACGGTGACAATGAATTTTCAAGGCTCTTAATTCTGCTATAAAGAAAAACATCTTAGGGGCACCTGGGTGGCTCACAGTTGGTCAAGTGTCTGATTCTTGATTTCAGCTCAGGTCATGATCTCAGGGTCCTGGGATCAAGCCCGTGTCAGTCTCCACGCTCAGCAGAGTCCACTGGGGATTCTCTCTCCTTCTCCCCACCTCTGCCTGCACACACACATGCACACATGTGCTCTCTCTAAAATGAATAAATAAGATCTTAAAAAACATCTCATTTATTCCAGCCTCATTAAATGTAACAAGACTGTATAGGAACATGGACTCGAGTCAAAGTTCCTGGGTTTGAACTCTACCTCTGCAATTAACTGGCTGGATGATGGTCAGCAGTTTAGTCTCCCTTTGCCTTAGCTTCTCCACGTCAAATAGGAGACGACCACCACCGATCTCATACAGTTGCTGTAATGATTAAAAATATACATAAAGCGCCCAGGAAGTACACAGCACATACTAAGCTAGTGTAAGCGTTAGCTGTACATTTGACTAAGGATCACTCTTTGGTATAAAACAACACAGATCTGGGGCATCTGAGTGGCTCAGTCCTTAAGCGTCTGCCGTTGGCTCAGGTCATGATCCCAGAGTCCTGGGATCGAGCCCCGCATTGGGCTCCCTGCTTCAGCGGGAAGCCTGCTTCTCCCTCTCCCATTCCCTCTGCTTATGTTCCTTCTCTCGCTATGTTTCTGTCAAATAAATAAAAATCTTAAAAAAACAACAATAAAAAACAACAACCACCACCACAGATCCAGTATTCTAAAGAATATTCTGGGAAACAAAGGTTGGACAAGCTTGAAAGACTTTAGCTAGCACGATGCCATGTTACCAATGGAACCGAACTCACCTAAATGTTCTCTGTCCTGACAAAGTTTTATCTACTTCAGCTTTAGGGTTCTGTGAAAAGCTTCTGGAAAAGCCAAGGGAATACACTAAAGTGTCCTCCAAATCTGGGCTAATAAAGATTAAACAGCTATAATTCAACCCTCCTCATACTATTAGAGGCACCACAGTGCTTCCCATCTTAAGCCTCAAAGTAAGAGCTAGTTCTAAAAAGCTTCTTTCCAATATTTACCTAAAATATATCAGGAAGGAGGCCTGAAAAGGTCCCTGGGTAATCAACACCTGTGCTGGGAAGAGTTAGCCTGTCTCCTACACAGCGTGGCAGCTCCAAATCTCCGGCTTTACCACAAAATAACAAAAACTTACCTGATAAAGCGGGAAAAACAGAGGTGATGAACAAAGTCTTGGCACTCACAGAGTGTCACAAAGTACAACTGTATGTCTCCCATGAATCCACTGGTATTATTAACTCTTAGGACACATAGAATTTCCAAGCAGAAATAGATAGTATCGACATTACCACCTAAAAGACATCCCTGGAAGGCCTTTTTTTTTTTTTTTTTGGATGGCCACTGTAAATACCAAGATTGAAGAAAAAAATGCTCAGGGAAAAACTAAAATAGTTGATACTTACTCTCGAGACATTAACTGGATGGTGGCCCACCAGAAACACAAGGGCACAAAGACTGCCAGGACGCACGACAAAAAAAAAAGGGGGGGGAGGATCATACAGTGCTTTCTAATATGGGTTGTACTCCCTCGCTGCCTCTACATTACATAATCGGCCTCCGGACCGCAGATTTCTCTAGTCCTGAAAACACGTTTTGGAAAGAAAATGAGATCTGTCTATCCAACTTCAAATGGGCTCTACCAACCTAAGCTCAAATCCTAGCTCTGCCGTTTCCAGACTGCCAGGCCTCAGGAAAGTTATTCAGCCTGCAGTCTTTGTCCTCATCTGTAAAACTGGGATATTAATTTTTTTTAAAGAAAGGAAAAAAGGAGAATGGTAATGGGTGGGTATTATATGCGTCAGCAGGCTCAGCAGTTACAGGAAAAAAAATACTTGGCTCAGAAGGGATGCTGCCAGTCACTGGTGGCACCTACCACGCTTTTCCTTTCTCACAGAAACTGAGCAGGTTCCTTTCTTCTTCTCCTTCAGCCACTCATCACCGAAACGTATCCACCTGCCTGGGAGGCTCAGCGGGTTAAAGCCTCTGCCTTCGGCTCAGGTCATGATCTCAGGGTCCTGGGATCGAGCCCCGCATCGGGCTCTTTGCTCAGCAGGGAGCCTGCTTCCCCCTCTCTCTCTGCCTGCCTGCCTGTCTGCCTATTTGTGATCTCTGTGTCAAATAAAATCTTAAAAAGTATTCATCTGTGCTTTCTAGGAACTAAAAACTCTTCAATTTCTTTCTGAGAGCACTCATTAGGAAGTTAGGCCTATGCAGCTGGGAATCAGTGATAACAAATTGAGAACTACGACCTCAGAGTTAACTTAGCTCAAGAACTTCATTTTAAAGGTGCAAAAACCGAGGCCTAGAGGGGTCTTCCTCAGGGTTACCCAGGTAATGGTAAAGCCTAGACCAGTTCTTTCTCCCATTTGATGCTCTTCCCATGGTTAGTTTTAGGAACACACATTACTTTCCCTTCTATCATGACTAAACTGACATTCTTAAGAGTCATATTGAATGTACTGCTACTGAAGTCACCTTCTTAAACGCTTTCACGGTGAGCAGTCATTCAGTCTCCTGAGACTAGATTCTATATGCAGTAAAGGGCCTAAAAAAAAAAAAAAAAAAATCCTTTTTTCTGACTGATAACAAATATCCCCTCATTCAACACTTTTGAAGAGAAACCTTCCAACTGTTGGGTCTCATACCTAGAAGCACCTTCCATACCAGCGCACGGTACATGGACGGAAGAGGGAACCTCTGACTAAAAGTACAAAGTTTCTCAGTATCTAGAGGAAGAAAAAAAAAAAACACCAATTAGAAGCTTTTTATGCTGATCACATGAAAGTGCATCTCATTTTTTAAAAATTAGAGTAACATTTCTTCAGAAGAAATTCTAGTCAGTAAATCTAGGAAAGGCAACGCTAGTCTGATTTCTAGCCCAGGTGTTCCTCCAACGAGCTATTTAAAAACAATCAGTGCTTCAAGGCGTAGGTGATGCACTTTGCATGTATTACTACATTCCCTCAACATTGGCAGTAGGTACTATTTATAGAATTTATTTCATTTAATCCATCCTGCAAGCTTGCTGGGTGCAGTAATTGGGGCACTGGGTGGTTCAGTCAGCTAAGCGTCCGATTCTTGGTTTCAGCTCAGGTTGTGATCTCAGGGCTGTAGGATCAAACCCAGTGTCAGGCTCCCTGCTCACCAAGGAGACTGCTTCTCCTTCCACCCCTCCTCCCCGCCCAAGCTTTCTCTTTCTCTAAAGATTTCTTTAAAAAAAAAAAAAAAAAGAAAAGAAAAAGAAATGCAAAAACTGAAGCTCCAAGCAATTAAGTGACTTCAGTTAGTATAGCTAGTGAGTGGCATGGTCAGCCCTCAAATCTCTACATTTTCCAGTAAACCACACTCAACTTGTCCTGAACCTCTGATCCCCCTACTTGTCAAATGAGAATAATTCCAGACATACTTTAAACACAGACTGTCTAGTGAAGATCAAAGATCAGGTGGAAATGGTTTTGAAATTTTAAAAGCATTCTATACATACAAAGTAATATTTTTATCTATGGTTCAGTTTATTTTACTCTAGTCAACAGAAGAGACCTTATTATTACTACGAAGAAACTAAAATGTCAATACATAACATAGTCCCAGTATTTCCATAGAAGAAAAATCATGGCCAACAGCTGTTATGAATTTACCCAGAAGCTAGTAACACCTCTGAAAACTGAGGAAAAGAAATATATGGGAAATAGGAGAAAAAACACCATTGACTTCCTGAGACCTTTCAAAGACCTCTGACTTGGCCTCAGCAAAATATAAGCTTGAAAAATCCATAACTTCTTCCAAAGTACACTATTCACCTGTCATCCTATCACTAAAAAAATACAGCAGGTTAACAAATACTTCTGAATGTCTTTGAAGATAACATTTCTTTCCAGAGAGCTGGGATGACTAAAACCCAACAACCTTAATTTAGCTTGTAAAACTCACCCAGCCGGTCATCTTTTAGGAGAATTTCCAATGATTTCTTTTCTTCAACTCCACGGAACCCCACTTTCTCATAATATACTGAACGGAAGTTTCTCTGAGAGTCCTCAGTCATGTTTCATTCTTGGAGAGAGAAAGATCAGAGCGGGGTAAAAATTGAGCTTAAAAACAACGAATGAAGAATTGGGAATTTTTCCCCAAGATTTTCTGCAACTTCTCCATGAATTCGATATACTCAAACTGGCTGCTCGTGCATAGGAGTCAACATTAAATATCTCCTTTTAAACAACATACTATTATCTATGCTCCTTGGCCAAAAACCAACACACAAAACTAAAGTCCTCTGAGCTAAGTAGATCTCACAAGGTGCAGGCACTGGAGTTCCTACTTATAGGCGTTTCTAGCCATTACACATGTTCAAAGAAAAAAAAATTAGTGAAATATGAAGATAGAGAAGATGTCATGCAAAGGGGGTTACCAAACAGTATCCACTAGGATTCTTTGTTTTATAAATATTATGCATTTAAAAAGTTATACTATATTCTAAAATGTTGGTAATGAGTTATCTCTAGGTAGTAGGATTCCAGGTGACCTAAATCTGTCTTTAGCCTAGCGATATTTTTGAACGGGCATTTTGTTAAGTGAAAAACTAAGCTATAAAGCAAAAGGCCACAAGTTTCTCATTTAGTTTTCCTTTAAACACAATACTATCAAATGCAATTACCAAAATTCAGACCCCACCACAGAGTAACAGCACTAAATTGTAAAGGAGAAGAGGGGCAGAAGCATAGCCTGTTGACAAGTGATGCGATAAAGCTGGAGGCAGAATAATGATTTAAAATCTGGCATCAGAATTCAAGTTCAGTGGTCTCTGGTTCTTCCACAATAAACATTCATAAGACTGACAGCAAGTCATCAGCGAAAGGTCAAATCAGGTTGGCATTTTAAGAATAGAATGGATGTTACACATTTTTCAGGAAGTACTGCACTGCCTGACTCAAAAGCTTAAAACGCCGATGCAAAAATATATATACATGTTATGTTATACACATATAGATATATTATTATATATATAATCCCCCGGTTTTAGAAATCCTGAGAAGTTCCAGAGGAACTTCAATTAGACCAGCCAAGGTCTTATTGAAAAGATACGCTGAGCCCCTTCTGTCACTGGAAAGAGGAGGACTCGTTTAAAATGAGAAATTCTGAAGAATTCTGAGCTTTGAGGACCAATTTTTTTTTTAAAAAAACACAAAATTCCGAAGCACTAAAACGCTAAACGAGTTCGGGGACTCATTTAAAAGCAGCCTCCAAACAGCTGCAGGGTGATGCGACGCCCGTTGCCTAAAAACGCCATTCTCGGATTGCACTACAGCAGCATACAGGTCCTCCAGGAAATGCTGTAAGTGACACTCCAGCCCCTAAGCGTCCACTTCAGGAAATGCACACACACCCTGGTCCGAGACCCCAGGTCCCATTCTCCCTATTATGCTTCACCTCTAGTAGTGGAAACCACACCCCGGTTGAGACTAAGTGGTCCAGGGGACGCAGCGGAAACCAGGCCCAGCGCGCTGACCCGCCGGCGGGCAGACGGGCGGGCGACGTGAGGGCTGCAGAGGACACGGACGCGCCCCCACGGGGGCCCCCGCGGCGAAGAGAGGCAGCGGGACACCCGCGCCCGAGAGACCAGCGACCCGCCGCCGCCGCCGGACGTGACGTAAATACCCGCCCGGGGGGCGTTGCCGAGAGTGCGCGTGCGTACAGAGCATGCGCGGAAGCGCCACTCCAGCTCTGAGACCGGGACGCTGGAAAGAGCAGAAAGCGTCGGGGGAGCTTAGGCCCTCCTACCGCGGTGCCGGCCCCTGGGACCCGTCCTCTAGCTCCTCCGGCCCACATGTGGTCGAGAAAATC
Organism: Nasua narica; assembly: GCA_028533885.1. Taxonomy (NCBI): domain Eukaryota; kingdom Metazoa; phylum Chordata; class Mammalia; order Carnivora; family Procyonidae; genus Nasua; species Nasua narica. The sequence goes on from CM052802.1 coordinate 118,101,080, forward strand.
TCGCTACCCCTTTATTCCCTCTGTCCTGGCGGTTTAGCGTTTAGGATGCTCGCTTCTCCGGGCTCGTAATGTCCCCGCCTACGGGAGACCTTGGAGGATGCCCTCAAACCTGTCTGCAGTGGAAGACTCCTGCTTTGAGTCTTTATTCCCTTTTTATTCTTCCGGTATGTGGAAACAGGTGAAGACCAACCGCATCAAAAATGCAAAGGCAGTTTACTCAGAACTTGCGATGCACAACGAGGCTATATGTGAATCAGCTGCAATAGCTTAAGGGTGACAATTGGGTTCTTTAACTGCCTTTCACTGTGCTTTTTGGTGAACTGATAAACAGAATGTTTGGAAGCTTCTCTAAGAAATAAGTCTCCTGGAGGCTGTACTTAACACTGTAGCTAGAATGACCCTTTCAGAATGTCCTTTTGACAGCTTCCTCAGAGTAAAAACCAGAATCTTTTCTTTATGTGCCTTCTTACCTCAACCTCATCGACTACCAGGGTCCCTCTTGTCTTAGGACCTTCTCATGTTTGTTCGCTCTGCCTGAAATGCGCTTTGCCCAGAGGACCGCATGACCTGTTTCCTCGCCTTAATTTCGGTCATATGTTTCCTCCCCTAAGCACCCTACCAAAAACTGCAAAATCATTGCCCGAGTCCCAATCTCCTCCCATACTCTGCTTTTCCTTTCTTCCACAGCACTGATCACCTCACACACTACATAATCCACATCTTCTAGTCGTTATTGAGTCTATCCTCCCACCAGAATGTCAGTTCCACAAGGTCAGGAACCTTTGGTTTGTTAACTGATGCATCCCAGGTTGAGGGGACGTTATTTGACATAGAAAGTGCCCAATTCAGACTTGCTGAGTGAATGAAAAGAGATCCCACACACTGAATGGACAGCCATTCTTTCTTAACATTGTATGTTTAGGCTGTGAGGTGCCAGAAGACATTATTAGTCCTCGGACACCTGCCACAACACAGAACATAGACTGGAGTAGGCAAGCGTGATGTTGTGACTCATAATAAGAAATACATATTTGGTCTTCATCCCTGTGTCTGGCTCACAGCTCCTAAAAACCTTGAAATGTCCCAGGTGTTGAGAGCAACAAAGATATCTCGTGTTATGTTAATGAGGTGACTGTTGGACCACACCTGAGGATTGCGGCTGGTTGCCTGGAGAACCAACCAAGTTATTAAAGGGTTGGAACTTCGGTCCTCCCCCTGACCTCCAGGAAGGTTAGAGAGGTTGGAGGTGTAATCAGTCCTCAACGGCCAACAACTTAATCATGACTGTGGAATGAAGCCTCCATCAAAACCCCTAGGAGGAAGGGGTTAGCAGGCAATAAAATTTTCGTGGAATTTAATTGAAATACAAATTTTATTTTTTTAAGATTTATTTATTTGAGAGAGAGAGAGAGAGAGAAACAGAGATAGCGGGAGAGAGCATGAGCGGGGAGGAGAGGGAGAAGCTGGCTCCCACTGAGCAGGGAGCCGGACCGACATGGGGCTCAACCCCAGGACCTTGGGATCATGACCTGAGCCAAAGGCAGATACTTAACCAAATGAGCCACCCAGATGCCTCTGAAATACGAATTTTAAAAGTCACAGGTGCTCTTCATTTTGAATGTGTGTACCTTGCTGCCCATTTGTGGCCAGGATCACTCCTTACTGCCTTGTATCCTGACTGCCCTCTGGTGGCTAACTGTCCTTACTAAATTACAGGAATAATAGTACTAGGAGTCAATGGAATCTCAAGGTTGAAAGGAATTCAAAGTCAGCCAGTCCCATTAAATGTGGTGCCCAGAGCTAGATTTCAGGGTACGAAGACAGAAGAATAGGAAGAATAGGAATGCCATCACAGGGTACGAAGACAGAAGAATATGTAGAGGAATGCCATTACAGCTTTCAAATTTTAAGTTTACTTTCGGCAGGAGAGTAGTTACCAAATACCATCAACCTCAGCCCCTTCCCCTCTTTGTTCAAATAATAAAGAAACAGAGACCCAGTGAGGTTACAGCTCTAAGGCAAATGTCTTCATTTTGAGTAGCAACTTAATATAATATAAATCCATTACAGCATGGTGACTCTATAAATTCAGGTAATTGAGGTAGCAGATCACATCTTTAACATATCCGAAGAGAAACAAATCTGGATGTCCCTGGAGGTTCATTTTCTCCTTCATATCTGTCGTTTGGCAGAGAAGTGGCTCTTCGGACCTGAGTCGGCTCAGTCAAATAGGCGAACACCAGCTGTGGGCCTCTGGAGTCTCCCCCTTTCTGATCAATCATAGCAGTTCTATACCCCACCCCACTCTGACCCATCACTGTAATGGATATGTAAAAAAATAAGGGCAGAGGAGCCCCTCTTGATTAGAAAGTTGGCCACAATGTATAGAGACCCTGTACACCTGCCCTGTGCTCTGGGAGAATTAGATTTGAGGGATCCCATGCACGTGACTACTTTCTACTAGTAAGTTCTTCCTCATAAAACCCTATTTTATACCTGCATCATTTGACCCTTTTTCATAATGCATAACGGTACACAGATGTGTCCTATTGGAGGCAACATCTGTTAACCTGTCCAAACTGGGAGCATATGTATTATGAAGATATGATTACAGATTTCAATACTGTCCCTACGGTTAGACCCCTAGGTTGCCTAGTGCTTAAGGAGTCGTTTAACAAATAATGAATCCATTAACCACTGATAATTATTTGGCTTTGGCCCTGTCTGATACTTTGCATAAATCTTTGACCCTTCTAGTGTGAAGACGGCATGGAAAATCAGCATGGTTAAAAGGAAAATATCATTTTCAGTGAAACTAGAAAAAAAATGTAAAATAAGTGAAGAAGTTTCCCAAACAGGGGAGATTAAGCAGGGCATATGCAGGAGAAAGAATCTGTGAGTTCTGGGTCAGTTTCAGTTGATCGATTTCTTCTTCTCATAATGGGTAATATTTTCTTCTTTCTTGGCGTGCCTGGCAACTTTTCACTGGATGCCAGACTTTCACCTTTTTGGGTGCTGAATATAATTGTATCCCCTAAATATCCTTGAGCTTTGATCTAGAATGCAGTTCCGTTATTTAGAAACAGTTGGATGCTTTTGGGTTTTGCTTTCAGGATTTGCTAGGTGGACCCCGAGGCATGTTTATCCTGGGGCTAATTATTTCCCCTTTCTGAGTACTCTACCTGATGCTCCATGGGTTATGTGGTTTCCCTATCTGGCTGGTGGGAAAAGGCATTAATTCTCCCCAACCCAGTGTATACTGTTCTCTCTGATCCTTTTGGATGATTCTTTCCCCGACCTCAGTTTGTCCCCTTTCACACTTGCAACGATCAGCACTCTCCTGGAAACTTGAAAGGAACCCGGGGTAGATCTCTGGAGCTTGCCTTCTGCAGTTCTTTCCTCTTCAATACTCTGTCCTGTCACCTCTAGCCACCTTGATTTCCCCAGTCTCTTGGCCCTGTATCCTCAAATCAAGGAGTCCACCAGGCTCTACCTGGGCTCCCCCTCCCTGTACCACAGCTTGGACACTCTCTGGAGGCAGTAAGCTGGGGTAATATCACAGGCCATACCTCATTTGTTTACCCCCTTTTGTGGAATCACTGTCCCTTGTTGCCTGTTACCCAAGATCTTGAAAACTACTGTTTCATATATTTTGTCCAGTTTTTTGTTATTGTTTCAAGTGAGAGAGGCATCTATCCTTGTTATGTTGCATCCTAATTAAAAACAGATTCAGGGGCACCTGAGTGGTTCACAGTCGCTTAAGCGTCCGACTCTTGATCTCAGCTCAGGTCTTGATCACAGGGTCGTGAGTTCAAGCCCCACTCTGGGCTCCATGCTGGGGATGGAGCTTACGCTAATAAAAAATTAAAAGTTAAAAAAAAGCAGAGGTCCAATATTTAGTTTTAATTTTATCATTTTCTTTATTAATTCCACACACTTCAACAAAACATTTTGTCAGAGAAAAAAATGATGAAGAGAAAATTTACCCAACAACACATTTCATAAGGAAAACCTGAGCGGTACATAAGAAATGCCATAGACGTTGTAGCGGTGTTTCCTGGAATGGAAAGAGAAGACATGGTGGAAGGCACAGCATTTGAGATGAGGCGTAAAGACTTTGTAGGAAAAGGGGTATTTTTGTCAGGAGATACGGCACCTGCTGAACAAAGGAAATGATGAGGTGTATCTGGAGAATGGGAGTCAGGCTGTGGCTGTGGCTTCTCTCTCATGGCATCATGAGAGAGAAGGCTGGACGGAAGGAAGGTCAGATGTGGAAGGCTGAAGGAATGTGGACTGAGAACCCTCTGGGGAGCAGTAACTCAGATCAGAGGGAAGCCTTAGAACAGTGGATCTCAAAGACCTGTGACGGGGAGAAACCTGGAGGTAGGAGGGTCTCTCTGGGGGCACTAAAAGCCACGCAGGGGGAGGGAGAGACGGGTTTGGGCAGCTGAGAGGATATGAGAAGTCGTAGCTAACTTGGGACTCAAATCGGACATCTGGGATATGGTGGGGATATGGTGGCCTGAAACCCCAACATGAGGAAGACGGCAAGGAGCTGGTTTGAGGACTGGCCAGGTTCATTCACAAGCCAGTGAGCAGGCGATAACCCAGATCAGCTTTCGATGACAATGTCCGGATGCTGTTATAGACCGTACACCCGCGAAACAATGCCAAACTAGGATGTTACAGGCACTTTAAAATGAGTTACTGGATAGTCAATCAAATGCTGACCAAAGTACCCATTGATAATTCCCTCCACGTGGGGTTAGAGTTGGCCCCAGCTTACAGCCGGGGAAACTCTGCTTGGTGTAATTCTCAGCACCAGCAGCAGAGGGCAGCAAGTGTAGGTGGTTGGGATATTCCTCACAAGGAGCTGGGAGGACTCGGGATCCAGCCTTCCCCAATAGTAGGTGTTTCCAGATACTGGGGAAGAGAGGGCTGGCCAGGGATCGCCAGGTAAACCACACATCCACCGTCTTGCACATGGAAATGCTGAGCAAGGCAACAGGGACCTCTTTAGTCCCTCAAGTGAAAATAACAGCTAAATTTATTGAGTGCCTACTATTTTAAGAGCTATGTGTATGTGATGCCATGTAAGTATCTTAACAACCTGAAGAAGTTGGTATTATTATTACCACCTACGTTTTATAGGAAATGAGTTCAATTGGATACAACTTGTAAATGATTGATAACATTGACTGGTTCCAGAGTCTGCATATTTAAACATTACATTTATTACCTCTCCAGGAAGTGGCATTATTCTGGGAGTGTGTGTGTGTGTGTGTGTGTGCGCGCGCGCGCGCCTGCTTTTTGGTGCATGAAGAGTTTTTGTTAGTTTGTTTACATTTAGTAGGTTTTTAAATCTTTTCTTTTAAACCAAGACACTGTAAAGCAGAAACAAGATACTTTGGTTTGTGGGAGCAGAGCCACTTAAAATGTGGGCTCCTGACTAGTGCTGGTCAGTGAACTGTTACAGGTCTGCAATGAGGTATGTACGGAAATTCGGAGCAAGCAATTAGAGTTGCTACTCTTGTAGCAACTAGAAGTAATTTTATGCCTGTTGAATTAATAATAAAAATTGGGGGCTCGTATTTTGTATGTCTTTTATTTCATTTTTCTAGTAATTCATATTTATTATATTTGAGGAAAGTTAAGTCCACAACAGATTGGAATTTTCATTTTTGGAAAGCTGGTTCTGGGGCATGTGGGCGGCTCAGTCATCAGTGAGGCGTCTAACTCTTGATTTCAGCTCAGGTCATGATCTCAGGGTTGGGAGATCGAGCCCCACATTGAGCTCTGCACTGGGCGTGCAACCTGCTTAACATTCTTTCTCTCCTGCTCCTTTTGTTCCTCCCCCCTCTCAAAAAATAAAAATTTAAAAAAGCTGGTTCTTCACCACAAGATTGCTTGAAATCACTTCAGTAGAGTTTATAACACAGAAAAGTCTAGAGGGTTTTAGATAGGTTCCTTTTACAGGGGAAACTAGCAGCCAGCACAGTTATTAAAAGATGTAGGCGCAGGGGGCCTGGGTGGCTCAGTGGGTTAAGCCTCTGCCTTCGGCTCAGGTCATGGTCTCAGGGTCCTGGGATCGAGCCCCGCATCGGGCTCTCTGCTCGGCAGGGAGCCTGCTTCCTCCTCTCTCTGCCTGCCTCTCTGCCTACTTGTGATCTCTCTCTCTCGGTCAAGTAAATAAATAAAAAACCTTTTAAAAAAATGTAGGCGCTACTCCTCCAAAGCCCCCATTAGCTCCACTGATGGCCGTGATGAAAATAGAGTGAAGAGGGAGAAAGTTGGAGGGGAGGAGGAAAATGAAGACGGAGAGAAAGAGGAAGGAAAAGTCTTGATAAAGCTTCAGGAACAGAATTCTCTCCCCTTCTTGACCAAATCACTGCAATGAGCACAGGAAAAGCACACTACGAAGAAACAGATAGAGTATGGAATAATTTTTTAAAAACCTGTTCCTAGGTGTTGCCGAAGCCCGTACATTTGATCCAACAAAGGATTCTGAGAGCCATAACCAACCAGGCTTCCACCTTGATTCCTTCCTAGTCACTTACCCTAAAAAAACAAAACAAAACAAAACAAAAAACCACTGATTTTCAGTTGAGAGATGAGCCCTTGGCCTCCCTCCAGCTTGGGCATCAAAAAAAATTATGATTTAGGAATGCAGAAGAAAAAGTTTTACAAGTGGCATTTCTCAGAGAAAAACAAAAACCAAACAAACAAAAAAGCACTTGCCAAAGCATAAGTAAAATTTTTTTTTAAAGATTTTATTTATTTATGTGACAGAGAGAGAACACAAGCAGGCAGAGAAGCAGGCAGAGGCAGAGAGAGGAGCAGGCTCCCTGCCGAGCAAGAAGCTAGATGTGGGACTCGATCCCAGGACGCTGGGATCATGACCCGAGCCGAAGGCAGCTGCTTAACCAACTGAGCCATCCAGGCGTCCCAACATAAGTAAAATTTAAAAATAGGAGTGGAGTTTGTGAGGGTAAAGGAGGAAAAAAAAAGAGCCATTCTAGGTTCAGTGCAGGTGTTTTCCTTCCCTGGGGAACTAAAGGGGGAAATGCTTAGCAGTACCCTGATTCAGGAGTATCGGCTTAGCAGCCCACGGACACAGAGCACCCATTCGTGTCATATGATTTGCCATATGAAGTGCTTCCCAGTTCCTCCCAAATCTTTCCTCCCCTGCTGCTGCTCTGTGTTTTTTTCAATTTTTTTTTAAAGTAACGTCTACACTCAACATGGGGCTCGAACTCACAACTTCCAGATCAAGAGTCACTCGCTCCTTGGACTGAGCCAGCCAGGTGTTCCCTGCTCTGCATCAAGGACTTAAGATTCTGCCTGGTATTAGAAAGCCAGGAGCACTGGAAGGATAATACATGCAACCATATTGATCCTTTGTATCCGGGTGTGTATGAGTTTATCAGACCTGTCCAGAGCCTGGGATTTCAAAGAAGAGCTAGATGGGGCGTGGGGGTGTTGCAAGAGTTCATTCTTCTTTAGCAAACACTTTGAGTCACCACTATGCACCAGGCAACGGGAACACATGTCCCTGACCCTCTAGGAGCTTACCGTCTACTGAAAGGGACACAGATGAATCCAGAAAATCATACCGATATGGGATGCTCTTTAATGCAGACACGGGGTGGTAGAGAAGGGTCAGAGGAGACTGCATCCGCCCTGGGACGGAGGGACAGGCGAGTAACAACGATAGTCAGAAAGGGTAATGAGGAGGTGGTTGGATTACACTGGTGACTGAGAACTTGGGTCTTTGAGTGAAGTGGGGAGTGGTCAGCCCAAGAGTGACATGATCTGACTCTTATTTTATTAAAAACAACAACAACCAGGGACACCCGGGTGGCTCAGTCAGTTAAGTGTCTGCCTTCTGCTCAGATCATAATCCTGGAGTCCCAGGATCAAGCCCCAGAATCGGGTTCCCTGCTCCGCACGGAGTCCGCTTCTCCCTCTGCCCCTCCCCCACTTATACTCGCATGAGAGAGAGAGCACCTGCTCTCTCTCTCTGAAATAAATAAATGAAATCTTAAAACACACACACACACACACACACACACATTTGCTGCTACTTTGAGAATAGACTTCAGAGGGCATATGGGTAGAAATAGGCGTACCTGTTAAGAGCCATTGCAGAAATTCAAGCAAGGGATTGTATTGATCCTGGGTTTAGCTTCCTTAAATTTGATGTTTTAACTTCTGCCCTACATGTTCATGCCAGACACACCTCATTCTGGATGACCTACACAACAACCCCGGACAAGCAACTTAATTTCTGTCTTACCTATAAAGAGCGATCTTGATAATTATTATACCTATAAGGCCGTCGTGAGGATCAAACAAGTTAAACTAAATAGAATATTTGGAACAGTAGTGATGCATATAAATAAATCGTGAGCACTGCATAATATTAGTCGATATTCTTAATATTCCTTTCCCCTTACTTTCCTTCTTAAAACTGTCTTAATTGGATTAAGGAAAGGAGGATATGTCCATTTCCAGATGAGGATAGTTGAAGTTGGGTCTTTAGAAAGTGACCTAAATCAAAAGTCAAGTGTGCCAGCAGCTGAGAACTTGGAAGTTAGTTCTAGGTGGGTCAGCAAGGAGAAACCTCCTGCAGTGATATCATAGGCCATCAGAAACAAAACTGAATTTCTCAGCCTTGCCTGCAGGGAGGTGCGGCCGTGAGACTAAGTCCCGGACCAAAGGAGGTGACAGGGACAGTAAGTGTGAAATTTTGGGTCGTGTCCTCAAAGAAAAGGGATATGTTCCCTTATTTCCTTTTTTCTGCTGACTGGAATGCAGACACAGGGGTGACCCATCCAGAACCATCCAGACAAAAGCAACTTCCTAGGAAGGAGAGAACAACCAGATAAAGAAGCCAGGACCCTAACAACTTGGCAGAGAACACCCACCACTCCAGCTTTAGTTGTTACTAGAGAGAAAAATACCCTCATCTTGCCTAAGCCTCTGTTTTTTAGACTCTGTTCTATGCAACCAAACTTATATTCAAATGAATACGGACTTCCAGAAAAATATGCCCTCAAGACCACTGCTTTGAATGCCATAAAACCAATTGGGGGGGGCGGCCCTGGGTGGCTCAGTCAGTTAAGCCTTAGACTCTTGATCTCGGCTCAAGTCAAGATCTCGGGGTCTTGAGATCAAGCTCTGAGTCAAGCTTCTCGCGCAACAGGAGTCTGCTTGAGATTCTCTCTCTCTCTCTCTCTCTCTCTGTTCTTCCCCTCTCTTTCTCTCTCTAAAGTAAATAAATGGTTAAAAAAGAGAGAGAGAAACGATTTGAACAGAGATGTGAACGGACATAAAGGTGCCCACTTCACATCTGTAAGAAAGTACAGCTGCAGAGAGGGGACCGGAGTCTTGGTCATTAGCCAGGTCCACCCCCGCCCCCCAATTCTGAGTGCTTTTAGCCACCGAATCCTGTTAGGTTATTCTGAACCCACTCCTCTCCCCATCTCCGTGAAGCCTTCACTCTCTTCATTATTCCACCCGAATCCAACCCATTTTGTCATCACCCCACCTCCCAAGCGCCTGAAACACCATCTAATCTCTCAGCTCTTACACTTGACCCAGTTTCCCTAAATTTCAAATCAGAGGCAATTCAACTCTGGTCTCTTAAAGGGCTCTCTCAACACACCCCTCCTCTATGTCCTCACACTCCCCCGGATTGGATTCTCCTGACGTGTGGTTCCCAGGAGGACCCTAAAACCATTTCCCGAGCCCAGAGGTGGCTTACTCAATGTAAGTTTACCCTTTCGCCCTCTTCCCACAGACATTTACTAAGCTCTGTTTCTTTGCCAGGGGATCGTACTGTGGGCAGGACCCTACTACTGGCACCAGAGTGAGTAAAGCCTGCACAAGAGTGAAGTCCGGTGGTCATGCGGCACAGGTGTTTGGAGAATCCAAGACAGTCTGTGTGATGCGGGAAGGGGAAGGGAGTACGTGGGAACTTTTCTGCATGGGATTGGAGTAGATTTCAACACAATATGAAGAATTAAAGTCTAATTTTAAACGGGTGGGTGATAGGTAGCCAGAAAGGAAAGCTAACTTGGGATTTAGGATATTTCCGGAAACCAACAGGCTAGTACACCTTAACTTTATCTTCTTTATAAAATAAAGTACATTGCAGACCAGGGCTCAAATTAATGTTCTATTGGTTTATCAAGCAAGCCCAATGGGAAGCCAGAGGGATCTGTTTTGTTTTTTTTTTTTTTAAGATTTTATTTATTTGACAGAAGAACCACAAGTAGAGGGAGCTGCAGAGACAGAGAGGGAGAAGCAGGCTCTCCAGTGAGCAGAGAGCCCCACGAGTGTGGGGCTGGATCCCAGGACCCTGAGATCATGACCTGAGCCGTAGGCAGACACCAACCCAGGCGCCCAGGGATCTGATTATTTTTATCAAATACAAAGCCACATTTTTGTCAGCTGTAGACTGCAAGGAGCCCTCTTTGCTTTCGGTCACTGGAACGCTTTCTCTTGGATGTGGGCTCTCAAATGCTGCATTAAGCTCTGTGTGGGGGGCCCTTCTCAGTGCCAGATCAACGGGAGATTCTTTTTTTTTTTATATTTTTATTTATTTAACACAAAGAAAGATAGCGAGAAAGGGAACACAAGCAGGGGGAGTGGGAGAAAGGAGAAGCAGGCTTCACCCCGAGCAGCGAAGCTCGATCCCAGCACCCTGAGATCATGACCTGAGCCACCCAGGCGCCCCAACGGGAGATTCTTAATACTGATTGGATGAGTGAAGGTATAAGATAAAGGTAGGACAGCATCACACATCACTGGAATTTCACAGTGTAATCTGCTCTCTATACAGATGTTGATTGGCTACTACATCTATCAATTGCTATCTGCATCACCCTTGGCAAGTTGCTTCTGAGCGTGGGATGTGTAAGAGGGTTAAGAATAGCGAGGATGGTTGTAAGGATTAAATGAAAGCAGCTCTCCTTGGACAAAGCTCTTGCCTGCTTCCTTCTAAATTCATCTTTTCTAGCCAATCACTATAGAGTTACCCTCCGCACCCGTGCACAGCTTGTGATGCCACGCCCCCAGCGGTGCCACGCCTCCCAGCGGCGCCACGCCCACTTCTAGCCACATCTTGCTTCCGCCCTAGCAGCCCTGAGTGCGCCGCCTGCTGGGGTTTCGGCAGCTGTCTGGAGCCGTTCAGCCACCAAACCGCGGCCAGACAGGGCCCACCTGCCCCTTCCCTCAGTCGTCCAGAGGCCAATCAGTGCGAGGCAAGCCACCCCAAAATTTTGTAAAAAAAAAAAAAAAAAGGGGGTGGGAGGTGGACAAAGCAACCATGCCCACCTCTCTGCCCTCCGTAAACCCGCTCCTTTTTCAATGGGTGCCATATTGAAAAGGATCTGATCACCCAAGTATCGTTCAGGCAAAATCAATAAGCTGCTTTCTGGAACAGTATTTGTACTTTGTTGGTGACCGGTCCGTCACTAACCAGTACCGCGAAGTTTCAGGTATAAACAATAGGACGGAGGAGAGAGACTTGGGCCTCAAGCCGTCCAGGACCCTCAATCATACCAGCTGGACCAGTTTCTCTCACTGGAAGGCGGGTTCTATTCCCAGTGGAATTGTACAACGAGCTTGTTGCCTAAGTAACCTTGAAAAGCTGTCTTAGGACGCACATATTATAAACCCAAAGGTCGAAGAAGTGGTCTTGGAGGCTACTCTGTCTCATGGGGGCTTAATAATAGAAGTTGAAACACCCTCCCAATTGGAAACAAGATGATTCAAAGACCCCGCCGAACACTTGAACAGCACACAAAAATCCCTTCAATCATAAAGGCAGTAGGCAGTCCTAGAACTAGTGTGTCCATCTGCACATGTTGAATGTTTACCTGTGTCTCTGAGAATTTCCAGGTCGCAGGATGGGACCGAAGACCTGGGCCCCAGAGCGGTAGTCTCAGCAGCAGCAAGGGGAGAAAGCGCGAAAGGGCATAAAAGACACCTGTCTAGGTCAGAACACCAAAAAAAAAAAAGCAAGACTCTCACTTACAGCCAGCTGCACTGAGTCTCTACAATTCAGGCCGAGAAAGGGCTGGGGTTCGGGCAGCTGTGCGCTCACTGGCTTGGGAGGCCCCTTTCCCGCACATCTCTTGTCAGCTCAATTCATATTTGTCAACACTGGAAAGACACAAAATTGACCAGTTCATATTCTTGCCCATCCTAGAGAGAGTCAAATCAGTCTTAGCAATTCTAAGCCCAAGACCAGTTCTGACCTTTAAAAAACCCTTAGATTCTGAGATTTATTTTTCTGCTGGGAAAGACTTTAGGAGACTATTAGCCGGCTCTCTGACTTAAAGAAAGGAAGAAATTATTAACGCAATTTCTGTTTCGGAGTGAGGCAGTTGAAGCGTAGAACATCAGAGGAATTAATTTTCCCGAAGCCCTGTAGCCAGTAAGGGGGGCAGGGGGAGTTAAGAGTCCAAGCTTCCCTCTTTGGCAGGGTTCTGTTTTATATCCTGCTGTCTCCCCGGCTGATGCATTACAAACAATATTTTCCTTCTGTGCGGGGAAGAGGCGGTCTGGAAGAAACAGGTGGTTACTCACCAGGCTGCAAAGTCTGCAAAGGGAAGAGCGCGAGTGTTTCTTGAACCCTGGCTGTCCGTTGGAATCACGGGAAGAGCTGTAATTGTGCGCCCCTGGCGGGTGAGTCCAATCAGAGTCCCTAGGGGTGGAGCCAGGACCTACCTACTTTCTGCAAGTTCCTAGGCAAGGCTGTTCTAGAACCCTGACACTTCATGGGGGACAGATGGAAGACAGAGACTTGCCTGGAGCCCTGCCCGCACTCACACTCACCTGGAGGGCTCGCTGGGCGCAGCCGCCAGTGTTCCTGATGCGCGCGTCTGGGGTGGGACTGAGAATTTGCAGTTCTGCCCAGAGAAGCCAACACTGACCTAGAGGTTGACTTCAAACTCGGCTTGCCTGTCCCGCGCCTGCGCGTCTGTCGTACCCCCTGGAGAGGACCTGGTGTGCACAGCTGGGCTAGAGGGCAGTTCTGATTCAGAATCCGGGTAGAAAGGATTACAGAGCACATAGCTCCTATCGTAGTTGTGCTATTTCTCAGGTGTCCTGGAGCCCGAAAAAGTTGCCAGCTAGCAACCTAGACTATAAAAACCGGAATTGAAAGTTGATCGTATTTCTTTACTTAGCTTCAAGTCTCTTGAAACTCTTTGTTGATTTTCAGCAAACAGCTCTAAAAAGGCTACAAATGGTCTATTGCCAGGCCTGATGGCAGGCCAGCAACCCAGAGCAAGAAAAGCAGCGTGCCAGGAGATGTGGGGCCCGCTTGACGGCGGTGGGGCTTATCCGGACTCCTTGACTTCTTCACCTTATAGGGTAATTGCCAGGACTTCAGTCGCAGATTGAGGTCTGAGAACACGCTGCTCTCAGAGGAAAGGCAGCAGTGAAATGAAAACACAAAGGCTGTGGCAGTTCCATCCTTCTTGGAAAGTGCCCACCAGTCTCTTCTGCTCCCCGGATTCTTTGTCTTCCTGATGAACTGTGCCTGAGCTAGACTAGCCCACCGTGGAAGGACGGTAGTGAGCCCCCCTACTCCAATAGAGGGGGCAATGGAGTAGCATTCATGAGTGCATTGGCAGTGTCCCTAATGCAGGGGGAGAGGGCTACCTCGTGATGTTGGAAAAACGTAAGGGTTTGGAACCCACAGCCAAGAAAGAATTCTTGAGATGTCTTTGCTGCAGAAAGGTGGTTTTATGAAAGTACAAGGACAAGACCCGTGGGCAGAAAGAGCTGCACTGGGGTCACGAGGAGTAGTCCATTACATACTTTCAAGTTGAGAGTGTGTATTCCGGAGTAGTATTCCGAAAACCATATGTCCCTAAGGAATTTTGGGAACAAGGTTTCCAGGACCTCGAGGGGGCTAGCTGTTGTTGGGAAAAAGTCCTTTATTACTGTTTTCTAAAACCTTAGTCATGAGACCCTTCAGATGTATATCGGTGGGTCATATGCTTGGGAGATGGTTGCCAATATGTATCTTGGGGGGTAAAGATAAAGGGAGTTTCCAAAGGAACTTTTATATATTATAGTAGACTTACAGGATCTTGGGAGTCGGGCTGAGATTGCCTTTCGCCCTTAGCAAAGTATTAACATTGAGACAACTGAGTCCCTAGAGGAATGTCACTCTGCCTGTTTCAAGGACTTGTCAATGGGCTGTAGGTAGTAAGGAAATTTAATTTTTCTTCTGCCTTTGTTTCCACCATCACATGATGAGCCATTCCAGAGAAGTGGCTATTAATTATCATTCGGAAAGGAGAAAATTCAAAAGACTCTCCAGTGAGCATATATATTCAGAGCCATGCCTCACCGAACCAGAGATTCTTTCCATGAAATGTTGATGTATCCAGCGGCTGGGCATAACTTAACACTCTAGCGAGTGACAAGACATTGGGAAGTTCAAATCGCCAAGTTCAAGTCACCTCTCTGTGCGGGGCCCTACTGATGGGATTTGGACAAACCCATGGAGCGCAGCTATTCAAATGTGGAAAATTTTGAGACTTTTAAACCTGCGATTTTTGGGGCACCTGGGTGGCTCAGTTGGTTAAGCATCTGCCTTTGCCTCAGGTCATGATCCTGGGGTGCTGGGATCGAGCCTCACCTTGGGCTCCCTGCTCAGCGGGGTATCTGCTTCTCCGTCTCCCCATACCCTTGCTTGTGCTCTCTCTCTCTCTCTGTCAAATAAATAAATAAAATATATATTTAAATAATAATAAATAAGCCTGAGATTTCAAGTGATTCCTTAGCAGAGAGAGGTAAGAATTGGGGTACCAGTCAGTGCCAGGTCACTAAGGCCTCTTTGGCAAATGTCTACTTGCCCTTGACTTCTCCATGTGGCATAGACCAATAGGCTCTGGGGGAATCCGTCTGGCTGGGGTTGAAGGTCTTGCGATGCTATACTCTGACCAGCTCTTGGTCCCTACACTCTGAACCGCTCCCGAGTCCATGGATCAGTGCAAGTGCCTTAAACCACCTGGGCCTGGTTTACCACCTGGTGTGGAATTTCAGGGGGTTTAACCCTGAGCATGTCGCTTGTGAAAAGGCTATTTCCAAGCCCTTTAGCTGGGTCAAGGACACCAACAGGCCTGTCGAAGAAAAGTACAAGGAGGCTTTAGCACAGACTTTTGGGGTTGTTTGTGACAACAATGGGGCTTGAATTATTTCACGAGCCCTGGCCTAATTTCCGCAAAGCTTTCAACACGGAGGATGAAAGGCATTCCAGAGCTGAAAAGGATTCTACCCTCTGGAGTGGGAAGACTGGCGGTGGTAAGGCCAGCTCTGGGCTGACTTCTGACAGACGTAGGAGGGAACCCTTCCCTGCCACTTAAGTGTTAACAAGCACCTCTAGATAGGATCTCATCTTCTTCCATAAAGGACTTCAGATCGCCATTCTGCTTGTAGGTTCTCCAGAACCAAAGGGCTCTGAATGGCGGCCAAGAGGCAAATGAGAGTAGGTGTCCCCAAAATGTCAGGCCGGCTGACCTGATCGGGGAAGGGAGGAGGGAGCTGATGTTGCAGCTCTATTACCTGGGGAACTTAAAAAAATTTTTTTTTTAATTTTAGTAAAATATCTAAAACATAAAATGTACCAATATATGCATGTTTGAGTATATAAGTCAGTGGCACTTAGTGCGTTCACGGGACTACAACCATCACTACCGTCTGTCTCCGGTTTTTAAATTTTTTAATTAGAATTTTAATGTAGATTTCTTCTTATGAAGCCATTAAAAAGAATGAGGTCAATCTTCTATGCTGAGGTGGGAAGATGTGAAAAATACATTTAAGAGAAAGAACCAGAGACACAGAGCAGTGAGTACGCTCGGATGATTTCAGGGAGATTGAGGATGGGGGTTACCGCAGATTGTAGTGATGGCCCGGCGGGCATGGTCTTTGGAAGCTGAGGAACGGTGAGAGACCTCTGTCTGGGAGAAAAAACAAAAGCTAAATGGCAGATTCCTAAGTGGAGGGTGTGTCCCAGGGGCCCCAAAGGGAAATGGGAGACAGAGTAAAATGGCGGATGTCTGAACCCGTGAAGACTTCAGGTTTGGGGGAGTTGCAAATAGGAAGAGCAACAAGAAAGGAGGATGGGATCCAAGATACACTGGGGGTCTGGTGCTCATTGAACACAGCGGTTGGTACTGAAAAGTCTCCAGCGAACGCCAACAGTGATACCTCCAAACAGCTCTAGAAGCTAATCAGCCAGAATTTTTAAGGTTCCTGTAAGAGCTCCCCCTTCATTCCTTCTCGTCTGCTATCCTCCCCCTCATCCAGGCTGTTCTCAGAGCACAGCTCAGGCCTGCCAGCCGCAGAGGAACCGTATTCCAGATACCTCACACAACACTTCCTTGTCTCCAGAACCTTCCATATCTTAAGTGCATAGCTCTGGTCTTTAACCTGTTTCCCCCCATTGTCTGCTTCTATCCTGGGCATGAACTACCCACTTTGCTCTTGCCCTCCATCCCCCCAGCTGCCCCCCCCCCCATTACTTCCAGCTCCTCCTCTTTTCTCTCTCTCCATCGCTCCCCTCCCACTTGCTTCCTCAGTGATCCATGTAGTGGACTTCACAGCCAGATTGATACAGAGCTGCTCCTTCTGGGAAAGCCCTCTCTTCCATTTCATGGCAGCAACCTGAATGTCCAGTCTGGACTCAGCCTAGCATACTCAGGAGTGCCTGACTGACTTCTCCAGGCCTCCCTGTTCGCTCCCACGTCCCAGGCAAGCAGCCTCAGAAGGCTTAGAGGGACAGTGGGGGCTCTGGTCTTGCTCTCCCCCACCCTTGTTGTCTCACTGGCTGTCGTGCGTTCTTGGTCCTGGAGTTTGAGGGGTCTGAAGTGATTCCTCATTCCGAAGGCAGCCTCCAATAGCCCTGGTCTGGCTTCCAATTTAGACCCCTCCGCGCTCTCTGAAAGGGCATTGGTGACTTGGAGTTCAAGACTGAGGACTGCCTAGCACCTTGTGGGCTGTGGATGTGGTGTCCACATCAGCTGCAGCCACACAAGGCCCTTTTCGGGTCCCTCCCTCCTGATGGCCAAGGATGAAAGGGTCAGAGACCATGGGACATGCCTACATCTGTGATCCAGATCGCAATTCTGGGATTGAGCCCCATCGGTATACCAGTCATTGACCTAGAAAGGAATCGATCTAGAACTGCCCAAGAAGGGGTCCTAAAAAAAATATTTTTTAAAACTTTTTAAAAGATTTTATTTATTTGAGAGAGAGAGAGAGAGAGATCACAAGTAGGCAGAGAGGCAGGCAGAGAGGGAAGCAGGCTCCCCGCAGGGCTCGATCCCAGGCCCCTGAGATCATGAGCCAAAGGCAGAGGCTTTACCCCACTGAGCCACCCAGGCGGCCCAGTCCTAAAAATTATTTAGGCTTTCATTTTTATGTGTGACTAAAGAGAGAGGATTTGTCTTGAGAGAAGGCGCTCAGAACCTGTGTATAAGGAGGAGAGGAGGGACGCCTGGGTGGCGCAGTTGGTTGGGCAACTGCCTTTGGCTCAGGTCATGATCCTGGCGTCTTGGGATCGAGTCCCGCATCGGGCTCCTTGCTCCGCAGGGAGCCTGCTCCTCTCTCTGCTTCTGCCTGCCTCTCTGCCTGCTTGTGTTCTCTCTCTGTTAAATGAATAAATAAAATCTTTAAAAAAAAATAAAATAAAAAGGAGGAGAGGAAACCGTTCCCGTAATTCGAATGACATTTTGGAGGAAATCCAACAACCAGCTTAGGTGCGGGGAGCCCATCTTGTAGAACTGTGGTTGGCCCCCAGCTACGCTACAAAGCTGTCAGAATTCAAGTCCTCTCTCCGAAATTTAGCCAGCAGAGGGAGATGCCGAAATTGGAATCGGAGAAAGCCTGGACTTGAATGAGCAAGGCAAAGGATTTTGAATATTGTGTATCAGCTTTTCTGTAGTTTTTTTGGCCTAAGTAGGCTGTAATGTCTGTCTGAATGTGACTGGGCCCGAACTGTTTGGAGTCTTTTTTATCATTGGCTTGGGCAACCTTCCAGCGCCGGGGGTGGAGTGGGGGTGGGGAGCGAGGAGGGGACACTGCTGCCAAGTGCACCTGCCTACTGCCTAGGAATATCCAGGCAGAGGGATCTTCTCTGCTTTGGCAAGATTAAGGTAGGTGTGGGTTAATAAAGCAGGAGCTTACTATATACAGTGAGGCAAAATGATTTTTTTTCCATTTCTCTACAGAATTCTGCATCCTTTGTCTATAGGTGTTATTCATTCTCATAGCAGTTGTTGCAATCATTTTATTTTTTCAGACTGAACCACCCAGACTCGTCACAACGTATGCTAAAAATGCACAAGATAAAAGCAAGCGAGAAAAGAAATGGGAAAGTGGTTGTATGCATCTGTGTGCGGCGGCAGGCGTCGGGAGAGGTGGGTGGGCACAGGCGCACACGCAGGTTTCTCTTCCTCTGACCAGTGACCAAGGACTTGCAAGACGATTGCACCTGTTCTTTTAAAGCAACAATGGAGAGGCGCTGAAAGCGCTGCTAATCACATCCTGTGATTTCGCAGGAGGCAGTATAATCCCTGGTTTACAAAATAAGAAATGGGCTTGAATGGAAAGAAACCAAAGCACAACGAGACTCCAAATCCGGGAAGGCACAAATGGCTCCCGAGTTGCAAACATACAGAAGTGCTAAGGCGAGTGCAGTCTCCCATCAGGGCCGGTCGTCACGCACTCTGGCACTCAGAGGACCAGAACCCGTCACAACCATACCTTATATTTGGGCAGATGGCACTTTTAGCTTTGACAAAGCACTCACCCTTACTGCCTCCTTTGGAACAGCTCCTAGATGGACTAGAGTGCCATAAGATGTGAGCGTTATATGTGCGCCGTAATAATCCATGTAGATGCCGGGCTGGCTTTATCATCTGAATAGACAGACTGCATCCTGAAGTCATTAATGTCAGGACCTGCTCACGAAGGAGTGAATAACGAGGATGTAGCTTTGAACCATTATGTCTAATTCGTAACCGTTTCTAAGTGATGGGCAAGCATGGGCCAGAAGAACTACCTATGTGCAGAGAGGTGGAAAGACAGCAGAGGATGGAAAGCCCAGCTCATTCATGAGGAATCTCACGTCATGCAAATTTGAAATTAGGCTGAGCTCGTCCAAGACGACGGCCCTTAAAGGCTGCTGACAAGGACGTTAGCAAAGACGCCCTTGTCAACAATTAGGTGAGCTTGTTAGAGTGTCTTTGAGCGTGGCACGAGGTATCAGGTGGAGGTATGAAAATAGCAGAGAATTCTAAAATTTCTTCCCCATTCTGAAGTCTATATTGTCATCTTGTCTCGACTGAGCTTACACACGCACACACACGCACACACACACACACACACGCCCCAGATGTCTCATCATTCCCAGCCACATTCTTGCTTCGGATCCTGGCCAGGTACCGAACTCATGAGCTACCGCCCCCGGGGTCTAATAAACAGGAAAACAGCTGGAATTGAATGTTCTCTTCGATCTTTATTTGCTACTTTCACTTCTTTATCCCACCAAGGCAAATTGGAGAGGGCAGCAAAAGGCCACGTGCAAGGTGGCCCGGGCCAGCCGGCTGAGCGATGCTAACTAACCAGCCCCCTGAGCATCGCAGAGGAAACAGCCAGCATCAGCTCCTGGGTCTGGAGCTCAGACTGCGTGGCCCAATGGCCCAGGAGGGAAGGTCACTTCCCACAGTAGGTTTGGCCTTAGAAACACCAAAAACAGTTGCATTCATTGTCCTTTTTTTTCTTTTTTTTTGCTTGAATAATAATAAAAAAAGAGAACCAAAACCTTCTATAATTTATAAGCTATTTTTTTGGCTATCTACATTATATATAAAATATAGACTCTGTTTACTTTATAACACACATCTTTTCCCCTTGATAAATAACTCTTTAAAATATCTAGTATACATGCCTTGACTTTTTATATATAAGTTTGGTTTTATACATATACGTACATATATATATACTCCTGTTTGTAAAACACAATAAATACACACTTGACAATGACAACCAAACGAATGTAATTTTGGTTAAAAAAAAAAAAAAAGAAAAGAAGAAGAAGTACTATAAAAGCACCAGGCAGCCAACAGAAAGCTTTAATTGCTAGAAACTTCTCCCTCCCCTGGGCAAGGCACAGGGCACAATACTACCTATGTTTAGATATGTTTGGATGCCTGGAAGAGAAGGAGGGGAGCAAAGCAGCTGGTCAGGTCACTTGCTTTTGTTTTGTTGCTTAACCTGGGATTAGACTAGAATCACAAGTAAGTCATGGCGTTTGTTAGGAGAAGTCATGGGGCTCAGTCAACCACTTAGCGCTTGGGGCGGCTGCAGAGGACAGCAGAGATGGGCACGGGGGGGGGAGGGGCGGTGGCGGGGATGAGAGAGACAGCAGGACACCAGGTAACTCTGCAGGCTGGCTTTGGATGCTGCACTTCGCTAGAGACGTTGCGTACGATACCTCTTGTTATTACTCTACTCACTGCTTGTTTAAACAAACAAAGAGTATAACAGATTTAAGAGTATTCGGTAGTGCAACCCTTCAGTGGCCCTCTCAAGGGCTCCAGCCGATAGGGACCGTGACACGGGGAAGAGAAAGCCTAGTCAGCCACCGCCTTCCACGGCTAATGCTTGTGGTCACTCAGGTACAACAGTGGCCTCACCTCCAGCCCATGACCTCTGACGGCAGCACGGGAAGCCTTCGCTCTTCTTGTGGGAGGTCTTGGGAGCCTGACTCAGTGAGGGGTGTCCCCTGAGACTCAGAGGACGGCCGACAGCCCGCGTCTCTCCCTGGGGTGGGGCAGGCCAGGGGGGCATGCCGGCTGTTGGGCACGCTGCAGACACACACAGCTCTCCTGTCATTGCCCTCCTCTCTGTCCCCAAAAGAAACCTGAAATGAGGGGCTCTGATAGTTTCTTTCTAATGAGCTCCCCACTGTCATGCCCTGGAAACTTTCCAGGGCTTTGATGGCCAAAGAAAGGAGGCAGCAGGTGGAGCGCACATCCTAAGTCAGCCAGGGGCTGGATCTGTATCTCAGAGAGGACTGGGGGGGGGGGGCAACCGTAGCAGAGCTGGCCTCAGGAAATCCCAAAGATGGGACATCAAGACGTGTGTCCCCCATCCTTGCCAAATGCAATACAAACTACAGATAACTGTTCACGTGACAATTACAATGGGAAATTTAAAACAGCTAGTTTCTGAGTACATTCGAGACATATCTGAGTTGCTAAGAAAATGGATTCAGCCACAGTAGTTCAGGGAATAGAGTTGGTTGCAGGTCTGAGTCCTAATCTCAACTCCTCCACCAACCAGGCATGGGACCTCAGATGGGTCCCCGCACCTCTCCACTTCCCTGTCCCCATCGGAGAGCTCGGAGGGTGCCATGTGGGACAAGGCAAGGTGGGACTTGCCACGGGGTTTTCGAGTCCTGGTTCTACCTCTAGGAACCAGACAGTGTGACCTCTGCCATCACTTAACCTCTCTGGGGTATAAAATAAAGGATGCGAGGACACTGGGCTCTGCAGTCCCTTCGGATGCCACCAGGGCTGCTTCCTCCCCAGGATGTCCCCTCATCCCCACTGGAAGAAAAGCAATGCCATCTGAGACCTACTTCATGACCCAGCTCAAACTCCACAGCTGGGCTAGGAGGCAAGAGGAAGAGAGTCGAGAGTATAGAGGTATGAATACAATGCCCAAGTAAATCGGAGTCACAAACAAATGAACTCTAGAAGCCCCACTCCCTGAGAAGATATTTTCCTATTATTAGACCACCCAGGGCAAAAATCCAAGGCCACCCTAGAATACTGTGCCAATGACGTCTTGAAAGGCCCCCACCTCGGCGGTTTGCTGCATCACCGCCAATCAGAATCAACTTAGGAAGTCGATTTTAAAAGAAGCGGAATGCCAGTTCCGTTTTGGAAGGGGAAGAAAAATCGACTGCTTCTATTTGCAGCTCTATAAGGATAAGGAACCTTCTGGCACAACGTCAGATGTGGCATCCTGCCCCCCAGGGGGGTGTTGACAGCCTTCGCGGGGAGCCCCGTGCAGGTCACCTTCAGCCCAAGTCACGGAGGAGGCTCCACCTCCAGGGGACGTGAGAGGAGCCCCCTCCGTGCTCGACGAGGCGCGCTCTCCCGCCTGGCAAGAACAGCAGAGGCACAAACCTTTCTTCTCGGGAGGCAGCGGGATTTGGAGAAGAAAATTTTTGGATCCAGGGGACCCCACTTCTGCTTAATGCTTGTGATTGTGGACGAGCTACTCTTCCCGTAAGAGCCTCGATTTTCTCCTGCGCATCGTGGGGAGGACACCACCCAATAGCCCCGGGGGGATTGGGGGCAATTCGGTGAGATAATTTACCTAAAATACCCTGCACACAGTGGATGCTGGAGAAATGTCGGTGCACAGAGGGTGCTTGGATGGCTCCCTGTCCATGGAGAGGGCTTCCGGGAGACACTTGCCTTGGAGTGGAGTCAGCCAAGACTGTCCCTAGAATCCACATACAGCTGACATGCACCTACTTGCCGCCAAGTAGGGAGGGTGCAGGTGGTACCCTGCACCATCTCTTCCTTTGAGAGAAGAAGTCACACAGAGCGGACAGTGGCACGGACTCTAGAAAACTCAAGAGAACCCAAATTTCCCAAGTTAAGCCCAGAGTGTTCCAAACACCTGTGAGTACCAGGCCAGGACCACTGACCTCCAGCCTCTCTCAGCCAGTAGCCCACATTTCCCGGACCAGGGGCAGCCACACAATGACGGGAACATTGAATCAAGCAACAGGAACTAAATGTGAAGACCCGAAAATGGTGTCTCCCTTACACGGGGTCCTCGAAAACACCATAATCAGAGCAGAGAGGGGCTGGACTGCTGCTGGGGACTCGTGCTGCATCAGTCGCCTGCTGGTTACCAGTCCCCTGAGCGCACTCGGAGGTACTGGGCTTTGCCCCAGGAGGCTTTGGCGAAAGCCCGACATCTCGGCTTCCCATGTGGCTCCCAACCAAGGCTTTGCAAGTGGTAGTACAGGGGCAAAGAGGAACGCTAAAGAAGAATCGTAAATTCATTTCCTATAATTTTTGTATTCAAAAATGAACCACTTAGGTCTTTTCTTCTCCTTCCTGCATCGACCTACTACATGCATTTCAGTAGATAAAATGTGAGTACTTACTAAAATATTTTTCATGCTTCTCTTAAAGAATATATTTTTTCTTTCTATATACCCAAGCCCCAAATGAGAAATTTTCATTTTAGACACTGAATACTTATCTCAGAACTCAGAGGCCTTTGGAAGAAAAAAAAAAAACAAACTTCCCAAGTCTTTTGGTTAAGTATAGAAACGTACAATTGAAACCCTCGGAATAGCCCTACTTAGATTATAAACGACTTAGGAAAATGAGACCCACCAAGTCATCTAGTTTCCTCTCCCTTCGTCCTTAATCACAGCCTTTCGGGGTAGATAGAAAAAAAAAAAATTCTTTCCACTCAGTGTCTACAAAAGTTATTTAACCAGAGGGCAATTTAGGAGAACCTGAATCCAAACAGTCCACCGCACGGCCTTCTGCCCAAACTATTACGGGGACTCGTTCGTCCTATTAAATCTCTAGTTTTGAACTGACAGCTGCAAAAGTCGGCATGCTCCTCACAGCGTCGTGATGGCAGGGACCAACAAGTACCCCGGAGAGCGTCAGCTGACTAACCTAGCCAGGTTGCAGTCGGGCCCCCGGACGTAGGGTGACTCTTTCCAGGGAGGCAATCCTTCCTCCTCCTTGCTGGAAAAGACCAGCATTCTGCTGGGGTTTGGACACGCCCACCCTGCACCCTCAGGCAGTGGGCGTGACACAGTGTATTTTATCCTGGGAGGAGGATGGAGGATAAAAGGGACTATTCTGTTCATTTTCAGATGCTGCCTCCTTGGAGCCTGGGGTGGGGGTGGGGAGCCCTCACGGCCCCTTAAATTCCCTTCCAGTTCTAGCACCAGTCCCCTGAGGGGATGTCTACACCTCAGCTGTGTGCCAGAGACCGCTGCTGGATTTCTGTGACCTGTAAACAAAAGTCACGTAGATTTACAAGTAATGGTCTCCACATGCAAGCCTGACAAGTGTCCAACGGGGGATGAAGGATTAAGAAAAGGTGAATCCCTTGTTTTCAAAATGTTGGACTTGGTGTTTCTTTCGAGAAAGGTATGAATTTTTAAGAATTTCAGTGACATTTGGTGGTGGTGAGCGCTGACCCACCCTTATTTGTGTGTGCGTGTGTGCGTGTGTGCGTGTGTGTGTGTATGTGTGTGTGTACCTTCAGTTGTTCCCTTTGGAACTACCCACTCCAAGCTGTCTACCATCTCCAATAAAAGGTCTGAAAGCAGAGTGTGATAAGACAAGAGAGACCAGAGACCAAAGAAAGGAAGAATACTTCCCCCCCCCATAAGAACCTTCTCAATCCTACTGAAGATGCACCCCCAAAACCCTGTATTAGAAACACTGAGCATTATGTTCCTGGTTGTCCTTTTGTTTAATACTTATTCAAAAACTTGCTTTGAAAGCAAAGGTCAAAGCTAAGGAAAAGAGCCTTCACTTTTTTTTTTTTTCCCCAAGGGAAGATTATTATCTGCATGGAACTGAAGCCTTCCCTTTTAAATCCACAATGCTGGGTGAATCTCCTAAAAGTCCTTTACCAGCTTGGTGGGAGACAAGGGGGTGGGAGCCAAGAGCCCGTCCGGGGCTGGCTTACCTTTTTCCTGTGTGCTGGGAGATCCCCACCCCAATACTGGGGGCCCCAGCATGTGAGCCTGCGGTAGACCCACTCCTGCTGTGCCTTTGGCCCTGCTGGAGAGCCCCGTGGAAGGCCATTTCAGTAGCATATCCCCCTACACTCAGTTCCATCCACCCCAAGTAGCAGTATAAGGTGGCTTTTAATTGTTGACAAACCCAAAGGGCTATTGTATTCTCTGCCTCCTGTGTCTCCAGGCCCCTGTGCTCTGGTGCTCTCCCTCCAGTCGCTGTTCTTGGCCCTGGCCCTCCCCTACCCCCATTCGGGCCAGGCCAAGGGCAATGAACCAATTAGGAAGACACTCCCTCCAGCTTCCTATGAGCAACACCAATCAATCAAGATCGCTGGGTGCTTTGCTACCAAGTGCTCTTTCCTGCAGACATTTTAAGTGGCTTCCTGGAATTTGAACATTCTCATTAGCCTGCTGCACCCCTACTTCTCCCCAGACTAACAGGCTTCTGCGGACAGATGGGGATGGGGGGGTTGGAAGCCCGCTGGGGCTGAGTTTGCCCCTAGATGGCAGGAGCATGTGGCTTGCCAAGGAGGCCAGGGTGAAGGGGGTGGATGAGCTGAGCAGGAAAGCACCCCCTCTCCACTTCTCATGGTCAGGGGCAACGGAAGCTGCTAAGCCTCCTCCCCTTCAGGCAAATGCCCTGCAGGCGTGATGTCAGGAATAGCAGCGTGCTCCCCCCCCCCCAATACTCCCAGGCCGTTATTAGCTCAGCCAGTCATTCTAAAGGGCGCCCGTCACCGGGGCTGGGGGTTCACCCCACCAGATGCCACCTACTCACCTCCCCCCCTCCACCTTCCCTCCCTGCACTCCTCTAGGCCGCCTCTGCCCCCGCCCCCTGCCTTCCCTCCCCCTCTCCGGGCTCCACGCCCCAGACCTGCGTCCGCCTAGGTCCCCAGTCCAGCGCTAACAGTACAGGGACATCCGGCTGCGGCGCATGGCCTCGCTGATCAGGTAGGCGGGGCTCAGCTCCGGCTCCTCGGTCATGATGGCAATGTTCTGCCACTCGCCCGTCTGGCTGGACCTCTTGATGGTGTCCACCACGCACAGGGCGTACAGGCAGTCATCGAAGGTGGCGGCCATGGTGAGCGGCCGCCCGTCCCACGTGCGCCGGTCGTCCTGGTCCTGGAAGGCCTGGCGCACGGCCTGCATCATCTTGATGGTGCCGCGCAGGTAGGGCGATGGGATGTCGCTGAAGGCCTTCTCGGGCAGCAGGGAGTTGCTGACGGGCGTGGCGTCCTGCAGCAGCAGCTCCTGCTCGGGGGCGCTGTTGCGTTGCCCGTACAGGTCCGTGCCCGCCGCCAGCAGGCGCCCTGCCGAGCCCACCACGGTCACGTCCTGCTTGAACTCGCCGGGCACGTTGAAGTTGAGGGTGACGGTGCAGCACACCCCGCCCTCCAGCACCATCTGGAAGGTGCAGAAGTCGTCGCTGGTGATCTGGCGGATGCCCTTGATGTGGTCGGTCTGCTTCACGAAGGTCTTGAGCAGCCCGTGGACCTTGACGGCCTTCTGGCCGGTGAGGAAGGTGAGCAGGTCGATGATGTAGGTGCCGACTGAGTGCAGGCCGCCGCCGCCCATCAGGTCGTCGCAGCTCCAGTTGTACTTCTTGCCCAGCAGGCTGCCGCTGTGCACCTGCACCTCGCACACCAGCAGCTCGCCCACGTAGCCCTCCTCGATGAGCTGCTTCATGCGCACGAAGGCTGGCAGGAAGCGCAGCACATTGCCCATGATGCTCATGAGCTTGGGGTAGTAGTGGGCGGCCGACATCATGCGGAAGGCGTCCAGAGGGGTGGCCGTGCGGTCGCAGATGACGTTCTTGCCGATGCCTGCGGGCGGGAGCAAAGACAGCCGTGAGGGCGCGGGCGTGCGCGGCGACAGGGGGCGCTGCGGCCCGTGGACGCTAATTCTCGGGGCGCCCCAGACCTGATCCCAGGGGCCCCCTCACGACCCAGACTATTTTGTGGCACCGCTTACTTGGGCAACAGTTACACAATCTATATGATATTTACAATATAACCGATATATAATTATCTTAATATTTCAGTCGAATGACTTTAGAACCATGAATTTAAATATTGACTAGTTTGTAATATAAAGAGCCTATGTTTTGGAGCGGTTTTTAAATGTTCGCCAGTATATAAAACACTTCATGTTTCCTCTCTATACGTCTGTAACATTTTATACACAGGGATATTTTACTTGTAAAATACTGATCATTTAAAATTTAAATATAAAATGCAAGTCCCATTGAAGTATATATTATCTTTTTACATATAAAATGTTTCATTAAAATTATCTTCCATATGAGATGTTTTATGGCTTTATGGTATATGTAAAACATAACTTATTAAAGATGTATTATTAGAAATTTCACATATAGAGAAGAGTGTCTCTGTCTGGATAGAACCAGAATACATAAGCTTAAGTCATAGCCAAGGCCAGTCTGATTAAATAGGAGGAAGAATTTCTTAATGATACCCTCTGGAGGTCTAAGCTTTTAGCTCTCTCCCCTACAACCACAAATGAAGGATTATATTTTGAGTGTTATCCTGCTTGTTTATTTTGCATTATGGATTAGGGCTGGCAGTGGTCAGAGATACGTGTGTTTAATGTTTTCCCCGCTCTTGATGGAAAGAGGGGGTGTCCCCTGTATCTGAGGGGTGGTTCCTCCCAGACTTCCATCTGGCTCGTGGCGGGTTTGGTGCTTTCAGCCAATGCAGCTCAGGCCAAATAACAATTAGGCTTATGTGATGCCCGTACTGGGTGCATAAATTACAGGTAGATTCAAGCCCTTTGGGAGACTAAGTGATTCTGGGTCTGGAGAAAACAAAGGATCAAAGGAAAGAAGAGTGACAGGGAATGAGAGAGGGATTTATTCTGTAGACGCCAAGAGTGAGGGAAGAAAAACAACTCAGCTGAACCTGTAGAGACAGCCAAGTGGAACTTAATAATAATAATGATAATAATATTAATAATAGTAATTAATAATAATAGAATTACACAGATTTTGTTAGTAAGCCAGATTCAAGGTTGCTAGATGGAAAGACTCGGGGAGCTTCTGAGTTGGGGCACACGTCTCTGCCTGTGGCTAGTCTCTCTTGTCTAGTCACACTCTGCACATTGACCCTCTACTGGGGACGTGTCCACTGCAGCCACAGATGGGGGACGTACCCCAGGGAAAGGGAGCAAGGAGACACGCACTCCCATCCCACTTGTCCTGACCGTGGGCATTCAACTTGACAGAACCCAGGAAATCTCACAACAAGCTAAGCTGAGATAGGGTCCTGCAGGGGTCTCTCCAGTGTAAGTGCCTGGACAAGGCCACGGTCTGGCCCGTGGCTCTCATATTCCCAGTGGAAGAACTAGCCAAACAACAGACGCGGTCAGAACAGATTGTAGAAAATAAATACGATCCAAAAAAAAAAGAAAGAAAAAGAAAATAAATACGATCAATGGCTGTCAATTTCCACACACACATTTATTTCTGGCCCTGAACGAAAGGCCTGGAAGCCACACGATGACCACGTTTCTTTGCCTTTTCCATGTTGGCAGAGCTGGCTGGCTTTTCTGGTGACCATGAACGATCAGTAAGAAGCTCCTGTAAGTCTTAGCAACCAGCTGAGGACTAAGGCTCTGGGAGAAGGACGAGGAAACATCGGTTTATATTACCAAATGTGCCAAGCGCTTGTGAAACACGGTGTTCCGATAACACCATCCCGAAGGCATGAGGTTCATGTAACAGCAGCTCACGCTGGCAGGAGCAGATTTATATGTAAACGGATTGGTAGGTCATTGCAGGGACAGGTGACAAATGCTGCCAAAATCCGCCTCACACCTGCTGGGTATGGGCTGTGGCCTCTCCTGTATCCTACCTCAAGGTCCCCCAAACCAGGACCCTGCCTGTCATCGTCTCAATATACTCTTTCTGTCATCTTAATGGCACGTAAGAAAAAGTTTCTTATTTTTCTATTATAGTCCCTGTTTTCTTTAAAGATTTATTTGAGAGAGAGAGCGAGAGCACACAAGATGTGTGGCGGGGGAAGGGCAGAGGGACAAGCACGTTTCCCACTGAGCGTGGAGCCCAAGGGGGGGTCTTGATCCCAGGACCCTGACATCACGGGAGCTGAAGTCCTAGGCTTTACCGACTGAGCCACCCGCATGCCTTATTTTTCTATCATAAAAAAACTGGGCGCCTGGGTGGCTCAGTTGGTTGAGCAACTGCCTTCGGCTCAGGTCATGATCCTTGAGTTCCGGGATCGAGTCCCACATCAGGCTCCCAGCTCCAAGGGGAGTCTGCTTCTTCCTCTAACCTTCTCTCCTCTCATGCTCTCTCTCACTTTCTCTGTCTCTCAAATAAATAAATAAAATCTTTAAAAAAAATAAAAAAACTATAAAATAGCGAAAGAAAAAATAGGGAAAATTAATTGACTTCCCATCCACACGCCCAAAGCCATCACTAAATAGGTCATTTCCTGCAGCTGTATAGAGGAAAAGATTCTGTTGAAAACTCCTTCTCCAGAAAATACTCTACGAACAGACACAAAAACCCCTCTGGGCCTTCTGAGACTCATGCATGGCTCTCCCGACATCCTGAGATAAAGTCTCTCTTCCTTTAGGCTATTCACACTACACGATGAAGTCCTCAGAGACAAAGCCTGGCTCTCACGTCTTAAGCCTCCGCTGTGCCCACGGTACCCCGTGGAGGTTGTGGCCTCGCCCCATCTCACGGCCCGCAGTCTTTAGCAATATCCACACTTCCCAGATGGGTCTCAGCGACATCTCAACTCGCCGTACCTACAAAGCACAAAGGAGACTTCTAGGAATCTACCAAAAAGAAATAAGCTAAAGCGTAAGCACGGCCTGTTGCCCAAAGAGGCTTCTCACTGAATTATTTATTAAAGCAAAAAGCTTGGAACAATGCAAATGCCCAGTGACAGGAGAATGGGGACGGAAGCCGGAGTACAGTCCGTATAATGGAATAATTGTGAAGCCGCTGAACGTGATGCTAATGAAGACTTTCTGATGGCAGGCGAGATGATTATGATGTCATGTTAAGTGAAAAGGGGCTCTATTCATAGACATACTATGATCTCAACTCTCTCTTAGAAATACAAAAGAAGAAGAGAAAATCTGGAAGGGAACACCTCAAACTGTTCACAATGGTTAATTCATTAGCAGGATTATGACTGATTTGTATTTTCTTCACTAGGTTTTTCTGTATTTTCTGTTTCTCCTTTTATGGTCAGAAAAAATGCTCACTTTTCTTTTTTCTTTGAAAGACTGTATTTATTTATGAGAGAGAGAGAGCACGAGCAGGGGGAAGGGGCAGAGAGAGAGGGACAAGTGGACGCTGCACCGAGTGGGGAGCCCGACATGGGGCTCGATCCCAGGACCCCAAGATCACGATTCCTGCTGAAGTCAGACGCTCAACTGATTAAGCCACCCCAGGCTTCCCTTAGCTTTTCCGTCTTAAACCCAAAGGAGACACAAAGACCTTTGAAGGATGATGCTGACGTGATGGGAGAGGGCCGTCCGAGGTCTAGGGTGAGCAGGCAGGTGCGAGAGCCATCGGACCTGTCCCAGCGGGCTGGTGAGAGCTGCACTGACCCTCAACCGTGACTGCTTCAGAGGCTCAGGCTACCTTGCTAGGTCTTGTGGCTCCAATTCCTGGGGCCTTCAAAGCTGTGGGCTGTCTTCAGAAGATGCAATTCAAACATACACACAAAACTATACCAACACCCCAAGCCCAGGTACAGTTCCTTTAGGTCCCAAGGAGCAGACATCTCCATCATAAACTGTACAGTAACTTCTTTTTAAAGGATGTATGTATTTTTATTTTTTAAGTAGGCTCTGTGCCCAACATGGGGCTTGAACCCGCAACCCCCAGATCAAGAGTCGCACGCTCTGCTGAGTGAGCCAGGCGCCCCTGTACAAGAGTTTCTCGAAGGCTTTATGACATACTGTTAAAAATGAGGTAACACTTCCAGTTTTAAAAGAAACCCAAAATGCAGACCTAGCAGACCCTTCACTGATTTGTGCAGCAAATTCCTTTCCTCTCTGGTCTGGGCACTCTTGCCTTAGCCTCACCCCTTGGTGGGGCTTCTACTAAGCACCTTCTGGAGCCTCCCCAAATTCTCAGATCCTCCTTCCCAGCTTCTCCCCACCCAAATGCCCAGAACCTGAAGCTCCAAAGTCCTTAGCCGTTTAACAAGAACAAAGGACTTAGGCTAAAGAAATAGAATTCTATTTTTTGTTGTTTGCTTATTTGTTTTTGTTTTTTTTTTTTGTATTTTTCTTGTATTTCAGCTTTACTGAGGTATAATTGACATATAAAATTATAAGACCTTTATTTTTTTACTTTTTAAAAAACATTTTACTTATTTATTTTAGGGGAGGAGGGGCAGAGGGAGAGAATCTCAAGCAAACTCCCCGCTGAGCACAGCGCCTGACACGGGACTGGATCCCACAACCCTGAGATCATGACCTGAGCTGAAACCAACAGTTGGGCACTTAACCCACTGAGCCACACAGGCACCCCTAAAATTGTAAGATATTTAAAGCGTATACCGTGGCTATTTGATTTACGTATGCATTGTGAAAGTGTTTCCACCATCTGTTTAATTGACCTCTCTTGTTTATCTTTTTGTGTGTGTGAGAGAACATTTAGGATCTACCCTCTTAGCAAATTTCAATCACACAATACAATGTTATCAGCTATAAACATCATGTTTACATACGATCCTCAGACCTTATTCATCTTATAGCCGAAGGTTTGTACTTAAAGGAATACAGTTCAAATTGTAGACTTCCCGTCATCACAATGTGTGTGTGTGTGTGTGTGTGTGTGTGTGTGTGTGTAACTACACGAGTGTGGCACAGAGAATCCCCTCACTCCTAAAACCACATCTAGGTATCGGGTCGACACATCCAACAATCCTGGGTGCGCCAGGTGCCACGGAATAATATATGCCGGGATTTCTTCCAAAGAAAGCAGATAAATACCTGCCTTCCAAATCGCCTCCGTCAGCCCGGGCTTTGGTCCGGCTCTCCAGAAAATATCACGGTTCTTTGGTGTCTGTGATTTTCAGGTGTCTTAGCACAAGGCTTCTCTTGCTACCCCTGGGAAAGTGCTAGAATAGGCTCTTTAGAGAAAAGCCCTTCTCTGTTTTGTGCTGAAAAGAAAATAACAAGTGGGGGCCAAATCCTGCACTCCTCCCTAAGGACACAACCTCGATAGGAAGGTAAACAGATACGATCGGGTCGACAGGAGCCGAAAGCCTCTGTTTCTCAGGGAGAGAAACCCGGGGAGAGCCCTGCCCCCCCAAACAGCCATGGCCGATTCTTAATGGGAAACCACGAAGGGAAGAACAGGACGCTGGTCTCCGCTCTGCAGACCCTAAGTGGACACTTGCGTGTTTTCTCCCTCCTGGGAGGACTTTACCGAAAGACCAAACATGCTCCCTTGGGAGTTTATACCATCTTGTGGCAAGCTGGGGCGTCCTCCTTCTCAGGCGAAAGATCCACCACTCTGGCACCCCCAACCCTCTTAAAGAAAATCCCCCGGCAGGGGATCAAGATAATCGAGGACTTGAAACATACAGCTTCAATTTCGCTCCTAATAAACGGGCCGTGCAGAATCAAAAGCAGAAAAGAATGCTACGTGATTGAGAAAGAGTGTTTTGTGTTTTGCCAAGCTCTAAGTGCTCCCCAAGCTCCGATGCTACGATGCTGTAGGGGAAAAGCGGGAGCTTGCTGGGCATTCAGGGCTCCGGTGGATGCAGTCACCCTGCTGCTGCTTCCCTCCTCCCCCTGGGGAACTGATCGGAGCCATTATAGCATCGCCCCTGCTTAGCTCTCCCCCCGAGGGATCTGCCCCTCCACCCAGAAATGGATGCCTTGGAATCCTGCCACATTCGTCAAGGCAGAGAGCGCCGTGACTCTGGGTGGCTGGCAGAGAACACACCGGGACTGGCCAGGCACGTGGGGAAGCCGTCATGGCCGGCCTCCATTGCAGACCACTTCTCCTTCTGCATGAAGACGAACAACCCAAGCTGGGGCTCGTGGGGATCGAGAGGAGCCAAATATGTCACCGCTTGGCAGGTGGATTATTTCGAGACCGAAGACAACCAGCAGGCTCAAGAAGAGCTTTTTACCTCCCCCTTAAGTGCCTGAAAGAATTTAGCTAGAGGGGCTGTACCAGGAAGAGAGAGCTATTACCAGAGATGACTTTTTACATCAGAAAGACTTACCTGCATGGCCCTGGCGAACACTGGTTTATCAGACATCTGTCCTCTTTCATCTTCCTGTGAAATGTCTTCGTCCTCCCCCCGTGAAGCCCCAGACCCCTGCGCCCTCTCCTTAGGCTCAGTTATGATATATAAGCCTTGATGACCTGTGTGCCAAGGAATCTCATGTTTCTCTAGGGGCTCCCATACGCAAGAAATTTGCTTTTCTCCCGTTATTCTGTCTTAGGTCAATTTATGTATTTATTTTAAGATTTTATTTATTTATTTGACAGAGAGAGAGAGAGATCACAAGTAGGCAGAGAGGCAGGCAGAGAGAGAGAGGGAAGCAGGCTCCCTGCAGAGCAGAGAGCCTGATGCGGGGCTCGATCCCAGGACCCTGAGATCGTGACCTGAGCCAAAGGCAGAGGCCTTAACCGTCTGAGCCACCCAGGCGCCCCAGTCTTATGTCAATTTAATTTTAAGCCAACCAAAAAACTTAGAAGGGAAGACGGGAAATGTTGCCTGCCCCTTACAGCCCCTTTGGGCTGGAACAAACTTCATTTTCCAAGTGAGAACCCCTTGTCAGCAAATAAAGTGAGAGCTGCCTACACCATAAAATGATGGGACGAAGACCTTCTCACCTCTATCACGGAGCTGAAGCAGGGGAGAAAATGAGATCAATGGGAAAATTCTGGAGGGTGAAAGCGTACCGTGCAAGGCTGCTCTCTGTCAGGAGCTTTTAAAATGAAATAATTCCAGAAGGAGCTTTACCGCCCCCCTGAGATCTCTCATGGGGAAATGGGAAATTGGCTCCCTCCACAGCCTGCGGACTATGTTCTCTGTAATGGGATCATTACATGGGATGCATGGCCCTCATGAGGGGTCAGCGTGGTCAAGAAGGAGTTTCCCACCGGCAGACCCTAAGCCACCTTCAGGCAGCTGCGCCCCCCACCCTCCAAGCTCAAGGTCTCCTAGCTAGGGTTGGATACCTGCCCATATCTCTTTCCAGAGACCAGAGCTTTCGCAAGGGGCTGATACTCCCTCCAGATGAGGCCCCGGAAGGAACAGGGGCCTCGAGGCCCCTGAACCTCGAGGGAAGGAGCTGTGCTCTCTGCTGTCCCAAAGAGCCGCTGCCCTTTCCTGCCCTTGATCAAGGAGGTTACCCCCTGGATACCTGGGGTACAGCTGCCGCCCGGCCACCCAGAGACCAGAGGCATCCCCCAGTGTAATCAGCCTGAAACTTCAAAGCCCGCTTCCCTGCGAACACATTGCCAATTACACACTCCCTTAGCTAATCGATGGTGGAAATCTATGAGGCCGACGCTACTTTCCCACCAGTTCCTCCCAATTATTCCACTTGCGTTGACAGCTCCTTATCTTCCGAAAGCCCAGATGGCTGCTGGTCCTACAGGCAGGCTCGCAGCTATCCTGGCAGGTTGGCAGAATTCCCACAAGAAGTCCCGTCAGATACAGCCTCCTGGTTTTTCCTGCCATTCACAGAAGGTAGGGAAGATCTCTCTGCCATTCAGGCAGGGAACTCGTTATCTTCATCTACACTCCATTCTGCCAATGTTTCCGCGCTAGGCCCTGGGAAGGCAGAGGAATAGGAGTTCTCGGTCTAGTAGAGAAGACCGATCAGAGATGAGGGATTACAGTGTCTTATAGATGGCGGGAGCTGATGGAAGGGACAAGCAGGGAGAGCAGGAAGAAGGGCTGCCCCACTGATCTGGGTGTGGTGGAAAGCACGGCTGGAGAGGTGACATTTGAGCAGGGTTCTGAGGTATGCGTAAGAGTTTACCTGAGGGGCCCCTGGGTGGTTCAATCAGTTAAGCCTCTGACTTTAGATTTCAGCTCAGGCCATGATCCCAGGGTCATAAAATCAAGCCCCGTGTCAGGCTCCGTGCTCAGTGCAGACTTTGCTCCTCTCTCCGTCCCTCAGACCCTCCTCCTGCCCACTTGCACATACGCTCTCTCTCTCAAAAAAAAAAGAAGAGCTTTTTTTTTTTGAATATTCAAAAGTTTTGGGTCCCATTTAGAAAGTGGTTGAAAACAAGAGGAGCTGAGAAACCACTAAATTTGGAAATTGTATGTCTATATCCTGATGTTTAATTTTCTGGGAGATTCATTAGAGTCTTAAAAGTTTTTATGACCAAGCAGAGATCAAGCAGAAATGGAGTGTAGAGTGAAAAAAGGAAGTCCGAGGAAAGATAAATCTCTGGCTTTAATGCAACTAATTATCTGAACTCATGGGGCTACTCGTAACCATTCCTTCCCCTCTCCCTCTGGGTTTCACTCACCCCCTGCAATACTGCCTGTAATTCAGCTCTGTCTCAGCGCCTTCTTTATTCCCTAGGGGTTGGCATCTTCTCCCTCTCCACCCTCCCACCCCCCACCCCCATACACAAGTGCTTTTTTTAAGCTGAGAATGTTTCTTCCAGCGCCAGCAGGGATGACTTGTCTAAACCCCACTCTGTGCCCTCTGACCCTTCTTCCATATAAATTGGGAGGAGAGCCCCTTTGGAAAAATCTCTCATCTTCAATCCCCATGAGAGCTTCTGACAACAACTTCCCAACTCAAACTACTGATCTGCTCTGTTCCCAATAATAATGACATGCTTTAAAATCTTTTTTTTTTTTTTTTTGAGAGAGAGCGAGCGAGTGCGCATGAGTGGGAGGAGGGGCAGAGGACCTAAGTCGAAACCAAGGGTCGCTTAACCGACTGAGCCACCAGGTGCCCCAATGACATCCTTTCAGTAGTAACCACAACCATCTACTGAGCACTTGTGTCAGAAGAGGCTGAGCATTTCCCATATCCTCCCGTTTTTTGTAGTATGTTGCCCATGAGGTTCCCAACCCCATGAGGTGGGAACTAACATTGTCCCCATCTCACAGATGTGGAAACTGAGGCTCGGAGAGAGGTAATGACTTGCCGACCTTCCGCGAGTCAGTGACTGAGAGAGCTGGGATTTGAACCCAGATTGCTGGGCCTCAGAGAAAACCTGGCCTTCACTTTTACACTCCGACTGCCTTCTGCACACTCCTGTCCTAAGGCTGGCTCGGTGGTTCTTCTCTCTGAACCGTATACCACACCCGGAGGTGACATCCACCTCCCCGACGCGTGCTCCCAATGCCACCGGGCAACGCGTGCCCGAGCCCTCGTGTGCAGCGCCTGTGACCCCCGGCACCTGAAAGACGGCTCCGGGGAGAACCGTGCAAACAGCGGGGCGCTGGGGGGCTGGGGGTGGGGTGCCCACTGCCCTGCTGGATGACACCCAAAAGCCCCAGAGCACCATGATTAAGTTTCCATTCCATTTCCATCCAACCTGACATGGAAATGGGTTAAGGGTGACTCGCCTTCCGTGTCCCCCCCCCCCTTCAAGGCCCCTGATGCCGTTGGTGGGCTCTGAAAGAGGCGAACGGACCAGAGAAAGGAAATCAGCACAGTTAATACGGATGGGACTCGATCAAACTAAATGTCCAAGTGCTTTTCTATATGTAACCAGCCCTGAGAGGGCAGCTTCTATCATACTAGTGCTTTTTATGGGTTCCCCCCATCCCCCGCCCCCACTCAGCACTGTTGTCTAAAGCCTCCTTTTGCAATGGAACTCCCACCAGGAGTTGGATTTTCTCAGACCGTTTCGTGTGCACTCCATTATCTAATCGCTGAGCCCAAGACAGCGGGGACATCCAGAGCAGGGACAGGGTTCCCGAAACACGTTTCGTTTATTGCTAAATTCCACACATTTGTGTCACTCTCGGCCTGTACGTGTTGAGAGTGAACCTGCTGTTGGGAAGTCACTCGCCAGCCCCCTCCAGCCTGGGCATTCCCCCAGAGAGAAAGGCTGGCCACTCCTAGCCCCAGGGAGACAGCAGGGAGGTAGGCGGAAGCTAAAGACCTTCTAGGCTGGTGGCAAGCTTCCCAAGAGGTGGGTCCGAGGCAGCCCGTCCCTGCCTGTGGGTGAGGGGCAGGAGGCAGGGAGAGGGCCCCCGGGAGAACAGAGGCCTGGGGCTGGGTGTGGTGGCTGCAGTGGTCAGGGACTTGGGGAGAGAGGAAAACAGCCAGGCAGTGGGCTCGCCAGCGGAGTCCTGCAGCGCAGGCCTCGCCAGAGGACCCTGCCCACTTAGCGGGCCTCTCTCTGGGGAGTGGCCTGGAACCGCCCCCCTCGAGCCTGCTCCGCTAGTCCACACCCGAACAAGCCAGAATTCGGAGGACAGCACTGGATGCACGGGGTACAGCCATCTTCTGCAGGGGACGAGGACACGGGGCAGAATGCTGAGGAGCCGGGTCACCAGAGTCATCAAGAAGAGACTGACTACTTAAACTGTAAATGACTGGGTTGAGTGAGTCGACAGGATTGCACTATAATTCCAGTCCCTACCCACGCATCTAGCAGGAGGGGGCCCTAGAAGGGTATCGAAGTAGTGTGTGAATTTTCATCGCGTATTCAGAGGGGGGGAAGTCCCACATTAGCTGCCAAAGCCCCTCCACTGTCCTCTCCAAAACCTCAGTACCAAATTATCAATTTTTGAGCCAGTGCTTTCCAGAGGAACACAGACTATCCTCGCTGTGCATGTAGAATGCAAGACAAGACACTAGGGGCTCCTGGGTGGCTCAGTCGGCGAAGCGTCTGCCTTCAGCTCAGGTCACAAGCCCAGGGTCCTGGGATCGAGCCCCACATCGGTCGGGCTCCCTGCTCGATGGGGAGCCAGCATTTCCCTCTCCCTCTGCAGCTCCCCTTGCCTGTGCTCTCTCTCTCTTTCTGTGTGTCAAATTAAAGAAAAAAAAAAAAAAAAAACCGCACAACTTTTTAGGCAACTACTCAAACAAACCAAAAAGGAGGAAACTCTCCAGTGAAGGGATCACAGCTACCCTGACCCAGTAATGTGTGTGTGTGTGTGTGTGTGTGTGTGTGTGTGTGTGTGTGTGTTTTAACAAGGATATTTCACACAGCCTAAGTTTTGGGCCTCTCTTAAGCAATAGAAAGATCCAGAAACATTGGGTTTCTTCCCCCCAGAGCCTCCTGCATGGCAACAACCAGTTGGAGAGAAATAGTGGCGTCCAAAGTTGGATGGTGCGTGCACCTCCAGTCGACCCCCAGCCCCCACCAGTCCCCAGTGAACGGCTGTGTCCGTTTTCTATGGCCGCCGTAACAAACTACCGCGAACCGAGCAGCCGAACCCAACTCCCATGCGTTGTCCTTCAGTGCCCTGGATCAGAAGTCCGGCAGGCTCCGCTGGGTCTCCACTTAGGGGTGCACAAAGCCACTCTGGGGAAAAACGTGCTCCCCACATTCCCAAGGTTGCTGGCTGAGCTCAGCGCTTTGGAGCTAAGGGCCTGATGGTTAACCATCTCGGATGGTTTCCTTGTGGCTGTTCAGCTTCTAGAAGGGCATGCATTCCTCAGGTGTGGTGCTACAGTCAGGCCAGTGACAGGATAAGCAAATCAGTCCTTAGGGTGGAATCTGACTTCCTCCTTTGCCACCAGCCAGCGAGAACTCTCTGTCTTTAAAGGGTTCCTGTCACTACAGGAGGGCCCACCCAGATCATTTCCCTTTGGCAATGCAACTAATCACGGGAGGGGCACCGGGGAGCAAAGGTCATCATAAACGACACCACTACACTCCATCGGTGTGTGTGCGAGCTCTAGAAAAAAAGTCCTGCCAGCAGGAAGATTCTCAAGTATTCTCCCAACGACACGTAAAGCTCCTCAGATGTGTGTCGGCATTCCTTTCAAATCAATTTTTGTTTCTGTGTTTTTTCAGTAATTTTTACCGCATCAAAAGGAAAGCCTCAGTGAGGTACTCTGAGCTTTGAAATCCTATTATTAGTCTCCTTGTTACCACAGAGATTGTGTCCCCAATTCGGGGCTCCCCGTAGGCAGCCGTAATGGGAACGGGGCTGGGCAGGGTGGCGGTCGGGGTCTCCGGGGGCCGAAATGAGCATGAGGCAGCAAAGAGGAGCTGAAATGGTCACGGACTGGCCAGGCGCCCGACGGCTCCTCGAAGTCTCGCGTCGGCCCCTGGTCTCCGTTTGTCCGGAATAGGTCCCGGAGGCTCAGAGCGATTAGCACGGCCCAGGATCGCACAAGGGTGGCAAGTCCCCCCTGCATACTCAGCTCTGTGTTCCCAATGCCCTCGGTTTCCCACTTTCCACCTAAGGAAGCGTGGCAGGTGGGAGGGGAGACGCAGCATGGCGTGCCTGAGCCTCGGAGCTACCGCGTGCCTCCCTAAAGCAGCCCCCAAACCTGCGGGCCCTACTGGCCCCCAGCATGGAGGCCAGGCGGGATGTGGGGAGGCACCGGAGGTGGAGGGGGTGGCGAGGCCTGTGCCCTAAAGGGGAAGAGCAGGAGAGCAAAGGGCTGGAGGCCGAACCAAAGCGGTCGCTGGGCCGGTGAGCCAAGCCCCCAGTTGCTCCACATCTGTGCAGCTGCAGAGAAGACGGTCAGGAAGGAGGGCGGCTGGCAAACAGGTCGTGGCGGGGACAGGGTGCCCACAGCTGAGCACAGGAAGCCCTGCAAGGACCACAGCCCTCTGCACGCAGGCGGCCGCCGGCTTGGCCGAAGGAACTGGGCGGCACGGCGCTTGCCACATACTCCACTTCCGAGAAGCAAGGGGGCAGCAGAAGGACAGTGGGGGCCGCATTAGAGCACCCCGTGGGCTCACCCCGCTGCCAGGGCAGATGGGGCAACCAGCCAGGAGGCCGTCTTCAGTTCTAAGTCACAGCTCCTTGCTGATGTAGACAGACGACAGCGATCAACCCCCGGCACGGCCAGGAGGCAAAGCCCGTCTGGGGCTCCTGGACGATGGGTCAGGGTCACCGTGAATAAACCACTTCCCCGGGCACTTTCACCTGGATCAGCTCTGCATCTTACAGCAGGTCTGTGACAAGATGTGGGGAGCGGTGGCAAGACGGTGATGGTTAGAAACAGAGAGGTGACCTCTAATGAGGGGAGTGTGTTTGGGGATGGGGTATAGTGGGGACCCGTCGCTTTCAGGGGCTGTCTACCCTCTGAATCTCCTTGCTCTCTCTGGGAAATGCTTCACCGTGTTACGTCTTGCCAGGAGGTAGAACTTCCCTCCTGTGGAAGCCAAGCCAGGGCCATGCTTTCCCAGCAGCCTTTGCAGCAAAGGCATGGGCAGCCGCCTGGGTTTGGCCAACCGGGGACCCTGCCTGGGTTCGGTCATAAGGAAAGAGGAGAATGGAGATTCCGTACTGGTGGTAAGGGTGGCGATACCCAGTTTCCAAGAGCTGCAGCAGCCGTGATTCCAATGACACCAGCACCATCAAGAAAACAACAGGGTCCGTCGCCGTTGGCGGGGTTCTCTGGCGTGACTTAGGTGGGGGACTCCAGCCGCCAAGCCTTCCTTGGATCCTCTTGTTTTCCAAGCCTACTTGCCCAGCTTGACTCCCATTTCTATGATGAACGAATCTCCTTTCAAGAAATTCTACTCTGCTAAGATCAGTCAGGTAGTTTCTGTGATTGACCATCAAAATGCTTCTCCAGGACAAGGTTAATAAGCTTTCTGGATCCCTCTTTGAAAAGATTGATTTGAGCACAGAGGAGGCAACGAGTGCCCGTTGATAAAGCACCCTAAGATCCAGCCTGATTTATTGGAAAGGGGAGTAGAACGAGGGTTGGGTGATGTGTTTTAAAGTTCTGATTTAAACTGCGTGACCCACGCCGTTGGACATCGAGGAAACTAGGTTCCCGTATCTATAAAATTGGAGCAGTAACACTTTCAAAAGGCTGCTTTGAGGATGAAATGACATACGGGCAACTATCTAGCCACATAAAGAATGCGGGTGAATGTCTACTGAAATCAACGATGGATCCAGCTAGAAACTGCTCCTGTTGGCTCCTAGAGCTACAAGAATTAACACACGGGGCAGCAGGGACGTCAGTGCATGGCAGCGGGGGGCTGGGCAGGGACCAAGACTGGGAATCGAAATGGGTTCTAAGTATGGCTCTGCCACCAATTCAAGGTGCGAAAGCCCTCTTGGAAATGAGGTTGCTATCTGGCCCTGGCAGCTTTATAAGACCCCTGACAGCGCAGCACAAATGGACATAGGGAAGTCTGCTGCAAAGAAGAGCCTATTACAAAGAAAGTTACTGCTTGACCTGCGGTAGCAAAACAGAAAGCCTAAAAGCCAAACCTATGGCATCACTTTCTGGAATCTGGGCTCTGCCTGGGCTGGTACTAGCTGCTCACCTGAGTGAGAACAAAATGCAGAACCTCCAGGCATGGGTTGGGATGCTGATTTACTCCATCCCCCCAGGCAGGGGCTTCTGTTGGCACTGTGGGCTCTATGGGCTGGCGGCAGGGAGTCAAGACTGGGAAAATGCAAAGCAAAGACAGCCCAAGACATTTAGCTGTGCACCCTATTAGCTGGCCCCAGCAAATAATTGAAGCTCAGCTAGTGATGGAAGGCTGCAAATGAGAACCCCTCCTTCCTGAGAGCCAAACCTCCCCCACCTTGGTTGCAGCTGATACTTTGACAGATTTGTGCTAACAAACGCAGCTAGGAGGAGGATCCTGCCTACAGAGCTCAGAACCTTAGCAATGGGCCAGACTGAGGGAGGAGGCTGGTGGTGGGGTAGGGGTGGGGGGCAGTTTACACAGCACCTCACTGAACACAGAGGATAGGGCTTTCCTGAGCAGCCCAGAGGCCAGCAATTTCTTCCCTCCTCCAGCCTGTTCTAAAAGGACAGAGCTTAGTTTTTCATTCCAGGACCAGAAGCCAACCCTCTGTGCATAGCTGATGACAATTTCAGCAAGCCCAGTTGGCTGAAGCTGAAAGCTGCAAACTGCTAACTGGGACTGGAGAGACCAGTCCTTTTGCCCCAGGCACTGGCTGGGGAGCGGTGGGGGTGGGGTGTGGGGGGGGAAGAGTCTTCAGATTTTTTTTTTTTTTTGCAACAATTTGTAAACAATGTGGACTCTTCTTAAACAAAGAATCCTATTTGGCAGGAACACCCAGAAAACTGGGCACACCTAGGTCTGTCTTTGCCCCAGCAATACTAGTTGAAAGCCTGAGAAACTAGAAAGCCCTTGGCTTGCCTGGTGAAGTTAGGTGACAGCAGCCCCATTTTACAGATGAAGAAATGGGCTAAGTCTTCATCGTTTCTCTTCTCCATAATACTGTGAGGCCCTGGAGAAGGCTGGGATACGGACATCCAAGTGACAAAGGCTCTAAAGGCTTCAGCCCCAGGGGAAAGGGTCCCAGCAAGGCTCTAATGGCTCCGGATACATCCCAAGGAAGCCCCCCTCACGGAAGGGACTCTTTGCTCCCAGGAGAGGGGTCTGCAGGGGGCCAATGCTGGAACAAGTCTGGCCTGGGGCTCCTGAGCGCCTGGTCACTCACTCATCAGACTTCTGCAGGACTCAGGGCAAGTATGGGGGAAGATGCCCAGATGTCTTAGACTCAGCGGACGCCCTAATGGTATCCGCCCACAGACACAGAGAATGAGGACAGTGACCAGGCTTGGTGTGCTGTGTTCCACACTGGGGAGGGGTGCCCGTGCCCGGGGAGCAGTTCTTGTGACATTCAAGCCCTCTGAGAGCAGGGAGCCAGCCTCTTGCCAGGGGCCTCCCTGTGGCTTGGCCCCTTCCCTCTTAGCAGGGTGCCGTCCTCCACTGAGCCCTCACCAGCCCGCCTAGCACCAGCCCCGCATCCTGAGAAAAGCGGCTGATGCTACATCCCGAAGAAGAATAGAACTGACACTTATTTGCAGAAGTATTACTATGTGCCAAGCGCGGTTACGCTCCTCCCAATGACCCTGGGGAGGTCATTGCCATTCCCACGATTCATGAAGAGTCAGTACCCAAATCCATAGGCTAGTAAGTAAAAGAGTGGGGATTCGAATCCACATATTCTGGCGCTGTGTATCCGTGACTCAATTTTGAATAATATGTTGCGATTCTAAAAGAAACCGGACAGGCAGTAAAACATGACTACAAAGGAATCAAGTTGGAATCGGAGATTTTCATGGAACCTTTTGTTCAACGGCAGACATCTTAAAGGCCCCCTGGGAAAGAGAGGGAAAGGAGTGCCCTGGCCTCTACCTGATCCAGGATTTTCCACGACTAGTTTCTGCGGTTTAGAATCAAGGTTCCCAGCCTGAGAGCCTTGGCACCCAAGGCATGCTGGGGTCCCACAGGGAACTCTAGGGGCACTGCAGTGTATTTTAAACATTTGAACACAAAGTAAGCATTTCCTGGCTCAAGGAAACTCAGTTTCAATATTGGATTGCACAACATTCCTTTCAATAACCTCCAGTCTCCATGAAGCTTGGTTGGGAGGCAGTAGCCGTGATGAAAACAGAAGTACCAGGCAAAAACCCAGGTCAGACAGAAAACGAGAGTGGTTGTATTTTGACTCCAAGGTTTGAGAAGTTGTGTAGTGCCCAGCAGGCACACATATACCATTACAATTTGTTCTGATTTTTAAGAATGAAATACAAATGTTCTTATTCTTTCCATCTGTGTGTGTGTGTGTTTCGAGTATCCTGCATGTTAGCACACCAGTACTTATTATTTGGATTCACTCAATTGTTAGGTCTTTCTGTTGTCCTTGGAGCACTATGAAAAAGTACTGAGACACTAAAGATATTGTGAATGGAGAATGTTGGGGGAACTTCTAGAACATTCTGGGAACTCCCTCCTCTCACTCAATTAAAAGTTCTTTAAAGGTAGGAGCCACCTTGTACTGGTCAATACTTTGATTTTCCCTCAGCAACGTACCCGGTTTGCTGTAGATACTTTTTAGCACTAGTTCACAAACGGCAATAAAAGACTGAATCCAGCCACGAGAAGCCCTTAAACATCCACAGAGATCCCGTAAGGTGTGAGTGATTATGGGGTGATTACACTCCAGCTCAGAGGTCCCACCAGCTGGGGGTCAGAGATGTATAAAGCCCCTGCTGGGTCCTAGCAAATAAATACCATTTTCTGAGCTCTCAGGTACAAAGTTAAATCCTCAACGGCCTCTTAAGGGTTTTGAATACAAACGAAGATACAGCGTTTCAGTATAAACCACTTCAAACTCCTCTGAAAAGGAGACTTCTTTTGCCCGTGAGGTTGGATTCGGTTTTATTTTATTCTATTAATTATAATAATTTAATTAATTATTTAATAATTATTTAATTGAGTATAATAATTAATAATTAATTATTTATTTGATTGTTTTATTTATTTTATTAAGCTGAATCTAGTATGGTGTCATGGAGCTATATCATTCCCTCCAGTCTCAAAAGGCAGACCCACGTCCCAGGAAGAAGGGGCCCCCGGCACACAGGAGAGGGTCAGAACCGGAGGGCAGCAGCAGAGTCCAAGTGTCAGGCCCCACAGCTCTTCCACACCCCCACCCTCCCCCAACCTGGTTTCTCACGGCTGGAACTCTCCAGAGCAGGAGTTGCTTGCCTGCTTCTCTATCTGCTGACCAGGAGATAAACTGGTCGCTTAGCAACAGCTGCATCTCGCTGCCAGAGCAGAGCCATGGGTCCAGCGTGAGGCTGACATTCTAATCTCTGGCATGTGCCTGTCTTCTGTGTGTGGGTCTCTCAAGATAGGGCAGGGGCAGAGGTGGACCCGCCCAGGCGCCTGCTCCCATGGGGCTCTAATCCTAATAATCATCCGCAGATGATCCCAGCAACCTAAAAGCATGATTGAAACCACGCAAGAGTTTGTGGAACTGTCCTTAAAACGGTCCCCCGCCAGCCAGAGT
Organism: Nasua narica; assembly: GCA_028533885.1. Taxonomy (NCBI): domain Eukaryota; kingdom Metazoa; phylum Chordata; class Mammalia; order Carnivora; family Procyonidae; genus Nasua; species Nasua narica. Next base: position 118,145,861 of record CM052802.1, read on the forward strand.
CAGCAGAAGCACCAACCACCCAGCAGAATCCGCTCTCGGCCATCCGCTCGCCTGCCTGGGAGCTCTTCTCCCCACACGCCCCTCGTTGCCCTGCTGTCCCTTGTGGTTTTCAAGAGGCAAAGAGACGGCATTCACCTCTAGCGAGCAGAGGCCAAGTCATCAGTACATATGGGCATGAGTCGGGTGACAGGGGTCGAGACTTTCTGTGGACCTCTGTTCCCATATCCCAGCCCCCGCTCTGCCACTGTCCATTTTCTCATCTCGGAAGGGAGGGGACAGGGCTAAAGCAGCATTTCCCAAAGCGCTTCTAAGGAACACCAGTCCCGCTGGGTGTTCACTGCTGGGCCATCACCTGAGAAGGACTCCGAGGTCTAGAAGTTTGGGGAGTGCTTGTTAAAAATGTTAAAACGTTTCAGTTCTGTGTGCCACCCCCACTCCCAGCCTGGATCGCATTCCTCATGGTCCTAGGAGAGAGTAGACCTGCCAACGACCACCTTCATCTCATAGGCTTCTGTGGGTTTTGATGGTTTTCTTTTTTTTTTTTTTACGATTTTATTTATTTATTTGACAGAGAGAGAGATCGCAAGTAGGCAGAGAGACAAGCAGAGAGAGAGGGGGAAGCAGGCTCCCGGCCGAGCAGAGAGCCCAATGCGGGGCTCGATCCCAGAACCCTGGGATCATGACCTGGGCTGAAGGCAGAGGCTTTAACCCACTGAGCCACCCAGGCGCCCCGGTTTTGATGGTTTTCTTAAAGCAATTTGAAGCACCCAGTCATAAAGGCACAGACCACAGACTGAGGTTGCCAGCACCCTCTCCATGAAAAAAAGGTTTCTCCAATATAGTACTTCTTTGCACTATTAATGTTTACGTGAATCTCCGAGGAATCAACAGTGTGGCACAGCCCCCAGATTATCTGACCATTCCCTTTTACAATAAAGCATGTTCGAGCGAAGAGGGACAGCCATTCTAGAAGGTACAATTCAGGGAAGGTGAGGATATGAAAGCATTTCAAAACATGTTGGGAAGCCCCTGCTACCCATCCTCTAGCACAAATACATCTTTAGGTTGAAGAAGTAGAAAAGGAAGAAATATATATGGAAAACTGCTCAGAAAAAAAATCTCAGCAACTGGAAATGTAAATACCACACTACAAAATCCACATTGAGATGCTTTTGCCAACTACGGCTATGCAACCCGTTTTCTCAAGGTCCACAGTGTCTGTAGTTTATCTTTAAAAATGTCCAACACCCCTTTCCCATCTACTGTACCATTCATCTTTTCCAAAGTGTGCGTGTGTGTGTGTGCGCGTGCACACACACACACCCCTCCCTTTTAGAAACTTAATCTATCACTGCCCATTGCATGCCATTTGGGACTTTCCACGCGTTGGCCATGATTTATCTCTTCAAAGGGTTTCTCGACTTTCCTGCCACTAAGTCCTCAAGTTCTAGCAGGTTCAGCCTCAAAATGCACCTTCCCACCTCGGACCGTGGCTCCCAATACTTGCTATCTGACTCGGTTATACTTTCTGAGCCTTTTTATATAAACATCTGGAATGTGATCATATTTCCACATATGGCATTAGAGCCCCAAACCACCTGCAAACTCCATAACTGTGAACAAGCTCTCCCAGACTTCCAGAACTTCCGTTTATTTGGGGTATATGTAAAAAGGGAGAACAATAGCATTTACGAAGGTTGTTATGGGGGCGCCTGGGTGGCTCACTTAGTTAAGCGTCTGCCTTCGGCTCAGGTCATGATCCCAGGGTCCTGGGATCGAGTCCCACAGGGAGCCTGCTTCTCCCTCTGCCTGCCGCTCCCCCTGCTTGTGCATGCTCACTCGTTCTCTCTCTGACAAATAAGTAAATAAAATCTTTTTTTTTATATAAATAAAATCTTTAAAAAAAAAAAAGGTGGTTATGATGATGAAATGTGGTAATGCACTGAAGCTACTTAGTGCAGTGCTCGGCATAGTCAGCCCTTGCTGAGTGGCGGGCTTTATGAACCAGACGGTGAACCCCTTTAGAAAAATCAGGAACCAAATCCTATCTACTCCTTGGTGTCCTGTGATGGCTTACCCTGATGGCCATCTTCCACAAACCGTTGCTTAAAATTAACCCAATAAGGGAAGAAGAATGTGCAGAGGGGGGAATGTTGAAAGGATACTGACTATAGTGTTTAGGGATATAAAGGGATGCTGAGCATTAGATGCTTTGTTTCTCTGAAGGTGGAAGATGAGAAAAGGACTTAGATTTCCAGTACTCATGGCCGGAACTTCCTGATGCTGCCTGAAAGCACTGACGAGGGACCCGGGTGGGAGAGTCACACCAAGTCTGGAGTCTGGCCTCCAAGCTCTAGCGCTTATCTGGACAAGAACCCACACCTACCTCTAAGCTGTGTCTTCATCTGTCTAACAGACATACTAGAGGATCCACTTGATTGGGAGGTTGTGAGAACCACCCTGAGAGCTCAGCATAGGTTCTGGAACATAGTAAGTGCTCAGTAAATACTACCAACGCTCATGTTGTTGTTGTACCAATGGATGTGGTGCGGTTTGTTTCTTTTCAGTGGTTGCTAATCAGTGGCTTTTGGGAGATAGTTGGTGAGCAGGCCTGCCCGTGGCTCGTGGGGGAACGACTTGAGATTCTGAGAGCCGTCAGACCAAGGACCACTCTGGTAGGCAAAACAACTCTGCTGGCCATGTGTGCAGCCTCCTCATTGAGAACTGCTTCTTTCCAACAGTGAGCTTTGCCCCTGGGTTCTCTCGGATAAAACGGACTCTGTGATTTCATCCTGGGGGAGAGGAGGCGAGCAGATGAGGTGGGTGGGTCGGAACAAAGAAATCGAGGACCTTTCCAGAGAAGAAGAGTATGTGAAGTGACACAGGCTTTCGTGGTGGCCCGCCCCGGCTCAGCATCCCTGAGGAGAGGTATTCGTGGTCATCTAGGGGGACCCTGGCCCAGCATAGCTCCATCACAATTCTCCACCCCTTGGCGGGGCCATGGGGCCCCATGAAAAGATAGTCTCCTTCCTCCCTCCCTTACCTGGAATGTGGGGACACCAAAACTTACTGAAGTATTTTTTTTTAAAGATTTATTTATTTATTTATTAGGAAAGAGAGAGTGAGAGAGAACATGAGAAGGGAGAAGGTCAGAGTGAGAAGCGGACTCCCCATGGAGCTGGGAGCCCGATGTGGGACTCGATCCCGGGACTCCGGGACCATGACCTGAGCCGAAGGCAGTCGCTCAACCAACTGCGCCACCCAGGGGCCCATTTTTTTTTTTTTAATAATGCCAAGCAACACCTGAGTTTCAAAAAAATTTTTTTAATTGCTCAAGGGGTGGCTGGGAGGCTCAGTCAGATAAGTTTCTGCTCAGGTCATGCTCTCAGAACCCTGGGATTGGGCCCTGCATCGGGCTCCACACTCAGCGTGGACTCTGCTTGAGAATTCTCTCTCCCTCTGCCCCTCCAGCTGCACGCTCTCTCTCTAAAATAAATAAATCTAGGGGTGCCCGGGTGGCTCAATTGGTTAAGCATCTGCCTTCAGCTGGAGTCACAATCTCAGGGTCCTGGCATCGAGCCCCATATCGGGCATCCTGCTCAGCCTCAATCTCTCTCTCAGCCTCAGCCTCTCTCTCTGTCGAATAAATAAAATCTTAAAAATAAATAAACCTAAAAAAATATATAAAATAAAAAAATCAAAGTTGATCAAAACAACTTTTTTTTTTGGTGGGGAGTTATTACTTATTCATTCAGATTCTGCAAACAGTACATTATGTTCCTTCCTGAATTTCCTTTTTTTTTTTTTTAAGATTTTATTTATTTGAGAGAGAAAGGGAGAGCAGAGACAGACAGGGAGAGAGAGCAGAGAGGGAGTGTGAGAGGGAGAAGCAGACTCCCTATGGAGCAGAGAGTCTGACGCAGGGCTCGATCCCAGGACCCCAAGATCACGACCTGAGCTGAAGGGAGCCGCTTAAGGACTGAGCCACCCAGGTGACCCCCCTTCCCTGATTTCTTAAAGAAATAACTTAACAGAAGTTTGCTAGCTTGCTAATAAATAAACATGTAGCATGGGTTGAAAAGATTTACTTTGTATATTTGCTTGTATTTATGTAAGGTATCTCTGAAAGAAAACACGGGTAACCAGGAACATTGGTTCTCCTGACCCCCGACAGGAGATGGGGGCTTCACAGCATGGGATGGAAAGGGGGCTTTTCGGTGTATCTGCTTTTGGACTCAGGATTTTGACCAGGCAACTACACTCTTAATTCCAAAATAAATAGATAAAATTACAACTTTTATCCAAAAAGGAAAAAAACAGGGGCGCCCGGGTGGCCCAGTCAGTTAAGCGTCCGACTCTTGATTTCAGCTCAGGTCATGATCTCAGGATCGTGGGACTGAGCCCCAAGTCAGCCTCTGTGCTCAGCACAGAGTCTGCTTGTCCCTCTCCTTCCCCCAGCTTGTGTGCACGCCCCCCCTTTCTAAAGTAAATAAAAACCTTTAAAAAAAAAAAAAAAGGAGGGGGAGGAAAATAACCCCGCAACGCCCTTTGGATGGAAGTAGGGGCCTAAGCTTCAGAAGGGAAGGTCAGGACAGATTCAACAAGGAATGGGGATCTCCAGCACCGTGACAGTGTGGCCTTGGACAGGGCCCTCTGCCAAGGGGCAGTGGATACACGATAACGAGCCTATGAATCACTCGATAAAACTCCCGTATCATGGCCCTGCCTCTGATATGGAAATCCAGTTTTTCCTTATATTACAATAGATTCAGGAATTATCCAGAAATGCAGATGTTGCCGGGTCACAGGCTGGTAGGCTTAGAAGTTGGACCGATGCCAGACCCATCCCCCGGTAGCCACGGAAACTCGGACAAGAGATGTGGCCGCTCAGGGCTGTGGCTTCCTCCCTGGTCTCATGTGGATGGGATGATCCCGATGAGCAGCCAGCACTCGCTCATCAGTGAGAGACAAGGAGCCCAGATGCCACCACGGGGGGAGGCTTGATGAGCTCCCTGGCCTTTGCTCCCCCACAAAAGAAACCTCCTTGGCACAAGTACTGCAACCCCCAACCCACTTGAGTGAGTTCCCGGCCACGAGCAAGTACATCTGGGGACATTCCCCAGGGAAGCCTGCTTAGGCTTGCATAGTTATCCCCAGTCCACGGGGGCCCCAGGGCGAGTCTAGGTCCGGCTTGGGGTTCGATCATTCTGGGGAAGTCAGGACCTTGGGAGGAAACACGCCAGGGCTGAAGAGAGGCCCAGGGAAGGTAGTACAAGAACCTAACCCTAGCGTGCCCTTTCCCATGGCCTTTTCTAAACTTGCAGATGCAGGTTCCAGAGTTTGGGAGCCTGGGGAACTGCATTTATATGTTCACTTAGTACATACAAGCACAGACATAGTACATATAAGTACGCATGAGCCACCCAACATGGAAACTGCACGGAGGCACGGTATCGGTCCCACGTCTACAGAGCGCACCAGAAATTCTCCAAATGAGTGTAGGCATACTTTATTGAGTACCTACTGTTTTGTCGGGCACCGTGCTATGTGCTTGACCTTCGGTCTTCCCTGCAAAGTTAGATTACTGCGTCCATCTTACAGAAGAGGAAGGCGAAGCCCATACATTTAAAATTTAACCCGCAAGGAGGTCACAGAGCCAATCACTAGGTCAGGATTTGAACTCAGGTCTGAGACCTCACCTGCTATCCCACACACACTTCTCGAAGGGAGTACCACGCTGAGTGTCTGAGAGCCGGACCAGCAGCACTGTCACCTACAGGATAAGTGGCCTTTTTCCCAGGAACGGGTGCCAAAGATTCTGTGTCCCCTGGTGTGGCAGGCTGAATGTCAACCTCCTAATCCCCAGGATCTGTGAATGTTCCCTTATAGGACAGCAAAAGGGACTCTGCAGATGTGATCAAGTTAAGGATCATGAAATGGGGAGATTATCCTGGATTAGGCAGAGGGGACCGATGTCATCATCAGGGCCCTTATAAGAAGGAGGCATGAGGTCAGAATGGGTGGTAAAGGTATGTCGTAGGAGCATGAGGTTGGAGTGAAGCGAGAAAGTGTCCACCAAGGAGTACCGCCAAGGCAGCTTCTAGAAGCTTCTAGAAGCTGGAAAGGCCAGTGGATTCTACCCTGAAGCTTCTAGAAGGAACACAACCTTGCCAGCACCTTGAAGTCAGACTTCTCGCCTCCAGAACTGTTCAGAGGATAAATCTGTGTTGCTTGAAGCCACTAAGTGTGTGAGAATTTGTTAGAGCAGCCACAGGAACCTCACGCACATGCTTTCTGTCCAAGGGAGGGACATTTACCGCCCAGGGGGTTGCACAGGCTCCTGGTGGCAGCAATCAGGGTGCGGTGGTTCACTTATGCGCACAGTCACTATAGCTTCTCACTTCCGCTGTCACTCCCCGACGCTCTATTATCTCAGGGGCAAGCGCTGCCATACCCCGAAAAGGTGGGAGCCAGCGCTGGATCGTGAGACTCCTGGGGTGGCCAGCAACTCGCTGTAGCGCGCTAGTTACATAACGTATATCATGTTATATATCTTATATAGAACACATTTAGTATATTTAAAATATATACTATGCATTATATAGTGTTCTATATTATATGACACAGTATCGACACACCTAAGTGTATTTTACACGTATATTATGTTAGTCGTGTCTCCAGGCCCGTTTCCTCATCTGTACAACAGAAATGAGAACTCATACTAGTTTAGATGAGGGCGCTTCCCTGCCCTCAGAAAGGAAGTAATTCAGGATCCCAAAGCCTGGGGGCCAAGGGGAGCTCTGCTGAGCGAGGAGCCCCTCTCGGCCCCCTGCTCAGCCTGCTGGGCCCCTCGGCCAGCGGCAACGTCTCTTTCCCACCAGTCAGGGCTCAGGCCAGTCCACAGCTGCCACCAAGCACAGCGTACCCCAGAACAGGAACCAGAGAGGGGCATTCGGGGGCACAGGGTCGTTTTTGGAAGCCTCACTATTGACAAAGATGCCACGAACACCAATCCACTCCTCATCCTCCGTCTCTCCAACACGAAGCACGAGCTAGTTCACAGTGATGCTGGGCAGTGAGAAGAGACAGCTGGACGAGCACTTCAGAAAACGGGCATTATTTCTAATAATGTAAAACGTATATCTACCCCAGAGCCCAGGAATTCCACACCTAGAAATGTAACTGAAGGGAAATGAAAACATATGTCTACACAGAAGACCGGACTATGAAGGCACACAGTGGTTTTCTTTTCAGTAGCCCCAAACTGGAGACAACTCCGTATCCATCAGTAGCTGAGGGGGCAAAGACATTATGGTAGACCCAGAAAATAGACTATATTCAACCACAAAAAGCAATAAACTAACCAGACATGCAATAATACGGAGAAATCTCAAAAATACCGTGCTGAGTGAAAGAAGCCATATGCAAAGGGGCACATGCTCTAGAACTCTATTTCTACTCAACTGAAAATAGACAAAAATAAGCCATCATGATGGAAAGCGCATCAATGGGTACCTGCACTGGGGCTGGGCTCAGAGGGGGGAGTATGGGCCACAAGGTCACACAGGAAACTTTTCGGAATAACGGGAACATTCTATATTTTGACATCGGGGTGGTGTTCCATATATGTGTGTGTGTGTGTGTGTGCGCGTAATATATACATATATATGTAACATGTTACATATATATAACAAATTTATATATGTTTGTTAAAATTCATACAACTATATACTTAAAATGAGTGTATTTTATTATATGTAAATTACACCTCAATAAAGTAAATAGGAAAAAACTGAGACACAAGAGGGAGGGGTGAGGTGGGAAGGCAATGGAGGGAGGGAGGGGGAGCGAGGGCGGGGGCAGGGGTTGCAGGAAGAGATGTCTAATATCAACGATGACACATTCCCTTTCAGGAAGGACAATGTACCATTTTTCTTTCTCCTAAAATCCCACACACAGTTGTTCATACGCTCCCTAAGAAACTGAGTTTCATCCTGGAGGGATCATAATCTATGAAGCCATGGGAATGTGGATTTTTGTTTTTCAAGGAGAGACCTTCAGCCTTCTGACACATTAAAGGAAGAGAGTAGAGGCTTCTTGGCGGATGCACGCCCCAGAGAGGATGCAGCACACAGCCTCCCACAGAACCAGGCACAATGCCTGGGCCGATACTAAGCTAGCGCACAGCCCTCACTTTGGAGGCAGAAAGAATTAAACATGTACTTATCACTTGGCGAGCGGTTGTTGCCCTGAGATTCCCGAGTATCTCCCTCCTCGCCCAGGACCCCTCCCCACCTCCCCACGGTCCAGCAGCTTGAAGCCTTGGCCACTGCACGGCCAAGACCCTGCTCCAGCTCCCAGATGGCTTCTGTAATGATAGGTTGGTGCCTGGCCATACTAGATGGGGAAATATTTCAAACACCCTCCTCCTCCGGAACAATATAAATTAGGAATAATCTACAAGCATATGGTGATTAAAAAGAGCATGCATTTTGTCAGAACACAGAATGCAGTGATGTCAATGGAAAAAAACCACAGAAGTGGGATGTTTTTAGTCCTTTGCCATGTAAAACTCTTAAGGGATTTTTCCCACTTGTAAGCTCTGCTTTGACCCTGATTGCACACTTGCGTCTTGCTTCCAGAGTGACATTTTAAATGAAGGGAAGGGGAGGAATCTTGGAAGAACGGACAGAAGACCACATCTGGTGACAGGAGGTGTGGGAGTGCGAGAGTCCCTGAGAAAACAGAGCCCCCCCTCTTCTGTGGGGTCAGGCGAATCCAGCTCTTCACCCTATTAAATAAAGTGAGATGAGCGAGAACCTCTCTCCGTCAGTCCTTACAACAATTAGTCATTGATGCTCAAGTATTGGGGCTGTGCATAGACAACAATGGCCTTCTGTCCATTATCTTCAGCAAGGATTAATCCTCCTTAACAGGTGCCTGGAGAGCTGACCACAGCATCATACACTTGGGCACAACAGTGGCCCTCCTGCTGAAGAAAATAATTTCCGGTTTCAAGTTTCTTTATATGGAATACGGATCCATTGAATGCGGATTGCCTGACCACGGAGGTTAGCTTTATATGAGGTTAGAGACTCACTGTGCCTTAATAATATAAATTTGAATCCTCAGGGCATAAAAAAGGGAAAAGAGGGCTGCAAAGGAGGACGTAAAGGAGACATGACCGATAGAACTTCAGGTACGAGGGGGAGGCTTGTTTGGACCCTGATTGGAGAAGGTTGACCCTTCTCCAACTGGCTTTTTACAGATGATCATAGAAATCTGAACCTGTAGTAGTAGCAGATGAGAGCAGGGAATTTTGTCAATTGTGATGAGTCCAGCAGTGGCGTGGTGGCTATTGAAAAAGGAAAAAAAGCAAGCGGAGGGAGAGAGGAAAGGAAGGCGGGAGGAGGTAAGGAGAAAGAAAGAAAAAAGAAAGAGACCAACGGATGCTAGTTTGGATCCAAAGGTTTCATATTGTTAAGATGGAACGCTGCCCAAGTTGATCTACACATTCAATGTAATTCCCACCAAAATTCCAGCTGCCTTTTTTTTTTTTTTTGGTAGAAATTGGCCAGCTGATCCTAAAATTCATATGGTACCATGAGGCACCCAGAATAGTCAAAACAATCTTAAACGGGAGCAAAGCTGGAAGGCTTGTCATTCATGATTTCAAACTTACTAGCGCTCAAGATGGTGTGGCGCCGGCATGAGGACGGGCAAATCGATCGACAGCAAAGAACTGGAAATTCAGAAATAAAACTTCATATGCATGGTCAATTGATTTTCAACTGGGGTGCCAAGACCATTCAAGGGAGAAACAGTAGTTTTTCCAACAAGCGATACTGAGACAGCTAGAGATCTACACAGAAAGAAGCAGGACCTTTAGCTTACACCATATGCAAAAATTAACTAAAAAATGGATCAAAGATCTAAACGTAAGAGCTAAAAATAGAAAACTTTTAGAAGAAAACACAGGAGTAAAACCTTGAGACCTTGCATTAGAAGATTTTGGCAGTAGCATCTGAAATAGATGGGCTTGAAGCCTCATTTCTGCCAGTTTCTTGCTCTGGCCAAGTGGATAGTTTGATTTCCCGGGGCCTCAGTGGGAATGAAGGGTTGTCAGAAGGGACTCTATGAAGTGACACTCCCCTGACAGCTCCCAGAATATGAACTCAATGTAAGTTAACGCATGCGGGCATGTTCTCAGTAAAAGAATGTGTAAGCTACTATAAGTGGACTTGGGTGTTAAATTTAAAATAACGTCATTTCAAGATTTAAAAAAGAAATTCCAATTTACAAAGCTCGGTTTGAATTTCTGCAAGGGGCAGTTTTCACGGGCTCTGTGGTGTGAAACAGTTTGTTTTCAAGTATTAAAGGCCCGAAGAGTAGCATGCAAGAGTCCTCTGGGCCAAATTCCACCCAAAGACATTGCTTATGGAGCACCTAGTGTTTTAAATTTGGAATTGAGATGCTTTTATTAGGTTACCTCATTCTAGTGAACCACAAGCCCCACCACTCCCTATAGTCTAACCTCAAGCCTATCCTACTTGTTTATATCATTATCCGGTTCCTGAAGGTGATCGTGTTTCTTAACTCTATCTCAGATGCTGGGAAATCTCCTTGTGGGTTAACCAGCCCTCTTCCTACAAAGGTTTGAAAGCTCTTTTTCTTTTAGAGGCTTTTCATGTTTGGGAAGGTTTTTAAAGTTCTTTTTTAATACCTTCAATAATGTAAAATAGTAAGTTCCAAAATATCTGAAAAGATAGCACAGACCATCCTTGCCCCAATAGAAATGTAACAAGAAACACAAGCCACATGTGTAATTTTGAATTTTCTAGTAGCCACATGAAGAATGTAAAAAGAAACAGAATTCATTTTCCTAATAAATTTTAGTCTAATTTACCCAAAATAGACTAATATTTAGTCTAATATATCTAAAATAGTATCAACATACAATCGGTATAAACATTTGAGATATTTTATTTTTTTTTAAGAGTTTATTTATTTGAGACAGAGAGAGCAAAAGCAGGGGGAGCAGCAGGCAGGGGGAGAGGGAGAGGCAGACTTCTCACTCAGCCAGGAACCTGATGCAGGGATCTGCTCCCAGGACCCTGGGATCTTGACTTGAGCTGAAGGCAGACGCTTAACAGATTGAGCCACGTAGGTGCCCCTTGAGATATTTTATATTGTTTCCAACTAAGTCTTTGAAGTCTGGTGCCTGTTTTATGCTTCTATCTCAATTTGGAATGGCCACATTTCAAGTGCCCAATAACCGCATGTGGCCAGGGCCTCCCGAACTGGCCAGGGAGATTCAGACAACCAATGACAAACCATGTGCTAGGAGACCTTAAGGGGAGAACGGCTTGTATCGGAAAACAACAGCTACGTTGGAAAGTACTGAAGTGGCGGGTTCTGGGGCTTTGGTGGTCTTGATGGTGACAACCGTCACATTGAAGCTTCAGATAAGGGAAACTGAAGGGGAGGGGAGGATATTCGGGGCTTCAGGTTGTGCTGTTTTTCCTCTTCTATCATTTGTACTCCATATGTATTGAGGGGTGAGATTGGGCAGGTCAAAAGAGCACCAGCAAAAAAAGAATAGAGAGTGGGGTTGACAGACCACCATTCCTAATATTTATCTCTCCTTTGAGCCCTGGCCCCCGAGTCCTCAGTAGTTCACAGAGTCCCCACCCGAGGGGGTTGCCGGTAGAATTTTTCCTGCCACTCCTGACTTCCCCTCCCCAACTTCTGAGGCACCCTTCCCGATCTCCAAAGAACAGGCCTTCTGCTTCTGCTATTCAAGGAATATTATGTTCTCCCAACTGCGATATTTTGGGCCTTTTCGGCAGGAGGTGGGATGGGCAGGGGTGGAAATAACTCACGAATGTTCTCTGAACAAGGAACCAGTAAAGTGCAGACATCTGGCTCCGGGATTTTGTTGGCTCCAGGGATGTCACCGTAAACCCACTAACACTAATTGCTTTCACGTCTGCTCCCATTTCTAGTGGAAATAAAATGCCTCTCCGGCTAATGGAAAATGAAACACCCATTGGTTGTTTGTTTACCACACTATGTAAGCACTCTCTGTACCACCACTCCTTGCCCCAGCCCCCATGCTGAAACCCTCCGAAGCGCCTCTTGCACAAAGGCTAAAGGCTCCACACATACAGGGTGAACAAGAGTCAGAAAGGACACCTGTGTTCCTGCTCGGGCTGCGGAAGTCCTTCATCCTGGCTGAGAAGGGAAGGCAGAAAAGGGAAGGAATCCTACTTGTTTTTAATTCATGCTTCCAGGCATATTTCGGATCTCTTTACTTGACCCTTAAGAACACAGATCTGAACCTCAACTTCCAAATTCAGTTTGACTGCCAAAGAAGGGAAAATATAGGTGCAGCTAAAACTGGGGTTTAGGGGCATGGCTCTCCGCCCATTGGGCCTAATATCGGTGTCCTTTAAAATGATTTACTGTTGTTCAGTCATTGGGCGGCCTTCTTGGAAAGCCCTGTTCCAGCTTGGCTGCCTGCGTTTAACCCCATGTTAGCATCTAGTAGACAATGCAGTAACAAGTGCTTTATCTCCCCACTGACTATTGGCAGGACTGCGTCTTAAACATCACTCTATTTCCAGCACCTAGTGGCAAATCATTAGTATAGCAGAGATCCCTAGCTGTCTCCCGCCCCGCCGCACCCCACCCCCCAATGGTTGTAGTAACAGAACCATGAGTTGTTAGCTGGGCACACGGTTGGTAAGAATAAAAACTACATTTCCCAGTATCCTTTGCAGTTAAGTGTGGCCCTGTGACTAAGTTCTGGCCAATAGGGTATCAGTAGAAGTGAGATGTGGAAACTTCCCATGGTGCCATTAGACATTTCCCCTCTTCCTGGGTGGATGTCACAGGGAAGGAGGCCACGTGGGCAACGACCACACCCTAGGGAGAATGGAACAACAAGATGGAGGACCCTGGCTCTTAGATAATGTGGAGCTGCCAAACTGCTTTCAGAAGAACTGACACCTGAGGAAGAAATCATTATTTCAGATCTGAAATTATAAGCTGAGGGTTTATTTGTTGAGGAGGAGAAAGGAGAACACCCCTAAAATAAATAATAATCCCACTGCGACGGTTATTTTGTGGGTCAACTCGAATGCACCAGAGAGAACCCAGACATTTACTCAAATATTATTCTGGGTGGATCTGGGAGGTTGTTTCTGGATGAGACTGACATCTGAATTGGTAGACCGAGTGGAACAGACTGCCCTCCCTGATGAGGGTGGGCCTTATATAATCAGCTGATGATCCAGAAAAAACCAAAAGGCTGAGTAAGAGGGAACTCCTCTTTTCCTGCCTTTGGACTTGAACTGAAATCATGGCTCTTCTTGGGTCTCAAACGTGTTGGCTTTGGACTAGAACTTATACCCTGGCCTTTCCTGATCTTCAGGACTTCCAACTTGGACTGGAACGACACCATTTGCTCCTCTGTGTTTTGCAACGTGCTGACTGCAGATCTTGGGACTTCTCAGCCTCCATAATTGTGTGACCCAATTCTTTTATTCCTGGCAACCACAGGTCCAGCTAAAAGTTAAGGGTTTGTTACTAGAGAAGAAGGTGGGAACTGATTAGGGGGAGGGGAGGGAAAGCCAGGAGTTTGGGCTGTACCTGTAATCTGCCAGGACCCGTGCTAGGTGCTGGAGATGGTGGTGTGTAAGCTGCAGGCTTGCCAATGGTCAGTGGGGAGACAGACAAGGCATTGTGCAATTCTACCATACTATATGATCTATCTCTCTCTGTTTCTGTCTCTCTCCTTGGATCTGTTTCTTTGGATCACCTTGACTAATACACCCACTATTTGGCTTTCCTTCCAGAGAGTCAGCCTCCGGCTCTTACTGATAAAGAATCTTACACCCTTCCCTACACTATATGCTCCCGGGCTGCAAAGTTTCGTTCTCCTCATCACCTTCTTTGGTTCCCATCTCCCTCTTTGTGTTGTCCATCCCATGCCTGGACGCAGGGCAGCACCTCTTCACCAGACTGACTTAAGACACTTGGAATAAAGATCATATTCAAAACAAAGCCCTTTGTCATGTCTCTTTGGAATACCTTTGAAACACTCTGCTACAATGGCTGAGAAAATTGTCCCAAACAATTCAAAGGGCTTATCTTAGAATAGAAACCTTCTTCAAAGCAGAGACTGGGTTTTGTTTAAATGCCTCCTGCATAGCTACGATGGTCTATGTAGCAAACTTTGGGGAAAATTAAGAGCAAACGGGGCTCAAAGGAACAAGCTATTACCACCAGGTTTAGTCAGATGGTTTTTCCTGAGTCACTCAATTTCATCAAGAGAGAATTGCAAACACAAACCCTCCGTTTAACGTAGATGGTGACTCTAACCCAACGTAACCTCTCTCCTCATATGCATCCAACCGACTATCTGAGATTGCCCAACCAAAGAACAGAAGTTCGCAGAATATCTCTTCTTGGGTCAGCTCCCAAAAGATGGGAGCACTTGGCTTTGCTCCCAGAAAAACTGTGATTTGGCAGCGATATGTGGGAAATGCGCCCTTCCCTAGGACCACTGCAGAAGGGAGCGGCCAAGAGCCCTTCAAAGTAGCGCGCGTCCCCCATGTGGAGAGTGTTTATGAACTGACACATTCTCTCTCCAGCTCAGGAAATAGCTGCCTGATCAGAACACAATTGAACACGACCTTGGGCCCAGCTGTGGCAGGCAAAGGTTAATTTCCTTTCCTGCTTAAGGCAGGACCCCGTTCAGATCGTCTGGCTTTGCCTAATTAAATTTTCTGCACAATGTAGCAAGTGCCTTATCTTGGGCAGCGAGGCAAAAGCTTCCCCTCTTTCCTCCTTGTAGTTTGAAGTGGAAGTTTGATAAAGGGCACATTTTGCTTTTTTTAAAAAAAAAAACAAAGCCTTAATTGTGAGGAGAAAGTACTTTTTCTACCGATGGCTGCTATTCCCATAAAAATTTATATTCAACTGTGAAGACCTCCCCACCCGGCCTGGTGGGGAGGAAAGACAAAGCAGCCACGTTAAAGGAGTTCAGGTGAACAATTTAGGACCTAAAAGAAAGTGGGCCAGTGGGTCGAAATAGGATCCAGCCACAGGCAAGCAAAAGATTTAATAAACAGGAGATAATCTGATGCTGGCACAGTGTCTGAGCCCTCTCCCCCTCCGCATTTTCATGGCCAAGGGGCCTCCACGCTCACCTGGTTAAAATAGCTCTGTAAAGGGAAACAAGGTGGGCGGATATATTTGCTTACTTATATACTCATTTATTTTGGAATGACTTTCTTGCTCTTTGCAGGAACGATACGTGCTCTTTTTTTTTTTTTTTTTTAATTAAAAGGAACTCAAAAAAAATCTCACGAGGAAAATGAAACTTGAAATCCCACCACCTGTCAAGCATCTACCAGTAAGTTAGGTGACGGTCATCTAGTCGCCCCTTTATGCACACAGACGTGGAGGAAGGTGGATAGAGTTGGCGGTAGAGGTAACAGTAACAGCAGTCGACCACACACCACCTTTCATAAAGAGGATTCCAGTCTTTAAACGTCACAGAAGAAAAAGAAACGGGAATGGGGCAGAATCTGCTCGCTTTCTGAAATAATGCAGGTTTGTAGCCTGGCATGCTTCTGAAGGCAGGGTGAATGTCCAAGGCCAGCTGAGGTAAATGACATCAGAAAAGCAGATAACACAGGGAAATAAAGCCCCAAACCCTAAGCGATTTGAAAATGTTTTCTTTGGCACTCTGGAGAGATGCCTTCGGTTGAGATAAGAGGGGCAAGCTACCCTGGCCCAGGGCCCAGGCTCCCACAACGCGGCTGGCTCCCCCAGGATCTTGATAGATGGTGCGAACCTCTTAAGGAGGGAACATCCACCCAGCACCGGGTGATTCCAGAAGACAACAAGGAAGGTGGAAGGAAGGGTGTTCATCACCGAAGGCGCTGACAGGAGAAAAGTGGGAACAGTTTGGAAGCTCAGAATTCGTGTCAGGGGACTCCCAGGATCGGCCAAGAGAGGTCTGAGCAGTTTGGATCCACGGACGACAAAGAAAGGAGAGGGTAGGAGGAAAAGGTGTCCCACAAGTTCCTTGTGCCTCTGTTTCCTCATCTGGGAGATGAGGAACATCCTAGAAGCTACCTTAGAGCCCCTGCCGAGGAGATGGTGCACACCAAGCGCCCGGAAAAATTCCAACACACGGTAAGGCCCACACGGCCCAGCAGGACCACTTAGCACATTAACCCGTGTTATGGGCTAAACTATATCTCCAAAAATCCCTACATGGAGGTCCCAACCCCCAGGACCTCAGAATCTGACTTTATTTGGAGATGAGGTCTTTAAAGAGGCAATTAAGGTAACAGAAGTCTTGGGGGTGGGCCCTCATCCAGGATGATGGCGTCCTTATTGGAAGAAGAGATCGGGACACGGGCAGGTAGGAAGGGAAGACCATGTGACGACACAGGGAGAAAATGACCAACTGCGGGCCAACAAGAGAGGCCTCCGAAGAAACCAGCCCTGCTGACACCTGGATCTTGGACGTCCAGCCTCCAGAAGGGTCGGTTCTCTCAGCCCCCCAGGCGAGAGGGCGTGGGATTGAGTTACGGCGGCCGGAACAGACCAGGGAGAGTGCAGGGCCGCAGGGCGCTCCTCTGAGCGGGCCGTCGCGAGACCCTCAGCAGAGACGCTCTCTGGGACCCTGTCTGCCTCGGACGGTTCCTGCGCCTGAGGACCAGGACGGGGCTGCCGGGACAACCGCCACGCTCGCTGCGTGCTCGGCACCGCTCGGTCCTTCAGGTGGCATCGCGAGAAACCCAGGGAAATCTGACCTGCGAAAGAAAGTTGTACCAGAGCCTCAAGCAGACCCACCCCCTTGGCTCTGTCGCGGAGTTGGCCTCTGCCTCCCTGTGAGTGTCTGCACCCCACGCTAATGGGACATTCTCTTCGGGAGGGTCCGTCCGGCACAACGTTGTGGAGTATTTGCCTGTGGTGCCCCGCCCCTTCCATGCCCCCTTGGGTAGCAGGAGGAAGGAACAGAAATGACCTATCGGTCTTAAAAGTCTGCCTGGAAAGGGCACCTGGGTGGCTCAGTTGGTCGAGCGACTGCCTTCAGCTCGGGTTGTGACCCTGGAGTCCCAGGATCGAGTCCCACATCAGGATCCCTGCTCTGCTTCTCCCTCTGACCCTCCCCTGTCATGCTCGCTCTTTCCCATTCTCTCTCTCTCTCAAATAAATAAGTAAAAGCTTAAAAAAAAAAAAATCTGCCTGGGGACGGGCACCAGAGGCTTAGCTTCCCCCCTTGCTGGGGGTTGTCTCGCCTGTCACTGGCTCCCATGCTCTCCCCTGCCACCAAGGGACGTGAACGCAGCCACGGTCGTCGGCAGGCATGACAAGCAGTAATTACGCACTCCTCATCCAGAATAATCAAAACAAGAGGTCTGATCCAAGAATAACCAATAAAGTCCTTTCTAATGCAAGGTAACCCCTGTGGCATTCAGCTCCGGAAGGGCAGGGAGCTCCCAGATGGCTATAATTTAGGTCCTTACTCTCCTCATCCAAAGTAAGCCAAGGGTGAGGCAAGCTGAAAAGAATGTCTGAGCATTCTTTGGCCAAAAGGGGAACAAACCCAAACAAACAACCCCCCCCCAGCACGCCTGTTATTGCTCCTTCCCTCCACGGCCACACAAGCTGCCACCCCCGGCTCGTCGGCCAGCGTGCGCTCCCTCGCAAACGAGCACGCGTGCCTCCTTCAGCCCCCGGCAAAGCAGAAACCACCAGCCAGATCAGCCCCCGAGGGCCCACCAAGCACACCGGGTGCGATCTCTGAGCTTTCCAATCCGGTTCTGTCTTCCGAACGAATTACTGAGAACAGCAGTCACCTCAGGAATGACACAGCACAAAAACACCCCGTATAAAGAGGCCAATATAAAATGCACAAGATGGCCAAGTCCCTGACAAGTCTCCCAAAAGCCGGGTCCCTAGAGGCTACAGATACGGGCTTTAATAGCGGTCTAATGCGAGTTTTACCCACCTGTCGAAGGCTGCCACTTCCGAGGCCGCTCTGTCCCCTCACCAGGCTAAGGGGCCGTACACCACTTCTAAGCGCCTAGGAACACGCCAAGGGCTCTGGGGAAACTGGAGAAAAACCAAGCATGGGCCCTCTTCCTTACCACCCTGCCATCCGGAGGGAAGAAAAGATGCGTATATTTGGCAATGACTCGAGATGGCAGTACGGTCCCACTGGATGGAGCACCAGATGGCCTGATGCGGGGCTGTGAGCGCTAGAAGGATCCGGAGACGGCCAGAGGCAGCCAGCCCCGCTACACGCCCAACCGACTGAGACAGACTGGATTTCAGAGGCCAAGAGCTGAGCTGTTGGTCCCAAACAGAAAAGGTGATGCATTGGGTAGCTCGGGGCGATCGTGGCCGACTCCGGTGGGGCGCGCTGCCCCAGCATGGAGCTCAAGACGGCACGTCTGCGCGTCACTTGGCCCTGGGCCCCTCACATGATGTGTCTCTGGGCCTCCGTGGCCCCATCCGGACGATGGAGACCAACAAACAGTGCTGACGTCAACAGGCCATCACGGGAGGCGCTTCAGCACGGTGCAGAGAAATTCGTCTGGCAAATGTCAGCAGTTGTTTCGTGGGCCTGGTCGCAGCGCGCAGCGAGCTCTTCAGTCTAAGCCAAAAGGCCCACGATGGAGCAGCACGGAAATTTTAAAGATTATTAAGTCATTCTCTTTAGGGGGTGGGAAGGGCAGAGCGAGACAGAGAATCTCAAGCAGGCTCCACACCCAACACGGAGCCCGACGCTGAGGTCTCACGACCCAGAGATCTTGACCTGAGCCCCAAATCAAGAGTTGGACACTGAACCGACAGAGCCACCCAGGCGCCCCCAGAATGGGCCCGTAAACCAGATTTTCTTGGGTGAGGGTTGGGGAGATGCTAGGTTCCCGGGAATCTATGGCATCTGTCAGAGGAGCCTGTGACTCAAAGTCAAGGCCACTGTCACCCCAGCTAATGTGACGGCCAGACACAGAACTGGTCTGCCGTTCCTGCGGGTGACAAGTCCGCACTGAAGAGAAAGCGTGTCAGGGACGAGGTCCCAGGACACCCCGCGGCAAGGAACCGGGTGGCGCCCGGCGGGCAGGACTCCCTCCTCGCCCCGCACTGCTTACGCCCCGCCAGCACTGATGGCCTTTTTGGTGAGAACACTCCAAATATTCCTCAGAAGCTAGACCCAAACAACCAACTCTTCTTAGGTCCCGGTAATGTTGGGCCTCAAGGAATAGACCAGACCCTCTGTGGCTCTGGGTTCAATAGCAGGGCAAGCCGACCTACCGGATGGCTCATCAGATGGCCATCTGCTTTGAGCTGTGGAAGTGGCTAAACGAGATCAAGAACACAAGCGCATAGTTTAGAGTCTGGCACATGGTGGCCATTCGCCTAACTACTCATTAGCATCATTATCTGTATAGCTATAATGATTAGCGTCCAGTTTCCTATTCATTCATTCAACAAACACGGACCGTGTTTTTCTCGCACCAACCATGCACCAGGCACACGGTGGTAAAAGACAGACATGGTCCTCAGCCCTCGCGGAATTTAGGGTCTACTGGGAGAGAGAGCCAACAAAAACAAGCAACCCAAGAAATATAATTCCAGGTTGTGGGAGTGCTATGAAGGAATCAAAGGGAATTCGTGACAGAGGGAGCTTACTTTGGCTGGAGTGGGCAGGGAAGTCCTCTCTGTAGTGACATTTAAGCCCAGACCTTAAGGATGAGAAAAAACTAGCCACGGGGAGAGAAGAGGCAGAAGGAACAGCACTTGGGAAGGGCCTGGAGTAGAAAGAAGCTCGATGGGTCTGAGAAATGAAGGAAGTCGGTAGGGCTGGTGTGCCATCACGGAAAGGACCATGTCACTGGATGAGATGGGAGAGTGGGGCTGAGCTGCAGGCCGTGGAAGGGAGTTTGCTTTTTATCCTAAGGGAAGTCTCAGAATGGTTTTAATCAAGAAATGGTACCTCACAGAGACGCATCATGCTTTCTCCAATTACAGTTAACATTTTGCATCTACGCTTTCACGAGCACTCCGCACACGGCGGGCTCTGCACTACAAATTTTACCAGCATGGCCCCGGCATGGCCACCAGCACTGGGCACTAGGGTGACGGCAGCGGAGACAAAGAGAAGTGGACAGATTCGAGAAGTCCACGCTGACAGAACGAATGGGCCCAGGGAAGACATCGGCACAGTCAATGGCCCCCGGCTTCTCCTGCTGTCCCATCACCCTCGTCGTCATCCCCACTCACGATCATCATTCACCCAAAGAACAAGACTAAATCAACGAGTCGACTTCCTTATAAGGCACCTATTACACACACATGCACTTTGGGAGACACTGTGCTCCATAAGGACAAGCACATACGCGGGGTTACTCTGGGCCCTGAAGTCCCCTAGCAATCCATGCTTGGGTACTCTGCCTTTACCGACTTCCAAGGCCCGAGTCTAGAAATAGCTTCCAAAAGAACCTAACAATTGCTGACTGGTCCCGTTGGTTTAAGTCAGTGCCAGGAACAAAAGCACGGTAAGTACCAGTGCTGCTGACTGATGCAGGGGTGCTGCGGGGACAGACGGCATCACCTAGCACGGAGGGGTTTTTACTGCGTCCCACGGTCTGTCACACAAAGGCCCAGAACGATGTCAGGCTTGAAGCAGCAACCAAGCCCTGAGCCCGAGGACAGCGTCTCATAAATCCTGTGCGGAAAGAATTACTGGAATACGGGTTCTTTCAACCACAGCGTGAATAGCGCTATCAGTCACCACATTGTCCTCACGGAAACAATAACGCAGGCCTGCCCTGGGGACCTGCTGGGAAACCGTTCCGTTGAAAGAGCTCGGTCCACCCCTTGGTGCACAGCACACACTCGAGAGTTAGTAAGAATGTGTTCCAAAGGGGCGCCTGGGTGGCTCGGTGGGTTAAAGCCTCTGCCTTCGGCTCAGGTCATGATCTCAGGGTCCTGGGATCGAGCCCCGCATCGGGCTCTCCGCTCAAAGGGGAGCCTGCTCCCCCCCCACTGCGCCTCTCTGCCTACCTGTGATCTGTCTCTCTGTCAAATAAATAAATAACATCTTTTTTTTAAAAAAGAATGCGTTCCAGAATGCTCTAGAAAACATGGACCCCTTTCAGTAACATAAGGATGAATTTCAGTGGGTAGCAGGTACTTGAGGAAATGGACATAAAGTTAAGAGGGAAAAGGGAACTTCCTAAAGGTGGATGCCTCGGGTCTCCCATCCCCCCTGCCACTCACACACAAACACACACACACACACACACACACACACACCTGGAAGACGTAACTTGTAGGTAAGAAGAAAGGTTTCGGGCTTACCTGACCCCGCGTCAGCCCCAGACCTGGCCTCAGCCTGCCATTTTTGGAAGCCAACCACTCACTTACTCAGTAAAACCTTACCCCAAAGCCACTGCAGGGTAACAAAATGGACAATGGACCCCCCAAAAATGAGGTTGGAACTGGCAGGAAGAGCCACATCTGGGGTGGGTAACTGTGCCCCTCTCACCCATGACTGTCCTGAGATGCAAAAATCCAGCCAAGACACACAGTGTGTGCTTGACGCACGACTGACAAAACCAGGTCCGTGGGCAGGGACGAAGTTGTCACGGGTGGTTCTCCGGGCACGGAAGTTTATTTTCTCATCCCACCCTTCTAGCTTGCCCTTCTCTGACATAAGTCAGGAAGCCTCTGATGTCTTGAAAATACTGAATGTGGAAGGCTCAGAGACGCTTGCCCTAAATTCAGACCGGGGCCGCCACGTGTAGGAATCTCTCTCCCAAAGCCCAGAAGATGGGCTTCCTAGGTCACCTCTGCTCTTTTGTTTCTTATTCGATTCTTACTTTGAAGTGTGAGATGTTACAGCTGAAAGGCATCTTAGACGTGAAGCCGTCTAGGACTCATGGTAAAGCCTAAGAAGCCATCCCGGGGCGGATGAAGGCTCGTAGGCAAACATGTGGCACAGGTGGGATAAAAACCAAGGTCTCCTGAGCCCCGGTGGAGCAAGAGCCTTCCTGTTACACTGGGAAATGGTTCTCGGACCCTTTTGCTAATATTATCAGTAACACAAAGCCCCAGAAGGAAGTCCAATAGGCATAGAAGCCACAGACCTTCAGAATGCAGCCTAACGATCATCTGTTCCATGTTTCCTGCTCAGCCTGTGTGGCTCTGGAGCTACAGCAGGTGGTTCCTGGTTTTGTGGCTTTTTTCCCCTCAAGTTCCCACCCAGCAGAAGGCTTGGCACAGAGGAAAAGGAGCAGATGGCTCCCGCTCAAGGCCAGGCCGCCATGTTGGACTTCTCGGGCATTTCCTGCAGAAAGAAAGAGTTGTGCCATTTCGAGGGGTGAGTGAGTGTCTTTCCAAAGGAGATGGATGTGATGAGAACCTGGAGCTAAGATTCCAAAAAAGGAAACAGACTATTTTAGAGGCTCTTCCTTTTCCCCCTGGGAGGAAAGGGTGCCAGGGAGCTGCCCCTGCCTCCACCAGCCAGAGCTCTACTCCCAAGGGTCGGAGTAAAGGCAAATGGCACCTGACCTCTGACCTCTCAACAGGGCGTGATAGCAAATGGGCCACTCCTGGATCCCCAGGGCTTCCGCCACCTTCTACCACCCAGGCTCTCGTCAGGAGCAGCTGATCGCCCTGCCTCACCCCTGCCGATGGGCTAGACCAGAGCTGCCCCACACCACCGCTCCTCTGCCTCCTCCCCCATCACTTATTCCCTCCCGGCCCACCTGCCTCCCCCTTGTTGGGGAACATGGCAACGCATGCCCACCCCTTCTGGGTTTGCGGTGGCTTCCGCCAGGAGCAGTCCACCTGGGCGTGTCCCCAGACATTCACACTGTCTGGCTGCCTTCAATTCTCGGCTCACACGTCCCACCTTCAGAGAGCCCTTCTCTGGCCACCCCAGGAAGCCAGCGCCCCTCCCCCCCCACCCCCATCTCTCTCTGTCCTCTCTCTCCTCTGCCTTCCACAGGGCTGCCGTCATCCCTTCCCTGTTTCTCCTTCCCCCACTGGAAGGTGGGTAAGCACTCGGTGGGTTTGCTACCCCACTCCCAGGGACAATGGCTAGGACCGAGAAGGCATCCGGTACATACTTGTAGGCTTGCGTGGATCTGAACCCAGCCAAGCCTTTAAACCCGGTCTGGAAGAAGAAACCTTGACTTCCACTGGAAAGCCCAAGGCCAGTGGGCCTCCTGGATTTCTCAGTCTACACAGGCTTATATCCAAACATTTTCCCACTTGTCCACATAGCCCTGGTTTTTGTTGTTGTTGTTGTTGTTGTTTTAGTGAGGTCTATGCCCAACGTGGGGCTCCAACTCACTACCTGTGATCAAGAGTCCCACGCTCTACGAACAGAGCCAACCAGGCACCCCCGCATAGCCCTGTTTGTAGAGGGTGACAACCAAGCCTCAGGACACGCCACACGGAGCCAGGCAGGGAGAGTGAGGGAAGGGCTCAGCAGCAGCCTCCCCAGAGAGAGAGGACCTCCTCCAGCTTGGAGCCCAAGGGTGGCCCTGACTCTCCCTGGAAGACGCCCTTCCATTGCTTTCTGAAGAGACAGCTAACTCAAGAGTGGAATGCTACGGAAGTTAAGAGTGGAAGAGAAACGCAGAGCAAGGCTAAAAATCTATGAACCAAGCCGGCCCCCAGAGCCCTCCGAAAACATCCCAACTCCGTGGGAATAAAGGCAGAGTTTGCCCTGCTAATGTCACAGCTTATGGAGACCCAGGAAAAGAGCTGCTATCTTTTCTTCTAAGTCTTTCTCTCTCTCTCTCTCTCTTTTTTAAGATTTTATTTATTTGAGAGACAGCATGCGCACAAGTGGGGGGAACGCAGAAGGAGAGGGAGAAGCAAGCACCCTGAGATCATAACTTGAGCCGAAGGTAGACACTTAACCAACTAGGCCACCCAGGCGCCCCTCTTCTAAGTCTTTAGAGTAAACTTCATTAGGTAGTCATCTTAACCCTCTGCACTTCTATGTTTGCACGAGGCTGATGCCTCTTCTCCAGCAGAGAACCGTTCTTCCCGAGTCTTTAGGAGCCAGTAAGCACAGACATGCTCCTCCTTCGCGTGGGAGTCAAACACGGCACTGAGGCAACACTGCCCATGTTCCGAGTGTGTTTTTTTTTAAATTCTGAGCCCAGTCATTGTGCTTAAAGAAATCCACTCCAAACAGGATGTCATAAATCAGGCAAAAAGTTACATGCTAAGATACTCATCTACAACACATTTATAATAGAAAAACGCTGGAAACAACCTAAGTATCTCAAAATAAGAATGGTTACGTGTGTAAAATTCTCAGCCCGGTGCCTGGCACACGGCGAGTGTCCAACAAGGGGTAGAGATGACGTGTTTATTGTGAATAATTAAAGAAAGTGTGGTGTGCTATATATATGATGGGTAATTTCTTAAGCTTTTCTCCCCGATTGGAATGGCCACGTGCATATCGAAATCTGAGTGAAAGAAATACTTGAAAAATCACCTTTCCACGGAGACAGTATGTCCGCCTGTGTTGTCAGGAAAAGCGCCATCCGTCTTTTCACCCCAACCCCTGCATTTGACAGGTGCACAAAAGGCACATGCCACCCCCAAAACCTGTCCTCTCTACCCTAACTGCTGCTTTACGAGTCTTCATCAGCCTTCCCTATGAGAGGCAGAGGAAAAACACCATTCCATAGTCCAATCCACATTTCCAGCATCTCTCATGTTTGGGGCCTTGGCTGGGATGCAAGTCACGGAGGCAGGGGCGCCGCACAGAGGATCAGGCTGGAAGCCCCTCCCGTCTAAGGAGGGTCTCTAGAAGAGTGCAGAACTGTTTGCTGGGCACGGGTAGCCCTCCCCCAGGGCTGTCAATCAAACAGACGCAGCAACGGCAGACGGCTGGTTTCTTCCTCTAGGAAAGACCAAGGGGTACAATCTCCACTTACGAGCTATAGTTCCTTAGAGGAGAAATACATCCAAGGAATGAATACTAGGGATTGGTCGGGGCCCTTCCCCGCTTTCTCACGGCTAGCCACGTGTCCCAGGCACATACACATGCACACACATAGACCCTGCACCCACAGACATACCAACCACACACGCAGACAGACACGCAAATACAGGCACAGATACGCACGCACACACAAACACACGTGATCTCCCTCCCTTTCTGCTAATGACGCCCTCCTCCAATCAAGGCTGCAACTCAGTTCCTGCCTTCTAGTGACAACAAGAAGAACCAGAAGTTTTCTGGTTTGTGATGCTGGGAAAACCTCAGGGGGTACCACAGGCCCCTGGAAGGTATCCTGCATGGCTAGATTCTCAGGAAAGATAAAAACTGCAGGTATCAGAAAGCTGTGGCCGGCAGAGACTGGAGAGCCCACCCACCCTGCAGGCAAGGACTCTGAGGTTTGCCCCGGGGTGCTGGTGCCCTGCAAGATGGTGCTGCCCAGAGCCTTCTCTCCCCAGCAAACCCCCACCTCCCATTTCCCCTTCATCAGGATTTCTTTCTTCGCAAGCACACCTCGCAGCACAGGTGTAGACGCTTCTCGAAAAGCAGAGATGCTTATGTGCCTCCACTTTGACCCTCTGCAAGCAAGTCACTCGCTGTCTCAGGTACGTGAAAAGAAGGGGACGAAAGAGAGAGAGGAGACCCACGTTCCTTTTGACTCAGATCATTTTCATTTTGGAAGGAAGCATGTGTTCATCCAGATACCAGTGGGCTGGTTCCTTTGTTTAAACAAAAGGCTTTCCTGAAAGCCGCCGGGAACCAGAGGGCAGGGATTCTGCACAGGAATTTTCTCTTTGTGAAAAGCAGGAGGTTCTCTGGGGCAGGGGGGTGGGGGAATGCCTTACTCTGGTTTGACAATTCTGGAAAGCCAGCTGGCAGAGTAGACCGGGAATATGTATGCCTAGCAATGTCACCTAACGAAGTATTTAATTTTAATTTAATTTTAATTTATTTTATTTCTTATTTTTATCTGATTTGGCCAAGGAACTATTTTAAATCCTCCTTGCTTTGATTGGCTATTTCTGCTACATCTCATGCTGTTCAAAATACAGATTTTCCAGGACAGGGCGCCTGTGTGGGAATGAACGTGGCACCCACGACGCACAGCACGTCACAGGGCGCCTGGATACCCCCTTTACAGCTAGCTGGCTTACTCAAAGCGTTTTTGAAAACCAACCAGGTGGATGCCTTTGAAAGTCTGTTTCACTTCCAAAAGAAAATAATGGAATGCAACTGTGGATAGCATTACATTTGAGAACAGATCTTAAATGCCCAGCATGGCACCAGGCAGATAAAAAGCCAACGAAGTGCCAGACCCCCTGGCTCGAGCATTCAGTTGAGACCAGATTCCTCCTGACCGCTGAAATCC
Organism: Nasua narica; assembly: GCA_028533885.1. Lineage (NCBI taxonomy): Eukaryota > Metazoa > Chordata > Mammalia > Carnivora > Procyonidae > Nasua > Nasua narica. The sequence goes on from CM052802.1 coordinate 118,172,296, forward strand.
ACACGGACACGGACGCCCCTGAGAAACAGGGTGGCCCCATTTCCTGAGCACCTGCTCTGTGCAAAGCACGAGGCTAGCTGCCCCACGTACCTGTCGTGTGTCACCCTGGGAATGCAGTGAAGCCCACTTTACCACACAGAGCACAATGCCGGGGGACTCAGGTTATGAGGTCAAGGTCCTGCAACAAGTAGCTCGATAACCTCCCCCATCACTAGCTCAGCTTCTTCCCATGCGAAGAGAACTCACGACATACAGATGCGGGATTTCTGCTCCCTGGGATGCTGAATGAATTCGCTGCTGGCATTTTGCAGGCACCGAGGAGGGCGAGCAGGGAACGACTCCCCTGGGGACCCAGAAGCAGAGGTCACAGTGGATTGGTAAGGCAGGCCTCCGGCAAGGGACAACTCAGTACGCTGCGAGCAGGATGGGGACTAGGAGATAAGGACCAGAGGACAGAGAGCTTTGAGAAGGAATGGCTCACCGGGGAGAGAGCTCGGCCCTAGTACCAGACGGTTGGGGGTCCAAGTCTTAGCTCTTTCTCTTATTTCCTGTGTCTTGGGGCAGGTTATTTAATGCCTCTGGGCCTCAGTTTTCTTCCCCACAAGCCAGGGATACGACAATATTTCCTACTCTGTTGTGATGAGCAAGATGATGGAAAAGCATTTTCAGAAAACACAGGAAGTTGGAAATGGCCCCGATGTGGTGTTGTGGGAACCCACAGAACAAACTCAAGGTAAGAGAGGCTCACAACACACTGAGTTTTTCCAGTCTGACTCAATCATCTTGAAATGACATCTTCAAGGTCATGCGGGGTCTGTCCAGAACCCAGGGCCCCGTGTCTGGTACACAAACCAAGCCTCGGTAGGGAGAACGTGCGTGCAGGAGGGCTTGGCTTTCAGTCAAGTCCAGCAACTGTGCGAAAACCCAAAGCGACGAAACGAGAGGCTCAGGGGGAGATAACAGATGAGAGCAAACTGCGAAGAGTTAAAAACATGATTTTCAAAAGTACGGCTGGTAGCAAACTTCCCTGATGCTTTTGGGACGCTTGATTCACGCAAGGCCGACATACCCACATTTCACAAATACCGCTGTTGCATCTGGTCCTAGAGGAGAGTTTATGCCACCGTCTGCTATTCATGCAGTTCCCTCTGGTCCATGCACATCTGGGGCACTGGGGGGGACCCCTGTTGGGCACCTTTTCATCATTAGAGGGCCCCAGGACACCAGACTGAGCCTCGTGCCCCGGAGATCCCCAAGCCCGGGAAGAGACGACTAGACCTCAAGTTCAACTCTGCCAAAAGCGAAAAATGACATGTTCCCGAGAGCAAGCTGCTGACTGCTCCCTTTTCCAAGGGCTCGTCGCCGGGCAGAGCACGGAGGCCTGACAGTGGGCCGAGCCTCACTGATGCGGTCCACGTTCAAGGACAGGCAGGCCCCGGAGCCCCGCGTGTCCCGTGGGTGGAAAAGTCCAGGTGGGAACTAGTTACTTTTTGCTAGCAACCATCTTTGAATGCAGCCCTCCCTTTTATTCTGGGCGTTAGAAAATACAAGGAGGGAAGCCAGCCCCTGTGCTGTGTCTGGAGAAGGTTGGGTCCCTTCTCGGCCCCCAGCCTCACGTTTGACTGCCCTTGCTCTGGTCCCCACGCCGCTTTTGACGAAATGGGAGCCTGGCTCAGGCTTAGTCCGGGGTGACGCCTGTCACCGAGCAGTGTGAAAACTGAGGGCCGGGGAGGAAGTGGGGAAGGCGTGTGAGCGGAGAGGGGGGAGGTGCCCCCCAAAGCCCGACCGCCGGCCATGGAAACGCAAACTAGACATTTTCATTTTCCTGTCACCTTGTCACTGTCGGGCACCCCAGGCGACTGTGCCGGCTTCTCTTTCCACCGCCTCATACACCCAGCACAGGAAAGACGGTCTCAAGAAAAACAACAAAGTTTCAAGCATTCACGTCATGAAGCTGAGGTGTCTCGGGCGTTTCCCCAACTAAAGAGCAGAGAGCTTTCTTGGAGGGAGGGCCCCCGGCCCGTGGCCCTCCCCAGGGCAATGGGGAGTCTCTGCACCTCCACGCTTCCTGTCCGTGATCTTCCATCAGGAGCAGGGGACTCTGATTTTTCAGTTGCTCTAATAATAAGGTCCACGAGGGACTGGATGATGTGTTGCTTCTTGCCTTTCTCTCCGGCCTGGTTCAAAAGTACCGTGTTGGGCATCTATTTTCTCGACCACCTAAGAAGTGGGAATTAATATCTTAATTAGCACCCAAGTCCCTGAACGTGCAATGCTACGAAATGGCCTGCTAGAAAGCCACACAAAAGGGGCGCCTGGGTGGCTCAGTGGGTTAAAGCCTCTGCCTTCGGCTCAGGTCATGATCTCAGGGTCCTGGGATCAAGCCCCGAGTCAGGCTCTCTGCTCAGCGGGGAGCCTGCTTTCCCCTCTCTCTCTGCCTCTCTGCCTACTTGTGATCTCTCTCTCTCTCTGTCAAATAAATAAATAAAAATCTTTAAAAAAAAATATGACTGGTATTGTTCCAGGCCACTAAGTGTTGGGACAACCCATCATGCAGGAACAGAGAAGTGGAAATCAGCGGGTTGCAATATAAAACAGAAGCTCTTTCTTTACTATGGGTCATGTTCAAAAAGTTTGGGCAACGCTGAACTGGACCACCTGTGTGAGCAAACCTTAAATGCATTCATTTTTCTTAATCATTTATTCACTTATTAACTCTATAAATGTTTACTGCACCTAGTACTACGCTGGGCATATTATAAAGTATTCATTCAGTTTCTGCGGCCTCCCGGAAGGAGCCCACCTCAAACCTCAAAGCTCGTCGGCCGCCTGTGCTTCCAACAGCAGGTTTCACGGGAAAAGCAATCCTCTCCACCCTCGACAGTCGTAAATGCTGAAATGAAGGTCACGTTCCCTTAGCAGGATCTTCACTTACTCTCTCTCTCGAGGGGCTTCTCACTAGTCAGCGGCTCAGCCCCAGCCTGTCCCTCTGCACACCAGGGGGCTTCCGAACCCACCCGAGCAGCCAGATATCAAAACAAGAAGTGACAGGTACAACCGCATGCATCGGTCAAGGGACTGAAGGCAGCCAGGGCCACACAAGCAGTGAACAACCTTCGAAGAGAGAAGAGTCTTGGGAAGACAGCAGAGGAGGGAGACAAGGTGCAATTCCTATTTCTAGGTCGACTCTGACACTTCTGCCAAAGCGAAGCTTCAGGAAAGCGTCCCCATCCTGGTCCCTCCACCTGTCTCGGCCAGCACAGGCCGCTGTAGCAAGATGTCATGGTCCGGCGGGCGGGGGGGGCACAAACAGACACTTCTCACAGATCTGGAGGCTGGGGGTCTGAGATCAGCAAAGGGCATTCCTGGGGGGACCCTCGTCCTGATTTGCAGACGGCCACCTGCTCCCATATCCTCACAAGGGGACAGAGATCATCTCTCTGGTGGCTCTTCTCAGAAGGGCACTAATCCCATCATGGCGGCCTCACCACCCTCACGCCCTCACCCAAACTGAATCATTTCCCTGAAGCCCCAAGGCCAGATCACAGTGGGGGGTTAGGGTTTCAAGGTAAGAAGGGGGGGGAGGGACACACAACCTTCAGTCCGTATCAGGACCCCCTTCTACGTGGTTGCTCCTGTGGCCCCATACCCGTCAACAACCTGTGTGTGCACCCCCAGCCGTGGGGGCCGCTCTGAGAGTGGGCAGCACCCAGGGCTGTGCGGCCTCTACCTCCTGCGCGTCTTCCCGTCTCGCACCCTGACGGTGTGGCCGCTAAGCCTGGGTCCTGACAGGGGGCAGAAGACCTCGATGAACAAAGCCGCCATCTGCCCCCAACCCACTTCCTGTCAGCATCTCTGGTCATAAAACACTTCCTGTCGAGTGTCGCTGGTCACATGCACAAGTGAATTGGAAGTGTTTACCCTTCGCTCGCCTGGCCCTGGTCTATGTCCTCAGCGTGGGACAATGCCACGGCCTGCCTCTGACAGGGTTTTCCAACAGCAGCAGCACGAGGGACACCTTGTGTGGGATCGTTCTCTGTGGTGGCCATGACTGTCCCGTGCCCTGCAGGCTATTCACGGCAGCATTCTGGCTCCTACTCACTAGAAGCAAGTGGCATCTCACCAGCTGGGACAACGACATCTATCTCCAGACTCGGCCAAATGTTCCCTGGGGGACAGAGTCTCCTCCAGTTGAAGACCCCTGGGTTGACCCGCCGGGGGGGCTTCTAATGTGGGGAGGAAGCCCATAGGGGTTTTCCACAGGCTGTCCACGCTTTCTCTCCCTCTCCACCCGCCTTATGTCACATTCTCTTTGGTGAGTTTCCACTGCCCTTACCCAGCTGCCCATGGCTTTTCCTCTCACGCTGCCACAAGCGTCGGCAGAAAACAGACCACTCCATTAAGGCTCTATGGGTCCCTTTGTCCACACAGCATCGCCTGTTTCAGATCCTAAAGGTGTGATCTGCAGACTATTCAAAAAACATTTTCAGAACCTTCTGGAACAGCCTTGCCAAGTTCTTAAATACCAAGAGAAAGCGAGCAGAGACCCAGGAGGGACCAGGTCCCAGGAGAGCCTGGAAGTCACAGAACATGGTGCAGGGCGCCACAGAAACACGTTAATCCAGTGCCCGACCCTGAGCTCAGGCTTGAGGAAGAAGAGGAAGGAGGTGACATCCCCCCACCCGCTCCAGAAGTGATGTCAGAGCCACATCTTAAAAGCCCTGGAGGAATCAGCTAAGCAGATGGAGGGGGGAAGGCATTCCCTGAAGACAGGGTGGAGGGAAGCACAGTGGGTTCTCAGAAGCAGGCTGGAGGCCAGTGTACAGCAGAAGCATTGGAAAGCAGCAGCAAGACAAAATGTGGTTGGAGACCCAGAAGCCTCCAGAATCTGCCAAGTGCTCAGCCAGCATCTGACGCACGTCAACAGGTCACCTGTGGCTGCAAAGGTCACCACACAAACCCACACATCCTGAGAGGCACGTGTCCCCAGCCCCGCACTGCCGGGGCCACCTCAGAGCTGCTCCTTTCCAGGGCTTTCTCTCTGGGGCACATCCAAGCAGAGGCTGTCCTGCACTCGTGACCCACACCCCGCCCCTTCTTCTAAGAGGTTGGGGGCCTGAAGTCTCAGGCACAACAGTGATCTCTATTTACCTACCTGGGAAGGGGGTGCTAATAAAGAAAAATCAAGCAACTAAACTCAAACACAGAGGAACAGAGAGCTCTAGAAGGCGACATCCTGGAGTTGTAAAATGAGGATATTGGTAGGGGTGCCCTACATCCTCTGCTCCCATCAAGAGAAACTTATCACATGAAGCCTTCGCATACGCTGTTCCATCTGCCTGCTTTGCTGCTAGCTCCCCATCCCTCCCCTCTCCCCACTTCCTACTCATCCTCTCCCTGCCGGCAGGACGGGCAGGACGTCCTTTACTAATGACCTTCTTCACATCCCTTGTACTCGCTTTTGCTTTTCCTTCACCTAATTGTAATGAAATGATCAACGCTGTTGTCCTCCATTAGATCGTGATCTCCAAAAGAACAAAGCCTGTGACAGTCTTGGGTACCCCATCTCCGGACGGGTCGGCCCAGGGATGACCTCCAGCACACCAAGCAGCGTGTTAAATTGTTGGGATTTTTCTCTACTGGTCGGTGAACAGCCGCTGTGCCAAACCCACTGCATGCCCCAAGACCGAGACTCAGTCCGAACCACGCGATGACGTTCATTACAGCGTTTCTGTCCTTCCTGGGGACAAAGGGCAGGTCTCAGAAAAGGGCTAGCCTGGGACTCTGAACTCCTTGCCTTTTCTCCATGGTTAACAGACTTGGGAAAATTTAGTTTCTTCCTCAACTAGCTTTCTTGTAAAAAAAACACTATTATAAATACGGTATTATGGGGAGGAGAGTGTGATAGAGAGGATTTTAGCATGCATTCATGTTTATATATGAATAGAAAGTTAATTTCAAGGGCGTCTGGGTGGCTCAGCGGGTTAAGCATCTGTCTTCAGCTCAGGTCATGATCCCAAAGTCCTGGGATCGAGCCCCGTGTCAGGCTCTCTGCTCAGCAGGGAGCCTGCTTCCCCCTCTCTTTCTGCCTGCCTCTCTGCCTACTTGTGATCTCTCTCTCTCTCTGTCAAATAAATAAAATCTTTAAAAAAAAAAAAAAGAACAGATCTGGAAGGACATACACAATGCATGCAGTGGTGGGTACTCTGAGAAAGGGGGCGTGCTGACCACAGGGCGGAGGAAGAGGGAGATTAACATGGCTTGTTCTTTGGTATTTTTGAGTTTTGAATCACATGCGTGTACTCCCTGTACAAAATTATATCTGTAAAAATGCAACAAGTTTTTTTTAATTTAAATTCAATTAGCCAACTTATAGTACATCATTAGTTTCAGAGGTAAAATTCAATAATTCATCAGGTGCACATCATACCCAGAGCTCATCACATCACGTGCCCTTCCAATCACCCAGTTACCCCATCCCCCTCCCACCTCCCCTCCAGCACCCCTCAGTTTGTTAAAAATTAAATTTTGGAGGTATGTAAACAAAATTTAATTTTAAAATGAAAGCAAAAAGGGACATTCAGGAAAAAAAAAATCTAACACGACAGCAGATAGCAAATGAAAATAAGTTTTTCCCTCCCTAATCCCAAATGATGGGGAACAGTTTTTTTTTTCTTTACTGTGAACAGTTTCTTGTATAGCCTCCCAGAATATCGATCTTTTAAAAATAATTAATCTAAATGGGATCGTGCTATAAGTTCTATTTCATACCCTTAATTTTTCGCCCAATATCCTGGAGATCTTTCCATATCCACGGATACTTACCCAAATTACGGCTCTATAGCTTGCATGCATATTACACTGTGTTAATAGAGCACAATGCACACAATCCATTTCCCTACACATGTACACTTAGGATGCTTCCAGTTATTCAATATTATAACGAATGCTGCAATAAACGTTTGTGCTAAAACAGCTAAATGAATCCCCAGAGGCAGAATTGCAGGGGTGGAGGGTAGGCGTGATTTTAACTTCACTACTGCTGCACTCCTTGGCCCGTCATCACTGTGTGGCTTCCTTTTCTCCATCTACACATCAGGAAAATATTGACAAGCTCTCAGTTGACTCCCGTAAAAGGCTTGGCTAGCCTGAGAAATACTAGGCGGGGTCACTTAAGGGGACATCCGGTCAAAGGCACTGTGTTCGCACAAAATCCCAACACAGAACTGTTGTGTGGGGCCAGATACGAGGCTGGGCTGTGGGTGCGTCCAACAAGCACCAACCTCAGGGGCCCTGGATGCCTGGTGGCCAAGACACAGGTCTGTCCATGTCCAGGACGGCCTTTTGCTTTCCTCCTAAAATCCGTTTCAAAGAAAAAAAGGTGCTCTCCTGAGTGAGGTATGAGAGTAAAGGCAACCCCAACCCGAAGGCACTGGGTCTCAACGAAGGCAGTGATGAAAAGTAAGAAGAGTTCCAGCCTCTAAGGCCGGAGCTTAGGGAAAATCCCAAGAAGATTCAAGAAGGTGGGATTTCTGCTGCTTTTTCCCCTGACCTTGCTCCGCTTTTGAGTTCCCACAATGATATGCCAAGCCTCACCGAAGATTTATCTGTGAAAATGTCCTTTCTCTAACCATGGCAAATGCAGGAGAGATTGAAAGGGCCTCTCTCACCTCTATAACCATATTCATTCATTCATTCATTCATTCATTCATTCAGAGTGGGAGGAAAGGCACAGGGAGAGGGAGAGAGAGAATCTCAAGCAGATTCCCCCTGAGCACAGAGCCCAACACGGGGCTCAATCCCAGGATCCTGAGATCATGACCTGAGCTGAAATCAAGAGTCAGATGCTCAGTTGACTGAGCTACCCAGGCATCCCTCTACAAGCCACTCGTAAACCTCTTCCCTCTAGAAGATCTCCAGAGAGATCCACCCTCTAATGCAGTGTTGTCCAATAGAACCTTCTGCAATGATGACATTGCCCTCTCTGCACTGTCCCCCATGGGAGCCCCTGGCCACGTGTGCCCACTGAGCACCTGCAAAGAACTGAACGGTCATTTCCTATTAATTAACTTGAATGCAAATCGTCACACGCGGCTGGTGGCCACTGTCTCAAGTGGAGCCGCTGTCATTGTGTTTAAAGGACAGACGCCCTCTGAGCCCCAATCTCTCTCGATCGGCTCGCTGAACACAACAAACTGTCCAGCGATTGCGTAACAGGTGGATGTACAGAAGTGAATACACCATGGGCCGAAATGCTGACCATGACCTCTGGCGGTCCCTGCTTCTGTCTGGTGGCCCGCCAGACCCTGGGTCAGGCATGACAGGGTCGCATCGCTGGTACACTCGAGTCTGGGGGAGAAAAGATGCTCCCCTCCTCCTTCATTCAGCAAACACCTATGACATCGGTGCTGGGCGGGGCTCTGGGGTGACAGCTGCGTGAGGAGCTGGGGGACAGCATGAGAGGGAGAGGAGGGGGAAGATACATATGTGTGCAGACACAGAGAACCCAAACCACACAAACCACGTGCTGGGCATTCTGTGCATGCTCTTCCACCGGTCGTTTCACTGATTTAGCTTAATAGAGAAGACACTTCAGGGCCAAGTGACAAAGTGACATGATAATAGGATTAGTCGTCTTATGTACAGAGAACTCTGGGAGCCGCGAAGGGCATGTGGTGAGTGCAACCTCTACCTCTACTCCAAAGTGTGATTTTGCCGGTCACCCCCACCTGCGTCCACACCTGTGTCCAGCCGAGGAACACCTGGACTGAAGCAACTGTGCACAGCACGTTTATGGAAGAAGGAGCAGAAAAGAAGTTATTCCAACATGGAAGGCAAGAGCAATGAAAATGTTGAGCCGCCAAGGATGCAAATTTCACCTTCTTTGTAAAGAAAACCACTTGCAATCACACAGACTCTTAATCTATCTTCTAACCCGAGACCCCTTCCCAAGCCTGAGAAAACACAGTGCCGTCGGCGAATGTCAAATCATACCTTCCCAAAAATGAATGGAAAAAGGTTTTAGTTTTAAGACACAAAAGACTTGGGGCGCCTGGGTGGCTCAGACAGTTCAGCGTCTGACTCTTGATTTCGGCTCAGGTCATGATCTCGAGGTCGTGAGATCGAGCCCTGGGTCCAGCTCCGCACTCAGTGGGGAGTCTTCTTGGGGGTCTCGTCCCTCTGTGTCTCCCCCAACTTGCACACACTTCCTCGTGCACGCGCTCATTCTCTCTCTCAGATAAACAAATAGACCTTAAGGAAACGCGAATGACTTGTCTCAACTAGTAATACGTTAATATTAATTCTCTAACGTTATATATAACATTTTACACAGACTCTATATAGCACCTGTGTATTAATCTACGTTACAGAGCACTTACGGGCTTGACTTATATATGATTTACATTTTTACCACCGATCTTTACCGCCCACCACCCTGCAACATGACACCACTGCTCCCATTTGACAAACGAAGAAACTGAGCCTCAGGGGCCAAGTACTGACCCAGGCCCCTAACTCGGACCTCCTGAGGTCTGCAGTTCGTGCACTCCGGGCTGTCTCCTGGCCTCGGTATCGTGCTGTGACGGCTACTTCACTCCAGGAGGGAGCCCTCGGCCTCGCGATGTCCCAGGCGCGGCCCAGCACCGTCGTGGTCGTCCGGCCTCAAGAAGGTGTCAGTAAAACCCCCCGAACCAGCAAATCGGTGTCAGAGCAGGCCCTAAGGTGCAGTACCAGCTGACAATGTCCTGAGAGCAGCATCGTAAGCCCAAACACAAGGTATTAATTTTTTTTGTTTTTTTTTTAAGGTATTAATTTTGCATCGTTGATATTTAAGGTGGTGATACACCCATTAATATTTCACAAGTGGACATGATTTTAGATCAGGGAATGAGCACACAAATCACAGACAAGGAGGCCAATGTGCGTCCCTGGCTTCCCGAGAGATGTCCTCCCTGCCCTCACAGCTCTTGGAAATAAACCCCCAGACTCCCCGCTCTCAGACGTGCTGCGTAGACGATCCGAGATCTACCGCCCAAACCGGACTCGTGTTTGCGTTTCTGGAGACTGCCCCCTCGTCAAACGTTGAAACAGGATGGAGTCGTGAGCCGCTGCTGTAAGGCCTGGGCGAAAGGGAGGGAGGCTCAGAGAAGGAACAGGTGAAAAGAAAGATGATGAGTCCCCGGGATTTCAGAAGGATTTGGCTGTGCCCACAGATCTGAAAAAGTCAGACGATGGTGGCACCCGACCCCATGCAGGCCCACGACCCAGAGGGGGCTCCGAGGCCCAGCCCTCCTCGACGGCACTGCTGCTGGCCTAGAGGCTCTCTGTCTGTCTCAATGGCACAAACTATTACCCAGAGCCTTCCTTCACGGACGTGAGAAATATCGCAGTTCTGTACTTTGGGCGTTTTCCCTGCATGCACAGAAGCTAAGCTAGTGATGGAGGGTGTTCTTTATTGGGCCCTTACTATGCGCCAGGCCCTGGACGAAGCACCCGGCACGTATCACCTCTTTTTATCTTCATGGGGACCATCTCTGTTAGACAGCATCATCCCCACGCAACGAAGAGGAAACACCGCTGCTGAACTAGTAAACTTCTCCATGGTCTGTCTTGAGCCATCGTTCTCAACGTGGTTATTCGCTATGGAGGGAGAGGAAGGATCCTTTACAAAATACCGATGCCTGTGCTCCTAATTCTAGCTCTAGGGTGTAGCCTGGGCGTCCAGGGCCTGGGTGAGTCTAATGTTCGGTCAGGGCTGGACATCCCCGCACTCAGGAGAGTCAGTGGGGGAGGAAGGGTTTGGACCCGGAGCCTGTGATAGAAACTGCTCATCTCTACGGCCCTCCGTGCTGAAATTAGGAATATAAGGGGCTGCCGATCGGTAGGAATTGTTACAGGAACACCTAGCTAGACCGTTCTTGCGTCCCCATCCCGGGCTGCCCGGGTCTCCCTGCGGTTCCAGGTCTTTTGACCTAAGGGTTAATGCGAGTTCTTTGTGAACCATGCCCTCAAGGACTATCATCAATCAGTTTTCAGACGACTGCTCTCAGGTCCGGCCCCTGGACAGCACCTCTCATTTCTAGAAAAGCGAGAGCTCAGCCGTCCTCCCTTTCCAGGACTGGCTTATTCTCCTGGCACCAATTTTGCTAACAAATGTTTTCAGAAATCAAAACCAGATATGTCTCCTATTAAATCAGAGAACAGCTTTCAATGTAAACAGTACTCGGGTTATGATCCAAACATCTGCAGCCCATTTTGAGAAGTGCAGAGCCCTTTAATACTTGGAAAGAAGTACTTTTGTCGCTATCTTCCCAGGCTTCAGCTTCCCAGCCGCGACGTCCCTGGGGCACGCCTGTCCTACTCTCCATCCCTCCTCCACTCTCTCCTCTTCCCTACTGTTCCTCCCCACGGGACAGATGGAGCCACTACAATTATCTGGGTATTCAGACCCACGGGGATAAAAAGAACAGGGTTTGTTTGGCCTATCGCACTGATTATTTCGTCCGCTAATCTGAAAGTAATCGGACCCCTGCAAAGGACTCATTCCACCACTCACATCTGCCCGGGCTGATAGAATTTCATGATATCATTTTTTAAAAAAAGATTTTATTTATTCATTTATTTGACAGAGAGAGAGAGGTAACACAAGTAGGCAGAGAGGCAGGCAGAGAGAGAGGGGGAAGCAGGCTCCCTGCTAAGAAGAGAGCCCGATGTGGGGCTCGACCCCACCAGGACCCTGAGATCATGACCTGAGGCGAAGGCAGAGGCTTTAGCCCACTGAGCCACCCAGGCGCCCCAGAATTTCATGATATCATAAGCATTTAACATTAAGTTGGCCTCCCTCAGTCCCCCTCCCCAGCCCGCGCCGTACTAGTGAGGGCCGTGCTGTGCTGAGAAGTGCCCTCGGCAGTAAAGAGCAAGATGGGGTGCAAACGTGTTTGATGTAGGCTCGTCGGACGGGGGGCGGAGAGGGGTGCCTCTGCACCCCAGGGCCAATAATCCCCTTCCCTGCATTCAAACGCCTTGCCCTTGTTCATGGGGAAGTGGACGAGCCCATGGTGTCACGGAAACCGCCAGACTTTTCTCATCCACCATTTCGGTTTCTAACTAGCTGTGACCTCAGGCAAGCGCCCTAAAACCACTCGGGGCCCACGTTTCTTTCTCAAAGGAGAAAATATTTGAATGCAGGCTTCTCTTCAATTTCATGCTCTAGGCAAAGAATCTTCTCGGCTCCACTATTAAAAGCAACCCCCTCTAAATCGTAAGTGAAGCCCCCTCAATGTAACTGGATTCATAATACAAATACCAGCCGTCCCAAAACAGCCCATTTGTGGTCAGGAATGCGGTAACAGACCAGGTTACACAGAGGCAGAGGGGATTAAGGACTGCGGAGAAACAGAGCTCAGCCTCTGGCAGAAGGCGAAGTGGAAGAAGAGGAGGGAAGCCGTTAGCATTCAGGTAAAGGCGAGGGCTGGCGGGCTTCCAAGCCCGCACACACTCCTGTCTCCAGAAAGGGCCAGATTTCCTGATGCTCGCTAAGCACCGCTCCTCATATTCGTATGTGAATATCCGGGAACTGATAGGCATCTTAACGAGATCTAGACACTACCATGGCCATAATCTATTTGATGACAGTAATAATGTCTGCATTTGTACTCAGCCCTTAGTCTAAGGAGACCAACATCCGACCCCACCTTTTCCCGTATGGGGATGGCCAGAGAATTCAAACAGTTTAGGAAAACAAGCTCTCGTTGAATGTTTTCCAGGGCCAGAGGCAAACAGAGCTTGTCCTTTGGCCATGCCTGGCTTCCTCCCTCTCCAAGCCACAGTTTGGACACGGAGAGAAGATTCCTGCCACCAACCGGAGGGAGTGACGGCCAGCTGGGTCTCACATCACTGCTCTTGCCGATGAGCTTGCTTTCAAAGGTACTATTCTCCCTTACTCCTGCAGCATCTAGAGACGTACTCCATAAGGAGACATCTTAATGACGTGGCTTAGAGCATGCATGAACATACTAAAATGCAGGTCTCGTCTCTAAGAAGCCAGGGGCTTGTCCTGCTGGGTTGTAGGGTCTGTACTTACAACCCTTCGCCGTCCTGAGGCTCTGAGGCGGGACATCATGGTGCAGGTCTGATCTCTTAATAGAGCGTCGTGTCAAGGAGCCAGCCCGGCACGGCAGCCCTGATGAGAAGAAACGTACACGGTGGGAGAGCATGCGTCTGTGCAACTGCAAAAGGGGACGGTGACGCTGGCGGGGACCAGAAAGGACTAGCAAAGGCAGAGGGAGCTTGGACCTTCCATTCCGTCCACATTGCTAACAAAATCGGCCCCACCGCTGCCATCCCAACGAGGCCTGAAACTAAAGGTCAACAAAGCCGCAGCTCCGGGGACTGGAGAACAGGGGACACGCTTTCAAACAGTCACGCCATCAAATGCAATTTATTTCAAATCACCTTGAGACCCCCAAACATGACGCTATTCACCTGCGACTTCCAAAATCCAATCCTAAGAACCAGTGCTCCGGGGGCTGACCCGGGAGAACGAGGCCACAGAGTCAAAATAGAGACCCGCATTTGTTAGAACCACGGGGGGGAGGGAGGGGGTCGCCAGCAAGGAGATTAGTTTGATCACGGGCTGGCCCTGATCTCTCAGCCGGAGGCTCCAGTCCAAGGGAGGACGGTCCTTCCGGAAAAGCCACTCCGGCGGGGAAGAGGCTGGCTGTGCAGCCCCAGGAGGGGAAGGCTGAGCCCGGAGGGGCTGGGTGCATGCCAGGTCCAAACAGGCCTGCTGCAGCCACCTGCTAATCCCAGAGTGACGTTCCCAAGCGGTGTCAGCAGACATGTCTCCGAGATTGGGGGGCGGGGATCACACGTGAGGCCGCATCTCCTCTCTCAAAAGCATGTAGGCAGAAGGCTGCCAGTTACACGGGGTGCGGGGCACAGGGGCTGGGGGGGAGGGGGAGGCTGCAAGGAGAGGGGCACCCTAACAAAGGAGGTGAAGGCCACCACGATCCCACGAGTCCATCCTGGACTGGCAGTGAAGCTGGAAGCATGCCTTTGGGTCCCCCTCCTCCCACCAGCCCGCAACCACGTGTCCCTTACCCTCAGCAGACCCTTCTCGGCCCACCTTGTAGGCCCTACAGCTGAAGCGGCCTCCTGAATTCTAGACCCATCTGCTCCAGGTGTCCAAGTTTATTGGCAAAAATTTCCTAATCTGAAAGGGAATGTTTAAGAGATTTGGGTGGGGGGGAACCGAGGGGCCCTCCTAGACGTTTAACAGATTGCTATTTTAGCATCGCCACAAAAGATCAAAGATTTAAGCTGAAAGGTGTACCCCAGACTCGGGCACCCAAACAGCAGAAATGGTGGTCTCGCAGCTCTGGGAGGTGGAAGATCAAGATATCGACGGGACCGGGTCCCTCTGAGGGCGTGAGGGAGACTCTGTTCTGCAGCTCTTTCTTGCTTCTGGTGATGGCAGGCAAACCTTGACTTATTCCCTATCATCCCAATCTCTGCCTTTATCTTCACATGGGGCTCTCCTTGGGCAAGTATCTGTCTCCAATTTTCCCTTTTCCTAAGGACACCAGTCATATTGGCCCACCCAACGACCACATTTTAACCTGAAGGCCCTATTTGCAAATAAGGTCCCATTTGGAGGTATTAAGGGTTAGGACGCCAACCTACGTTCCTTCCTACCTTCCTACCTTCCTTCCTCCCTCCCTTCCTTCCTTCTTCCCTCCCTCCCTCTCTCTCTTTCTTTTTGCAAGGGGAGAGGGGGAAGGGGGCATAATTCAACCCACACCGGAAGGAATCTTAAGATCCAGGGATTTTCAAGCTATGTTTTATGAAATACCAGCTTTTAAAAATGCTCCCTAAAAAAAAGAATCTTTTTTTGTATATATGTATCCCCCAAATCACTGAGTAACAGACACGAAATATAGATACCTTTTTACATGTCAAGCATACCTCAAGAAAGTGTTTCTAAAAAAGAAAAGATTTTAAGAATAGATTAGGAAAAGAGACAGAGAATCCTCTGACCCAGCATGTCCGAGAAAGGCTCCGACCGTATCCCAGGGATCCATTATCACCAGACACGTTTATGAAGCATCGGTCCTCTACAACAGTTCTGGAGCTTGTAGAGACTCCAGAACTCAGTAAGACCTGGTTGCTTCTGGGGAACTGGGTTTTTCGTGGGGGATGATGCTGAGGGCGTACTGAGCAGGAGATGCCAATGGACTGTGGCAAGTGGTAAGACAGAGGCAGGCACAGGCCACTGTGGGGAGCCCAGGGGAGAGGACTTACTTGAGGCTTGCAGAAGGGGAAGGTGTAAGAGAAGGCTTCCTGAGCGGGGAGGCTCGCGGGGTCATAAAGAACGCACAGGAATCTGCCCATCAAAGTCATCAGGTCAGGGCGCCTGGGTGGCTCAGTTGGTTAAGCGACTGCCTTCGGCTCAGGTCATGATCCCGGAGTCCCGGGATCGAGTCCCATATCGGACTCCCGGCTCTGCGGGAAGTCTGCTTCTCCCTCTGACCTTCTTCTCCCCTCTCATTCTCAGTCTCTCTCTCTCTAACAAATAAATAAAATCTTTAAAAAAAAATAAAATAAAAAAATAAAAAAATAAAAAGTCATCAGGTCAAAGGCATTCTGGTCAAGAAGGTGAAGGGAACTGAGGAACAACGCCACACACATTTGAGGGCACGTCACGAGCCACGTGCTCCTAGAGAACAGAGGACAAGAAGGGCGAAAGGTAAAGAGGAAGAGAAGCAAGCCGAGGAGGGCTTAAGGGTATCCCAAGAGTGAGGAGAGCCAGTGGAAGCAAGTATGCACTGGGGTGACACAATGAGACCCCCCTCTGAATGGACACAGAGGAGACGGGAAAGAAGAGAGGCAGGGAGGCCACTGAGGAGGCTCTTTGCTGCACTGACCCAGGTGAAAGATTACAGCGAGGCTGGAGTTGGCAAATCATAACCAAAGTCTGGATGAGACGCGCCATCGATGAACACGAAATCTAGGGGGCAACCGTGAAAGCGAACCAAAAGTCGTCTTAAAGAGTCTCCCCTGTGGATGGCTTATTAGTAATAGTAATGGCCGGAGGAGGAATTGGGTATGGTTCAAGAGGGTGGTCAAAATGACCACCAGCAATGCCGGGCGGAGGCACCGTGCATCTCTACGCGGGATCCAACTGAGAACCCGTCATCTGAATTTAACTGTGAAGAAATGCAGACCCAAAAGGAGGGACAGTCTAGTTTTTCAAAAAGAGAAAGAAAAAGGAACTCTATCCTTCCAAAACGCGAACGTCCTAAGAGACAAAGAAAAACTGGAAGACGCTCCAGGTTAAAGGAGCCTAACGAGACACGACAAGTGAACGTGATGCGTGGTGCAACCTGGGGCCCGTGGGAGGTGGGGAAGCGCGACAGCGGCCAGTGCTGGGTCACGTGGCAAAGCTGGACCGGGGAAGGGAGATTGTAGGAAGACGCTGCCTTGATGGTTAACTCACTGACGTTGAGAACGGCCTCGGAATGATGTAAGAGAACATCCCCCTTCTTAGGAAACACATGTGGAAGTATTGAGGAGTTAGAGGCCATGATGTACGCGACTGCCTCTCACACGGTTAGAATGAGATTAGGGTGTGTGGGGGTGTGTGTGCGTGCACACATGCAGAGAGAGATAAGAGCACCTGCGCAACGAGGATGAGATATGAACCACAGGTGGATCTGTGTAGAGGGTACATGAGTGTTCTTTGCAGTATCGTTATCCTTGAAATTATTTCCCAGTTATAAGCTGGAAGAGAGAGAACGCTGCCGGCCTGGACTGGAGCAGCATTGGCAGGAGGTAAAATGTGCCGTGGTTGGTAGGATCTGGGGAGACAAGGGGCCGGGGGAGACACGTAGAATGACTTCCAAGTCCCTGGTGTGTGTACACTGAACACAGGCGGGGAAGAAAGAAGGACAGCAAGCCGACCTGGTGGGGAAAGGAGAGTATTCTAGATTAATGTCCAGCATTCGTGGTTCCTTCAAAAACCTCTTTCATTGGCCACATCTGACTCTAGCTACAGCCCATCCTAGACATAGACAGGGAACGCTCACATGGGTGTGTATTTTCCATTCATTTCCCCTTTTGCTTTGCAAGCACCCATCAGTCATTTTCCCCAGGCCGTGGCAGAGCTGTGGTGTTGCGTCCTCGTCCTATCCGAAGGAACGTTCTAGAAGCCCCTTCTCCCAAGTGTCTCCTTCACCCCCTTAAGGCAGTTGGCACGGCGAGTCCTCTGCACAGAGGAAGTGCTCGACAAAAGGGGCTGGCCGACAGTTTCCCTTTTTTGTCATTTTTGTCATTTTAGCCCCCATGGAAGGGTGCTCTGATTGGTCTTCGACCCCACAGGGATCTGTGAACAACTGTGAAAAGAAAACAAAAGTTTCCAAATGTCATAGCAACACTCAGACTTCCTCCCAAATGCCGAGAGGGGCAGCGTACCTGCCCACTCCACGTGTGTCATGGGCGGCGGTTCGGTGTGAGATTCCGTGCCTTGTCTCCACTCGCCCACGGATACAGAAAACCGTGGTTCAGCCGTGTCCAGGTACAGTCAGTGCCTCAAGCCACGAAATCGCCATGGAATGTACAGACACCGAGGGTCAAGCTTCTAGCAACTCGGTGGCACTCCCGCAGCACCTCCTAAGATGCTCTCTTCTTGATGTTCTAGCTCCAGAGACAGAGCCCAGGCCTCTCGACAGCAGGGGCTGGTTTTAAATGCTGGAGCATGAAGAGTGATCTTCCGCCCTTGGAGAACAGACACTGGGCCAATGCGGGCCAGTTGCAAGCAGAAAAGAGAGCTGCACAGGGCTTCCTGTCCTAGGATTTGAGTTCTCGTGTACCATCAAGGATCTGACAGCCAAACACAAGAGCTCATACTCTCCACCACTTAGAGACTCACAGTTCTTGCCACTAAGGGTGCAAGACTCCACCTCCCCAGGACAGAACTTGCTTCCAAACAGGAGCTTTCCTAAAGCATCCAGGAAAAGGTATGTGGTTCCTTATTAAAGTTCGTGGAAATAGTCTCAATATGTTAAGGTTAGGATCTTCCTCGCATTTCTTTCCAAATGATTTTCTTCCATCGGTCGTTTTCTCCTCCCCACCTAACTTACATAAGACCACCTGGCTTTCCTACTTGGCGTATCTATGGGGGGATCTATAACCTCATCTGATAAAGAATCCTGAAGTGTGTCCCCAAGAGTTGCCCAGAGGAGAAGCCATGCCGGCCCAACGGTTTCAGAAAATTCCCTCCATATTCTGGAATGTCAGGCCGAGCCGAGAGCTCCTTGCTGATTTTTTACACGTGGACCAAAAAGGATCTGGTCTCTCCACGGGGGGTGCCACAGCTGGATTCTACGTGGGGCCGGAGAGAACGTGAGCATTCGGGACGCAATTTTCACTAAACCGAAGCTCCTCTTTGGACATGAGGCAGCACCCTGAACCTCTCTGCCGGGAATCAGCAGTGGGAGACGACGCAGGGTGGCGGGGTTCATCTTTACTTGCTCTAGGGCACTTCAAAGTCCGGGAGTGTCCAGAGTCTCCAAGCCCACGCCCAGGCTTGGGAGGAGGATTCCCAGGACTCGGGGTACAGTTAATCATACCCAAGGCTACGATCGATCATGGCCAAAGAACAGGAAGCCAGAGGAGCAAAGGGAAAAAGCTCCCAGGGCAAAGTCTGGGGGAACCGGGCACAAGCTCTGGAGACTCCTTTCCTGGTGCAGTCGCACAGAATACGCTGAATTCCTCCAGCGGCCACCAGTGACCACAGGTGGGAAATGCCGTCCGCCAGGGAAGCCCGGGAGAGACTCCGTGTTCGGGGTTCGTGCTGGAGGGCTGGTCGGGTAGGCAGGCACTTTCTGCCTGCAATTTCTACCCAAATTCCCAGCTTCCAGAAGGAAAGCAAGTGTTTGCTCTCAACCATACTGTTTGGACCAACAGTTCGGGCACAGTGAGCCATGCTTATCACTCAGGGAAAGTTCTATATCGGTGTAGGGAACTATTTACAGTCAAGCTCCCAGACGTCAGCCAAGGGTCAACCTCGCGAGCCAGCCTTTCTCAGGCTAACAGTCTTGGGCCTGCGCAACAAGTACACCAAGACTCAGGCCAAGGTATGTGAATCCCAGACCGCAGCTGCCTTGCCTGGGACCATGCTCGGGAAGGTGACCTGCCACGTCTTGGTGTTAAGACAGGCTCCCACTCGTGGCTGGCCCAGTTTGATACGGGGACATCCTCGTCCCCTGATGGACATCACAGAAATTTCTCAGAACCAGAAGACCCCTGAAAGAACATCTGGTTCATTCCCTCCAGGATACGGAGGAGGAAAGAGACCCACAGGGAGGTTAAGTGATTTCCCCAGAATAAATCTGGATTTAAAAGGCCCTTTTCTACTGCCAGACTCTTCTGGGCCCTGACACCAACCTGGCCCTAATCCATGGCCCTGGGCCATGACCTCCAGACCCGAGAGGAGGGAAGAGGCCACCAACACGGAGGCCTGAGTCTAGGGAGCAGGCTGGCTCTGCGACTGGGCCAGGCGGAGGTCGGGGAAGAGCGGCCAGCAGCTCGGTCATGAAGAGGTCGCGGTGTATGCGGGGTCAAGTCCAGCGCATCTTGATAAATACTGGGTCACCCGGAAAGCCCTCCAAGTAGTTGTTAAGCAGGTAGGGGGATCGCGGCTCCGGGGGCCCACCAATGCGAAGCCGGCAGCTTGGGGGGCAGGGGCAGCCGACCGCCACGCAGCTTGCCACAGCCCCAAGCGAACGGGTGGCACCCTCGCCCCAGGGCAGCGGGAATGCCAGAGGGAACAAATCAACAGTCTGCAGGGGGAACAAAAAGCAACAGTCCCAAGCAGTAAGAACCAAGGTCGAGTTAATGTTCTCTCCAAAGACATACCAGATACGAGGGCGAGGTCAGAAAGACCAGGGATGCGGATCCAATCCACCACTGGAGGGAGGGCTCCTGCACGCCGTGTTTTCTGGAACCGGACCTCCAGTCCCACCCTGATTCTTCATTCTCACTTGTAGAAGGGAAGCAGACGCAGAATGTGGATCAGGTTGAAGAGATTCTAGAGGAGGCTAGCTACTCTCTTAAATTGAGCAGTTAGAGCAGGTTTGAGGGGTCGTGGCTGTTTTCTAACATGGGGACCAGGAAACAAAAGGTCAAGGTCGGTGGCCCAACAGAGAAGCCCAGATGGAAGACAGAGGGAACATGCCCCGGTTCCCTGCAACCCTGCCCGTAACCCCTACTGAGGCTGAGCCTCAGCTCTGTCCGCGGCTCCAGGAGATACCTGGACCCGAATTATTCCTCACCTGCCCACCCAACCCCCTTTCTGTCTACTCCTGGGGCTGGTTTCTAGAACCTCCGAGCAAAACAGACCCAACAAACACCAGTAGGACTGGATGCCCCAAGCTTGCAGAGTTAGCTGCTTCGCCCTTTAGGACAAAGAAAGCCTGTGGAAATGTTCCCGATTAAAGGAGCCTCAAGAGACGAGGGCTGAGGATGGCAGGGGCCAAGAGGGAAGCGGACAGGGAAGAGGTCTACCTGCCCCCAGCACTTCTCCAGCCCTGAGCCTCCAGCTCAGAAACACGCAGCGACTCAGCTTGGGGCCCTGGACCAAGAAGGCTGATTCTGAAAGCCAGTGCGAATCCCTTTGAAGCCTTGAGACGGCTCAGCTCCTCTGGACCTCAATGCTCCTTGTCGGTAAAACATGTGATTGCAGAGGCCCACCACCCCTTTTCCAAACTCCCTGGGGCCAGACGCAAGTCAGGACTCCCACGTTTCAGAAAGATATTACACGCATTTGCTAGATGCTACACATCACCCCCAGCATTTTTCCCTGCAGAGACATGTGTTGAGCCCTCACATGATGTGGGGGAGAAAAATCAAAACTGTAAATTGTCTCCCATCAGCCCAGCGTAGCTTCTGTGATCAAATGAGTTTATACAAGACCAAAGGGAAAAAAAAAAATTCCATTTTCAGACTTGGGTTTGTGTGTTTGGCTTTTTGGTTTTATTTGTGTTTTGTTTTGCTTTTGGTTTTGGTCCATTCAGAATCGAGGCTTAGGGACCGTGGTCCTGTGTCTACCTTGTGGGACTATTCTGAGGATGACACAGGTTAATCCAGGGGCAGCACTTTGCACCATGCCTGCTACTGCACCATACCGACCATTACATCGGAGAATGTCTGTGTCTCTCACGAGGGCTGCAAGCTCCTTCAAAACCTGGAGGTTTTATCTTAGTCGTTTTTAAATTCACCTTAGCACCCAGGGAAGTGTTCTATGCGCTGCAAGGCTTGAGTAAATGTTTGCTAGATGTGTGAATCTAGTTTCAAAGGGAAATTTTTTTCGGTATTCCAAACACAATGGAACCTTGCAGATTCCCTGGAGGGGACAATTATAGAATCACTTGAAGATGTACCCATGCAGAAATCCAGGTGACAACACCCTCCTCTCAGTGCATCTCTGTGAAGCACCTTTGGGATGTCCTCAGAACTGTAAACACAAGTCCAATGGTAGAAATAACAGTGTAGCTGCTTACGTTTAGTGAGAGCTATGATATGCCAAGCGTTTAAAGAACTTTATATGCATTAACTCATTGGATCCCTCCAAATGGTTTTCTTTTTTTTTTTTTTAATTTGCCCATTTTACTGATATGGGAGCAAGGCAGGTAACTTGCCTAAAGATAGACAGCCAGTAAGTGGCACCTTTCAACCAGGCCATCGGACCCCACAACCTGGGCTCCCAAGGCCCCCCACATAAGGTGAACACAAAAACCCTTTTACCCAAATCTAACGGGTTGAACTGCGTCTCCCCCACCGCCAGCCCTCCGCAGAAGTTGAAGTCCTAGCCCCCAGTACCGGTGAATGGGACTTTATTTAGAATGACGTCTGCAGATGATCAAGTTAAAAAGGGGGAACTGGTGTCCTTCTAAAGAGGGGACATTAAGATATGCGGGGACACATGCGCACACACACACAGAACATCACTGAATGTGAAGGCAGAGATGGAGGGAGGCTTCTACAAGCCAAGGAATGACAAAGCGCCCCAGCTCGGGGAGAGGCCTGGAAGGGACTGTCCCGACCCCCAGATTTCAGCCTCTGGCCTCCAGAACTCTGAGAAATTAATTTCTGCTGTTGACGCCAGGCCGTTGGAGGTATTTTGCTGAGGCAATCATTAAGCCGATACAGGAAATCTGCTGGAACCGGCCAAGCCAAGGTGTCCCGGCAGACGGTCTTGCAAAGGAGCCGACAGCACAGTCACACAGGCTTCCTGGAGCAACAGGTAAGAGCCCCAGGGCCCCACGGAGCATCCTGCTCGCTGGCGCGTGGCCAAACCCTGCTTCCTGGCCTTTCGGTGACTATGGCTTTTAAAGCCAACCAAAAAGAAACCAAGAGAAGACACATTTCCACGCCGCCCACGAGCTCCTTAGAATGAGCAATGGCACAAGTCCCAAGAGCACGTGTGCTCTCACACACATCACCCAGAAAGCAGAAACCTCCCTCCTCTCCGCTGCCTGCACGCAGTGCTGGCATTCTCCACCTCCCACGGACCAGGGGCGGCTCCTGACTCAGAAATGAGAGCCGATGGCCGGGGACCGAAGCCAGCGCTTTCTACCCCCTCGGGGGGCTGCACATGGGAGACAGGAGCGGCCCCATGTGGGATGCCAGAGTAGGAGTCAGGGGGGTGTGGGGGTGTGGGTAGTGGGGAGGGACAGACTTCAGACCCCAGGACCTTGGCTTCACCTTTTGCCGGTCGCTGACAACAAACCTCTGGCCGCCCCGATATGAAAAACCTCAAAGAGATTATAAATGCCTGGGGAGGAGATTTTATACCATCTGATGCTGTGGCTCCCGCTGGAGTTTAGGGTTTAGTCATCTGAGGCCGTCTGATCTAAATCTCTCTGCTCGTGTGTCTGTCACACGGGGACTCTGTGCACACTCCCGACACCCCCAGGCTCCCGTCCCCGAGGGCGCCTAAGCAGAAAGCACACGCTGGGTAGCAGGCAGCTACGCCCCGAGAGGTGCGTGCTGGGTCAGGTTTCTGACCCCATCTGGACTGAGTTTTACACTCAGGGTTACTGCTTTCAGAAGTCCCTATCACTCAATCACCTTGGTAATTCCAGACGCCCAGCAGGGGTTTTGTTTCTGGGGAGCCGGAAGCCAAGCCCGGGCTCACCATGAAGAATGGCTCCAGGCAGGGAGGCTAGCAGATGTGGGAACGCACCCCCCTTTGTCTTGGGTCTGAATTTGGGGGTAGGAATACTGGAAAGGTGGGCAGGTGTCACCCTAAAGAGAAAATCCTCCCTTTGTCTCCCCAGAGGATGAAGGACTGGCAGGGAGAGGTCTGGAACTGCAGGCAAAGGGGGGCACTGAGCAAGCTCCACGGGGTCAAGAGGAACGGAGGCTTCTTGTAGACTGGTTTAGCTTTTTAAAGAAAAAAAAAAATTAACGAATAATGTCATGACATACCGGGAGTATCCGGCTCTCCTGGATCCGTTAAACAGGTGCATTTTTAAACCACCTGGGGCAGCTACCTCTAACCCTTTCTAGAAAGAAGAATCTAAAGAATATACAGACAGACCTCAACGGCTCTCTCACGGAACCAAGCGTCGGGTTCTGAGGTACAGTCTCCTGGAGCCTCACAGACTAGGGCACCCGCGCCCTCCCCCCTCCCACCAGGCACACGACTGCCTCCTGGGGGTAAAACTTCTCCTATTCGCACAATCACAGGAATGTTATCAAGGAGAATGAAGCGTTCCCCTGAATTCCTGAAATAAGAACGAGGGACCTCAAAAACCCCACCTGGCCCCTGCAGGAGGGGCTGAGCTAGGCCCCTCCCCAGAGTTCTTCCACTCTGGAGAACCTGGGCAGAGGGGTCTGGGGAGGGCCAGGCAGGGGCCTTCCCACTCCTCTCCGCTCCCATGACTCGGAGGCGACTTGGTGGCCCACGTGGGAAAACCAAAGACAGGGCTTGCTATCAATTCGAGGCAAAGAGACAGAGACACACATGCCCAACATGGAAAGTGGGAAGGACCACAAGGGGAGCTTTGCCCTCCCGGACAGGCTCCCTCCTGCCTCCCCAGGCAGACTTGCTGGATGCAAAGGAGCACCTGCCAGGGATCTGAGGGGCGACCTGAACTCGCCAGGATTTTCCAGAGCCTAAAATGGAGGAATACTCTCGGGACAGTTGGACAGCCTGTAGAACTCTGCCGTCCGGACAGCGGGTGCTCAGGAAACGTGTGGGGATGACGGTGAATAAGTCGGCCTCCAGCAGAGAGCCCAACAGGAAACATGTTCCTTATCTGTCCCCAACTCAGGATCCTCAGAAACACTCTGAGGAACCGGTAGAGAGAAGGAATCCTACGCCCAGGGAATGAGGGGGCTGGGGCTGGATGACAACGTGCTTGAAGCTTCTCTGCCAGGTTCTTGATTATTGATTATGGTTGGGGAGCCCACCAAGTGTTAGCAGCCATCTGGACCGCATTCCTGCAGCTGGGTGTGAGTCAGAGTCAGCAAGACTTCCGTCGTAGAGTTTTAAGCTGGACTCTAACTTATGTTCCTTGGAAGGAGCTGCCAGCCTCCTCTTGCAAGAAAAATGAACGTGGAGCTTTCACTGGCTCTGTTCTCCATGCCCTAAATCATTTGCTTGGGCTGCTTCGTCGACAGCCTTTGGTTGAAACCAAGAAGCGTTTTCTATCCAGGCAACGGCAGAAGCTTCAAATACAATTCCTGGAGCTCAGACTGGGGTCAGTGGTTCAAAGGGACTTCGCTCTTCCCCCCAGCCTGTCCCATCCCACAAGCCTAGAGATCTTGGCTCACCCCAAAGAAACCACGGACAATTAAAATACAAGTCTGATTGTTTCCTAGTCTCTTGGCCCTGTTCTCCTCAACCAGACTTTTTAAACCTTTGTGGGGCACCGGGGTGGCTCAGTCGGTTAAGCAACTGCCTTCAGCTCAGGTCATAATCCCGGGGTCCTGGGATCGAGTGTCACATCAGGCTTCCTGCCTCGGCGAGGAGCCTGCTTCTCCCTCTGTCTGCTGCTTCCCCTGCTTGTGCGCTCTCTCTCTCTCTCTCTGTCAAATAAATAACTAAAATATTTTTTTAAAAAGTCTTCTTTGTATTATTTATCATCTAATAAACTGTTTCTCAACTCCATGGAAATAGAGATGTACTCAATAACGCTCCCCACAGAGCTTGTAAGACAATCCGGTGTGGTGAGGCAGTCAGACTGACCTCGACTACGGTCCCAGACCCTCGCGGAATTAGCTGTGTGACCTTCAGCAAGTGACCTGTACTCTCTGGGCCCAACTTTCTTCCTTTATCAAACGGTACTAATACCTGCATTATAGGGTTATTGAAAGGATAAATATGAGATGATACGCAACTGTTTTGTCGGGGTCGTCTTGTCCTAGTTCTCATCACTACGGTGCCCAGAACAAGATGGCCGTTCCTCCTCGGGCAAAAGAAGCGAACTGAGAGGAAGATGAGGGAGCATTTCTGATGTGATTTCTTCTAAGACGTGATACAGGGTGGGCAGAAGAAAAGCCCGAGGGACAGCCCCTGTGGTAACCAATAGATTAGACCCATGTTTCCGTCATCAAAGGCGAGATGGGCAGATAAAGAAAGGGACAAGCAGGAAGGCTCCAGAGATTTTTGTCCCATCTTCACCAACTGTTATGAGTCGAATTATGTCTCCTCAAAAGATGTGGAAGTCCTAAACCCCAGAACTTCTGAATGAACCTGATTTTAAAATAGTCTTTGCAGATGACCGAGGTAAGGTGAGGTAAGGTGAAGTGAGCCCTCATCTAACGGGATGGGTGTCCCTACAAAAAGGGGGAATCTGGACATGCATGCACACGCACAGGGAGAACGTCACGTGCAAAGGAAGGCAGAGATCGGGATGAGACATCCACAAGCCAACGAACGCCAAGCCTACCAGCAAACCCCCAGAAGCAGGAGCAGGCACGACACAGGCGTCTCCCGCAGCCCTCGGAAGGACCCAACCCTGAGGAAACCTTGATTTGGGGCTTGAGGCCTCCGGGACTGTGAGACAAGAAATTTCTGTTGGCTAGGCCCTGCTTTCTGGAACTTCATTCCAGTAGCCCCGACAACTAAGGCACCAATCAACCAGAGGAGGCCGTTATTACTACGATCATGAACTACTGCATTTGAGCACGACTGGGCACGAGACCGATGCTGAGAAATGAGCCGTGGCGTCGCGTCATCCGGCCTCCCACCAGCTCATCCCTTCCTCAGGGCCCCTCCGCGAACGCAGAAGCCCACGCCTGGGACCAGGTCAGGGGGCCCGAACACGGCCTCACGCCTCGCAGAAGCAGTTCTAAACGCTCCTCCGCTCCAGCCCGGGCTGATTCTCGGAAGCCCCGAGTCCTCTGTCTGACCCCGCTTCCCCCCGTCAGGGCCCCGGGACAATCCCGCCTGGTGCCACCTCTGTCAGCAATGGTCCCGCCAAACTCCCTTCCCTCTGAGCGCACACGCGGAATCCAAACAATCTGGTCCTGAAAGGAAAAGGAAGCAATCAAGTTAGGACCAGCGCTGCGTCCGGCAGGGAGCCCCGTATCCCTACAGAAGAAGCCTGCATCTCCCGTTTCCAGGTCCCTTCCCCCCTCCTTCTGTTAGATGACCATTCCGTTCACGTGCACACTCAAGGCCCCCAACAGGGTGACACGACGACTTTACCCCCTCTGAAAACCACACGGGTTACGTGCAATCATCTACTGGTGGACGGAGGTTGGGACACCTCCACAAGTTTCCTGATGCCCCTCCCATCGAGAGAGGTGATCCACGTCCCCTCACCTCGAGTCCAGGCCCCTATCACAGCCTCAATGAATAGAAAGGGACAGAGCGAGGGCAGGACGTCTAGGCCTGGGTTTGAAAAAGCCACACGGTAGCATCTGCTGGCTTCTGGGAGCTTCCAGCTACCCCTAAAATCTCACAGGGAGAGATGGGAGGAGGGTGGGGAGCCGAGGACCCCCACCTGTTCCAGCCCCCCCTCCCCGGTGGATCTCGTCTTCCCTGCTCCGGTACCTGACCTGTGTGGGAGGAACCCTCGAGAGGACCCCAGGCCCCTCCACCATCGGACTTCATCAGCATGAAGGATCCTGAGCGAGAACCATCTACATGAGCCCCACCGACCTCGAAGTTGGTGAGCCGAAGAAGTGACCATTACCGGGGTTTTTTTGCTGTTAATACATTCAGACACTGTTTGGGGAGCTGTGTCCGCAGCTCTGGACCGTCGGCACAACTCTTCGGTTGTGTGCTCTCCCTCAGCGACACACACGGTCGTCCCACGCCCCGTGGGAGGAAGCCCGTCCCTCCTTCAGCCTCGCCCCTCCCCTCTCCTGCCACCTCCCATTCCTGCCATCTGTGGGTCCACTGTCCCACCGCCTGTGTTTATTCCAGCGCCATCCCGCTCAGGACCATGGCGAGTCCCCCACTCAGCTGGCCTCCCTGCCTCCGGAGCCCACACCGGCCCCCCCCCCCCCCAGGCTCTCCTGCCCTGTCGCCCGCGGGTCTTCCAAACCCAGGGCTGACGGTGTCCCTCCCCACCGCTGGGGAGGCCCTCTGCTCCCCGGGTCAACACTGTTCTGTGTCCCAGTTTCGCCGCTGATCGTCGCTCTGCACGCCAGCCTAACTCAGGTCCCCCCGCCACCCTCGAAGTCCCCTACCCTGGACACACCATGCCCAGCAGCTCATGCTGCTCCCTTGTCCCCACTAAAACTTCGCTCCAACGTCAGGCCTTCTATAAGGATCCCCTCCGGGCCCCGACACGCTGGCCCCCTGCCCTGCCAGGAGAGCCCAGCTTCTCACTCGGTACCTAGTCCCCCAAGGGACTAGGAACTCGCCGAGGGCAGGACCCCCAACTTGCTCTGCTTCTAACAGACTCGAAATAAACGGCTGCTGCACCATAGCCCAGGCCACCCTGGGGAATCCCAGTGGGCCGCCCTAGAGGCCGCAGGCCCCTGGCGTCCAAAGGAGAGTTTTCCAAGGAGAGAGGCAGGGAACCGATCACCCCTCTGGCCGGCACCAGAATCTGCCTTAGGTTTCGTTCTCCGCCTCTCGAGGGGATGGGCACCAGGGACGCCCGTGTCTGTGGGTGACGAGGACGGCAGTGACAATGAGTCACACATACGCCAGGGCACAGCACGTCACTTTGAGCTCGTCGTGCTTGAAGTTGAGAGGCAGCCTAAAGTAGTGTGAGAGGCCACATGGCGGGTTTAAATTATGACTCTGACAGTTTTTGTTTTGTTCTGGGTTTGGGGTGTTTGTTTTGTTTATTTTTTTAAGTCATCTCTAAACCCAACATGGGGCTCGAGCTCACAACCCTGAGATCAAGAGTCGCACGCTCTACCGACTGAGCCAGCCGGGTGCTCCAGTTTTCTGTTCTTGTAGAATGTCTACTTTGATTTCCGAATATAACAACAGCTCAGCAAGGCGGGCGAGCTACGTCAGCTCCCCGCCATACGCACAACCTCTTTTGTTAAAAGTATGCATTTCTGTCCTAGGCCAGGCATCTCACATAATTCTTACCACCACACTCCGAGGAAGTGAACTATCTTCATTTACAGATAGAAAAACAGAGGTTAAGTAACTTGCCCAGTGGCACACAGCTAGGAACTGGCAGAGTCAGAACCCAAACCAACCGTTAGGGCTATTAAAGGGCTGTGCCGCCTCTCAGCTGACAAGCCGAAGGTGGCCTGCTGCGTCCCCGGGGGGCGTGTTGGTGACTCATCACGCCATCCCTGGTACGCCAGACGGTAAGGAGGCACACGGTGGCATCGCTCCAAGCAGCGGGAAGGCTAGTCCTCCGCCCTCTGGCTTCCTTGGTGGAGGCCGAGCCTGGCTTCTGTGTGTTGGGGGAAGATCGGACCCTGGGGCGAGGTGGAGTGATGGAGAAGGAGCCTCCTTCCTCTCGGCAGTCAGAGGGAGGGAATTCGGGGTGCGGGAGACAGTGCGCCCCGGGCATCCCAGATGAAGGAGACAACAAGAGCACACCACTCACAGATGTGGCTAGAAGGAAACAGCGGCTGAAGGAGAAATGGGCAGTGTGGGGGCAGAGGGGTACTGCCCTGCTCCGGAGGGCAGAAGGTGGGAGCTGACAGGGGTAGAAAGGCAAGGGTAGCAGGGAGGCGGCCCTAGCTCATTAGCCAGCCCGTCTACACCGGAGGAATCGCAGCTGTGGGAGCTGACTCAGGAGACCCAGGGCAGTTCAGAGGGCACAGTGGCGAGGGTCTGTGCAGGGCTGGGCCTCTAACGGGGGGCAGGGGGGATGTCTCCCATTCCCCCTGAACCAGGGCATCCTTCTCCTTCCCCTGAGGCTCTCATGTCCACACAGACAAAACAAAAAACGAAACAAGATAAATGCTCCCAGCAGCCTGGGGCCCCTAATTCCAATGGGGGGAGGAAGGGGGCTTGATATTTGGTTCCCAGTTTCTGAAAGTCCTGAATCAGGGCCCTTCCTAGAATTTTCGATCCCTCTTCAAACCCTTCCCATCAGAGCCAAAATGAATTGGCAGGGCACCCCAGTCCGTGGTGCCCTCCTCACAGACCCACGGGCTGCGAGCTTCTCACCCGGCTCACCTCCAGTCCCGTCGGGAGCAAGGACCTGCGAGAAGAAATCACCCTGTGAAAAGTAAAACGGGCTGTTGCGTGCCCTGCCAAACCCCTCAGTCAAGGCTGACTCTTATTACTGGAGTTTCGGGGAGGAAGGGAGAGAGAGAGAGAGAGAGAAATCATCTCTTCTCCCAACCTTTGCCGGGTCCCTTCATTTTCCCAGCCAGGCCTTGAGGTCAGCGAAATCGTGGGTGTTTGGAAATTCCAACTCTTACAATTTAAACAATTTCTGTCCTCCTCGAACATAATCCCTTGCTCTCTGATCCACACACAACAAAAATAACCCACCAGCCCGCCCTTGACGGTGAACCTCTGCACCCCAATTCCCACGGTCCCCTTCCTCCGGGCCGGTACGGCTGTCGGGAGAGAGGGGGGCAAAGCAAAGCACCTCGTGCTCGGGTCTCAGAGACCATCCGAGGAGCTCGGCATGTCGGTGAAGACGGGCCAGCAAGATTTCATTAAGCAGAAAGCGTCTCTCTTTTCAAACCGTCAAGTCACACGCGTAAGCAGTTAAGCAACTGTAAGGGAAGAAGGGAAGGGTTTCTTAAGGAGCATTTAAAAATGCAGAGCACCATTATCTGTAACACGGCCCAGGGCACTCAATTAACTGCAGGCCCCTGGCAGCTGGCAGCCTGGCTTTCCAGAAAGGTGAAGCTAGCAGGCCCCGCGCTGGCGATCCCAGAGTTCAGCCTCACCGGGTAGAGAGAGATGTGGCATCGGAGGCCTGGGGGTGTGGGGCAGGAGGTGGGGAGAGGGAGGGAGCTCACTGCCATCCAGTTCATTAGAGGTGGAGGCACGGCGGTACCCCAGGTCTGTCCTGCCCACCAAGGGAGCCACCAGCCAGACACAGCTACTTACATTTCAATTCATTAAAACGGAATCAAATATAAAATCCACTTCCTCATTTGCCTGGCCACCTCGCCCGTGCTCGAGAGACACACGGGGCTGGTGCTGGACGGTGCCAAACGGCATGTTCCCATCATGGCAGAAAGTTCTACAGGACAGCAAGGCTTCGGCTCCCAAGGCCCTCCGAGCTCTTTCCACCCCACCAGGGCCTGGGTCTCATTTTCCCTGCAGGTGTCTACCCATTAAGCATCGTGAAATCGCTTCAGTGGGACAAAGTCAGCTTTCCTTCTGCGCAATAAAATAGAAGACAGTTGAAAATATTATGGTGCGTCACTTGCCGATGAAAGCCGGGCCATGCCTGGGCAGAAAACCTTTTCGAGTTTCATGCAATTTTGTTGATACACATGCACGCATTATCTGCATCTATGCATTTAGAGTTATATATCTGCTGGGCCATAATGTAAAATGCGTTCCCTCCTGTGAGTCAAGGTCAGAGAGAGTCAGACCCTCTCACTACAGCGTGATCCTGGTCTACAGATATTTGAATGCTTTTGCCCCCATTCATCTTTCTCTTTTCCAGATGACTCAAATCACAAGGCAGTGAGGCAGGGTGTCTGTTTCATAGCATCACACACAGGTTTTCCTCTAGACCCGATTTTCCCTGTTAATTTTATGTGTCCTTTTGGCTAGGCCACGCTACCCAGCTACTTGGCCAAACATTATTCTGGATATTTCTGTGAAGGTATTTTTTTTAGGTGAGATTAACATTTAAATCAGCAGACTCTGAGTAAAGCAGATTATGCTCCAAGATGTGGGTGAGCCTCGTCTAATCAGTTGAAGGTCTCTTAATAGAAAAAGACAAATAATCTCCCCTAAGGAGGGAATTGGGCCAGCAGACTGGCCTTTGAACTTGAACTCAGCATCAACTCGTCCCTGGATCTCCAGCCTGCCGTCCTGCCCTGCAGATTCCAGGCTTGGAATACATAAATACATACTACATAAAACAATTTCTTAAAATAAGTATCTACATACACACCCCTCACTGGTTCTGTTTCTCTGAGAAACAGAACTTTCCCTGACTAACACACACACCTATTCCATCCAAAGAAAGCCTCCTCGCTGTTCAAGGCTCTCTCAAATACTGCCTCCTCCATGCAACAACCCTGATTTCCTCTGTTAGAATAACTGTTGCTTCTGCTGTACTCATCTCAGGAGTATACTGCTCGTGCTACACTTCTGCAGATTACGGTGCCTTGGACTGTGGTTAATGTTTAGATTCTAAACCTTGTTACGCAAAGCTTGGTCCCTGAACCGGTGGCATCAGCGTTCCCCAGAAACTTGTTAGAAATGCAGAATCTCAGACCCCACCCCAGACCGTAGATGCAAAATCTGCGTTTTAATAAGATGCTTGGGTGAGCCCTGTCACATCAAACTTGGACAAGCACTGCTTTAAACAAAGCTCCCTAACTGTGAGGGAGCATTAAAAGATACCAGTGCTGCTGAGTTACTACCCACAGAGACTGGTGTAGTTGGTCTGGGATACAGCCCAGCGGCGGCATCAGGATGGTCAAAACCTTCCCAGGGGTGGGGGTTCCCACTGTGCGGCCAAGTTGGAGAACCACCATAAACGCACCCCTCATTGTACAAGTGGAATTGAGACAGCAAAGTCAAGAGCCTGGGTCAGGCCACGGAGTGAGTTAATATCAGGGACAGAACCCACCAGGTTTCCTGTGTCCCTAAAAATGTTAACAAAAGAGAAAAAAGATCCATGTACACTACTGGCAGATTTAAAACGAAGCCTGGGTCATCCAACACCCAGCTGACGAAGGACACTGTCATTACACCAAGTGTCTCCTTTGTAAAGAAGAACCGACGGGATTCTCTATGAATTCAAAGAACCACTCGAGGTTTAGGCTGGCTCTCCGGAACTCTACACATTTCTAATGACTGTCAAACACTGAAGCCAAGGGTAAAATTAGGGCTGGGAAAGACAGGAGCCACCCCCACTCCCTGGTCTAGGGTGACCCAAAAACGTCCACACCAACACACATCCTACCTTCACTGGCTCCTTTGTGTTTCGCTGGTCCCCGAGCTCTGCTTACATAACCGCTGTGACAGGTACAAGACGATGCTATTACCGTGCCTTCTCAGCTTGGCTGCCATATGGCATGGAGTCCCTAATCTGAGTTAGGAAATAAACAGGCATTTCCTTGCAAGACTCCCTCTGGGGCTTATCTTGATGCTGACCTGGTCCTCCAATTCCTCTGCCGGCATTATGATCAGTGACAACAGGGTCCCCCCACTGCGGTCCCGTCACGTGCTCTCAGGGTAACGACACACAGTGGGGCCCATCTTGGGGGGATCCTGGCGTGGACACCAGTTACTCAAGTGTGACAAGGTGGCATTCTCTACTGTTGGCCCCCCTCCCCGTCCCCGTTTGGCCTCCTGTGAACTGTGCCCGGGACAATTTCTGGCCTGGAGTTGGCGGGAATGACTATCCCTTTGACACAAATGTCCCTACAGCTGCTAACAATGCAGTAGTTCTTTTTGGGCAAAACTGTATCTTTCCTTAGTGCGACGGAGCACAATGGGCTTAATGAGGCACCGCAGAGAAAGCTAACCCCCAATGCACACTGTGCCGATAAATTTGTGCCCAGAAATTATACCGAACCCCACAGAATTACCAACTTGGCAGCTCCTACACATACAGATGTGTTCGCAGCAGTGACGTTAGCAGGAAGCGCGCGCACACACACACACACCATCAAGGGCGCAATGCACAACAGCAGGCATGCACATGTGCATACACACACACACACACACACACACACACACACACACACACAGCTGGCAAGCAGCCTTCCCCTTCAACCATACCAGTCACGCCACTTTGCCCCCAAAATGTATCTCCTCCCTCACAGATAAAGGGAAAGCTGCTTCCTGGTGTAAAGGAGAGCTGTGTATGTTTGTGTAATAGATTAAAAAAAAAAAAAGTCAAGCTAATCAACAATCTGGCAACAATAGTGACAAAACAACGCTTAAAAATATTTAAGCAGACCAAATAATTTGGGCCCACGAGTGCCAAGCTTTTACAGCGAGTTCCTGGGGGAGCCCGACAAGCTCGGAACTGGCGGGGACTCTTCTAAGAAACCGAGTATAGCACCTGCCTTTTACAGTTAAGGAAACGAAAGTTTAAGAGGTAAGGTCACTTGCCCAAGGTCGTACAGCTAATTAGTTATGCTGCGGGGACAAGAACCACCTGTCCAGACTCCCAGGCCAACAGCCCTTTGGCGACACCTACCACCGTCCCCCGACGCCCAGAAAGAAGTTCCCGCAGTCGGTGAGGACTGTTCTCAGCGGAAGGGTTCTGAAACTGCTTCCCGGGGCAGCTTTGGACAAAAAGGAAACTTTCCGCAAGGCAGAGGGGAACTACAAACACAGCAATAGCACTGCTCCCGTGTCCTTTAGGAAGCCTGAAGCTAACAAGAGCTTCCCCTGCCACCCGGGGGGGCCGTTTCAGAAGGCAGAGGGAAATGATGGGACGGCACCAGCCCTGCTCAGCCACATTTGGGTTTCGGCTGCATCCGGTCAGAAGCACAAATCAATTACCCTATGACCAGGAGGTTATGGCTTCTCCCCAAATTCAGAGTCATAACCAGTTATTCCCCCTGCAGAAGGGCAGAGCTCCTCGACCTTTACATATCCGCTTCCCCTCCCTAGAAGACGGCTTTTTCCCTTCGGCCAAGGCTGCACTAATTTTTGCTTCACCACCAATGTCTGCACGTGCCTGGGGACAACTGTCCCAGATTCAAAGGATCACAGGATATAAGAACCAGAGAGTCGCCCCAACCAGATGGTTTTCCCTCGTGCTATTGTCTCTTTTTTAAAAACTAAATTTATTTTTTTTCCATTAAGACCCAATTTTTAAAACAACCCCACAGGCCCATAAGAACCATCATTAGGATTTTGGCTTATTATCTACCAGACTTCAATTTTCTGCGGGTGTGTGTGTACGTGTGTGTGCTTTCAGCAGGCCACCATCATGATACAGAAATATTTCTGTATGTATTTTCTTTATCCATATCATAAAAAAAAATCCCCATCATGCTCAGGCTTCCCATGCACAATTTCAATGCCTATTTAGTATTTCATCAGCTGTATTTGCCATACTTCCCTGTTTCCCTGCTATGGATTTAGATTTGTTTCCAGTGTTTCAGTAACATGAATAAGTAACACTAAATAAGTAACAAAATAAGTGACACTAAACGCAAATAAGTAACACTAAACACGACGATGTGTGCAGGTCTCTGCGTAGTTATTATTTGAGGTTATTTCCTTAGGAGAGCTTCCCAGAAGTCAACCTCCCATTTTACCCATTATTAGAGAAACTCGGGCCCCAAATGAGTAAATATCTGATAAGCTAAAAGGAACATTCTCTGGAGACGGGGGTTTGATTAGCCGTGTGAACATCGAGAAGCCACTCAATTCCCCCAAGAACTCAGTTTCCCTTGGGGCTCAGGAGCTGGGTCCCTGCAAGGCCTGTCACGGTCCTCTGCCCACCAGCAGTGTTCCCGGTCTGCTACTCCACGTAGCCTCCCATGCCCACAAATCACCGAGCCTGCCTCCCTCCTGCCTCTCTGTTTTTCACAGCAGCTGCTCAGGAAAAGGACTGAGGCCCAGCCTGTGAGGGGACCAGATTTGCTGGAGTACGTGGGACCTGGGCAGATCAAGTTCAAGGTGTGCAGAATGGGCCCTGGTATCAGCTGTTCCTCCCGCAGGAGCCCCTGGCGCTGCTCTCCGGATCCAGGTCAGCCGTGGAATTACACACCTTGCTGCAAACCCGGGGGCGGTGACCGGAGGCTACGGTGACAATAAGAAACACACTTAGGCCAGTGCTTGGGGACGTCCCAGAAGCCAGAATGTTGGGGAGGGAGCCAGCCTGTGTCCCCCACGGGGGTTCTCCAGGACAGTAAAGAGGCCACCATGTCTGTGACCACTGGGCACATCCCTAGTGGACATCTGCAGGTAAAAACCCCGCCCTTGGCCCAGAGCAACCAGAACAAATGGAAAAATACAACAGTCTGGTTTTAATCTTATCCAAGACAACAGTGTGCTACTTATCGTTGGCCTCTTTTAACAATGAGTTATAATCGGTAGAGAAGGGGAGACGGTTCAAGACTACTTCCTCGATCTTTTGGCACACGGCTCCTCCTGATGTTATCTCCTCAGTTTATGAAATTAGACAGGAACTCCGATTTACTTATCTGGTCCCCCGTTTTGTATCTGGCCTGTGAAAATCACGCAGCCTTAATGCATACGGACCACGGACTTTGTTAGCACGTTGTGATGACAGACCTCCATCCTGTTCTGAGTCCACCACTCAGCCGGGCAGACCTGACAAAGTCGGCGCGTCACAGGAGCAAGGACACCACTGCAAAGACCTACGGTGATTTTACTTACTACGGAGAAAGAAAGCCTCTGCCGATTAAACTAGGACAGCCCAGCGATTGTAAGACATATCTCTATCGGAGCTGTTAAAGTGTGAAGAAATGTGCCTTAGAATCAATGAGAAGCAAGGGGCGCCTGGGGGGCTCCGTGGGTTAAGCGTCTATCTTCGACTCAGCTCATGATCGATCCCAGGGTCCTGGGATGGAGCCCCAAGTTGGGCTCCCTGCTCAGTGGGGAGTTGGCTTCTCTTTCTCCCTTTCCCTCTGCCCCTTCCCTGCTCATGCAAGCGTGCTCTCTCTCAAATGAATAAGTAAAAAAAAAATCTTAAAAAAAGAATCAGTGCAGGGCGCCTGGGTGGCTCCGTGGGTTAAAGCCTCTGCCTGCGGCTCAGGTCATGATCTCAAGGTCCTGGGATCGAGCCCCGCATCGGGCTCTCTGCTCAGCAGGGAGCCTGCTTCCCCCTCTGCCTGCCTCTCTACCTACTTGTGATCTCTCTCTCTCTCTGTCAAATAAATAAATTTAAAAAAAAAGAATCAATGCTCTGAGGGTTGCTGGGGGGTGAGGGGGAGGGATGGGGTGGCTAGGTGATGGACATTGGGGACGGTATGTGCTGTGGTGAGTGCTGTGAATTGTGTAAGACTGATGATTCACAGACCTGTACCCCTAAAGCCAATAACACATTATATGTTAATTTAAAAAAAGGAAAAAAAAAAGAATCAATGCTATGTAATATTTAACCTCTCTACAGTTACACCTCTTACTTGTAAGACGAGGTGCTAACTATCCACCTTGAAGGTTGGTCGTGAAGTGGGAATGAGAGGGCCCACCATGCCTAACTCAATGTGCTAAGCAGTGAGTGCTTGATAAAATACCAGGTCCTCTTCCCATTTCCAAAGTGATGGGTACTGGGGCGCCTGAATGGCTCAGTAGGTCAAGCCTCTCACTCCTGATCTCGGCTCAGTCTTGATCTCAGGGTCATGAGTTTGAATCCTGTGCTGGAGCCTGCTTAAGAAAACAACAACAAAGGTGATAGGTCCCTATCCTTGGATTAAGAGGAAAAAAAAGGGGGTGGGTAAATTTTGGATAGAGTATAAGCTCTTTCACAGTAGATACCCTATCTTATACATCTCTAACCCTTTCTCACGCCCCACGGTCTACAATACCGTCGCAGGGTCGGCACCCAATAAATGCATGGGGACTCCAATTGCTGAACCAGTTTGAAAACCGACGCCCAAGCAGGGAGCTGTTGTCGGAGGACGCAGCCGATGCGATCCCACCGGCTTCCCCAGCACCTGGAAGCGACAAGCGCACCTGCGGGGATCGTCCGGACTGCGCTGCGGGGCGGAAGGGAGACAAGCCTGTGCAGCTGCCCGGGGCGCGGCCGCGAGAACCACCCCTGCAGGCGGGCTGTGCTGGCGCCCACCGCGTGGAGGGAGCACGAGCAGCCACGTCTCAGTTCCACAGACGCAGCAGCTCGGAGGCAGCCCTGGGCCTCCGGGGAAAGCCGGGCAGCCTCGGTGCCCTAGATGTGAACGGCTGCGCATATTAAGTCAGACAGGCGACGTCCCGAGGGCTCTTCCCCTGTCCCCCAGGACTCTGAGCAGCACCGTGCGGTGTAAACAAATGTCCCACGTGGGCGGTGCTAGAAGGAGCAGACGTTGAGACAAATAGAACCATGTGGCGTTATTTTTTTTTTCCCCCAAAAATGTTTATATCTGCTGCTTTTCCCTCCTCGGGGGCCCCAGCTCTGTTGGAAAAGGGGAAGAGACGGAGCAGGGGAAAGAATCTCATTTTCCACCGCCCACTTCTGGTTGGTTATTCATATTCATGTGGGAGATGAGAGGGGCTGCCGATGACAAATTTCAGGAACAAGTCGTCTCAAATCCCTGCCTTGCCCTTGACTTCGGGCAGGCGCCGGTGGGACCGCTGGAGGCGCACTGAGCATGCGCGGGGCCGCGCCCTCACCAAGGCACACTGGCCTCTCCCTCCCAGCCCCATGAGCTGCAAGCCGCAGTCCCAGTGCCCCCAAGCAATGCTAACACAAATGGGTACTGCTCTCACAAACTGAACGGGACCTGAGGGGGAGGGAACCCCCAATAACAACTAGAAAACCAGAATTATTTGTTGAGGCTTCATGCCTTAGTACTTCTTCAACCTTCCCCTTTGGATGCTGAGAAGGACAGAGGGAGTGGAGAGAGGAGGCGATCCCACTGAAACCCCATCTCCCCCAGTATGTTGGCAGGAGAAGAGAAAACAACCTTCCCGTGATGTCGGGGTTCTTCCCCAAAGCCAGCCCTCAGAAAGTGTCACCGCCAGAGCGTTCTATGTTCTTGTAGGATGACAATGCCTGCTGTGAGTCCCCTTCCTCCTTCCCTCCTGTGCTGCTCTCTGCTTTCAGCTCTCTATTGGCCTAAAGGAGGAAAAACCTCCCAAGGTCGCTGGGAGGGCTCAGGAAGCGTCTGCCGGGAGCCAAGGCTGAATTCCTGCCGAGGCTGAATTCCTGCCCTGGCCTCACTCCAGCCTTACTGGTGCCATCTGCTGCCCAAGGCACCGGTGACGACCCCCAGGTGGGCAGGGTTATCATTTACCTGCTTACTCGCTGCCAACCTCTAATGGGGATTTCAGGAAACTTTCCACAGCCAGCATGTCTCTTCCTTGTTAGAGTCCTTAGTAATAAATAGAGAAGGTCATGCCCATACCTTATTAAGCTGCTGCTAATTACTCCTGAGAGTAATTATCCACTGTGCAGACTATCATCCCATTCCTGGGAGAAAAGGAAAGGTGCGCAAAAGTTTGGACGTCTCAAGAATCCACGTCTAGGGGCGCTTGGCTGGATCAGTCGGTTAAGCGCCCAACTCTTGGTTTCGGCTCAGGTCATGATCTCAGGGTCCTGGGATCAAGCCCTGCTTCGGGCTCCACACTCAGCCAGAAATCTGCTTAAGGATTCTCTCCTTTTCCCTCTGCCCACCCCCCCTGCTCGCGTGCTCTCTCTCTAAATAAGTAAATAAAATCTTAAAAAAAAAAAAAAAAAGAACCCACATCTAGATCAAGCATAAATGAGTGCTGTGTTCACGGCTGAATCCCCAGTCTGGAGATCAGCACCATCTGCTAGAACTTTCTGCAAAATTCTAGTGGACTAGAATTTTCTGCAATGAGGGATATGTTCTGTGAGGCACCGTCCAACCTGGAAGCCACCAGCCAGCCACGTGTGAACTTTGAGCACTTGAAATGTGGCCAGAGCATCTGAGGAACTTCATGAGTTGCTTATCTTATTTAGTTTTAGTGTGTGTCAACTTAAAGAGCCACACACAAGAGTATAGCTAATGGCTCCTTGATTGCAAGGCACAGAACTAGACAGTGCCCGGTATACGGATGGTGCTCAATAAATGTCTGCTCACAGGAAGAGTGAATAGATATAGTAAGTGGTTCGCCATAGTAAGTTCCGATGAAGCAGGATTCTCGTGTTTAGTGGGCCCTCACTTTCAACAAATCCCTGTTGAAGTTGACAAACTTCTGAGTCAGGTACTTAAACTCTGCTTTACAGATGAAGAAACTGAGGCTCAGAAGAGTTAAGTGGAGGGCCCACGGCCACACAGAAGGTGGCAAGACCAGGACCCAGCCCCAAGCAGCAAGCCCGGGCAGCCTCTTCAAACTGGTCAACTTTGCCACTGATGAAAAATTCGGGAGCCTCACTTTACTTTCTACGGGACACCACCAAATTCAACAGGGATCTTTCCCTTTTGAAAGAAAGCAACGAAGATACAGTGTGTCACCTATGGCGATGTTTTATTTTTTTTTCTAAGATTTTATTTATTTATTTGAGAGAGAGAGAGAGAAAGCACAGGGGCAGAGGAAGAGAGACAGAATCTCAAGCAGACTCCATGCTGAGCATGGAGCTCGATGTGGGGCTCGATCTCACCACCCTGAGATCATAACCTGAGCTGAAACCAGGAGTCGGAAGCTTAACTGACTGAGCCCCCCAGGCAACCCTGTGGAGACGTTTTAGAAGCCCGGCCAGCGCTCTCACCCAGCAAGGCTCTGGTGACCCACTCCTGGATCCCAGGTCAAGAGCTGACCATCCATCGCACCACTGTGGCCTTTTCCTAAAGCCATCTCCTGGACAGCAGGCTACCCTGAGGGAGCCTCACAACCCCGGGAGCTCTGGCCTCCTGATGCCTACAAGCGCCTCCGCATGTCGAGCACTGAGGGTCCTTCTCTAAGGAGATCCTCTGACCCTTTTGCACGCGGTGAATCGCAGCCCCATGCCGGAACTGACCCCTGTACTGTAAGGGCTTCGACGGTATCGCACGGGGACGCAAGTTTCCAAGTTTCCATTGCCATGGGGACACGAGCA
The DNA here is from genome assembly GCA_028533885.1 of Nasua narica. NCBI lineage: Eukaryota > Metazoa > Chordata > Mammalia > Carnivora > Procyonidae > Nasua > Nasua narica. The sequence goes on from CM052802.1 coordinate 118,212,597, forward strand.
CAAAACCAGGAACTGAGCACGCTCCCCCTCTCCTCGGCTGACCCCGCTCTCCACCACAGCATGGCCCCGGGGCCATCACACAGGGAGCTTTTGTCTTTCCAACGTCTCTCGTCTCTCGCTGAATGGATTTTTGCAGCTCTTTTCACACCCTATAAGGCGGCCATTTGTGCTCCTCTCAAGGGGGTTCTTTCCAATGATCCTGCAAGCTGTTTCCCTTGCCTACCTCAGAGCTGTGTCATCTGTGACTGTCACCATTTGGAATTGAGGGGAGAGAAAGATTTAAGTGGAACTCACTGCTGATGGGGTGGGGGGGTGATCTGCTGGCAACTAACTAACTAACTAACTAATGATGGTGATGATGATTCTAGATAAGAACAATTATTTTTTTTAATTTTGGACATTCTTAAATTAGTCTTTGTCCTAAGTGCTCAGTCATAGGAAACACGATTTTCCTCAGAGGGTTGCTCCAGAACCAAGTGGTTCCCTGGAAAGGATTTTATGTCATAGAACTTTCTATATCTTCCTTTACGACATATGTAACTCTGACCCCCCCCCACCCCCCTACTTCTGGATCCAGTATAAGCCCCCCCTCCTCCAGAAGGTCTTCTGGGACCATCTGGCCCTTAGGAATTCCTCTTCCCTCTGCTGACAGACAGGATCCATGAGCTGCAAGGCCACCTCCTCAGGGACTCCTGCCGCCTGAGGAGGAGGGCCCCTGGGGACCAGCGTGGCCTTTCCTCACAGGCCTTGTGCATTTGATCTCTAACCTCAAACCCAAGTTCCCCACTCAGCGAAACAAAGGTTCAGCAGTGAACTTTTTTTTTTTTTTAAAGGTTCAGCAGTGAACCTTTTTTTTTTTTTAAAGATTTTATTTCTTTATGTGAGAGACAGAGAAAGTGAGAGGAGAGAAGGTTAGAGGAAGAAGCAGACTCCCCATGGAGCCGGGAGCCCGATGTGGGACTCAATCCCGGAACTCAAGGATCATGACCTGAGCGGAAGGCAGTTGCTCAACCAACTGAGCCACCCAGGCGCCCTCAGCAGTGAACTTTTAACCAGCCTCTAGATCCAGCCCTTCTAGAAGACAACCTCGAGATAATTCACCGCCTATTAGAGGAAGACCCTGCCAGATCTCACTTTTGTGCAAGTCTCCCATTTGCACATATAACGCTTTTTGTGAGGGGAATTCTCTGTTTTGTTGTTGTGTTTTGTTTTGGGGTTTTTTTTTTCTCCTTCATTTTCGTACCCGTGAATTGGCATGGGGAAGCTACCCAGGTGACAGACCCTTATTCCACTACTGATATTTGGGGGTTATTCGATTGCCATAAGCAAATACGTCCTGGCCTCACAGTTTCACAATTCACTCTGTACTTAATCACATACTTTACTGCGTTGTCGTGTGTTTGCATATGCTTATCTTGTGTCAAGAACAAAGACCGTATCTTACTATCTGGGGCACAGCTAACAAAGTGCTACAGGCATTCCGATGCGTTAATTAAATAAAAATAAATGAAGAAGAGAAACATTCTCCAGACACTGGGCAGAATAAGTGACCGAAAGATCCTGGACCACCTCAGATAATCTTCAGCCTGGAAATGTCCCAAAAAGACTGTTCAGCGCATCACCCGGGGCCCACAGCAAGGCTGGGGCCCCGGATGTCAGTATCCGTTCACACAGACGTCTCGCTTTTCTAAATAATGAACCATTTCAATGAGTATTTGGCAAAGCTAATTGTACTTGGGCTGGAGAATTGGTTCAGCGGCATCTAGTTCCAAAATTAAAAATAAAGGGAAGTGTTTGAAAACCCCAAAATCTACCCCTAACTTAACACCACAACAAAAATCACAAAAGCAGTGTTTACAACTCAGTAATAAATAAAAAAAAAACTGCTCAAGAAATTGGAAGATCTATGACCAGCTAGGAAGCACACGATAAGGTGCTCTACATCTGCAGTTATTAGGGAAATGCAAATCAAAATCATAATGAGATGGTACTACACACTAACTATGATACTGACTATACTCAAAAAGGCTGGCAATGGGGCACCTGGGTGGCTCAGTCGGTTGAGCGTCTGCCTTCAGCTCAGGTCATGATCTTGGGGTCCTGGGATCGAGCCCCGCATTGGGCTCCCTGCTCAGCAGGGAGTCTCTCCTTCTGCCCTCCCCAACCTCCCACTCGTGTTCTCACTCTCTGTTTCTCAAATAAATAAAATCTTAAAAAAAAAAAAAAAAAAAAAGGCTGACAATACCAGGTGTTGGTGAGGGTGTAGAGAAATTAGAATATTCCAAAAAAAAAAAAAAAAAAGAAATTAGAATATTCCTACATAGGGGGTAGGAATGAATATATAATGGCACAGCTACTTCAAACAATTTTTTTTGCATTTATTTGAGAGAAAGAGAGAGGGAGTGCATGAGTGGGGGAAGGGGCTGAGAGAGAAGGAGAGTCTCAAGCAGATTTGGCACTGATCTTGACCCTGAGGTCACAACCTGAGCCGAAACCAAGAGCTGGACAGGTATAGCTCCTTCAGAAAGCAGTTTGGCAGTTAGTTAAAAAGGTAAATAGATGCATACTATACAACCCAGCAATTTCAGTCTTGGAGAGCAATTCAAGAGAAGTGAAAGCATGGGTCTACAAAAGACTTGGATGTAAATGTTCACAGCAGCATTATTCATTACATTAAAAATGGGAAATGGGCCCCTGGGTGGCTCAGTGGGTTAAAGCCTCTGCCTTCGGCTCAGGTCATGATCTCAGGGTCCTGGGATCGAGCCCCGCATCGGGCTCTCTGCTCGGTGGGAAGCCTGCTCCCTTCCCTCTCGCCTGCCTTTCTACCTACCTGTGATCTGTCAAATACATAAAAAAAAAACTTAAAAAAAAACCCCAATAAATAAAAAAATAAAAACTGGAAACAATACAAACATCCATCAAATGGCAAACGGATAAACAAACTGTGGTATATCCATAACAATGGAATATTACTTGGCGATAAAAAAGGAGTGGATTTCTGACAGATGCAGCAATGTGGATGAACATCAAAAGCATGCTAAGTGAAGGGCGCCTGGGTGGCTCAGTTGGTTAAGTGTCTGCCTTGGGCTCAAGTCATGATCTCAGGGTCTTGAGATCGAGACCCGCATCGGGCTCCCTGCTCACTGGGGAGCCTGCTTCTCCCTCTCCCTCGGCCTGCTGCTCCCCCTGCTTGTGTTCTCACTGTCAAATCAATAAAATCTTTGAAAAAAAAAAGGCTAAGTGAAAGAAACCAGACACAAAGACTCCATGTTATAGGATTTCATTTACATGAGACTTCTAGAAAAAAAGCAAAATGATAGTGACAGATCACATGTGTGGCTGCCTGGGGCTTGGTGCAGGAATGGGGTCTAGCTGCAAACTGACTTTGGGGGATGTTGGAAGTAGTCTAAAACTTTTTACAAGACTGTACACACTTACTAGAAATCAGTGAATCTCAGAGGGGAAACCTTGTGATACATAAAGTTTATCTCAATAAAGCAAAAAAGCAATGCTAAAGCTACAGACCAACTTAATTGGGGCTTCAAAACTCTATGGCTTCAGTTTATACACATTATGCTAGCTAAAAGAGCTTTTTAGTGCCATAAAAGCTATTACAGTTGGAAATTAGAAATTTTACAAACAAGTCATATCATTTTCATGTAAAGTTATTTTTTCTGAATTTTTAAAATAATCCACAGGGCACTAACAATTCTCAAGAGCAGTAGAAACTCCAAGGCGTCCCCGGCTTGCTTAAACCTGAGAAGCCAGCTTCCCCAAAGCCCTATTGACAGATGCAGAACGGGTCTGGGTAAAGGGTCCATGTGGGTCTTCGCAGTGAGGATTTTAAAGCCTTTGCCCCCCAAAACCCCCCATTGGTGGAGTCTGAACCCAAAAGATTTTTTTTTTTTTGCCTTCAAGGTCTTCCTGCTTCAGAGGAAGATGCTCAGAGAGTACTCCCCTAGGGACCCACACTGGACTCAAGGGAGCAGCTTCCACACCAACAAGACACGCCAGACCCACATTTGTGTGACATGCCCGTCGGGTCCCTCCCTTCCCAGCTTGCCTGGCTAGATGGACTTGATCCAGGCAAACCGTGGATTCATCAGGATTCTCCGCTGAAACTGAACCAGCAGTGCAGGGGAGGGGATGTGTGGGGAGAGGGAGAGAAAGGGAGGAAGAAAGGTGTTAAGGAGGAAGGGAGGGAGGAAGAGGGGACAGAGACGGAGACAGAGAGAAGGGGGAGGGAGGGAGAGGGCAGAAAAAGGAGGAGAAGGGGGGCAAGAGAGGAGAAGGAGAGAGGACGAGGGTGAGAGAGTGGAGGAGAGGGCATGGGGGAAAGGGGAGGGGGAGACAGAGAGAAGGGGAAAGGGAAAGGAGGAGGGGGGGAGAGTAAGGAGAGGGGGAGGGAGGAGAAGGGAGGAGAGAGACCGTGGGTGGACAAGTGAGAGCAAGGTAGGTTTATTTTTAAGGAATTGGCTCATGCAATTATGGGGCCCTGCAAGTCCAAAATTTGCAAGGCAGGCCAGTAGGCTGGAGACCTAGGGAAGGGTTGATGTTGCAGCTTCCAGTGTGAAAGTGATCTGAAGGCAGAAAGCCCTCTTCCCCAAGACCTCGGTCTTTTTTCTTGACTCCTGACTCCTTGGAGGCGCTACCCTAATGCCTGTGCACAAAGGGTCTCTGCCTCACCACAGTCCTCTGCGAACACACGCCAAGCAGGAGGGGCTAGACCACAGAACTCCACAGAGCCAGTTATGTTTATCTGCTTTCCTATCCCATATTTTCCCAACACAGACACCCTAAATGTAATACTAATGACAACAAGTTTGGCATCATTTTATCATCCCATACATCTGCTCTTTCCACTGTTTTGCCATGATCATTACAAAAGTGGTGAAATGCCGAATGTGTATTTGAAGACCGGATATAAAGAATCTACAAAGTTGGGGCGCCTGGGTGGCTCAGTGGTTTAAGCCTCTGCCTTCGGCTCAGGTCATGATCTCAGAGTCCTGGGATCAAGCCCCACATCGGGCTCTCTGCTCAGCAGGGAGCCTGCTTCCCTCTCTCTCTCTGCCTTTCTCTCTGCCTACTTGTGGTCTCTCTCTCTCTCTCTCTCTGGAAAAGGAAAAGGAAAAGGAAAAGGAAAAGGAAAAGGAAAAGGAAAAGGAAAAGGAAAAGGAAAAGGAAAAGGAAAGAAGAACCTACAAAGTCAAGAACGGTCTGCATTTGTAAAATCTTCAACCAAGGGCGCCTGGGTGGCTCAGTTGGTTAAGCAACTGCCTTCGGCTCGGGTTGTGATCCCAGGGTCCTGGGATCGAGTCCCACGTCGGGCTCCCGGCTCCGCGGGGAGTCTGCTTCTCCCTCTGACCTTCTCCCCTCTCATGCTTTCTCTCACTGTCTCTATCTCAAATAAATGAATAAAATCTTTTAAAAAAAAATCTTCAGGGGTGCCTGGGTGGCTCAGTTGGTTGAGCGACTGCCTTCGGCTCGGGTCA
>CM052802.1:118218188-118378990 GCA_028533885.1 Nasua narica
GGACTTGGGGGCTGGGCGGCAGTCTAAACCGGCAATATTTGTATTGGGGAGTTCTGTCCCACACCCAGGCCCCGGTCTAAAGAAGGATAGGGAATGAGGCCCACACACGGAAGGAAGAGCACAGAAGTCCAAAGTTTCCAGGCACCTGCTGAGGCCTCAGCTCCATCCCTGCCCCCGAGTTCCATGGAGGGCCCTGTACCCTTCCCAAAGGTTATGGTAAATCCACACAGGAGTGTGGTGCCTTCCTGGGACCGTGCCCTTCCAGATCACAGACCCGGGAAGCAAGTACTGGATTCTTAGCAAATCCCGCATCGGAAGCTTGGCTTAGCCACATTCCCTTTAAAAAACGAAAATTTTTGAAAAAGGAGTACATGAGTGGCTCAGTGGGTTAAGCATCCAACTTTTAGTTTCAGCTCAGGTCATGATCTCAGGGTCGGGGGGATCGAGCCCCACATCAGGCTCTGCTCAGCGGGGAGGCTGCCTGAGATTCTCTCCCCCTCTTTCCCTCTGCCCCTCCCACTGTTCTCTCTAAATAAAGAAATCTTTTAGTAGATAAATATATAAAAATTTCAAAAACTTTTAACTGTATTTTCTGAATCTGACAGAAGGGAATCCTCTCTACAAAACACGAAAACCAAATCTTCAAAAGTACCGTTTGGAACAGGCTGAAGAATTGATCACCTTGAGGTGAAGTAAAATATTTATTGAACTTCTACAGATAACTCCAGGGGGAGGGGGCGGTGGCTAAGTCTTTACACATCCCTTCTGATTTTGATTGTCATACCAACCTTGTATCTTTAACTCCATTTTATTGATCGGAAGACTGAGGCTCAACTGTGACCTGCCAACTTTTCTATCATCGGCACTTCTGTCTGTCACAGCGTCGTCTATAGTGATGGGCCATGACTCCCCTCGATATATATAACTAACTGCCAGTGTATTTCTTTCTTGGCAAAACCCTGTTTTAAAACATGCTATTTACTTCCACCATTTTTTTTAAGAGAGCAAGCACAAGCAGAGGGAGAAGCAGGCTCCCCGCTGAGCAGGGAGCCCAACGGGGGGCTCGATTCCACGACCTTGAGATCATGACCTGAGCCAAAGGCCAATGCTTAACCGACTGAGTCCCCCAGTGCCCCTACTTTCACCATTTTTTTTTTCTTTTTGGTTCTTCCCCAGTTTCAAGATCAAAATGTCCAATCTCTTCATATGGCTTCTTCTCACTCTCTCACTCGTACATTTTCAAAGCCAGATATCATTAGCAAAATAACCACTCAACTGCACCTAATTTCAGTTAGATGAAAAGAGATTGGTGATGCTTGACTTTTCCTAACATACACCGTCATTTTCTGCCATTTACATAATGCCCCAGGGCTTCCTCAACCCTACACCAAGCTGATAGACCAAAACCATTTCACTCAGTGCTCAGCAGCAGAAACCCGGAGAGAAAAATGCAATTCCCTCTTTCCACACAGTCTTAGGAGAGAAATACATCCAGAAGTGACGTCGAGGGGGAACTGGGATTCCGGAACATTTACTACCAAGTCCAAAGGAGACGTCTGATCATGTCCAGCCCTATCTCTGCCTGTGTAGCCACCTCGCCCGCCCAGCCCTGCTTCCTCCTGGTTCCCGCCCGTTCCTGCAGCCCTTCTCCACTGTGGGAAACCGCGGACACCGTGCGGTAGGGCAGGAAAGGGCATGGTCCTCTGGGTTCTCAGCCGACGGTGCCAAACACATCGGGGCAAGATCGATGTGCACACAGTCAATGCTCAACGAAACTCTACAGCCTTATCTCCATCCCAAAGGAGCCTGCCCTCTCGCAGAGAGGCTACCCCCAGAGTCTGCACTGCGGTCTCCAAAAACTGGGGCAGGGAACATGAAAACAGATGTCGTCACGTCACACACAAAGGCCAACAGATATTTTAACACAGTTCCCTCGCCAGGTTAATTATTCACGGCAGGGTTGGTCTTGTTTTCCCAAAGGCAGAGAGCCATCATGGCTCGGCATCTGGCCGCCACCACAGGCACATCACCTGGGAGCCAGAGAGAAATTCTCAACCCTGGGTCCTGCCCTGGAATCTGCATTTTGACAAGACCCCTGCCCTCACTGCGCCCTCCGCTGGGGGGCAGTGGGGGGGGGGTGAGCCCTTGTGTGAATGTCTGGGAGGCACTGGGCTACTGCATGAAAGACAATGTTATTGACTGATGGACCCATCCTGTTGATAATCTTTTGCCTTCCCCAAGCACTCATTCATTGATTCATTGAAAAGGCATTTCATTCTTCATTTAGCAAATATTTATAGTGTGCCTACGGGGTGACTCAGCGCCTGGCACTGTCTAGGGGAGATACGGCCACCCTGGCGAGCAAAGCAGGCATAGGCTCTACCTCAAAGAACTTTCTTTCCAGTTGGGGAGACAAATAGCAAATAAGAGAACAAGCAGACAAATGAAAGAGGTCATCATCACTAACAGCGATGGCGCTAGCAAGAACATGAAGCCACTGAGAGCTTCTGAGCAGGGATGGACGTAGAACCACATACGCATTTGTATGCCGCTCTCCTGCTGGCCAGAGACTGGACCAGATAAGGAGCAAGGGCGGACCTAGGGAGGCAGCGAGCAGGTGGCTCGTCGCACAGTCTAGGAGCAAGAGGACAAACCAGACTTGGGTTGTGACTGACCTCCAAGGCTGGCTGGGTACAGTGCTAGGCAGGATACAATGGTGAGTGAGCCCTTCCTGGCTGCCTTCAGGCACGGAGCAATCAAGGGGCTTGCAGAGCAAGGCGCAGGAGGAGGAAACCGACAAACAGCAGTGTCATTTCTGGGGCCCATTAATTTGGCAACATCTTTGTTAAAGGAAATGAGCACATACTTTCTGACCAGCAGCTCACATATTTACCCTACAAGCAGACTGGTGTGTGTGCAAACGGACACAGGTTCTAGGTTACACATTTGTGTACATTTGTGTACATTCTACACATTTGTAGAAGCAAAACACTGAGAACCTAAACGCTGAGTGATAGGGAACTGGTCAATTGTGATTTATCCACAGAATGAAATACTACCCAGCAAAAACTAAGACATGGATACTTCCATAGGCAGCTTTTTGATATACATATAGATGAGTGTGTGAGTGTATACAAATATCCTTCTCAAGATTATATTGTTGCACGACAAAAGCAAGGTATATAACAGTGTGTATGAGATGTTACCAACGGGGTCAAAAAGATTTTAGAAATGCCCAGACACCATTCTGTCAGCACACACCTAGTAAAATCTTCAAAGGGAGATATTAAAAAAAAAAAACAAAAACACAACAACAACAAAACAACCTGAGACTACCTCTAGTTGAAGGACAGGGACTGGGGGACACTTACCCTTCAGTGTGCACTTGTATAGTATTTCCCATTTATAACACGTGGATATAGAATCGACTCAAAACAACTAAGTAAAATTTAAATTTTACCCAAATGCACTAAAATAGGTTCAAGAAAAGATGGGAGCAGCCTTTGGTGCTGAGAGCCCAGCAGGGTACGAGAGGGGCGAGACTGGGAAAGCGGGGGGGGGGGGGGCGACTTCAGGGAGGAGGCAACCCTGGGGCCGAGTCTTGCAGGATGGACAGGCATCCATCCCAAACACAAGGCAGAAAGTTCCAGACAGAGGCATGGACCTATAATCAAACAGCGTCCCCGTTTGAGGACGCACCGGGAGTTCTGGGTCTAGCTGCAGCCGTTAGGGTTCCAGAACTGCCAGCAAGACAGAAGCCTGGGCAGGGCTCATCACAGGCCAGCCCTTGCCAGTCATGCCAAGAAGTTGAGACTCTTCCTAGAAGTGACGAAAGTGGGGGCGCAGTGACACAATCGAGCCTGCGGTTCTTCAAGGAAAGGCTGGCAGCCGTGTGGAAGACGGAGGGAGGCCGAGGGGTGGAGGGGCAGACGGGAACCTCACTCAGAGACCTAGGTAGGGGCCTCGCTCCTTCTACGGAAGAAGCGATGACAGAGAAAAAGGAAGAGTCAAGAGAACAGATTCCACGCGTGGGGTAAACACGAACAAAGGAGAACGCCAACGATCTCATCCGAGCTACTTTGATCTGAGAGGAGGAACTGAGGCCAAGAAGCAAGTTTAGGAGATAGAAGAGGCAGAAAGGAGGCAGAAGGGCAAGTTCAAATCCCTAGCTATCCGTCCCTGAGCAAGGCCACGCAGCTCTCTAAATTTTAGTTTGCCTCATTTGTAAAATGGGGCTAATGTCTCTGCTAGGGGGCCATTCTCACAGTGAAGGAAGTGTTTTATACACAGCACTTGCCACATTGCCTGGCATATGGTAAAATTGTGCAAAAGAACTGCAGAAAGTCTCTACAACAGAGAAATGCCTAGTTCACCCAAGGAGGGATCTCAAGGGAAATTTTTAGAAATTCAAGGAGGAGGTCTATGGTCCTATTGACTCCGAGTGTCATTCCGCTCCTCACCTTGACAGACCAGAGACCCATCATGAGTGCAGATGGAGGGCCACAGACCACTCGCCATCGCTGGGCAAGCAACTCAAAGGCCAGCCTTTGGCCAAAAAGAAGGAAGGACCCTTCACCGGGGCCAGTCAAGACCGGCTTGTTTCAATTCCAGGCAAACGAGCTCTATAACTGTTCAGGGTGTTTCACTTCCTGTGTTGTGTGTGTGTGTGTGTGTGTGTGCTGGACCTCTAACCACACACACCAAGATGACCCTCGCAGCTGCAAACTCACAGACACAATGTCAAAGACAGGGACCTCTGGGCATTTTCCAGTGAGGACGAACTGGGGAATGAGACAAAGTCCAAGCACATCCAAATTCAATGCCCCCCACGTTTTCTATAATCACAAACAATCTCAAATTACCTGAAAAATCAGGAGTTAAAAAAAAAAAGCCCAAGACTTCCTACAAAATATATAAACAAAATATAAAACAAAAATATAAACAAAACCCTAGTCTTTAGTCATGATTATCAAACTAGGTCTATTTCTGAAGACTCTAGCTTGGTTTTCGAGAGGTAACTCATGTTAATCTTATCAAGGAAAAAAAAAAAGTCACCGGAATTTTTGAAAATAAGAACAGAAGTATCCAGAAATGTATGATTTGTGCCACTTCTTTCCAACCCATAGTCCCCAAATGCTTTCTTGGCTAAATTACAAAAGATGGTCAGAAAATAGGAACATCCTTGTTTCCCGAATGGTCACCCTCCTGGAGATAGGCCTTAGGGGTGCAGACCTGCAGGGCTGTGCTGCCATAGTGGGGGAAAGCAATGTTACAAGGTCTTTCTGATATGACCAGTCATGGGCTCTCCATGGAAACAGAGCTCAGGACAGGCCTGGTGGATACAAAGTGCTCTAATAGATTTATGCCATTTAGATGGTGGTAACCTATCTGATATGCACAGATCCCCTGGAAGCACCAAAGTGAGCAACCTAATATACAGATTACATCAAACAGGAGAGTCAGAACCCAATGCCATTCAATTCAGGGCCAAAGAAAATATGCAACAAAGGTCGGAAACTTAATCAGATTAACATGAAAACAAATGGACAGCCTTGTGCAGCCTCCTTAGGAATTCTATTCGAAGTCCCTTCTCCCAGTCAAGAGCAGAATGCACTGATAAAAAATGGTTTTCTAGGAAGAAAGAGTTCTACCTTCTGGTCCTAGCTCTCTGAAGATAGAATTAATGTATACGTATATACATATATACATTATAGATATATAATGTATATACATACATACATTTCACCTATCCTAAATTCGTGCCAGTTTTAAAACATTAAACACGCCTTCCAAGATGACATAAATTACCACTGACCCTGCCCTATAACTCTTCTTTAACGTCGCGTCCTGTGCCATAAGCTCTGCCTCTTTCCTCATCAATAAAAATTCCAACTTTCAAGGTTAGGTGTTACATTTCCTGGGAGAGTAAGGAGTGAGCAGTATTCCTGGGGCTGTCTTAGGTCAACGAACTGCGCTCCTGTTTCCTCTAGGCATGGCGTGGCAGGGACGCCAATGCTCTGTGCTCGGAGTGTTTGGTGGGGAGACCGGAGAGCGAGCGACGGTGACCTGGTTCCCAACCTGCCTGTCAGCCTCAGGCCTGGGAACTTTCCCCACGGTTATTAAGGAGGGACTACAGCATGCTCCCACGTGAAACTGGCTGCGTTGGGCCTTTTCCCAGACACAGCATCCATGCCTCTGGAACTAGTGCGCCCATCCCCGAAAAATTTAACATCTATTATTTCAAACCCACGCAGAAGACAATTCCCAATTCCCGAGCTGCCACACTCGACAGTTCAATCCCCCTGGTTTGGTCAAACCGGTTGGTTACTGGCCCAGGATCCCCCTGGAAGTCGTCCTCCTAACCCCCATCCAACCACTCCCGCCATCCTCGCTCAGGGCGAAGGCGGAATCAACCCAGCTGAACGTCACATTCTAATCTCACACCAAACTAAGAGCCTTAAGAAGTAAACCGGCCTAGCAGGGCGCCACAGCTGCTACCCGTCAGGTCGTCCACCGCCCCCAGGAAAACCCGCCACACGTGTGGGGCCCTTTATTCGGGCGTTCCTGGGCGCGCACTCGCCTCTCGCAGGCGCGCACCCACGCACACACTCGGGGCACTACAGACACAGCTGCGGACTTAGTTTTCTCTTCCTGAGAGCAGCTCCTGCCCAGTCCTCAGCATCGGATCCGCCTCGTCGCCAGCCCCGGAACACACGCCTCCTCCAGCCTCCGCGCCACGCACGTGGGAAGGCGCGTCCAGGTGGTGCCAGAAGGGAGGAGAGAAGCGCAGAGGCAGGGAAGGTCGGGGATGAGGAAGGAGGGAGCTCCGAGTGGCATGTGGCATCTCAGGTCCCCGGGCCGGCGTAGATGCCTCGTAAGCCTCTGGGATGCAGAGGGGGCGAGGGCAGAAAAGCAGCAGGGGAGGAAAGGAGCTGGAGGGGAGAAGGGAAGGGGTCGCTCACCCAGGGTTTTGACAGCGATCTGCCTGGTGAGGGGGGGCGGCAGGTTGATGCACACCAAGTCCACGTCCTGATGCAGCAGCACCTCGTCAATGCGGCTGGTGTAGAAAGGGACGCTCATCTCCTTGGCCAGCTCCTCCGCTTCCTCTTGCGTGCGGCCCCACAGCGCCTTCACCGCGAAGCCCTCATCTTTCAGCAGCGGGATGATGACACGGGCCGTGAGGCTGGTGCCGAACACGCCCACCCCGGGAAGCATGGCTGCTCTGGTCCGCCGGGTTCTGCTTTAGCTCAGATCTCCAATCGAACAGGCTCACACACACCCCTCTAGCCAGTCCTGCACCCTGCTCGCCGCGGTGCGCCAGCCGCCCGTGCCCCGGGCAAGGCGCCCGGGTGCCCAGAGCGCACGGAGCTGCGGGCGGAGCAGGCTCGGGGCGCCTCAGTACGGCGTCTGCTGCAGTGTCCGCCACGCGGGGCTCTCGTCCCTCCCGGGGGCGGCGGCAGGGACCCCCCGGGGGCGCCCGAGGCCCCGAAGCCCCGCGGAGCCCCGGCTCAGGCAGCGCCCCCGCCGCAGCGCCGGCCGGCTCCGCGAGCCCCGCCGCGGCCGCCCCATGGCCGGCTCATCCCCGCGTCCGCGCCTCCGCAGCTCCGGCGACCCGCTCTCTCCCGCGTGGTTTCCGCAGCCGGCGACTCGCACGCACGAGCCTCTACACCCTGGCGGAGCACAGACCCGCGCGGCAGCAGGGTCCCCTTTCTCGCCCGCCGTCGGCTCCGAATGAAATAATCCAGCGGCCGCCAGGAGGCCGGCTAAGCACGCGGCTCGGAGGGCGCCGGGCGCGGATCTCGAGCTGCAGCGCGGCGCCGGCGGCCACGACCCGGCGCCAACCTCCTCATTCTGCTGCCATGTTCGCTCGCGGCGCGGCTCGGGCGGCCTCGGTCCCAGGCCGGCTCCGGCTCCGGGATCCCGCGGGGACGAGGGCGGAGTTGGGGAGTTTGGCTGTCAGCAGCCGGGTGGTGCCGCACCGCCCCCGCCGCTGCGCCGCGCGCCATTGGCCGCCGCGCGCCGCCCCCGCCCCCGCCGCCGCGGGCTCCCGGTGCGCGCCGCGCGGGGCCCAGGAACCCAGCCCGGCTCCTCCCCGGCCCCGCCCCGCGCGCCCGCGGCCCCTCCGCGGCTTCCCTTTCTTCGCCCTCACCTCCTCCTTCCCTCCCTCGTCTCTCCCCAAACCCCGCCCCAAGCAGGCCAATAAATCCTTCGGGGCCCGGCGCGCCCTACTGGGCGGGTCGTCACTCCCTGGGAAGCGGGCGGCGGGCGGTGGGCGGCCCGGCCCGGGGGAGTCCCGGGTGGGGGTCGGGGGGGCAGCGCGGTGTGAGCAGCGGAGCGGGAGCCTTCCCTAGGTGCCGAGAACCACAGCACGGACGCTTTCCAGGCGTTCCCTCTTAATCCTTGCACCAACCTTAAGGTTATTGGTGCAATATATTTAACTGATGATGCAGTTGAGCCCCGGGAAGGGTAAGTGACTTGCACAAGGTCACTCGATAGGTAAGCAGCAGGCTTGACTTTGGAATCCAGGCTAGGCTCCAGCTTTGGGCGGTGAACTGGAGAGTTCTCGCTCCAGGGGAGCTTGCCCCAGTCCTGTGCCACCCCTCCCGCAGTGTGAGCACCGGCCAGTTGCCTTCCTCCCAGGCTTCTTAACAAGCTCTGCTTTCCCCGCGAGGCCAGCGCCTGAGCAGACGCTAGGTGAGGTGCCCGAAGCGTCTGCGGCACCTGTGTGCACTTCTGGGTTTCGAGACAGAGAGGACGCCCTGGCCAGAAACTACGACCTTTCGCTTTGGCCTCTTTCCCCCCTGCCGCCTTCCACCCGCCCCCCCCCCGCCCCCGCCACCATCCGCTCCTGCCTTGGCGCACATTCTCAACACCTATCACATGGGCATGTAGGTAGTAAACCCTCAATAAGCATTTGCTAAATAAATGAATATTCACCGAATGTCCACTTTGTGCCCACTTGGTGCCGGGATGCGGGACCCAAAGCTGAAAAGTAGGGGACCTGGCTTCCAGCTCAAAGTCTCTTGAGAGGTCAGGGGTCCGGGCATGTTCCTCTCTTGTCTTCACTCAGCTCACCGTGGCACATGGTCTGCTGCAACTCGGGAGCGGAAAACGTGATATTTGCAAGCATTTAAAACCGCTTGTAACAACTAGCTACGAGGCGGGCTCGTGTGTTGCAATGGGGGGAGGTGGCTGACCTCCGGGCGTTAGAAGAAAAGCACAGAGGACACTGAGTGCTCTGAGTGGCTGCCAGCGGCCTGGGAAGGTCTGAGACAAAAGGAGTATTGCCATCAGTACTGACAGGCTGCTTTCGAGCAGAGGTTTTGATAAGTACCGAGGCAGGACCGCTCTGGGGGCCAGGGGTGCAGGCAATGGTGTCAGACATGAGGCACCATCCCGCTACACAGGAGGCCGGGTCACATGTCAGCGATGGCAGCCGCTCATTTGGAGCGGGGGATGTGGCACTTGGCATTGGAGTTGGAAGCAGAGCCGGAGTCCATGGGGTTGACTCTGGGCTCTGACATTTACTCTCCCTGGGACCTTCAGTAAATTACTTCCCCTTTTTGGGCCAACGTTCTATCTGTTAAGTCAGGGTAATAATGGCATATACAAAGGCTTTTGGAGGACTATATGGGTTATTTCTCTAAAGTCCTTAGCACAGTGTCTGGTACATAGCTCTAGATAAATAAGTATGGAGAGGGGCCTGTCACCAACATCGGTTCTTGATATGAGAGCCAATTATATGAGGGCAATAATATCTAGCCAGTAGGAGATAGCTGGTGTGTGTTCTTTTAAAGGGAGCTCTACTCTTGGCTTCTGTGTGAATAAAAATAAATCTGACATCTGTGTAATAGCAAAAGAAAATGATCACATTTGATTCTCATCGAATGTATAGAACAAAAATCATCCCCATTTCATAGAAGACAAAACTGAATCCTGGCAGCAACTCAAAAGTACAGGTCTAAAACAGAAGGCTCCATTTCCAACCTTCCCCCCAAACCGTTCCTCCCCTAGTCGTTCCCATCTCAACCAAATGGCACTGCAGGCCCACCATTTGGCCAAAAACCTTGGAGGTATCCAGGGCTCCTCTCGCGCATACTCTCCATAGTGGAGCATCAGTAGGGCCTGTCTGCTTGGCTTGCAAAATGCATCGAGAGTGACAGCTTCCCTGCACGGTGGGGGCTCGAGGTCACCAACGTCACTGCCTGGATCACAACATTCAGCTCTGCGCTGGTCTCACTCCTTGCACACTTACTGCTTCCCCCGCAGTCCACACAGCAGCTCGGGTGAACCTTTAGTTTTTTTAATATTTAAAATACCAGATTTTAAAATCTAATTGAATCTCATTTTTAGTATTTAAAATATTAAAATATCATTTATTTGAGAGAGAGCGGGCACGAGCATGAAAGGGAGAGAGAATCTCAAGCAGACTCCACACCGAGTGCAGAGCCTGATCTGCATGGGCTCGATCTCACAACGCTGAGATCAGGACTGGAGCCGAAACCAAGAGTCAGATGCTCAACCGACAGCACCACCTAGGTGTCCTAGCCAGAGTGAACCTTTAAAAGATAAGTCCAAACGTATCCCACCAGACTTGACACCTACCAGTGAGTAAACCCCAACGGCCTCGGGATGGCCTGAAAAGCTCTGCCTTACACACCTCGTCATCTCCAGCTCCCCACCCCAGAGCCTGCATTCCAGCACACTGGCCTCAGAGCCTGTTTGTGGTTCAGGACCTTTGCACTTGCTGTTTCCTCTGTGTGCCCCCCTTCTACCCCGCCATATCCACATGGCTCACTCTCCCCCCTTTACTCAGGTCTCTGCTCAGATATCCCCAATGCTCCTGGCTACAGTGACATCTTAGTCACGTTTCACCCCTTTCTCTGGCTTTATTTTTCTTTACATCTCCTCTCGCTGCCCCACAATATATTATATACCTGTCTACGTGCTTATCATCCATGTGCCTCAACAGATAATAAACTCATGGAGATCAGAAGTCTGTGTGTCTTGTTCACTTCTGAATCCCCAGTGCCTAAAATTGGATCTGGCACCTGCTAGACACTCAATATGCATTTGTTGAACAAATGTTTATATGTTCTTCTAATAACCATGTGATATTATGAAGAGCATATGAGTTAATATTTATAAACTGCTTAGAACTGTGCCAAGTGCCATGTGCAAGAATGGTTTAGACCCTGGTGAAGCAGGGCTGAGTATGGCAGGGCATCTGCCTTCAGGTTGCTTATGCATGGTGGCCTGTTGATTGGAGACATGAAGGGACAATGGCAATACAGTGCGGCTCATGCCACGGTAGGAACCTGCAGGGGGTGATTTGGGAGCAGAGGAAGGCTATGCACTCAGAATGGGAAGCCTCCGAAGACTTGCAGAGAGAGGAAAGGACTAGACCCAGGCTTTGAAAGACTTCCTGGAGTTATTAGCTAAGAGGGGAGAATGTTCTAGACTGGGGGAGGCTAAAAATAGGCTAACTCAAGGTGGAAGGATTTGTGTGGAAGAGGCCAGGACATGATGGACAATCATTAAAAGATGTAAAGCAGGCAGTGAACAATTTTAAAGATTAAAAAAAAAAAATTCTTTCAAGTAGTCTCTACACCCAAGGTGGGGCTTGAACTCACAACCCCGAGATCAAGAGTTGCATGCTGTACCGACTGAGCCAGCCAGACACCCCAGATTGGCATTTTAGAACCATCACTCAGGCTCCGTGATGGAGGGGAATTGCAAGGGGGTACACCCCACACAGCCCTGCAAGGGGACCACTGCAATACCTGGAGAGTGAAGGAAGGCACAGGCGTGGGAATGAAGACGCAGGCACTCTGCTGGCACTTAGCACCCTGGCCGGGTGGCTAAGAAAAAGAGTTGGAGTGACTTCCCAGGTTGCAGCTGGTGGAGAAGCTGGCTCTACACTTGTGTCTTACTGGTTCACAGTACGGGCCAAGGGAGGATTGCTCTTAGTATGCATCAGTCCTGAGCTTCTGACAACATGGACCTTTGAACCGCAGTGCTTTTGCACATGATACCCTCACAAGTATCTGGTGTTTCTTCTTGTTTTGTTTTGTTTTGTACCTGCACATAGTTTCTTTCTTTCTTTCTTTTTGGGGTGTTTTTTCTTCATGTTCTTTGTGTGAGACCCTCTGAAACCTGAAGCCTGAATCCCAACACAATCTGACATTTTGGCCTTTTAAGCAATTCTGAAAATAAGCCCAAAATGTTCTTTCCCCTCATTCCATGATTTATCTGCCGATCTCTACTGTTTGCATTTGGGTGAAGATTTGAGGCCTATTTTAATGTCGTTTAAGAGGATCGTCATGTGACTCCAAAAAGAACATTCTCAACCTTTTTTTAGAAATAAAAATTGTGGGATTCATTTTTTTATTCACAGCCCTAGGATGATGACAAAATGGAATTTCTTCTCATATTAACTCAGTTTAATGATAATTTTATATGTTTTCATTTTATAAGTCACTTATACAAATTACAGAAATTTCAGAAAGAAGATTTAATTTCTCCATCCTTATGTGGCCACTGTAAATAATTTGGTTTATTTGCTTCCACGATTTTAGAACTATTCTATTGTTTTCATGAAAAATAAAATCTTGCTATCTACTTAGATTTGTTTATTCTTTTTCATACAACGTAGAAACAAGTTTTGATTATTTTTAGTTGAGTATCCATAAATACCCAACATCCCTATAAATCTTAATCCATCGTAGAATGAAATTTTTTTGCTCTTGGTAGAAATATAACTTTGCCAAATGACTGCCAAAGATCTTAGAGCAGTCCTAGTAAGCAGTTCCAATATGCATAATGCTGAAATTCATTCCTGAACTTGTCATTAGTAGAGTATTTCAGAATACCCATTCATCATTCTACCTGCAACTCTTAGGGGGGGTTGTTGTTAATAATCACTACCATTTATTGCGTGCTTGCTACACACGAGGCTCTAAACTTTGCATGTATTCACTCCTCACAGCTTTTGCTGTTAAGTATAATTATCCCCATTATTACAAAGAAGGAAACGGCTACATTAAAAAAAAAAAAGTTAACGTGCCTGAGGTCATAAAGACAAGCATTTGACTGAAATCACCATGCTCCAAAATCACAGTTTGTTATCACTAAGCCCATGAACTTAGAGTAGATACCATAGCGTCTGTCTTCTCCTGACAACAGAGCCCTTGGCCCTCCAGAGAAAAGAAGCATGCTTGCATTTCCCCTCTTTCTCTACTTCCCCTTGCAAAGGTCAACAGGCTCCCTGAGGAGGGGTTCCCTCGAGCTGTGTCCAAGTCAGAAAAAGCAGTACTCAGTCTGTACTGCGCTCCTGGGGACAGGGGCATGGGACGGTTCTGCCACTGTCATCTCTCCCCTGGACTCCTGCCATAGCCTCTTAACATGAGAGACCCTCCCACTCTTGCTGCCTCCCACCCCTAAGTAAGCAGAGAGAGCTTTATTTTTTTTTTTAATTTTTAAAAAAGATTTTATTTGAGAGACAGAGAGCATATGCAGGGGCAAAGGGAGAGGGAGAAGCAGGCTTCCCACTGAGCAAGGAGCCCCACATGCCTCTCCATCCCAGGACCCCTGGGATCAGGACATGAACTGAAGGCAGACTGAGGCTTAACTGACTGAGCCCCCCAGGCGCCCCTCAGAGAGAGCTTTAAAAAGCACTGGTCATTATACCTCAATAATATGTGTATGTACATATATTTTTCCTAAACTTAAAAAATTATATGTCAACTGTACTTCAATTAAAAAATAATTTTAAAAAGACAAAAATGAATAAAAATAAAAGCATTAGCCATCTTGATGAAAACCCTCCAGTGCTTTCTTCTTGCACCTTCAATACAATCCGAACCCCTCCAAACGGCCTGGGGGGCTCTCGGCTCTGTCCCCCGTTACAGAAACCTGATTCTTGGGCCCAACAAGGATAGAAAAGAGGCCGGCCTTAAACATCTGCAGAGGCAAGGCTTTATTGGGGCTACAGATAGAGCTGAAGGAAGACAGAGATCCAACAGGGAGCACTTAGAGTAGCAAGCCCTCCACCAACAAAAAGGAAGTCCTGCTTAAATAGAGAAAGTTCTTTAAGATGGGATCAGGAGGAAGACAAACCATAAGAGAATCTTAAACTCAGGAAACAAACGGAGGGTAGAGGGGGGTAGGGGGGTAGGGATAGGAGGGCTGGGTAATGGACAATGGGGAGGGTATGTGCGATGGTAAGTGCTATGAAATGTGTAAGCCTGATGATTCACAGACATGTACCCCTGCGGCAAATAATACATTATATGTTGATTAAAAAAAAAAAAAATAGAGAAAGTTCTTGCTAGAGGTCCTTCTCTGGTCCAATAGGCCAATGAGAGAAAGGAGGAAAAATATTCATCCTGATTGGTTAGAAGGGCCTCGTCCTGATTGGTTGAGAGGGCCTCATCCTGATTGGTCGATATTGGCAGACAATTCAGGCAGTTCATTGGTGCTTTTTGGAGCGCCGTCCTCTGTCCACAAATCTGGCTTGTGTATGGGGCGCATCTTGGCCACCTCCTGGCCCCATCCTGTTTGTGTTCTGTAAGAGATGCGGTTTAACAATCTCAGTCCACAGAAAGTGCCCCAGGTGCATAATATTTGTCACCTGGGGCTTGCTCCCATCATCCCTGTCTCACGCGCACCTCCTTTGTCTGACACCACTCATCCTTGAGCTGAGGGTCAGTCTTCTGTGTCAGTCACAACTGCGCCTCCTGTTGATTCCTCCTCCATGTTGCCTAGTTCTCTCCTCCCTCAAGACACCTGCACCTTCTGTTCCCTCTGCCGGGAATGCTGTCCTTCAGCCCTTCATTCATCTGCTGGCTTGCTTCTCAGCCTTTTGGGTTCAACCGGCATGTCTCATTTTCCCCACCACATGCTGGTAGCTATTCTTTCCAAACCCCTTGGCTGCTCTCCAACACCACCGGGTTATTTCCAGCGACAGTCTGCATGAGTCTGCTTTCTTGACCATTGCCTGTCTCCCCGGCTGGAATAGAAGCTCCTTGGGCCCGGAGGTCTTGTTGGTCTCGTTTAGTGCTATTTCAGCCTGAAACAGTACTTGGTACCTCAGTGATACACAGTAAGTCCTTGTTGAAAGACTAAGTTAATCATAAAGGCGGTAAAACAATTTCTAATATCACGTAATGGCATGGGAAAATGCTCAGAACATTATGTCACGTTTAAAAAGCCAAAACAATGTTGCATATACAATATCGCAATTATATCTCTTTTGTCTTTTTGGTTGGTGTAAAATATACATACATAAAATGTACTATTTCAATTATTTTTCAGTATACAATTCCCATCTTGGTGCATACAACTCTATATTTTTAGGAAGAAATACCCTATGAAATATAAAGAAAACCACTATGTCTTACATTTCTGTTCTTTCCTTATATTTAAAATACAGGAAAAAAGTATTTAAATGTTTAAACAAACAATTAGTTCTGGTCACATCCTCAGAAGTTTCTTTCATCCCCAGCTCTCACTCTGAGTAAATGAACCCAGTGAAGGAGGGAACCCAAATGCATCTAGCTGTTTTATTAGTCCTCTGATATACCAAAAATAATAGTCACCCAACTAGATTTGTGTAGCAACAGGTTTTTTATCTGCGTCACTCACCAGGCCAAGAGAATTGGAGTCACTGCTTAAGACACTATCATCAAATCCATGGCTCTTACACTGTGGAAACGATTTTAAAGTAAATGCACAGGGGCTTGGACATCACTAGCTCCTATGGAAAATACAGAACTTTCCTCCTTGACATGTGAAAATCCTTCGGCACCTGTTCTCTTCCTGGCCCCAGTCTCTCTGGGAGAATGCTATGCTATGAAACTTTCTGGGGCCTCAGTTAGGTGTGAAGACATGGGGGCAGATGATATAATCACTCTATAAATAAGGGCACCTGGGTGGCTCAGTGGGTTAAAGCCTCTGCCTTCAGCTCATGTCATGATCTCAGGGTCCTGGGATCGAGCCCCGCATCGGGCTCTCTGCTAAGCAGGGAGCCTGCTTCCCCCTCTCTCTCTGCCTGCCTCTCTGCCTACTTGAGATCTCTCTCTCTGTCAAATAAATAAATAAAATCTAAAAAAAAAAAATACTCTATAAATAAACAGAAAAAAAGTATGGTGCTTTTTCTGGACAGATCAATAAGGATGTAGGAAAACTACTTAGCATCCCAAATCATTAACACACTGCTTACACACACAGAGGAGTGCACCAGAAAAATAACCCTCATAACAGTCCAGCAGAAAGTAAATATTATTGGAGAGAGAATAACATGGCCTTTGGAATTCAAATTAAGAGCATTATTCCACTCCCTCAATTTCTGCTTTAAAGAGTAGGCACATGAAACAATATATCCTCCATTTTAAACATGTCTCTCCTATTTATTAATTAAGGCAACATACAGAAACCCAAATCAATCATTTGAACTATTCATATCTAGGCAGTGAGACCACAACATAGACTGTGGTGTGACCCTGTAATTCTGTGGTCCCATGGAGGGCTACCCAAAGGGCTGAGAGACCTAGGGCTTGTTCTTACGTAGAGGTAATCAGGGGCAAAGTGTGGCCTGGGAGAATGATGGCAGAGAAAGCATATCAGACAGTATGAGAATAGAAGGGAACCAAGACCATTCACTCACTCATTCATTCATCCAGGGGTGACAGTAAAATTCTTTTTTTTTTTTTTAAAGATTATTTATTTATTTATTTGACAGAGAGAGAGAGAGAGAGATCACAAGCAGGCAGAGAGGCAGCCAGGGAGAGAAGGGGAAGCAGGCTCCCTGCTAAGCAAAGAGCCCGATGCGGGGCTCGATCCCAGGACCCTGAGATCATGACCTGAGCTGAAGGCAGAGGCCTTAACCCACTAAGCCACCCAGGTGCCCCGTGACAGTAAAATTCTTGAACATCTGGTGTAGCATGGGCACCAACCGATGCAAACAAACACCAATACCCCTGGAGCATGGGCTTGGAGGTCCCCTACTAGATCAAGCATCAGCACATTACTCCTGGGTCACGGTCAGGCCTGGGAGACCTGGGGAAGAGGTCAAGGCAGTGGGGTGGTAAAGCAGCCCTCACAACGCAGAGCAATGACTGAACATTTCCAGGAGAAGTACAACCTATGGGTTGTATTTACGGGTGTGAGTTAGTGCACACCAGCTGACCAGCAGCCCTCCATTCAGCTAGTTTATGTACCGCCCACTCTGTCTGGGTCCTGAATTGCTCCCTGGGAATATTGAGCTAGAAGACTCCATCATGTCCCGTAGGGAGCTCATAGTAGCCTTGTGCATTAGACGAGCAAACAGGTACTCGAGAGGGAGTGTGGGCCAAGCAAAATCATGGAGGTAAACTACAGTTTTGTGGGAGTGACACACACACAAACCAGGTGGGGTGGCGGGGAGGCAGAGGAGGGCTAGTAGGCAGGGCATGAGAAAGGAATTGGAAATGCTCCTTGCGTCAGTTAAATTAATTTTAGATCCTCTACAGTAAGCAGTGGAGAATGACCGACAGTCCCCATGGGAGCCATGGAACTGATTTCCCTGGGATTCTCTTCCCCCTTGGAGTCTCTCACCAGCTATCCTATCACCACAATGACTCAGCTGTCCTTCCCCATGTCCCCACCCCCACTCTCCCCATCCCCCCTTCCCCCACCCCATGCCACACACTCTCACCTTTTGCTTTTTCACTCCACCCACAGCCAAGACCTGACTCCAAGTTTTAAACAAAGGGCTAGGAGCAGGGGCAGAGGGCTAGGAGCTGATCGCTGGCAAGTAATACCGGGTACAGCCTTAAACTTGAGAACATGGCTAACAAATTAAACATATTTATCTTCAGCTTAGAACCCCTCACAGGCCTTCCCTACCTTTATCATGTCACGGTACACAGAAGAATAGTATTTGACAGCACACTGGGGGGAAATAAGGAAGGTTTCATGCAGCTGGGGCGACCTGCCTGTGGGCAGACGGGTCCCCTGAGGGAGGAGAGACCATCTTTCAAGCAGATTGAGAGATCCCTCTGGCCCATCCCTCTCCACAGGAATTGGGAAGTGCTTGCTTGTGCCCCAGCTGGAAGGATGTCATCTAGCAGTGGAGTGGCACTCGTAAATGTGCAAAATCATAGTCTGAGACAGAAGAGAAAGCTAAGCAATGGGGTCCCTGGCTACCAAAGAGCATAGCAACGATGCTTAAGGAGGAAAACCTTGTCTGTGAGAGTTCAAACTAAGAAAATTAGAGAGAAGTCCCCCCAAAAGTTCCTGCCCTAATGAATACTGGTGACAATTTTCCTAGCTGAAAGAAAAATCCAGCCCCACAAGGATTCACAAAGGGCTGGCTACAGAACCAAGACCTTCTCTAGCCACTGAAGTAGAACACCAACCTAGGGCTGAGCTAAATGAATATCTAATTCACTTTAGTTCAATCCAATCTGATCTCAGTGAGAGATCCCTGTCAGGCATCAGCAAAGGAGAAATACTCAAAATAGGAAGGGCCTGGTTAACCAGCGGGTCATAACTGCTATCCGAGCAGAGGCTACTCCTGTGTCACCTGCTAGATGACTATGAGTGCAGAAGCAGTGACACAGCTGGCATTTGCACTGTCCTGACCTGTTCTGGCATTTCCAAGGGCAAGACTGATACATTAGACCCTCCCCCGTCTGGGGGTCAGAGAGGGAGTTTGTTTTTCCAGGAGTACATAATCGCTGTTGTGTTTGGTTTCGCAGGATCCTACTCAGGTTCTGCTTCTGGACTCTTCTTCCCTTCTTCCTTTTTTTTTTTTTTTTCTTCTTCCCTTCTGGAGAAGATGAGGTTCCTGAAACATAGACTCTTTTTTACTCTTCTTTTCCAAACAGTAAGTTATTTATTTGTTAGTAAATCAATAATCATACTTAGAAATAATAACAGATATTTGAAGAGAACCTTCACCCAACAAATGCAGAATACATATCCTTTATAAGCCCACCCAGAACGTCTACACACTTGACCATTTGTTCGGCCACACAGGAAATCACAACACATTCCAAAGGGCTGATGTCATACAGATCATGTTCTTTGACCACAATGCACTGAAAATAGAAACTAACGGTAGACGGGTATTCTCCCATCCCATAAATCTGACAATGAAAAATATCATTCTAAATACTCTCAGAATTAAAAAAGAAACCATAATGAAAATGAAAAATATTTAGAAATGATGCACGAAGAAACCATACATATAAAAACATATGACAGAGGTGCCTGGGTGGCTCAGTCAGTTAAGTGGCTGCCCTCAGCTCAGGTCGTGATCTAAGGGTCCTGGGATCAAGTCCCATGTTGGGCTCCCTGCTCAGCAGGAAGTTGGTTCTTCCTCTCCTTCTGCCCCTCCTCCCCACTTATGCTCTCTCTCTCTCTCTCAAATAAATAAATATAGATTTTTTTTTTTTAAGTATCAAGTACAGCTACAATTGTGTTCAAGGGGAAATTTAAAGCTCAAATGCATGGGCACTTGGGTGGCTCAGATGGTTAAGCATCTGCCTTTGGCTCAGGTCGTGACCTCCAGGTCCTGGAATCGAGCCCTGTGGTGGGCTCCTGGCTTAGTGCGGAGTCTGCGTCTCCCTCTCCCTCTGCCTCTCCCCACTGCTCATGCTCTCTCTGTCTCTCTCTCTCTCTCTCAAAATGAATAAATAAAATCTTTATTAAAAATTTTTAAAAATAAAGCTCAAATGCATTTTTTGAGAAAACAAATGAGATTTGAAAATTAACGAACTAAGCATTCAGCTGAATGATTAAGAAAGAAAAGAATCAGAAAGAAAGGAGAAATTAATAGGAAACATGGATTACAGTATCTAAAACCAAGAATATCAGAATTATCAATAAAGCCAAAGATCATTAATTAAAAGAATGATAAAATAGACAAATTTCTGGAAAGACTAATTAGAGAAAAAAAGGCAGAATAAACAATATGAGAGACAAAAATGCTAAAAACAAATTTTTGCCTATAATTTTGAAAATGTTCATGAAATGGACGACTTTACAGAAAATAAAAATTACAGAAGTGACCCAAGAAGAAATAGAAAATCCGAATATACCAATCACTATGAAAATAATTGAATGACTAGTAGATATCTCTTCTCAAGAAAGGCTACAGGTTCAAACAACTTGACAGGCAAGTTTAATGAAGCCTTCTAGGAACACATAATTCTTGTCTTAGCCAAACAGTTCCACATAGTGCAAGAAAGAGAAAAGCTACGTAGTTCATTTTATGAGGTTACTATAGATAAGTATTTTTTAGAAAATAGAAAAGTATTTTTTAGAACAACAAAGAAAAGCATCAGTCAATATATAAATATAAATGCAAGAATTCTAGGGGGTGCCTGGGTGGCTCAGTGGGTTAAGCATCCAACTCTTGGTTTCTGCTCAGGTCATGATCTCAGGGTCGTGAGGTCGAGCCCCACATCAGGCTCTGCACTCAGCACAGAGTCTGCTTGAGATTCCTTCTCCCTCTCCCTCTGCCCCTCCCCCTGCTTGTGTTCTCTCTCTCTCAAATTAAAAAAAAAATCTTTAATAGCAAAAATTCTAAATAAAAAACAAGCAGATCTAACTTTGCAGTATATAAAAATTGTCATAATTAGGGTTTATCCTGTAAAAATATATATGACTCAACATTAGAAAAATGTAGCAAATTACTATAAAATATGAAGGTGTTAAGAGAAAGAAAATCCTATGATTATCTCAAGAAATATAGAAAAATGCCAGCAATAGAATTCAACATTCATTCATCTTAAAAAATAACAAAACTTTTAATGAAGGATAGACAGCAACTTCTTTAACTTGAGAAAATGCTCCCCCTCCCCCCCAAAAATCCCTATAATAATATCATATTTAGTGATGAAACTTTAAACACATTCCTGTGAAGTCAAGGTGCCCATTTTCACCCCGACTGCCTGATATCAAACTGGAACTCCCCGCCAGTGAAAAGAGATAAGAAAAGAAGAGGCAAAGGAATCAGGGAGAAAGAGAGAAAATGCTCATCATTTGCAAATTGTCTTCATTGAAAGTCCAAGAGACTCTGCCGCAAACTATTAGAAAGGATAAGAGTTTGCTGCGTATAAGATCAACATAAGAAAAGCAGCATTCCCTTATCCCACCCATAACCAATTAGAAAATTGGGTAGGAAAACATTCTCACTTGCAATAGCAATAGAAATTTTATTGACTCTAAAAACGAGTTAAGCAAAGGAGAGTGAGGGCTTGATAGGAAAGATACAAGAAGCTGTGTGGAGAAAGAAAGAAAAGCTGAATACATGAACAAACAGAGAGTCTCCGTATTCCTTCCCCCAATGAATTTATAAGTTCGAAAAAGGTAATTTTGAGAAAGACGAGCAGCAATGGGGAAAGAGCGGTCTGGGTTATCTACTGTTGTGTAACAAACCTCTCCCTAACTCAGTGGCTTGCAGCCTGGGATGGGCTCAGCTGGGCAGTTCCGCCGTCCCCAGAGGGTCACACAGGTGGCTCCCCCTGCAGCCGGAAGCTCAGCTCAGAGCTGGACTCCGGAGGCTTGAGGCTTGCGAAGATGGCCGGGCTCCCCTCTTTGTCGAGAGAGTGTGAGAGCTTACCCCTGCCCTGCCCCTGTAGGTCTCTCCGAGAGGGCCGCCAGACAGTTTACAGGGGGCTCAGCTCTCCAGAGCACAAACCAAAAGCTGAGAGCCTAAGGTTTGGGCCAGGAACTGGCCTAGTGTGACTTCTCCCTGACCCTAAGATTAAAGCATGTCATTAAGCCACCGTAGATCCAAAAGGTGGTGACTCCAGGGGTCTCTGTACAGGAGAGGTGGTTCATCGGTCCTGCAGGGACCTGTCACATGTCAAGCTTTGTCACGTTGCGGGACCAGAGAAGTAAACCAGAGTGTCAGAACAGAGAGGCTAGAAACTGGGATTAGCTTCTGAGGAACCTAATAAATGGCAGAGGTGTCCTTATAGATCAGTAAGGAAGGGGTAGGCTTTTCAAAGTAAGTACGGGTGGGACAAATGACTCTTCCTACTTACGGGGGATTTCCACAAGTTCTTTGACATTTCTCCCCTTAAGATGCGGAATGTTAATTCCCGTCCCGTTGAGTTCGAACTAGACTTCATGAATAGAAGCGGGCTCACTTCTAATGAATAGAATAAAGTAGAAGTAACAGTGTGCGAGACCTTAGAAACTACATCCTAAAAGGCACTACAGCTCTCCGCTCGCTCACGCTTTGTCTTGAATGGATCACGGGCTCTGGGGGGAGCGAGCTACCAT
This sequence comes from Nasua narica, assembly GCA_028533885.1. Lineage (NCBI taxonomy): Eukaryota > Metazoa > Chordata > Mammalia > Carnivora > Procyonidae > Nasua > Nasua narica. The sequence continues at coordinate 118,240,467 of CM052802.1, forward strand.
GTGGAGAGGCCTCTGTAGGGAGAGATGGATGCTGCCTGCCAACAGCCATGTGAGTGAGTCATCTTGGAAGCACGGCCTTCACATGACTAAACCCCTGACCGACATCTGACACAGCCTCGGGAGAGACCCTGAGCCAGAATCACCGAGCGAAGCGGTTCCCGGATTGCCGACTCTCAGAAATTGTTGGGAAAATAAATGTTTGTGGTTCCGAGCTGCTAAGTTTTGAGGTAATTTGTGATGTAGCAATGGGTAACTGACATAATATCTCATCCCCCAAATGAAACAGAATTGGATCCTTCCTCATACTTCACACACAAAACTTTAGAACTTTCTAGAAGATAATATGAGACAATGTCTATGATTATAGGAAAGATTTCTTAAAGCAGACGCATACACACAAACATATGCCATAAAGGAAAAGACATTACCACCAAGATGAAAAGATAAAAGACAGAAGGAAGAAGGTGATTTGCAACATACACAGTAAGCAGAACACACAAAGCACCCCATCAAATAACTGAGCAAAGACGGGCAGCCCAATAGAAAAATAAGTAACCCAGATACCCATTAACCATCTCACTAGTAACCAGAGAAATGCAAATTAAACCAGGGTGAGAGTCTACTTCTAATCCCTCCAATTGATACAGATTAACAAATCTAAAAATATCAAGGGTGTGGGCGAATGGAAGTTCTCATACATTGCTGGGATATAAATTGTGACAGCCAGTGTGGAAATGGGGTTGACAGTAGGAAGTAAAACTGAATGTGTACATACATTATGATCTGACAATTCCATGCCTGGCCATTGAAGAGTTTCCAGAGACAATCTCTGGCACAATTGCACAAAAAGACCCATTGTTAGTTATTAGATAGTTATTGCTGGATCAGTTACAGTAGAGAATATTTGAAATGACCCAAGTGTCCATTAATAGAATGGAGAAATATTAAAAATGGTATTTTTAAACCAAATGCTACACCAGAATAAGCTACAGGAACATACTGTTGATTAAAATAAAAGTACAATATTATTCTGATTTTTAAATCACATGCAAATTATTCTGTCTTTTTATGGCTATATGTGTGGTTTCTGTGTGTTTAAAAGAAATTGGAAGAACTCATAGTATGATACATTAGAACTGGAAGTAAATTAAACCTCAGTTGGAGACTTTAAAAAAATAGATTGGGAAGACAGATAGTTAATTTATGGGCCAACTTGACTAGGCCACAGGGTGCCCAGATATTTGGTCAAACGTTATTCTGAGTGTTTCTGTGAGGATATTTTTGGTTGAGATGAACGTTGGAACTGGCAGACTGAGTCAAGCAGATTGCTCTCCCTAATGTGGTGGGCATTGTTTAATCAGTTGAAGGCCTGCATAGAACAAAAAGGCTGACTCTCAAATAAGAGAAAATGCTTTCCTGCCTGACTGCCTTCAAAGTGGGACTTCTGTCTTTTATTGCCTCTGGACTTGAACTGAGATACCAGTTCTTCCTGAGTATCCAGCGTGGCAAGTCACCCTACATTTTAATAACATCTGAAACACACCGCCAAGCTACCTTCCTCAACCTCTCCAGAGTTATAAAAAAGCCAATCTATACTTCCCCAAACCCTTGCCAGCACTGAAAGCGGGGCCCTCTAGGACTGTTTTGACCAATATCTTCTCTGTGGTTTATTTATTATCTCCAAGAAGGCTTTAGCTTCCTGGAATTCCTAATAACATCCCCAAATCTTTGACTAATAACATAGCTTTTGTTTGTGCCAACACCAAACTGAAAAATCTTAAGTATATATATATATTCAAAAAATGGATGGATGGATGGATGTGTACTGAGTTGATTAAATATACACAAATATGTATACATATACATATATATATGGTGGTCCTAAATTCCCATTTCTCTTTAGACTAATGGAATCTCCTCTTGTTTGGGAAACCATGTATTTTAATTTCCAACACTCTTTAAAGGCACCCAGAAATGTTAACCAAATCCTGAATCCAGAAATGAGATCTGCGTTTCTGGAAGTCTCAGGATGTGCAAGGTGTCAGTGGTGCCATCTGTATTAGTGACCAGGGCTTGTTCCTCCCAGGTTTGTGGACCAGTGACCACCGAGCACCTGGATTAAAGGCAGGGACTAGTCCCAGATCTCAGAGGTGGCATAGCCATGTTATTTAAGGGTTCCCAAAGGCAGAAGCCCCAGTTATATTTTTTGTTAGCTGCTCAGGATTTCTTCCTTCTATGGGTGACTTGTGTTTTGAGTCATTTTCAACTTGCAGAAGATTGCACTGGGCTGAGGGCCCAGCGGGTGGCCGGTCACTCCTGCAATACAGTACAGAAACATAAATAAGGCCATATTTTCATTGTATGTCATAAAAAAGAGTCTGCAGAATAGTTGAGAGTAGCCACAGGAGCATCTTAAGATCTACCCCGCCCCTAAGGGGGAAACAAGCAGCCGGAGGAAAATCACGGCATTCATGTGGAACTCTCAGTAAAGAGTGTAGGACTTTGATTAGCGACATCTGAGATGGCAATTTGAAAGCCACGGTTTGGAACTAGAAGCTGAAGGTAGCCCCAGGGACAGCAGGATTTTGACCAATATCTTGGTAACAGGTTGAGATGAACATTGCCTTAACATGTTACCAGGTTTCCGAAGTCAGTGAGACCATGTACATGTGGGCAGCAGGGTGACAAGAACTGAAAAACTCTCTGCCGTGGCCTCTGATTCTTGGATCAGCTTCTCTAGCCAAAGTTCTGCCAAGTAGAGCAGCAGACAGCAGCCCTGTTCCTCCAGCCAGAGGGGCAGAGAGAGAATGAAACAAGGAGGGGAACCCGCAGCCTCTCTCCACCTGGTGTGTTGCTGTTGGCGGCTCTGGGTGGTTGGCTTTCATCCTTGAATGCCTCCATGAATTGCCTTGAATGCCTCCATGAAAGAACTCCATGAATCGGTACTCTTTGTAGGACTGTGTAACTCAACAGTAAGAAAATTGAAACATACAGAAAACCTTTTATCATCTGTACACTTGGAAATTTTCTCTGCGTAAGGGACACCTGAGTGGCTCGGTTTGTTAAGCGTCTGCCTTCAGCTCAGGTCATGATCCTAGGGTCCTAGGATCGAGCCCCGGGTCGGACTCCCTGTTCAGCGAAGAGTCTGCTTCTCCTCTCCCTCTGCCTGCCACTCCCCCTGCTTGTGCTCTCCCTTTCTCTCTCTCTCTGACAAAAAATAAAATCTTTAAAATTTTTTTTCTATGGATAAGTTTGAGTTCCAATCCCATGTCAAGATCGTGTCAAGATTTGGAAATCCATATTGCATAAGAGAAGAGTCAAGCTGTTCAAAGGTGAATTCTTTCTCTTTTTTTTCTTCTTAACAGAGAAGTGAACTTTTTTTTTTTTTTAAAGATTTTTATTTCTTTATTAGAGAGCAAGAGACTGAGAATGAGAGGGAGAAGGTCAGAGGGAGAAGCAGACTTCCCGCAGACGCGGGAGTCCGATATGGGACTCGATCTCGGGACTCCGGGATCATGACCTGAGCCGAAGGCAGTGGCTCAACCAACTGCGCCACCCAGGCGCCCAAGAAGTGAACTTTTAAACGCACTACGAGAAAACTTTAGTTTATCTGTAAAGAGAACTATAAGAATCTACAATCAAGAGACCAACTGATTAACTATTTTTGTTCTAAACTAAACCATTAAATGGATTCCATTCCCGGTATTTCAAATGATTCAAATACTCATTTATGTACTTTACAATGAGGCTACCTTCTCATTAGATGAAGTCATGGGGATGAGATTTGGAAGAAAGGAATACATTTTTTCAGATTTAGTCTGCTCTCCTAAAATGTGTTAAAACTCAAGAGGTTTAGAATTTATTTTTAAAAACGTGTTCACTCATCAGTGGATAGTGAATTATCACCAAGTACTTACACCTGTGTGACCACTTCCTAAGTCCGTAAATAGAACATTTCTAGCACCCCAGAAGCCCCCTCAACCCCCCTCCAACACTATCCCCTCCCTACTCCCCATGGTCCACTATTATCACCTCTAAACAACAAAGACTAGTTTTGCTAGTTTAAACATTTTTTAATATAATTGGAATGATATAATATGTATTCTTTTTTTTGTATGACTTCCTTAATTTTAATTCCAGTATAGCTAACATAGGGTTGTATTAGTTTCAGGTGTACAATATAGTGAGTCAAGAATTCTATACAACACCTGGTTCTCATCAGGACAAGTGACTTCCTTAATCCCCATCACCTATTTCACCCATCCCCCACCCTCTCCCCTCCGGTGGCCATCAGTTTGTTCTCTAGAGTTAGGAGTCTGTTTCTTGGTTTGCGCCCCCTTTGCTTATTTGTTTTGTTTCTTAAATTCCACATATGAGTGAGATTATATGGTATTTGTCTTTCTCCGACTTATTTAGCTTTATACACTCTTGTTCCATCCATGTTGCTGCAAATGGTAAGATTTTATTCTTTTTATGTCTGAGTAACATCCTCTGTGTGTGTGTGTGTGTGAAAAAATCTTCTTTATCCATTCATCTATCGTTGGACACTTGGGCTTTTTCCATAATTTCGCTACCATAGATAATTCTGCTAATAAATGTAGGGGTGCAGGAATCCCTTTGAATTAATGTTTTTGTATTTTGGGGGTAAATAGTAGTATTTTACTGGATTGTAGGGTAGTTCTATTTTTAATTTTTTGAGGCACCTCCATACTGTTTTCCACAGTAGCTGCACCAGTTTACGTTCCCAACAACAGTTCGCGAGGGTTCCTTTTTTGCCACATCCTCGCCAACACTTGTTGCTTGTGTTGTTGATTTTAGCCATCCTGACAGGTGTGAGGTGATAGCTCATTACAGTTTTGATTTGTATTTCCCTAAAAATGAGTGATGTGGAGCATCTTTCCAAGTGTCTATTGGCCATCTGGATGTCTTCTTTGGAGAAATGTTTATTTCTTTTGCCCATTTTTAAATTGGATTGTTCGTTTTCGGGGTGTTGATTTGGATAAGTTCTTAACATATTTTGGATATTAATCCTTTATTAGATCTGTCATTCGCAAATACCTTCTCCCATTCAGTAGTTTGGTTGCCTTTTAGTTTTGTTGACTTGACTGTTCCCTTTGCTGTGCAGAAGCTTTTTATTTTGACGTATTCCCCATAGTTTATTTTTGCTTTTATTTCCCTTGCCTCAGGAGACCTATCTAGAAAAATGTTGTTACAGCCAATGTCAGACAGAGATCTTGCCTCCTGTGCTCTCTTCTAGGACTTTTATGGTTTCAGGTCTCATATTTAGGTCTTTAATCCATTTTGATTTATTTTTGTGTATAGTGTAAGAATGTGATCTAGTTTCATTCTTTTGCATGTGGCTGATGTGGTTCATTCATTTGATTGCTATGTAATATTGCATTGCATGACTATACAATGACTTATTCATTCACCCCACGGTTCATGGATATTTGGGTTTGCTTACAATTTGAGATTGTTAGCAATTGTGCTGGTATGAACATTCTGGTCAATGTCTTTTAGTGCATATCTCTGTGTGGATTTCCATTGGATGTATACCCAGGAATGAATTGTTGGGTCATGGGTTATATGAACACTCGATTTGGAGAAGTAACACCAAAGAGTTTTACACAGTGGTTGTGAAGGTTCATTTATTTTGGCAGACACTCCTTTTCTATTTCTGGCAAGGGAAAGTTGAGTGAGTAGAATTTTTAATGCCTTACAGGTTTCTTGGAACAAAATATCTTTTTTACAAACACTATTTGAATGAGTAAAGTTTAAGGTAATTAAGGGTTCAGAGATTTAATTTCTTTCTAAACTACAGACATTTTTCTTGGAATGAAGTGTAAAAGTGCTAGGGGAAAAATACACTTTGGGATTTCCTTGTTGCCAAAATATCTGAAAAGTAATTCCAGCCACTCAGCTTAGATAATCCACAGCGGGGGGAGGGCACAGCCGGCCTCTGATTTGATATCATCCTGGGATTTTCAATAAATTAAACGAAATACAGAGAGAAGCTGGGATCCCTGCTATTAAAGTAATATCACTCCCATGAACTTAAGCAAATTAGCAAACACTGTCTTTCTTTTTAAAAAAAATATTTATTTGAGAGAGAGCACAAGCATGGGGATCTGCAGAGGTAGAGGGAGAAGCCACTGAGCAGGGAGCCCTATGCGGGGCTTGATATCAGGACCTCGGGATCATGACCTGAGCTGAAGGCAGCCGCTTAACCGATTGAGCCCCCCAGGTGCCCCGCAAACATCTTCAATGGAGCCATAGCTCCACCAAAAAGTAAGGCATGTTTGAAGATTTTTTTTTTCCTAAGGTGAGTGTTTCCTTCTCCCAGATATGGAAGACAAGTAGAAACCAACAACCAGAGTTGGAAATAGGGGAAGTGTTTCCAACATTAAAAAGTTCATAGGTTGTTTCCACATCAGACATTGTCCATTGACGAGAAGTAAATCCAACCCAGGCTTACTCTTCAGCAGTTAAACCTTGGTGAACCCCACGACTGCCCAGGTGCTGTTATCACAGCTTGGAACGCTCCTTTCTCACCCCAAACCAAATACACACATTTCCTCGTCCAGGAAGCCCTCCCCAGGTACCTGCCGACAGGGCTCTCTCTCATTTTAGGGAATCTCTTCTAAATACACAGTTTCATTTGATCTCTGCATAAGTTGCCACGCAGTGCTATACCCTTTTCTCAGACCAGGAAATCAAGGCTTCAGAAGGTCCGGGGGTTTGCTCGAGGTCAAAGTCCCGGTAAGCGGCAGAGCTGGGATTCAAAGTCACATTTTGTCTCCTGCCCGCCCCCCTCCCACTCTGTCCTAAAACTCTCTGTCTGCCCGTAGCTCCCCGTGCAGCTGCATCTTTGAATTTATCACCTGTCCCCGTAATTATGGATTCATTTGCATAGCTCCCTGCCTCAATGAGAGGAACACTTGAAGACTTGCATAAACCTGGTTGTATATCCCCAGCCCTTAGCAACTGCCGGATAAACAGTAAGCACTCAAAAAGATTACTGAAAGAGGGGCACCTGGGTGTCTCAGTCGTGCTCTCAGCTCGGGTCTGGATCTCACGGTTGTGAGTTCGAGTCCCGTGTTGGGCTCCATTCTGGCCGTGGAGACTACTTTTTTAAAAAATTAAAAATAAATTAAAATCAAAAGATGACGGAAAGAATAAAAGGGTGAATCCGTGCATACTAATCTTACATTCCTCCTGGCTACCCCCTACACAGGTGGGGAGGCCGAGGAGGTATCAAAGCATGGGCTGTGGAACCACAAGGCCAGGGAACTCTCGAGTGTCTTCCTCCTCTTCGAAGGTCACTCATCCCTTCAGGGGCTCCACTCTCATGCATGACCTAATCTAAATCTAATAACCTTCCAACAGCCACCGCCCCCCACCTCTGGATACCATCCCATGGGCATGGTAGGGCTTCAACATATGAATTTGGGAAAGATACAAGCATTCGGTCCATAACCGTTGTTATAAGCATTCAGTGAATTGAAATATGATAAGCACCTCAAGGCATTCCTGGTACAGAGTAAAAGGACTAGGGTGAAATTAGCCGAATTAGCAAAAAGGAAAAAAAAAAAACCCGTGGGAATACAAAGGAAAGAATTGTTACCAATTCCCAGATATAAACCTAGGTGCCAGGCGCTGTGATCTAGGAGTAATCTCCGTGTGATCTACATGCTATCTACGTGTGATCTCCACACGATCTACATGTGATCTACATTCGCTGCCCCAGTACTGTATGGAGGGAGCGTACTCTCCTACGTGTTACGGATGAGCAAGCAGAAACCTAGAGAGGCGGGAACACTCACCCAAAGCCCCCCAGCTAACCACACCAGCTGCACCCCAGTTGTGTGGCTGGGGTGTGAGCCCTGGGGAGTCTGCCTCTGTGGTCGTGCTCTTCCACAGCAAGACTGGGTAGAGGCACCTGGGGATGGCTTCAGGATGAGAGGAGATGTAAGAAGATTCCTGAAAACTAAGTCCAGTATTAAGGGGTAGAAATTTCTCTAGTCCTCATTTTGGTATCTAATGCTCAGTAGTGTGTTTTGGGTTAACTGCCTTGGCTGTGGCCGTGCTTCTCAACCCCAATGCCACAGACAGTTGTGTGACTGTCCTGGCCGCAGAGGATGCTTAGCAACACCCTTGACCGCTGCCCACTAGAAGCCAATAGCACATCGTTCCCTCCCAGTCATGACTACCAACAAGGTCTCTGGATACTCCTCTCTTGGCGAAGAATCACCTGTGGTTGAGAACTGCTGATCTTGGGACGCCTGGGTGGCTCAGTTGGTTGAGGATCTGCCTTTGGCTCAGGTCATGATCCCAGGGTCCTGGGTTTGAGTCTTGCATTGGGCTCCCTGCTCAGCAGGGAGCCTACTTCTCCCTCTCCCTCTGCGTTGCCCCTGATTGTGCAGAGAACAACTGGTGTGCATATCTATGTGATCTCTGTAACTCAGTTGTCCCCCGCGGAAAGCCAGGAATGCAGGATGCCTTTTTGCATTGGGCAAACGAATGAGCCAGATCTGGAAATAGGGTGATTTGCTCGGTAGCACACCTGTTATCCTCATCCCTCATCCCTCCCTTACACATTTTCAAGCAGATCTCCCACTTGTCCTTCTGATCTCACCCCTAATGTCAGCTTTTCAGAGACGCTTTCTCCAGATCTAGACTTGCCGGGTTCTCCTTGCTTCCTGGGAGCCCTCTCATCGGTTCCTCAGGCACCTGGCAGGGTCGCAGCAGAGCATGCTAGAAGCTCTCAATTTTCATTAAGGAAGCAAAAGCCCAGCACGCTGCTGTGGCATGTTCAAGGTCACACAGCAAAGAAGGGAAAAGCTAACACCCCAGTCCCGGGCTGGTGAAGCAGGTCCAGAGGAGGGCAGAAGAGTGGATGCTGAGCAGGGCATCCGGGGGGCAGAGTCCTTGTCACAGGAGCAAAGTGGAGGAGAGTCGGTCAGAAGCCAGGGACCAGCATGATGGGAAGGGAGGACCACGTGAGGGTGGGTGCCTCCAGAACCCGAGGAATGCCAGCTTGCAGCACGTGCCTAACCTGGATGGAAGGTTCTGTCCTGTATGTCCCAGCTGCTCTATCTGAGAATGCTAATACACTTCTGGCTCCGCCCAGGTTTGGGGGCGGGGCTGAGCTTCGGGAGAAGAGGAAGGAGCCTGGGGGAGGCAGAGTTTATTCAACACGTGGACTCAGGTGAGCCCGTTTCCAGGGTGCTGTGTTTACCGTCCCTTGGCGGGAAGATGTCCGTCTTGCACCTCATTCCTGATATGGGTCATTAGCCCCTACTACTGTGCCAGGTCGGCACGGAGGGTGCAAAGGGGAGCACAGCAGAGGTGGCCCCTGCCTCTCAACCCTGACCTGGTCATCACACGAATAAGTGTTTAATTACAAGTTGGGACGGGAGCTGAGAAGGAAAGGGGCAGGGTGTGCCATGAGAGCATCTAACAGAAGGACATCTCGTGTGAGGGCTCCGGAAGGTTTCCTGGAGAAGCGGATAACTGAGCTAAGATCTGAAGAGTGAATCATTATGTTCCCGTGTGTGTGTGTGTGTGTGTGTGTGTGTGTGTGTGTACGTACGCGGGCGCACACACACACACACACACACACACACACACTCACACATATGCTGAGGTTAGGTGGGTGCTTCCTGGCTGAAGAGACAGCAGGGCAAAGACTGAGATAGAAACATGAGAGAATGTAGAGCCACAAAACATACAGCTGAGCCCTATTTTTTTAAAAAAGGTAAAATAATTAGAAACAAAATAAAGCTAATGCTCCATTCAGTGTCCTCAGTGGTGAAGGGTTCCCCTCCCAAGAGGCCAGGAATAATGTACTACCACAAAAAGAGAGGTAGGCTGGCTTTGCAGTCAAGGCCTCCCTCCTGAAGGTGGAATCTTAGTAGGGGTGTCAGTCCAGAGTTTGATCTGAGAAGGTCCAGCAATTCAGTTTTTCCAGTTCATCTGGTCAATCAGAGTCAGGGGATTGATTCACATTGACCGAAGTCATGGAAAACAGATGTATAAATCAGAATGCCTCGGTATAATTTTGACATAAAAAATGCATTGCCTAGCAAACTGAAATATTCCTGTCTGTTGGTCAGTGCACTTCCTTCCCTATAAAATAGTCCACAAAGGAAAGCAAACACTGATCAGAAGGCAAGTAGATGAGCAGGAATTGGAACGAAGCCTACTGATCAAATAATCCATCTGTGACCGTTTGATGCTCCATTTTCTGCTAGAGATAAGCATATTTTCTGAGCCTCAAATCAGAACACAGCTTAACAAAGGACTCTAACCTGATTTGTGGCTGTCATTCATTCATGTAGCTGTCTTCAATGGCACTTTACTAATTAATAATAATGTTAAATAATTATATACTAACATAATTAAGTAGTTGTATATTGTTATATTCTATATTACATAATATAATGTATAACATATAAATAACATTTTGTTATCAATTGAAAAAACCACCATTACTAGAGAGAGAATAAAATAACATAAAAGTAAATATAACACTTAGCAAAATGTATATTTAATTATATATTTGTGTCATCATTTTTTTAAAGATTTTTATTTATTTATTTGATACAGAGAGAGAGATCACAAGTAGGCAGAGAGGCAGGCAGAGAGAGAGGGGGGAAGCAGGCTACCTGCCGAGCAGAGAGCCCAATGCGGGGCTCGATCCCAGGACCCTGAGATCATGACCTGAGCCGAAGGCAGAGGCTTTAACCCACTGAGCCACCCAGGTGCCCCTGTGTCATCATTTTTATAAGATATTTATCTATCCAAGTTGATAGTTTGATTTTTTGCTGACACTTGTTTTCTGCTAATACTCAGTTTTCTCAACTAATACATTTTTTTCTCAATTAAAAAAATCTCTTTAAAAGTCTGGGTAATTAAAGAGATATTTAGGGTTCCATTCATTATGTAAGGCATTTTCAGTTCTTCAATATTATTATTCATCAGACCAGGAAGCAATGGCAGTTCAGTGGCAGTAACAACCCTAGCACCAGATACAGTTTCTAAATACTGTTTTTCACTAAAAGAAACGAGGGCTCCTTGGCGAAACAAATGATTCGAGATCTGGGGCAGGATTTGTTCAAGATAAGGCTGCAACATGTTGTTATGCTTGAAATCAAAGCCACCATCAAAGGCTCTTGGGGTCATGGCAGAAGGATACAGAAATTAACTTGAACGGTCTCTCTCTCTCTCTCTGGCCATAGTTGGGTCAGTGTGAACCCCGAAAAATACTCAGATTGAAATGCATCAAATATAGAAAAATCCCATAGCTCATATAATGACAATTTTAAAACAAATTAGTGATTTCCTTTGGAGGTTGCTAGGAGACCAACTCCAGACAGGCTGTTAGATAAAAAGAACAGATCTTTTCCTGCCTATTCTGAATAACCTGTATTTCAGGGTAACTGAGTTGTCGGTATGGGAAATACCTACTTTGTAGAAAGATCACAGCTAATAAAAGCAGGAGGAATGACATAATTAGACAATCATCATTCTCAAATCCCTACTGAGTTAATGGATCTAGGCCATGGACATCAATGGGTATGAAAGCCATTAGGTAAAAGGCTCATGGGGATTTGTATCACGGGTATATCAGGTTGACAATATCTAGAACCATCAGTCAACTAAAATCACTAAAGATGGAAACACTGGACATATTTTTCCTGATGTGATGTAGCAGGAATGCACACTGAACTCCTATTAAAGAATTGTTGCCAAATGAACATGAATCTAATCAAGACTCTGGATTTAACTATCTGTTCACAGAAAATATGGGGGAAAGAGGAATGTGTTGGGGCGCCTGGGTGGCTCAGTTGGTTAAGCGGTTTGCCTTCGGCTCAGGTCGTGATCTCAGGGTCCTGGGCTCCCTGCTGAGCTTCTCCCTCTGCCTGCTGCTCCCCCTGCTTGTGCTCTCTCTCTGTCTCAACTAAATACATAAAATCTTAAAAAAAAAAATTTTAAAAAAGGAATGTGTTAAGTGACACCAGGAGAAAACAATCAGTCAAGTCTGGAATGTGAGGATTGCCAGAGGACAAATGACCTAGTTTCTTTGACAAATGAATGGCATACAAAGGAGGGGAGCAATTTAACATGTGTATTGTGTCAGTCATCTCAAGCTGCCATAGACCGAGTGGCATAAACAAAGGAAACCTATTTTTCTCCAAGTTCCGGAGGCTGAAAGGCCAAGATCAGGGTGCTAGCACCCTTGGATTCTGATAGGATTCCTCCTCCTGGCAGGCAGGTAGCTACCATTTTGCTCTGTGCTCTTATACCTTTCCTCAGTGCTTGCGCATAGATTATCTGACTATAAATCCTTAATCCCCCAGTTGGATCAGGACCCCACCCTTATGACCTCATTTAACCCTGGAGATTAGGGCTTCGACATATGAATTCAAGTAGGGGGCGCACCATTCATTCTATAGCACATATCAACCAGAAGCCAGGCATAGAACTTCCTTCCTTGAATCCTGATGGCAGGAAAACAACTGTAAAAACACATTGATTGGACAGAAAAATTTTAACAAAACCTATTGGATACTAGATGATGTTAAGGAATTATTGTTATTTTTTGTAGATGCGACTAGGATGGTGTGGGTGTTTTTAAAATAGATTCTTTATCTCAGAGATATATACAGAATACAGAAGTATGTAACTTTGAAGTTATGTAGAGTCTGGGACTTGTTTTAAAATAATATGTAGGGGTCAGGGGTGGGATGAAGAAGGGAATATAGATGAAATAAGATCATGGATATATCAATAACTGTTGGAGCTGGGTGATCGGCCCTCAGGTCTTTACTATACTGTTCTCTCTACATTTATGTAAAGATTTTTCATAACAATAAAAAATATTTTTAATGCGAAAGAGAGAGGGAGACAGACTCAAGAAACATCAACCAGGCACAATGTATAAATCTTGTTAAACCCTTATTCAAACACACAAGTGATAACAAAGATATCTTGAGGGTACCTGGGTGGCTCAGTTGGTTGGGCCATGACCTGTAGCTCAGGTCATGATCCTGGAGTCCCAGGATTGAATCCCACATCAGGCTCCCTGCTCAGTAGGAGGTCTGCTTCTCCCTCTGACCTTCCCCCTCTCATGCTTGCTCTCTCTCATTCTCTCTCTCTCTCTCTCAAATAAATAAAATCTTAAAAAAAAAAAAAAAGACATCTTGAGACAATTGAAGCAAATTGACCATGAACTGTATGTTAGGTGATATTCTAAATTATTCTTAATTTTGTTGTGTGTAATTGTGAGTTTTTTATTTTTTGAAGGCCTTTACTGTTAGAGATACATGAAGCATTTATAGGCTGTACTAGTCAGGACACTCCAGAGAAACAGAGCCAGATGTAGATACAGATGTAGATAGATATTTCTTTTAAGGAATTGGGTCACGTGATTGTGGAGGCTGGTGACTCCCAAACCTGCATGGTAGGCTGGAAGTCTAGAGATCCAAAGAAGAACTGCAGTTTGAGGGGTGCCTGGGTGACTCAGTGGGGTAAAGCCTCTGCCTTCGGCTCAGGTCATGATCTCAGGGTCCTGGGATCAAGCCCCATATCGGGCTCTATGCTCCGCAGGGAGCCTGCTTCCCCCTCTCTCTGCCTGCCTCTCTGCCTACTTGTGATCTCTCCCTCTCTCAAACAAATAAATAAAATCTTAAAAAAAAAAAAAAAAAAGAACTGCAATTTGACTCTCAACAGAGTCTCTCTGCTGACAGAATTCCCTTTTCTTGGTCTTTGTTCTATGAAAGCCTTCAACTGATTGGACGAGGCCCACCCACATTATGGAGCACAATCTGCTTTACTGAGAATCTGCAGATTTAAATGTTATCTTCATTCCCCAAAAAACAAAAAACAAGACCAAAAAAACCCACAAAAAACCCAAAACAAAACAAACAAAAAAAAAAACCACCTTCACAAAAACTTTCAGAATAATATTTGACCAAATATCTGGACATCATGGATGCTAATGGACTAAACTGTGTTCCCTAGCCAAATCTATATGTTGAAACTCAAACCCCCAGTACAACTATATTTGAAGATAGGAGGTAATTAAAGTTAAGTAAGATTATAAGAGTGGGGCCCTGATCAAATAGGCTCGGTGGCTTATAAGGTAGGCAGGAAGAAGAGGTCATGTGAGTACATAGCAAGATGGTGGCCATCTACAAGCCCACAGAAAAGGGCTCAGAATGAAACCTTGCACCTTGATCTCTGACGTCCAAACTCCAGAACTGTTAGAAATAGACTTGTGTTGTTCAAGTCATCCGTGGCATTTCATTACGGCAGCCCAAGATGATTGACACATAAAATTAACCAGCACGCAAGCATTTCTATGATCTGGAATTTGCTTTAAACTACTCAAAAAGAGTTAAAAGGAAACAGGGAGGGTAGATGAAACATGATTGGCAAAGTGTTGATAATTATCGATAATGATGGGTAAGTGCAGTTTGATTACATTATTACCTGAAATTTTCTATCATAAACCATTTATAAGAAAAGTTCATGAGCCTATCATGTTCCAGCCCAATAACAACAGGAAGAATTCACACACCCTCTTTATACTTGGAAGACGAATGTTTTCATGATGAAATTCTTTAAGTACTTTTGTCCAGCTCTGATCTGTAGCTTCCTTTTTCCTAGTCAACCAGTAAGTCCTCATTAAGGACATATAACTTAAGGACATAGAGATCATTAAAATGATCATCATATCACACAGAGGGAAGAACACTGTCAAAAAGTTGGGCAGAGGGGCACCTGGGTGGCTCTGTTGGTTAAGCATCTGACTTTGACTCAGGTCATGATCCCAGGATCCTGGGATCGAGCCCAGCATCGGACTTCTTGCTTGTGGGGAGGGGGTTCTGCCTCTCCCTCTGGCCCTCCCCTGCTCATAAACTTTCTCTCTCTGTCAAATAAATAAATATTTGTTTAAAAAAATCTTTTAAAAAAACTGGGCAGAGCTTGTCTTTCAGGGCTTTCTACAACTGAAACAAGAGCTGATAAGAGCTGCATTTGCCTTTTCAAAGGTCTAGCTAACCTGTCACATTATCATATAAATCCCCATATGGAGATTTAAAATGCAAACTGCTTTGCTCTACGGTTCTCATACTTGGCCTGGGGAAAGCTTAGAATATTTTCTTCTAAAATTGTATATAAATGCAAATATTCGCATCCAGCTTCCTATTTCTGTTTTACATCAGTGATGTCATCAGTGAAAAAGACCCCACCAGAACCAAAGTTGTTATTTAGGATCTTTGATTTTTTTCTTTAAGAACAGAAGCTTTCTCACCTAATAATAAATGCACTCTTGAAGGTTGAAGCAACTTTATTATGTAAAGCATAGGTATTTTCAGAAATCTCATACTCTATATCGAAATTTGCAAAAAAAAAAAAAAATCATTAAAATTTTTCAGCACCAGCAGAACTGGGTCAGAAAACCTGTTGAAGTGGACAGAAAGGAAGAGTCTCCCAACTGCTCGGTCTCCTGAATAATTCATCGGTGGGGCCCAAACGGGCTTGCAAACGGGGACCCAGCGTAATTGTTTCTAAGTGAAAATGGAAATCAGGTTTTTAGGGGAGTTGTTTGCTGGGAAATCTTGACCAGTATAATGAGAGCCTTGCCGTCTTGGTGCCCTGATTTGACATTGCAGACCTCTGACGGTCCTTTTCTGTCCAGAAAGGTATGGGCCGGGCAAAGAGAGGGCCAACCTTCCCTGGAGACCCCGTAGGGCACATCAACCTCCCACGCTGCCGGGAAGGGGCTACCCCGCCCCCGCTCCGCGTCTCCCAGGCGTGAGAGCGGCGAATCCAAAAGGGTGTTGTTTAACTGGGGCTTGGTGACGGGCAATGCCGACGGGACAACACCGCTGTGCCTGCAGGTGTCTCTGCCAACTGAATGAAACAAAAACAAAAACAAAACATCCTGGGAGGGGGGAGCAGGTCAGTCTGTCTGTCAGCGTCTAAAAATACCCCAAGGAGGAGCATAGAAACAACCCATCACCCCAGGGGAGGCAAGCCAATGAAAGCCACAGAAGAATGTTTGCCAGAAAAAGAAGAGGGCCGCTGGAGAGGGGAGGAGAGCCTGGAGACGCAGAAAATATGTATTTGGGTCACTCGAAGGCTGGCACGATGGCCCTTAGGAGACAGAAGCAGGGAGAGCCTCATACCCTCTGGCTCATGGCCAGGGGTAGCCTCTGCAGCGGCCAAGGAGGCCAGCTTCAAGCATGCGGAGGCCTCGTGGGCCTCAGGCCACGCTGTCAGAAGTCAGCACTGAGGAGCTGCAGGGGCTCTGTCAACGCTGACCCCGCAGGATTTTCTAGAAATCACCTAGAGCAAGGAGAACTGGGTATATAGGTACGGATGATGGGCATCCAGAGTTCTGGGGATACAGGAGACAAAGTAACCATTATCACTCTGCACCTTTTTACCAGAAATGCCCCTGGACCAAGAGCCCCTTTGGGGAGGGGGTGGGGGATCTAGTTGTTGGGAGGCATCCCCGAAGTTGGCTGGTATAGGGGGGCTCTGCTGTGAAAGAAAGGCAAACACAAGTATCCAGTTCCATGGGGGCTCAGGGTCCCACAGGGGCTGGGCCCTTCTGGGAATGAGTAGGGGTCTCTGTAGCCCCTCCAGCACTTTCCATTCCAGCCAGCCTCTGTGCTTTCACTCCCTCTCTCCCTCTCTCCCCACTGAGGGTGGAATGTTCCATGTCTGCTCTGGGCCTTGCCCGGCCTTCTCACTCAGGTTTCCAAGCACACCCTCAGTCAGCCAAGCGGTGCTGGCCTGGGGCTTCTGAGGAGCATCACACTTCCAGAAAGCTGAAGAAAATATTGGCCTCCGCCCCCTCCTACCCATCACAGCTTCCTCCCTAACCAGCACCCTACCTTCCTCTCTCCTTCCCTGGATAAGACTGTGTTCCCCACAGTATCCGATGGGGAACACACACGCCCATTTGTCCTCGGTCCCTCCTGGGGACATGGTAACTGGTAGACCAGAGCGAAGACCCACACACGGCGGGAAGGAATCTTCCATCGTTGAGTGCCCCAGACCCCATAATACGCGCACAGCGCTGTGGAATTTATGAAGACCTTTCCCACCCACTGTCACGTTTTAGTCTGGCAACTGCCAAGCAACGCAAGTCTTATTAATTAACAACGAATAATTATTAATCTAAGTAGAACCTCAGACTTGAAAAGTGAAGTGCTAATTGCAAGGGCACCCAGTTCCTCGGTGGCAGAACTAGAATTCCAACCTTGTCCTTTCCAAGTAAAATCCTTTCTCCAGTAAAATCCTAATACTAGCTACGATTTATTCAGATATACTGCGTGTCATGCCCTGTCCTCTGTGCCTGACGCATTTAAAGGTCGTGAAACCTCAGGAACAGCCTCTCAGAGAAGGTAATGCTATCATCATACCCATTTTCTGGATGAGAAAAACAGAGGCACAAGGAGGCTGTGTGATTGCCTGAGATCACAGGGCTATGCCTTGCTATCTTACAGCTGCCTAAAATTTTGCTATTCCTGCTTCACTACAAGTTAGAAACTCGGACTAGGAAAATGAAGTAATAAATAGAGACGGACCCCAATAAAAAGTTTGGGGAATACAGAGCCAGCAGTTGGGGCCCTGGCAAGGGGTGCTCACCCAAGCGCTCAGCCCACAGGCATCGGGTGTAGATGTTTGCTACTAAATCTGGGTCGGCAGGCAACACAACTCAACTGAAGCCTAAATGAGAAGCAGGTTTAGTACCGGTATCGCCTGGGGCTCCCGGCAGGAAACAGATGGCGCCTACTCCCAAGTGTTTCACTAAGAACGGAACAGAGACACTGTTCGCAGAAGGGCGCGCAGAATGAGAGGAAGCAACAGGGGGTGATGAGGCCCCCAGAAATAACGAATGCAATAGTTGTGATGGCCTCCAGGACAACAAGGACAAAGGGAGGAAAGGGGTTTGCAGGGCACAGGGATGCCGGAGCCAGGAGAGGGAGAGCGCGCCGGCAGCTGAGGGGGTTCAGCCACTGGCTGGCGGGGCTGCCCTGTCACCCTTCCGTCTTCTGTAGGGGCCCCTCCTCGGGGCAAGGGCCTTGGCGAGGCTGTCCAGAGACAGCTCCCAGGCCAAGGTCAAGGTGGAGAAGGGCGGTAGATGGAAGGGTGTGGGAAGCAAGTGGAGAACATCCAGCAGGTAAGGGACGCGCGTCATCCTGACCCTGCGCACACAATAGATGGAGCGAGAACCAGTGTGTGAGCACCAGTTGTCTCTAACGGAGCCAACATGGCCTGACGTGTGCTTTCTCCAGAAGTGCAACCGTGCTGAGTAGACCACATATTAATGGGAGCGTCCCCGTCACGTGTCTCTTGTCCCAGCGGCTGCGCGGGGGGCGGGGCTCCATCAGCCTGGAACCCCCAGCCCAGGGTAGTGACACAGGAGGGTTCTCTCCCGACTCCCCCAACTTCATCAAGGACGAGTGGAGGCAACACCCCAGAACTGGGTTTCTTCTCTGCACCTGCCTTTCGACCCTTGGCTTCCTTCACTTTTTAAATGATTAGTAGTAGTTCCTAATTTGAGAGGAAGGCAGTGGCTAGAGAGCAAACCAATTTCCAGAGCAGCTGTGCTCACACAGTCCCTGGGCGGAGAGCATGTGGCTGTCCCTGCAGGCACAGGTGACAGGGGGCGAGGCGCGCACCTGCTAAGGATCTCTGCAAGGGTGAGCGTGGCACTCGGGGCTCCATCTGGTAGTTTGCAAAGAGGAGGGGAAGGGCTTTCTCCCGGTGGGCAGGAGAATGTGGGGAGTAGACGTGAACCTCCAAACAAAAAGCAGCCTCCAAAGCCTGAAAACAAAATGCCCACAGTGGAGGGATTGACGGGGCAGGGCCCGACCCCAGGGCCTGCGTGGCCCTCCCCGCACTTGGCTGGGCCCCTGAGAAGACTCAGAATCTCAAAGCTCCAGGGACAACTGCTCTGTAACCTTCGGGTGGGCAAGGAGCGCGGGGGAGACTGAGAAAGGGGTATTCATATTGAATCTCTTGTTAGTGATGATGAAAAGGCATTGTAATTACATAGTGAAAAGAGGGGGCTTCTTCCCACCTGTTAGCTTCATCGCCCACGGCACCTGGAAGATCAGAATCCTGACGTTGCTTGACAAGGACCTCCCAGCAAAGAGCGATTATCTAGAAAGGCAAGCTGGGATGAGGTTCTCCTGATGGAGGAGCGAGGCACACATTCACCGGGGTGGAGGGGGGAGGGAGAGAAGGGGGAGGGGTAGTAAGTGGTTAGTCTTGATCTTTGGGGTCCCTAATACTTTCCCTTACTCATTGCTTTCACATAGGATCCTTCATAGCAACTGGGGACACACTGGAGATAGAGGTCAAGGGCACCATAAAAATGCCCAGTGGAGGGGCACCTGGGTGGCTCAGTGGGTTAAAGCCTCTGCCTTCAGCTCAGGTCATGATCTCAGGGTCCTGGGATCGAGTCCCACGTGGGGCTCTCTGCTCGGCAGGGAGCCTGCTTCCACCTCTCTCTCCGCCTGCCTCTCTGCCTACTTGTGAACTCTCTCTCTCTGTGTCAAATAAATAAATAAATAAATACATAAATAAATAAAATGCCCAGTGGTGTCATACATCTGGGCTCTTCTGTCTCCAGTATTTCTCTTTTGAGGGCCTGCCCATCAACCTGGGCACCAGGGCCCTAAGCCAGAAGTTGTCTTGGGCTCTTCCCTCTCCCTCACCCTCCGTGTCCCAGATGTCTTCAGGTCTGGCTGAAAAGTTAAATAAAATATACGGGTTGTGCACCTATGATGTGCCCAGTCAAGTTCAGGTCCTGAGTGATTTCAAGCATAAGGACCTCATGGTCCAGGAGCTTACCATTTGATCAGGTGAGACAGGAATAAGTATATAAACAAATAAAATCACTTCTGGTTTTGCGTTAGGCTGCTTTGGTCTGCGGGGTAAAAGAAACCGGCTTAATTCCAGTTGTGGGAAAGACTTCAGGGGTTTGTGACTTGTGGCTCAAGAAGGTCATCAAGGGTCCAGTTCCTTCTATCACTCTGCTCTTCATTCTTGTTTTGCTTTATCGCAAAGCTGGAAGCAAGATGGCCACGGCAATTCCAGGCATCACGTTCAGAGGTTACCAAGGCCAAAGGGAGAAGAAGGTGTCTTCTCTTCCTGTGGCTCTCCCAGGAGAGAGGAACTTTTCACTGACAGCCCTCACAGACTTCCCCTCATGTCTCTTCAGCTGGAATTGGGTCACTTGCCCATTCTAGAACCCCAAACTAGCAGAGGGCATGAGATTACCATTGGACCAAACAAGATGGAGACTCTGCCCCAAGGGGGTATGTGGGAGGGTGACATCTGATCCCAAATCAGAGTTTTGTTTAAAAGGAAAAAGAGAGGGGATGCCTGGGTGGCTCAGTTGGTTAAGCAGCTGCCTTCGGCTCAGGTCATGGTCCCAGCGTCCTGGGATCGAGTCCCACATCCGGCTCCTTGCTCGGCAGGGAGCCTGCTCCTCTCTCTGCCTCTGCCTGCCTCTCTGCCTGCTTGTGTTCTCTCTCTGTCAAAATAAAATAAATAAAATCTTTAAAAAAAATAAAAATTAAAAAAAGAGGAAAAAGAGAGGAACGAATTCTAGGGGCTGGCAGCCAACAGCGTTGAGAAGATATATAAAAAGCATTAAAAATAAGACGGGATAACAAGACAGAGGGGTCAAGAAAGGCTGCCTTTGATCTCATCCCACTGTCACTGACTGGAATTATGACCGTAGCTTCCTAATTGGTCTTCCGGCTGCCATCCTCCCCTCCCCCACTCCATGAACCCATTCTTCACTTTGCCCCATGGGATCTGGCTAAAATGCACACCTACTCATATCTTCTTTCTTCTTAAAATGTTCCTGTAGCTCCTTATTTCATATGGAATAAAAGACAAACTTTTCTAGCACGACGTGGTAATTGAGTGCTTGGCAGATGCGAGGCACTGCAGCCCTAGGACGGAAGTGCTCTCGGAGGCCCACTGCTGAGACCATCGGGCCCTGAGAGGTTAGAGAACTTGTCCCTGCATTATTAGTTAGTTGCTGTAACACATGACTACAAACTTCGTGGTTGATGACAGCACTGTCAGGTTTGAATCGGGGGTGGAAAAGAGGAGCCAGGCGAGTAGAGTCGAGGCAAGCTTTAAAGGCTGCGCCCTCGGGCGAGGTTCCGAGGCTCACAAGGGAGTGAGGCCGGGAAGTCACACCTAGGGGTAGGGCTGAGGGGTTTTTAATTAGGGGTCTTAGGGTGTGGAAGGCTTGCTGAGTATCTGATTGGCTACGGTTTATGTAGATGAGGGATACAAAATACACCAATCAATTGTCAGCTCATTATACAGAAAAAGTTGACCAGTCAGTTGGGCCAGTCAGATTGTTCATCGTCCTTGTGGGGTGATCTGGAAAGTCTCCGAGACAGGAAGCCCCATGGCTGAAAGTCTTTGAGCCACCATCTTGTGAAACTCAGTGGCCATCTTGTCCACTCTCGGCGTCCCTGGGCCCGCCAGCCTAACAAGCACAAACATATCTTATGGTTCTGGAGGCCAGGAGTCCGAAGCCAGACCTCAAAATCAAGATATCTGCAGAGCTACGTTCCTTCTGGAGACTCTAGGGGCAAGTCCATTTTCTTCCACCTTTTTCCACCCACTTGAGCCTCCTGTGTTCTTTGCTACGTGTCTGTATCACTCAATCCATGCTTTCCCTCCTCCTTTTTGATTTCCTGCTTCCTCTTCTAAGGACCGTTATGATGACCTTGGGGTCACTTGGATAAACCAGGATAATCTCCCCATCTCAAGATCCTTAGCTTAAGGATCTTGTGCCAGGTAAGATGATATAGTCACAGGATATGTGTATTAGGACAGGGCCATGTCGAGGGAGCCACCAGTCTGCTACCACTGCCAAGGTCATATGACCAGGAAGTAGTAGAATCAAGGGTTCAACTCCAGCTCTGAAGTTTGCAGAAGGAGTCACACCACGCTTCCCAATCTGGTTGTTTTTGTCTTCCACCTGGAAGCCCTCCCAGGGCTAATTGCCACTTAACCTTAGGACCTAGTTCCCAGAGACCCTTGGCAAGCCTTCCATGACAGTGTTCTTCCCCTACTTTTCTACCCCTGCACACACCCTTCAGCTAGACTGGACGGCCCCTGCCCTGTCAGCCCACGGACCAGAGCTCACTACTAAAACTGTCATTTATAACTCTACTAAACTCATAGGCTTCCCACAGAGCACAGAGCTCAGGAGGCCCGGCTGATGGGCTGATGGGCTGGCTGGTTGAATAAAGGAATCAGCTGTGGGTAAGGTATTTGCAAGGAGAGAAGTAATTCTAAGAGCTACTGGATACAAGGAGAGGGGCCTTTTGGCGGTAGTTCTGTGAAATCTGTCTTGGGGTAGGAAGACACTTGGGGGTTTGGAACACCGTACCCTTTCAAGACCCAGCAGGGATCCATGTGGAGCTCTGAGAAAGAGGTAGGCTGCTCTGGTTTTCCAGCTAAATCTACAGCTGGGGAAGGAGGGGAGTTTCAGGGCAGGAGCTGGGCTCTATAGGGGAGTGAGCTCACGGTCGTGCTGTGTCTCTTGGGGGCAGGGTTGTGATGGGTGCGGCACCGGAGGGAAGATTGTGCAATCCAGAGTGACAACCCTCGAACCACTCCCTAACCTGTGAACATCCAGCCCATCAGAGCTTAGGGACTGAAACCCGTGTTTAATACGCCCCCCTCCTCCCACAGTGGCAGAACTAGTAAGTCCTAGAACTGGGCTTTGAACTCAGACTCTCTGGGTTCAGGTCTGTGTGCTTACTACTGCATCACCTTTCAAATACCAATTGTGTGTGTGGGGGTGTGTGTTTAAAGTGTATTTATTTGTCAGAGAAAGCACAAGCAGAGGGAGCGGCAGGCAAAAGCAGAAGCAGGCTCCTCAGTGAGCAAGGAGCCCGATACAGGGCTCGATCCCAGGACCCTGGGGTCGTGACCTGAGCTGAAGGCAGATGTTGAACCCACTGAGCCACCCAGGTGTCCCCAATTGTTTTATTTTTTAAAGAAAGTAATATCTGGGGACTTTGCAGACTGTGGCTAGCTAGTGGGCAGACAGGTCCCAGACAGAAATAAAGTCGAGGAGAAAAGAGGGAGGGAGTTGGGGTGAGAACTAATTTCAAAACCAGGTCTCCCAAGGCCAAGCGTGGCACCATGCCTACACCCCCGTGTCAAGCTGTCTCCTAAATGACTTCCCTTTTCAAAATTTGCCATGGTTATTCATTGAGCATTATCATATCTACCAGAGAGAAAGGAAACTTAGATGTAGAGGAGTTTTATGCTATAATTCTATCTAATTTGGTCTTGTAAACAAGAGGCAGAATGACTTCTTACCCGAGGGCATATTTATTTCTCTTACATAATTTTACCGACCGGCTAGAGGTTCCTAGACGGGCCTGCCTAATAGTCTGAATTATGTTCTTATCCAATAAATAACTACAAAACTCTCCTGTACTAGAAAAGCTAAAGATTTTACCTTAGTCAACATCAGTCAGCCCAAACCAGGGCTCCCCAAAGCAAACCTGCGTCCACTTTGTTGGATAATAGAAGAATTAGGGCTTTCGCTCTGATTTCCCCAAAAGAGGGGTCGATAGGTATCCACAGAGATGGGTGAGTGTATCACACACTTGAGCCCTGCTCACCCAGCCCCAGGCACGGGGCTGAGATCCGCTGAGACCCCCAGC
This sequence comes from Nasua narica, assembly GCA_028533885.1. Classification (NCBI taxonomy): domain Eukaryota; kingdom Metazoa; phylum Chordata; class Mammalia; order Carnivora; family Procyonidae; genus Nasua; species Nasua narica. Next base: position 118,264,214 of record CM052802.1, read on the forward strand.
GCGGCGGAGCAGTGGCAATTTTGCAAGGTTAGACGACTTCTGCCGCCAGGAAGCTCTGTGCCCCTCAAGCTCGCACCATGGCTTGCTTAAACACATCGTAACCCCTTAAAACATTGCGGGTCATATTTCAGACCTCGTCCAGCCCACCCTCTCCCATAGGAGGAAGTTAGGGGGACGGATCGGCTTGGCTAACTCGGGGGCCCTAGGGTAGGGAGCAGACACCGGGCTGGAGGTACGGGTGTGGCAGGCTTCTCGACAACCAGAAAATAGCAGAGCAGTGGGAGGAGTCCTCCAAAAGGTGGAAGGAAAACGAGGAGGGGCCAGGGGCCTGAAAACGAGGGGAAGTGCGCAGTCAAAGCAGCTGCCAACACTGTCAGGTGCGACAGAAGGCAAGAAAGAACAAAGGACTGAGATTATCCCTCTGGATGGGGCGGCCAGGATGTCGGTGATCTTTCAGCCCAGTTGTGGGGACTGAATCAGACCTCAGGGGCTCCGTGAGTGAGTGGAGGTGAGCAAGGGGACACACGGTCAGGGGGCTGCTTCTGAGAAGCTTGGCTGTGAGAAAAGAGGAGAGAGAGAGAGGGACAGAGCGCGCACTCTGGCTAGAAGGGTGGCACCGGCCATGCTTCTGACCTGCGGGGAAAGGCGGAAGGAGGGAAAGTCCAGGGGCAAGAGACATTAAACACTGTACATGGTGATCCCCCAGCTTGTGATTCGAAAGACTCTAGGGAGGCCCCAGGTCTCCCTAAACCACTGTCCCTGGCCGAGGCGCCCTAGTGCCCCCACTTTTCCTTCCTCTGTGGCAGGAGAACACTTCAGGTATTTTTAGAAAATGTCCTTATTTGAGTGAGCGCGCAGGAGAGCAGAAGCAGGGGGAGGAGCAGAAGGGGAAAGAATCACAAGCAGACTCAGCACACAGAGCCAGGCGCAGGGCTCGACCTCACGATCTGAGCCCAAATCAAGAGTCGAATGCTTAACCTGACTTAAGCCACCCAGGCGTCCCTGAAGGAAATTGTTTCTAAGCCAAGACTATCAAAAAGTACTTTCTGATCCTAACGAATGACTGCAAAGGCGTCCCTAATGGTTCCTAATTTGGCGTTTTGACACAACCACCCATCTATTGGGGGGATAATTTATTCTCTCCAGAAACTGGCCGCAAGCGCTGACAACCATTTTTCAATGATTGCTGTTGTTTGGTGAACACGCCCTGCCTATTACCCAAAACCTACAACAACTGGCTGTTCTCCACTGGTCCAGAAGGGAATAAACTCCAGGGCATTTGGGGGCGGTCATGGGATGCCCAATGAATGCCTTGTGTTTGTCTTCTCAGGTCTAGGAAGAAGCACAGGCCACACAGGCACAGGCTGCCTGCGAAGTTAGGAACTGGACTCTTGGTGACTCCCGTCCCTCAGCCAGTGTCAAAACACACATTTATCAGACACCAACTGTATGCCAGGTGCTTTCCAAAACATTTGACACACGTCCCCTCCCAACAACCTACGAGACAGACACAATGTCTCCGTTTAACTGACAAGGAAACCAACCTTCAAAGAGATGAAGGCATTTATCAGGGGTCACACACTAGTAAGTTCCAGGACCAAGATTATGAGCCGGTCCTGCGTGCCTTGAAATTCCTACGCTTCACTGCTCTCGCAGACGAGGATTAAACAAGTCTGGTCTAGCCGTTCATTCTGAGATTAGGCGAGATAGTGATAAAAGGGCTCTGAAGATCTCAAAGAGAAAGAGCAAGGCCTCCCTACTGGTCTTCTTCAGGCACCTGCAGTGAGGACCTGTTGTCCAACCTTAGTGGCAGCATCGACGTGGTCAGGGGACCCTGGGGAGGCCCACGTTTTCAGGCTACTGACCAAGCGTGCTGCGCCCATCGGGGCCCAGGGCAAGGTTTACGAGTGACGGGAGCATCTTGTCTCTCTGGTTAGCTGGGGATGAGGAGTACTGGGTGGGGAGCAGGCCAGCTAGTTCCTGAGGGCCCCGGGTAGGGAATGGAGGGGTCTGCTAGCCTAGAGCTCTGTCAGCTGTGTACTAAGGGACTTGGCTGCGAGGGGGAAGGCCTGTGTAGGTGTGTCGGCCCAGCCCTCTATAAAAGTTGTAGAATCCATTCCAGAACTCTCTGGGCCCAGCTCTTCATGTGGCTGACTCATTATTCAGGTCTCGTGGCTCAAATGTCTTTGTGTGAAGTAGTTCTCCTCCCATATCTCTATTCTTAAAAATTACCTTTTTGTTTGTTTGGGGTATTATCCATTTTTCACACCCTCCACAATCTGTAAAAAAAAAAAAAAAAAAATAGAGATTTGTTGTACTTCCCCGCACCTAAAATAGTATCTTGTACCTCACAGGTACTCAGTGTGTTAGCTGGATGGATAGATGGACAGCTGGATGGATGGAACCTTCTATTTGGGCTGCTCACCTGTCCCTGGGATCCAGGGACGTTGTCTTTCACTGATGATAGGGCTGGTTCAGGACTTACAAGCTAAACCACGGTAAGCACAGGGTAGGAGAGAGCGGTTTTGCTTCCCAAAGCTTGCCTGTGAAAGGAACCACAATATGGCAGGTGGAGAATGGCAAAGGTGCAGGTCTAGTGAGACACACTTTGCACTTGCTGGCACGGTAAGGGCTGGTCAGGAGGAAAGACTGGTAGGGAGGTGAGGATCCATCACGGAAAGGCCATGAATGCCCAGATAAGGAGTCTGGACTCATCTCAGAGGAAATGAGGAGCCTTCAAAGGCCAAGGCAACCAAGCCTCCTTGGTGTTTCTGGCTTCCAACGGTGTAAAGCAAAGTCGGCAAATAATGCCATATGTGACAAAGCAGGATTGTTAGCCCTGAGCTCAGCCCCTGCTCATTGCTGAGGTCACCCCTCTTCCAGACTCCCAGGTACGGAGCAAAGTGCTATGAACACAGGGACACCAATAAGCAATTTGACTGCTGGTGAAAAAGAACCCATTTCTTAAATATCAAGCCTCTAGCAGTATGTGCGAATGGGTTATGCCTGTGATCTATACCAATGTCACAGATTTTTTAAAAAATGGTTAATGGTCATTTTTAGTAACAATCATTAATACTACATATTCTTTCCACTCCTTTTCGGTGTAGAGGTAATAATGTATCTGAGGGTAGTGATTCTTAGCAACAGGAAACGTTTCTGGTCAGGTAATCAATTCAATGACTATGTGTTATGCTTTCCATTTTCACTGAAAGATGCCCAACCTATTTTAGGCTCCTCAAAATTGGAATCTGTTCCTAAAAATGTGAATGTTCCGTAAAGAGCCAAATAAGCATTTACTTATTTTTAAGGATTTATTTATTTTAGAGAGAGAGCTCGCCAGCGAGGGGAGGGGCAGAGGGAGAGAGAGAATCTCAAGCAGACTCCCCTCTGAGCACAGAGCCTGACATGGGGCTCGATCCCACAACCCTGAGATCATGACCTGAGCCGAAACCAAGAGTCAGAGGCTTAACAGACTGAGTCATCTAGGCGCCCTGAATCAAATAAGCATTTAAATTACATTAGTGAAAATTATTGCTACGGTATCTGAAATTCTCAATAAAAATGTAACAGTAATCCAACCGGTTTTAAGGGTTAACTTGCTTCAAGCTCTGCTGACTTAAAGCGCCTCTGATCTGTAGCAGAACTTTCTTTGAGATTTGCAGACCGCTGGCCTTGAGGACTGAAGATACAGAATGACTGCTTTCAAAACCAGCTGCCCGAGGCGCCTGGATGGCTCAGTTGTTGGGCGTCTGCCTTGACTCAGGTCATGATCCCAGCATCCTGGGATTGAGCCCCATACAGGGAGCCTGCTTCTCCCTCTCCCACTCTCTCTATCATAAATAAATAAAATCTTTAAAAAAAAACAAAACAGCTGCCAGTGATGTCAGCACATCCGTTCATAGTCACGTGGACATACGCCTGACTGCCCCGACACCTGCTTCTCCCCTGCCTTCCCCTTTAACACGCCCCCCCACCAGCGCCCCAGGAACAGGGAAGATGGTCTTTGAGACCTCAGTCCACCTTCTCCCCAGGTTGCCAGCTTCCTGAATAAAGCAACTTTCCTTTCCCACCGTCGCTGATCTCTTGAGTATTGATTTTTCCAGCGGTGAGTAGCCAAAACGGAGTTCAGACTCGGTTCTCTGTCCAGTAACAAAAATGCCAGAAAACCTCTTTTTAGGGAGAAAGGGTTACTGTGCTTTTGGAGAAAGGCTGGATCCCATATTATAGTCACTTGGAAAACTTAAAAATCCTGAAACTCCGTCACAGGGAGGGCTGATTATATTCCAGGCCAATTGAATTCAAATTTCCAGGGGGGTGGGGCCTGGGCAGCCATAGGTTTATAAAGCTTCCAGAGATCCCCCAGATGGTTTGTGGACCGGGGGCAACCCCAAATATAGGATCTCCTGGAGAGGTTTTTTTTTTTAAGATTTTATTTGAAAAAAAAGATTTTATTTGAGAGAGAGCGATCACAAGCAAGGAGCAGATGTGGGGCTCGATCCTAGAACCCTGGGATCATGACCTGAGTCAAAGGCCAACGCTTAACGACTGAGCCACACAGGCATTTCCCCCCCACCCCCCCGGAGAGATTTTCAAAAATACTGATGCTGGGCCCCCTCTCCGGAGATTCTGACCCAACTGATCTGCAGAGGGGCGGTAGGCAGGTGAGTCGGCTGAATGGTCAGGATTGAGACTGGCTGAAAGCTGCTTCCTTCATTAAATCAGCCCAGACAGGGGCACCCAGTAGCTCAGTCGTTAAGAATCTGCCTTCCGCTCAAGTCATGACCTTAGGGTCCTGTTATCGAGCCCCAGATCAGGCTCTCTGCTTGGCTGAAGCCTTCTTCTCACTCCCCCCTGCTTGTGTTCCCTCTCTTGCTGTCTCTCTGTCAAATAATAAATAAATGAAATCTTTTTAAAAAGATAAATCAGCCCAGACCAATGAACCAATCTTGGATCGTCCCCCACAGCCTCCAGTTTTCTCCTGCTGCGTCCTGTAGTCACCCATGATAGCAGAGGGTGAAACCACTTTTTTCCGCTTTGAATTTCTCTGTGGATTAAAAGCATCACCATCTCAAGCCGCCAGTCTCGGATACCTTTGTGCATTCAGACCTTTCTTACCTTCGGGGCGCGGCACTCTGGGAGGCTAACTCATTGGGTTGCTCCTGGCTATCTGCATGCGCAGAGGAAGGCAGATGGGATAACACCAACAAATCCACCAGATTCCTTCAACTCGGGAAGCTTTTAAGAATCCTGATGCCCCATCACTCCACAGGCCGATGATATTCCAGGCTTCTCCATCCTCAGAACTCCATAGAACTTCCCACTGGGCTCCCTCCCCATTCGCCTGTGGAACACTAGCTAAGCCTGCAGTGACAGGGTGGCCCGGACAAGGCAGGCGGGTAGCGACCTCCCAAAATGGGAGGTTGTGGGTGAGGATGAATGAGGGAAAGATACACTGAGAGGCAGTGGGGCACAGAATTCCAGGACGTTCGTGCCGCGTGAAGTTTAAGGAATCATCTATCAACCCCCCCCCCCCACCTCCACCCCAGCTGTTAGAGAAGTTAAGCAGCTTTCCCCAGGCCACAAAGTAGATGGCCAGGCCTGGATTCAAAACCAGGTGTCTAGGAAATCGAAGCCATTCATTCTTCTCTGAGTTGTGGGCATCGTGTTGAAATAGGTCCACAGTTGGCTTATTTTAAACCTTTGGGGCCAATGTGCCTTGGAATTCAGAACTTGAGCTTTGGGAAGGTATATAAATTAATGTTTCTGTGCAAAACAAGTTAGTATTTTCACTAAAGGGGTCATGGAGCCTCAGGTCAGGTTGTAGCACCAAAGTTAGGGTTTTCTGAACTTCTGGGGTTTGGGGAGTTGCAAATAAGAAATCATGGAGATCAGGGGCACTTAGGTGGCTCAGTTGGTTAGACGTCTGCCTTAGGCTCAGATCAGGATCCCAGGATCAAGCCCCTAATCAGGCTCCTTGCTCAGCGGGAAGCCTGCTTCTCGCTCTCTGCTCTCTCCCCTGCTGGTGCTCTATCTCTCACTATCTCTCTCAAATAAGTAAAATCCTAAAAAAAAAAAAAAAAAAGTGGAGATGAACATCAAAGGAAAGTAATGTATATATGTAAACATGTGTTGGACCCTGCGTATTAAGAGAATTGAGACATTCTGTAAAGCTCTGGACACTCGTAACACTAACAATGACTTTGCAGGAGAAGTACTATTACTACCTCCATTCTCCAAATAGAGAAACTGAGGCACAGGTGGGTTAAGTAACTTGCTGAAAACCATCCAAGTCCATTTGTTCGGTCTCAGTTTTGCTTTTCCTTTCTTTTCTTTAAAGATTTTATTCATTTGTTTGAGAGAGAGAAAGAGAGAGTGCACATGAGCAGGGAGAGGGGGAGAGGGAGAAACAGACTCCCCACTGAGCAGGGAGCCCAATGCAGGACTGAATCTCAGGACCCCAGGATCACAACCTGAGTTGGAGGCAGACCCTTAACCAACTGAGACACCCAGGCGCCCCGTTCAGTCTCCGTTTCAATTAAAATCTTACAGCTTAAAACTTTTAGAGAATAATTGTTTTTTTTTTTTTCTCTTACTGAGTGGTGGAGTATCTCCAGGGTGACTGGGAGGCACTGGGCTTTGATCGGAAAGTTCCGGCTCTGGAGATTTAAATATGCCTTTTCTTTGGTGTTATTTTGTTTTCGTGGCAGCCGGTCCCCACAAAACAGCTGCAGGTTCTCCCCTCTGAGCCCCGTTAGCAGTCTTGGGAAATTCTAGGGAAAACTCATGGTCGACTCGATTCATTCATGTGCTGCTCGTCGGACACCCACAAAGCACTGACACTTTACCAGAATTAGATCCACTTCTGCTAAAGCAGAGCAGTGTGGGAACTTCTACTAAAGCAGTATTGTAAAGTCAAAGTCAGATGACTGAGGGAGGCTTTTCCTTAATAATGAGACTCCATGTGTCGATGCAGGGCTTAGCAGTAAGCACTGTGTTCTGCCTCCTGCGTGACTCAGTTTGCCCTGGAACGATAACATTTGCCTTCCTAAAATAATCTAATGAAATTCACAGGAGTGAATTTCTGGCTACTGTGCCTAATATATATATACATTTTTTAAAGATTTTATTTATTTATTTCAGAAAGAGAGAGCGAGAGACAGTGAGAGAGGAAACATGAGCAGGGGCAGTGGGAGAGGGAGAAGCAGGCTCCCTCTGAGCAGGGAGCCTGATGCAGGACTTGATCCCAGGACCCTGGGATCATGACCTGAGCCGAAGGCAGACACTTAACAACTGAGCCACCCAGGCGCCCCTGTGCATAATATATTTTAGAATACACTTTAAATACTCTCCGTGATTGCTTAGAAAAGCAGCAATGTTCTAATAATTATTGAAGTAGAAAGTGATAAACTCCAAGATTATTCAGAGTGCTGGAAGAACAAGGTGCTTTTGTGTTTAGTGATTAATTAACCTTTCACTTTTGCCCCTTTAGAACTTAACACTGTGGTGTAAAACATACAGATACCCCTAGCTGTCGTGCATCGATTTGGTGATTAACTGAACTTTATTATTTCGGAAAGTTAGAAAATTTTTTTCTTTTTTTTTTAAAGATTTTATTTATTCATTTAACAGAGAGAGAACACAAGCAGGCAGAGAGGCAGGCAGAGGCAGAGAGAGGAGCAGGCTCCCCACAGAGCAAGGAGCCTGATGCGGGACTCGATCCTAAGACGCTGGGATCATGACCTGAGCCAAAGGCAGTTGCCCAACCAACTGAGCCACCCAGGCGCCCTAGAAAATTTTTTTCTAATTTAATTTTCAGGATTTATTTTTGCGGTTATGAGAATGATCCAAAATTGACTATTGTTTTTCTATAAATGTGTTTTTTTAAATATGATGCCATCTTAAGAGTAATTTCATTATGCTTGGGTGAGGAAAATATTGAGATAATGAAATCCAGTGGCAAGAAGGGTTTATCTGTAGAAATTCATTCTATGGGCAACTTTGAACAAATTTATTCTTAAATAAATAGATTAAGTGCCCTTCTGCTGGGTTGGCTTACCCTCCAGGTCTGCCACTTTCTTCTTCATAAGGCTCCCCCTGGTGTTTCATAAAGTCCAACTTTACCCAGTTCTTTTTAAGCGCTTTTAATTATCCTAAGGAGCTATCCATTGATGCCCCATTGATTATCACCAGAGCTAGGACATTTGGCCAAATTTTGAAAACTACTAGGTACATGGTAATTCCTAACAAATGTTTGTTGAATGGGTTGAGGAGGATATTCCTACCAACTTCACGACAGAAAACAGACAACCAAGGCAAAAAGAAGTAACTTAGCTCTAGATACTCACCTACTGGCTGTGGGAACTCAGGCAAGTCACATTATTTCATTTTTTTTCTTTATTCAGCAAACTTCCCTTGGTCGTTAGTCCCTGCCAGGCACCATCCCCCAACTCCCACCTCCCTCCTAGGGGTTAGGGACACAAAAGTGACAAGATAGGTATGCTTCCCGCCTTCATGATCTTATAAACTGAGAGAATCTCACACTCGGTGTGCATCAGAATCACCAATAGGACTTAAAAAAAGGGGCCTGGCCCCACCCCCAGAGTTTCTGATGCAGTACGTCTGCGTTTGGGTCTGATAATTTGCATTTCCGACAAGTTTCCAGATGCAGATGATACTGATGCTGGCCTGGTGGTTAAGTGTCGGACTGTTGATTTCGGTTCAGGTCATGATCTCAGAGACGTGAGATCGAGCCCCGAGTGGGGCTCTGCACTGACTATGGAGTCTGCTTGATTCTCTCTCCCTCTGCCCTTCCCCTTGCTTGTGCGCACGCATGCTCTCTCTCTCTCTCAAATAAATAAAGACACACACATTCACACTCCATACAAGCAGATCCCTGAAGGATGGAGGACAGGTAACCTGGCAGAAAGTGGAGGGAGGGAGGCAATTAGAAGGAGGGAGCAGGGAAGGAGAGAAGAGGAAGGAAATCCCCGTCTGGGGGAACTGTGTTTGCACGAAGGCTTGGAGAACATGAAGCATTCAAGAAAACAAAAGAATGTTGATGTGGTTGGCAAAAGTTCTCTTTGAGGGAGAGGGGCAAGGATTACAGTAGTGGGGCCTGCCGCCCAGAGCTTTGCTCTCCCGACCTACATTCCAGGCCAGCGGGTCCCAAAGTGTGGTCCCGGGATCACAGGCACCCAGGAGCAACCTGGATGCGAGCATCACCTGAGAGCGTGTTAGATGTGCCAATTTTCTACCCCTTCCCAGTATGCTCCGCCCCTGATGACCTGACTCGGAAACTCCGGAGTGGGGGAAGCAGCAATCGGGCCTCTAACAAGCTCCCCAGCTGACAGCACTGACCCACTGCTCTTGTCTCCTTCCCAGTCTCCTTCTTCTCTACAGAAGCCAGTGTTTTTCGATACGGCAAATCTGGTTTGGGGCTCCTTTGCTTGAAACTCTCTAACGGTCCCTAGTGCACTTACATAGTAGACAGAGGGCCGACCTGACTGGATCTACACTTTTTTTTTTTTTTAAGATTTTATTTATTTATTTGACAGAGAGAGAGATCACAAGTAGGCAGAGAGGCAGGCAGAGAGGAGGGGAAGCAGCTCCCTGCTGAGCAGAGAGCCCGATGCGGACACTATCCCAGGACCCTGAGATATGACCTGAGCTGAAGGCAGAGGCTTAACCACTGAGCCACCTGGGTGCCCCCCTGGATCTACACTTTTGAAGGTCCCGTCTGGCTGCTTTGTGGAGAAGAGATGGGAAAGAGGAAGAAGGACACCTGCAGACAGATGAAGACATGATTGCAATAATCCAGGTCTTTGTGGTGAGGAGATGAACAAGACGGAAGTGGGGGCTGGGGAGAGGGGCACCTGGGTGGCTCAGTCGCTCAGCGTCTGCCCTCTGCTCAGGTCATGATCCCAGGGTCCTGGGATCAAGCCCCACATCGGCTTCTCCCTCTCCCTCTGTCCTTGCTTGTGTTCCCTCTCTCACTGTGTCTCGGTCTGTCAAATAAATAAATAAAATCTTAAAAAAAAAAAAAAGGGAGGGATGAGGAGAGCACATCTATCTGAGAAGCATGGAAGAAAAATCAACAGAATTGGACTTTTTCTTTCTAGGTGGCCTCCTGAGTCTCTTCTTTTCTGTGGTAAAATATACATAACCTAAGATTTACCATTTTAACCTTTTTTTAAAGAAAAGATTATATTTATTTGAGAGAGAGAGTGTGTGGGGACAAGACAAGCAAACTGTGTGCTGACCACAGAGCCCAACATGGGGCTCATCCCACCACCCTGAGATCATGACCTGAGCTGAAATCAAGAGTCGGACGCTTAACCAACTGAGCCCCCAAGAGCCCCCCATTTTAACCTTGTTTTTAAGTGTTCAGTTCTGTGGCATTAAGTACATTTATATTGTAGTGAAACCACCACCATCATTGCTTTCTAGAACTTTTTCATCTTCCTTGAGACTGTATACCCATGAAACAAGAACTTCCCGTTCCCCCACCCTTAATAATCTCTATGAATTTGCCTATTGTAGGTACCTCCTATAGGTGGATCTATATAGTATTTAGCCTTTGTGTCTGGCTTCTTTCACTTAGCATGTTTTCAAGGCTCAACACTGTTGCAGCCTGTATCAGAATTTCATTCCTTTTTGTGGCTGAATAATATTCCCCTGTATTGTTTCTCCCTTCATCTGCTAAGGGACACTCGGGTTGTTTCCATCTTTTGCTATTGTGAATAATGCTACAATGAATGCTGATGTACACATACCTGTGTGAGTCCCTGCTTTGAATTCTTTCTTTTTTAAAAAAAGATTTTATTTATTTATTTGACAGAGAGAAACACAGTGAGAGAGGAAACACTAGCAGGAGGAGTGGGAGAGGGAGAAGCAGGCTTCCCACTGAGGAGCGAGCCCAACGCGGGGCTCCATCCCAGTACCCCAGGATCATGATCCGAGCCGAAGACAGATGCTTAACAGCTGAGCGACCCAGGGGCCCCACTGCTTTCAATTCTTTGGGGTACATACCTGGAAGCAGAATTGCTAGACCAGGTGGCAGTTCTGTGGTTAGCTCTTTGAGGACCTGCCAAACAGTTTTCCAGAGCAGCTGCCCCATTTTACCTTCCTACTAGCACCATGCGAAGATTTCAATTTCTCCTCAGCCATACCAACATTAATTATTTGGGGTTTTTTAATTTTTTAAAATATTTATTTATTAGAGAGAAGGAGAGAGCATGAGCAAATGTGAAAATGGGGAGAGGGGCAAAGGGGGAGGAAGAGAGAGAATCTCAAGCAGACTCCATGACCAGCTCCCAGCCCAATTCAGGGCTCGATCTCACAACCCTGAGATCAGGGCCTGAGCCAAAACCAAGAGTCAGATGCTCAACTGACTGAGCCACCCAGGTGGTCCTTATTTTCTTTTGAAGATTTTATTTATTTATTTGAGGGAGAGATCATGAGCTGGAGGAAGGGCAGAGGGAGGAGAAGCAGACTCCACTCTGAGCAGGGTACTGGGCATGCAGCTCAATCCTGGGACCCTGAAATCAAACCTGAGTAGAAGGCCTACTGTTAACCTCCTGAGCCACCCAGGTGCCCCCATTGTTTTTTATGATAGTCATCCTCATGGGTATCCATTGGTATCTCATTGTAGTTTTGATTTGGGTTTCCCTAATGGCTAGTGATATCATTTCATGTGCTTATTGGCTCTTTGTCGATTTTCTTTGGAGAAATATTTGTTCAAGTCCTTGGCCCATTTTTGAGTTGTGTTGGGGGTTGGGCTTTTTGTTTTGTTTGTTTTGGGGTTTGTTTTGTTTTTTGCTATTGTGCTGTAGGAGATCTTTACATATTCTGGATATTAATCTCTTATCAGATACAGGATTTGTAAATATTTTCTTCCAGTGTCTATGTTCTTTTCTCTCTCTTGATACTATCCTTGGACACACAAATGGACCTTGATCAAGAGCCTGTGCCTCAGGAGCTATGAAGGCAGCAGGAATTCATTAGAAAAAAATACGGGCTTGGTCCCGGGGTGAGGGAGAGGTGGTAGATGAGGGAATTGAGAAAATCCCCCCTGAAGACCCCAGCCTGTCTCAGGACTGAAATCTTGCTGCATAGTCCTGTGTTGCATATCAGAAGCAGAGTATTGTTTTTCTTTTGGCATTCTTTCTTTAACCAATTCCACTCACCCGCGCAGGCGAGAAAGATGCCTGAAGTAAAAGGAGGCCCAGATCTTTGTTGGTTCCTGAAAAAGCAAATAAAGACCCATTGGCTTTCTCCACAGAATACAGCTCGCCTCTGAGGAGGGCTGCCCAGCTGACAGGCCCTGAGCTTAAATGTCATTAGCTTCAAGGTAAACTATCCTTCGGGCTTCTGAGCCACCTGGGAACTTCCCTGGAAGTTAAGTTAGGGGGAGCTAAAGAGGAGCAGGGCTTGATATTGAAGGAAGGTGAGAGTAGGATTTCTTGATCAACTGTGGTGCATCGCCGCCATGGTGCATCGCCGCCTTTCTGGTTCTCTGAGGAGGGATTATCCCCTGAAGAGTCCCTCCAGGCCCAAGCTCATTCATCCTCGAGGAGGAACAGCCACTCGTCAGGTTGGTGACTTTGTGACAAGTAAGCCCCTTGTGACTTTCTCTTTGGGAAACTGAGTCATCAGAAAGCACTTGGCCTAAATGCTAAATGGCCTAAATGTATCCTAAAATTGGCCTTTTAGGATACAATTTAAGGTCAAGCTCTACATCTCCAAGCAAGGTTTCATTGCTGAGGAAAAATGTGCAACTGAAGAAAATTCCAATTAACCATGTGAAAGGAAAGACTGGCTTATCTTTCTTATTCTTTTTACATAGAATGGTATTATAAAACCATTTTTTGTGTGAAGAGATAAAGAATAGGCAGCAGCAAAAAAAAAAGATGAGTGTTAAGAAATTTATTTTAGGGGCGCCTGGGTGGCTCAGTTGTTTGAGCAACTGCCTTCGGCTCAGGTCATGATCCTTGAGTTCCAGGATCAAGCCCCACATCAGGCTCCCAGCTCCACAGGAAGTCTGCTTCTTCCTCTAACCTTCTCTCCTCTCATGCTCTCTCTCACTTTCTCTGTCTCTCAAATAAATAAAAATCTTTAAAAAAAAAAAAAGAAATTTATTTTAAAAAATGGTCATGTTACTTTCCAGATTTGTAATACCTGTCAGTTTTATTTTTTTTTAAGATTTTATTTATTTATTGAGAGAGAAAGAGTGAGAGTGAAAGAGCACAAGCAGGCAGGAGGGGCAGAGGCAGAGGGACCAGGAGACTCTTTGATGAACAGGGAGCCTGACCTGGAGCTTGATCCCAGGACCCTGGGATCTTAACCTTAGCTGAAGGCAGATACCTAACTTACTGAGCCACCCAGGCCACCCCGTCAGCTTTATAGAATTGTAATTTGTTGTGATTTCTTTACTCATTCTAAATATTTGCTTGCTTTCTTTCTTTCTTTCTTTTAAAGATTTTATTCATCCATTTAACAGAGAGAGAACACAAGTAGGCAGAGAGGCAGGCAGAGGCAGAGAGAGGAGCAGGATCCCAGCTGAGCACGGAGCCCGATGCGGGACTTAATCCCAGGATGCTGGGATCATGACCCGAGCCGAAGGCAGCTGCTTAACCAACTGAGCCATCCAGGCGTCCCTAAATATTTGCTTTCATATCTAATTTTGTATTCATAATTTTATTCTTTTTCTTTTTTTAATAAAGATTTTATTTATTTATTTGACAGAGAGAGAGAAAGAGATCACAAGTAGGCAGAGGCAGGCAGAGAGAGAGGGAGAAGCAGACTCCCCGCTGAGCAGAGAGCCTGATGCGGGGCTCAATCCCAGGACCCTGAGATCATGACTCGAGCCGAGCTGAAGGCAGAGATTTTAACCCACTGAGCCACTCAGGCACTCCTGTTCTTTTTCTTAAGAGAGTCTCCCATGGGCACCTGGGTGATTCACTCAGTTGAGTATCCAACTCTTATGGTGATCTCAGAATTGTGGGATCAAGCCCAACATCAGGCTCTGTGCTCAGCATGGAGTTCGCTTGAGATTCTTTCTCTCCCTCTACCCCTCCCCCTGCTTGTTCTCTCTCTCTCTCTCAAAATAAATTAAAAAAAAAAGAGGGTCCCCCAAATTGTATAAGCATCAGGCCTCACAAAACCCAGATCCATCCCTGTCCCAATTAACTGAGGTACTAAAACGCTAAAACCCCACTCCCCAGCCCAAATTAGGCCAGTCGTGTTGTCCAGCGTAGCCTACCAGGGGTCTTGTAATGAGCTTAAATAACATCATAATGATAATAAAATGTCAACAACACATCCCTCCTGTCATGGTGTTCACTGTGGATTTAAAGCTCAAAGAGGAAAATCCAGAGAGGTTGAACTCCAGAATTTTTAAGTTCAAGTTCAGAGGAATTAATCTTTCTGCCCTTAAGAGTGAAAGTCTAAAGTCTAAAGCCCAAATCCCTCAGGATAATTTAAAAAGTCTCCCCTAGAGAAATGTACCAGAAACAGAAAGACTACTCCTAGCAAAACATGAGTTATGGCCCTCTTCACCATTGCGGGCATGGGGGTGGGAGTGCTCCCCACTATGTCCACTGCTTCCTTCCAAAGAAGAGCGTTAGGTCATCCCCACTTTCTTGCAAAGTTTAGAAATTTACAACCACTTGATCATTACGTCTTCTTCTTTTGGTTCCCTCCCACCCCTGGCATATTGAAGAACTCCAAAACTCAATTTCCCCTTTGAGTCTTAATCATTAAAAGCTAGAAACTGAGGGGCACCTGGGTGGCTCAGTTGATTAGGTGACTGCCTTTGGCTCAGGTCATGATCCTGGAGTCCCGGGATCGAGTCCCGCATCAGGCTCCCAGCACCATGGGGAGTCTGCTTCTCCCTCTGACCTTCTCCTCTCTCATGTTCTCTCTCTCTCTCTCTCTCAAATAAATAAAATATTTTTTTAAAAAAGCTAGAAACTGATACACAAATGCTTTCTACTACACCTGGAACTCACCTGTGGTTGAGTTCCTTGCCAATCTGCCTGGGGGGGAAGAAAACCCACAAGGAAGGCAGCAAATGCTTGATGTGACTATGACATTGAGCTTTTCTTCATAATTTGGGGTGTCTCCCCTTTGTTGCACAATAGAATCACCTGGGAAACCTTAAAAAAGATACTACTTGTGGTGTGCCTGGATGGCTCAGTCGGTTAAGCATCTGCCTTTGTGGCTCAGGTCATAATCCTGGGGTCCTGGGATCAAGCCCAAAATTGGGCTCCTTGCTCAGTGGAAGGTTTCCTTCTCCCAATCTCTCTGTTCCTCTGCTGCTCGTACTCTCTCTCTCTTAAATAAATAAACAAAACCTTAAATAAAAAAATACTACTTGCTGAGATCCACCCCAAAGAAATTAAATCAGAATTGAGGGGAATGCAGAGGGGTGAAGAAGTAGAAGGATATAGGCATCTGTTTAGTTGGTTTTCCCAGGCAATTTGAATATGTTGCCAAGGTCAAGAACAGCGGGCCTGCTGCCACCACCCATCACCCCAACCGTCACCTTTCTTCGTCGTGTATTTCCTCGTTTTGATGAGGCACACCCTCCAGTAGCCTCTTAAGAAAGGTGCATAGGATGTAAATTTTCTGAGTCCTTAAATGTCTGTAATGTCACTAATACGGTGAATCAATAGTTCACTACATGAACTAATGAGCTCATGGTTTGCCTGTGCATAGAAGTTGAGGTTGAAAATAATGACCCCTCGGAACTTTGGGCATTGCTCAGGAGTCCTGGGTGGTTCTGAGTCTTTGAGAATCGTATGGAGATGTCAAGAAGGCCCTTGCCATTCTCAAGGTCATTCATTTAATCGGAACCCACTTTCTCCTCTGAATGCATTGGAATATAATGGGCCCTTTGAATCTGGAGACTCACCTCGAACATTTAAAAATGATTTTCTTATTAATTACCTTCCCTCCATTTTCCCTATGTTCATTTTGTGGGACTGCTACTACTTTATCTGACCTCCTGAATTGAGCCTTTGGATAATTTTTTCTTATTCTTCCATTTTCTATTTTCTTTTTCCCTGAGGATGTCTTTGACTGTTTTCCAACATCATGACCGAATTTATTTCAGTCAACATGTTTAATGTCTTTCAAATGCCTTTTCAGTAAACATAGCAAAAAAATTTCTCTGGAAGTGCGCAAACTGGTTTTGACGTTTATATGGGAAAATAAACAAGAAAGGCCATAAAAATTCTAAGAGGAAGTACATTGAGAGGCCAAAGGCTTATTGTATATTAACACAGTAACAAAGGCTTGGTAATGAAAACAGTGTGGTATATGCAAGAAAAGACACAAGGATCCTTGGAGCAGAATAGAAAGTCCAGAAGTAGAGCCAATAGATTATAGATAAATTTCATACATGACAAAAGTACCATCTCTAATCAGTGGACTAAAGATGAACTTTTTAGGAAAAGATATTGTAGTGACCAGGCACCCCATTGGAATAAACTAGATTTGGATCCATACTTCACACAGTACATCAGGATAGACTCAAAATGGATCAAAGATCTCCATGTAAGGAATTAAACTGTATAATATACAAGTATCTAATACAAGAAACAGGGGTGGATTCCTTTATAACCAACATATAGTCAAGGCCTTTCTAATTATGATTTGAAATTCACAAGTCATCACAAAAAAGATTGGTAAAGTCAACTACATAAATAACAAAAATGTTCATGTGGCAAAAAACATCAAATGCAAAATCAAAAGACAGAGTAGGAAAATATTTGTAAATTATACCACAAAGGGCTAATCTCCCTGAAACATAGATTATTATAGATATGCAGATGTCTAGCTATAGATATCTAGATACTTACCTGTCTATCTATAAATATATATTGCTTCTAGAAATCAAAACAAAACAAAGGGCAAAGGAGACAGGAAGTTCGTGGAAGAAAGAACTGTAAGTAGCCCTTGAACATATGGAAATAGAAACAACTTCACTCTAATAAGAAAAATATAAATGGAGGGGTGCCTGGGTGGCTCAGTTGGTTAAGTGACTGCCTTCAGCTCAGGTCGTGATCCTGGAGTCCCGGGATTGTGTCCCGCATGGGGCTCCCTAGTTGGCAGGGAGTCTGCTTCTCCCTCTGACCCTTACTCTTCTCATGTCCTCTCTCTCTCTCTCATTCTCTCTCAAGTAAATAAATTAAAAAGAAAAGAAAAGAAAAATATAAATGGCAACTATACCAGGATTATCCCCCACCAAAAAAATTTAAAAATTTGCTATTATCATACTTTGTTATGATTATTATTATCCCCCCACCAAAAAAAAAAAACCCTAAAAATTTGTTATTATCATACTTTGTCGGGAAGGCTCAGAAGAAATAGTCACTCCCATATTTTATTGGTGCAAAATCATACAACTCCTTACTGAGGGGAATCTGGCAATATTTACCAAAATTACAGACATATTTTCCCTATATGTCTATATATGTCCCTATATAAATATATGTCCCTATATAAATATATGTCACTATATATTTCCCATATATTCTGGAAATATATCCTAGACAACCTACTATGCAAGTATGTAAGAACACATGTGCAAGTTTATTGATTGTGGCATAATTTTTAAAATTTTTTTTAAAGATTTTATTTATTTATTTATTAGAGAAAGAGAGAGAGTGAGAGAAAGCATGAGAAGGGAGAAGGTCAGAGTGAGAAGCAGACTCCCCGTGAAGCTGGGAGCCCAATGTGGGACTTGATCTCGGGTTTCCAGGATCATGACCTGAGCCGAAAGCAGTTGCTCAACCAACTGAGCCACCCAGGCACCCTAAAATTTAAAGATTATAAGCTACCCATGTATTTAGCAGTTAAATACTAGTTCAATAAAGATTTTGTTTATTTATTGCCAGAGAGAGAAAGATCACAAGTAGGCAGAGAGGCAGGCAGAGAGAGAGGGGGAAGCAGGCTCCCTGCTGAGCAGAGAGCCGGATGCAGGGCTTGATCCCAGGACCCTGAGATCATGACCTGAGCTGAAGGCAGAGGCTTTAACCCACTGAGCCACTCAGGCACCCCAAGTACTAGTTCAACAAATGAAGATACATTTATTCGATGGGATAGTCTGCACCTATAAAAAGGAATGTAGAAGATCCCTACAGGATATCTATCTCTAGGCCATATTGTTAAGAAATGAAAAGAACAGCATATATAGAATATTATTTGATTGAATGTATACAGTATGTCATACTTAGTAGAATAAAAATATCTATTATATTTGTCTTCATAGAAATGCTGCAAAGATAAATAAGAAACTAATAACCGTATTTTCCTCAGGAGGAATAATTAATCAGTACTCAGATTCTCTATGGATGTGAAATAGATTTGAGTGACTCGTGAGTTTTTTGTTTTTCTGTTTCCTGAATTAATGATTTTGGTCTTTGTATCAGTTAGGAATGCCCTCACCTATAAGCAACAACAAGAAAATAAGCAAAAAGAAGTTTTATTTTTCTCAGATAACAGGAAATATGTTGATAAGGGGATACTGGACATTAGTTAGGTTGGGTATCTCTACAAATCTTTTGGCCTTTCCCTCATGACCATAAGATTGTTGCCACAACTCCAAACATCACCTCTGTATTCACAGCAAGAAAAAAAGGATAGAATAGGTAATTTCATATATTCCTGATGCTTTTATCAAAAAAGCAAAGCTTTTCCAGAAACCTCTAAGAGACTTCCCTATACTAAGTCATTCGGCTCCCCAAAGAGAACAGGATTCTCATCACTGACTTGGACCATTGATGATTCATCACCTAGAACCAGGCATGTTACTATCTTGAATAAATTTAGGGTTCTATTCGAAGAAAGAAATGGAGAACATCGGGGTAAGTTATAGTTTCTTTCTGTCATTTTGGAAGTGTTCCTCCAAAATCACTGATGATCCATTTTTATCTAAGAGTAAGGTGTCACAAAAAAAGCTGGTGGGAAACAGGAGTCCATTGGAGGAGGCTGATTTGGAGCAGGCCTCATGCTAGGATGAGTCGGCCCAGGGTCAGCCCTTCCTTTGCAGAACACCAATTATTAGTATGGGGCAGGATCTGTGGCCCCACTCCGTTCCTCCAGGAAGGAAGCCTCTGTAAGAGGTCTGCCTTGGAGGCAGGGTGGCTAGGGGTGGATGTCAGAGGGAGGCGGTCGGCCGTCGGACTAGTCCATTCCCAGGCTCTCAGACTGATCAGGCAATCAATCCCCTCGACAATAACCCCAAGCATCAAGACCACCCTCGGGGGCCTGAAATCTTTAAGGCAGTGGTTTTCAACTGGGAGGGATTTTGTTCCCTAAATAAGCTTGCCAACTTTTAGCAAATCAATACACAGGGTGCCCTGTGACTTTCTGGGGCACCTGGGTGGCTCAGTCAGTTGAACATCTGCCTTTGGCTCAGGTCATGATCCCAGGGTCCTGGGTTTGAGCCCCGCATCGGGCTCTGCTCCGCAGGGAGTCTGCTTCCTCCCCTCCTTCCCGCTCATGATCTCACTATCTGTGACTCTCTCAAATAAGTAAATAAAATATTCTTTAATGTGACTTTCTGATAAGCAATGAATAATTTGTTAGCATGAGTATGTTCCAAATATTACATTATTTATCGGAAATCCACGTTTAACTGGGCATCCTATATTTTATCTGGCAAGTTGGAGGTACCCAGGGGGATATCTGGCAGCGCCTGGAGACATTTCTGGTTGTTAAAACTTCAGGGGTGGGTAGAGGCCAGAGATGCTGTTAGACATCCTGTAATGCCCGGGGACAGTCTTCCCACCCCAAAGAATTATCTGGTCCAAAACGTCAATAGCGCCAAAGTTGAGCAAACTTGCTCCAGAGCAAAGCATTTTCTTTCCAGTTTGTCCAGAGAAGAAAGCTTCAGATTCTAGCCTGACAGTCGTGTGCCCAGAGTGGGGCTCGTTCATTTATTTTTCAAATCCCAGCAGGATCTGTTTTCTGCAGTCTTGTGAAAGACTCGAATGTTCTATCTTCTTTGTTTTCTTTTATTTGTAAGAAGCAAACCAAGGAAGTGCTGGCCCAGAGAAGACAGCATTTCTATTAGGTTCAGGGACATGAGGACCCGCCCACATATGCCCCTCGAGCCTTTTCTTGGTAAAGACCACCATCAATCAGCTCCAGCCTCCCAGGGAAGCCGGGGTGCAGGGTGGAGGGGGGATTGGGGTTTCCACCTTCCTGGCTGTGAGGGGAGGGATGTGAGCCGCAGACAGCTGCACTTTCCATGAAGAGCGGCTTTCTTTGCAGACCCAGGGGTGGGAGAGCAGCAGGCTGCAGAAGTTGGGGATGGTATGCCATGGATGTTAATCAAACAATTTTTAAGAGAACAGGGGAACAAGGAGGCAAAGGGGTGGAGAAGGTTCTGAGTGTTTTTCTGGTTATGAGATGTGTATAAATCTGTGGGAGGTTATTTGAGGATATTTCTCTCAAGCCCTATTCACAGTTGTCCTTGAAATGAATACCGGAACATTAGAATTCAGGGGTCATCACTCCTCTTCGGCAACCGCTAGCCCCCGACTCCTTCCCTCCCGGGGGACCCCGTGTCTCACACATGTTGGTGTGTGTGCAAACAGAATGAATGTGGACCATTATCCGCCCAGTCTGTACACCTTGATGTCCCTGAGGAAAAAATCACTGGTAGGGTTTTTTTTTCCCTTTATATTATTCATTTTTAGAAGAAGGAATGTAAAAACTTTTTTTTTTTTTAACCACTCACTGCTGACTCAAGGGTAGAGATTAAGGAGTATTTTGGAGAATTTAAAAATAAAAATCCATTCAGGCATTCATTAAGTCAAGCAAGATGAATCAGGCTGTTGGTTATATAAAAGCTTGGCTTTTTCTGGGAAATCTGTCTTTGCAGTTCGGGGCTTGCTGGAGAAAGGAATGCACAGAGTCTAAGGGGGCTGTGCAGACAGCTTTACAAGCCCCAGAAAAGCCCCTGTGAGGGTCAGCGATGGCCTCGCCTGGCCTAGATAATAAACCTGAGTGGGTGAGGGGTGGGGGATGGGGGACTGGCAAACTCTCCCTTGGCCGTGACCATTCATCACTTGTGGATACAGTGAAGTCACTGAATTCAGGGCCGATCAATGCTTGTCATTTCCATCTCAACTTCATGAAGTGACTGAATCTAGTTCTCTCATCTTTGGGAAGTATTATAAACCCAACTGAGTTATAAAAAAGAAAAAAAGACTCCGATCTCATCATGTATCCTAAAGGTAGTAGAGATATCCAAGGGGGAAAAAAGGAAATAGTCTTTTATTCATTCATTCATTCATTCATTCATTCATTCATTCATTCATTTAAGTAGGCTCCATGCTCAGTTTGGAACCCAATGCAGGGCTGGAACTCATGACCCTGAGATCAAGACCTGAGGTGCCCCCAAAAGGTATCATTTATTGAGAAATTGCTCTTTGCCAGACAAAGTGCACTGTGCATACATAATTCCATCTAAAGATCCAACAACCTGATGGGGAAGATACTACTGTACTTCCCATCTTAAAGATGAGAAACGGAGTTTCTTACTAGCCACAGAATTAGTAAGTGGCAGAACTAGGCGTATTCCACTTTTTTCACTTAATATTAACCATGACTACTCCCATGTTAAAACTCTAACATTTTAATTGTCTGATGTTTTGAGTTGCTCTCTCACGATTTCTTCCTATCATTAAACATTTGGGTGACTTCTAATTTCTTATGGTTGGGGGTCATGTTGAGCTTTCTTCCCTCATGATTATGAATAATGTAATGAACATTTTTGAGCAAAATTATTTTGGGATTTTGATTAAGGTTTGTAAGGATGGATTTCCAAAAATGAAAATTGAATGTCATTGTCCTTTATTGTTTTTATTTATTATTAAAGTATAATTACATATGGTGTTATATTAGTTTCAGGTGTGCAATATAGCGATTCAACATTTCCATACAACACCCAGTGGTCATGACAACAAGTGCCCTCCTTAATCTGCATCGCTTATTTCACCTATCCCCTCCACCTCCCCTCTGATGACCATTAGTTTGTTCTCCATGTTTAACAGGCTGATTTTTTGTTCATTTGTTTTCTTTGTTTGCTCATTTGTTTTGTTTCTTACATTTCACATATGTGTGAAATCACGTGGTGTTCATCTTTCTCTGAATGACTTGTTTCAGTTAGCATTATCCCTATGGGTCTATCCACATTGTTGCAAAATGACAAGATTTCTTTTTTTCTGGCTGAGTAATATTCCACTGTGTGTGTATGTGTGTGTGTCTATATATACACACACACATACACACCATCTTTTCTTTATCCATCTACTGATGGATACTTGGGTTGCTTCCATATCTTGGCTATTATAAATAATGCTGCAATAAGCATAGCATAGGGGTGCATATATATTTTTTTGAATTAGGATTCTCCTTTTCTCTGGGTAAATACCTAGTAGTGAAATTACTGGGTCATGTGGTATTTCTATTTTTAGTTTTATGAGCAACCTCGATACTGTTTTCTACAGTGGCTACACCAATATGCATTCCCACCAACAGTGCACAAACCTTCCTTTTTCTCCACATTCTTGCCAACTCTTGTTATCTGTTGTCTTTTTGATATTACCAGTCTGACAGGTGTAGAGTGATATTTCATTGTGGTTTTCATTTGCATTTCCCAGGTGATTAGTGATATTGAGAATATTTTCATGTGTCTGTTGGCCATCTGTATGTCTTCTTTGGAAAAATGTCTATTGAGGTCCTCTCCCCCATTTTTAATTGGATTATTTGTGAGTTTTTGGTGTTGTTGTATAAGTTCTTTATATATCTTGGATATTAACCCCTTATTGGATATATTATTTGCAAATATCTTCTCCTATTCCATAGGTTGCTTTTTGGGTTTTTGTTTATTTGGTTTTTTAAGATTTTATTTATTTATTTTTTAGAGAGAGGGAGAGCGTGAGCATGAGTGGGGGTGGGGTCAGAGGAGAGGCAGACTTCCCCCTAAGCAGGGAGCCTGATGTGGAACTTGATCCCAGGACCCTGGGATCATGACCCGAGCTGAAGGCAGAGGTTTAACTCACTGAGCCACCCAGGTGCCCTGCCTTTTTGTCTCATTGTTTCCTTCACTATTCAAAAGCTTTTTATTTTGGTATAGTTCAACAGTTCAATTTTGCTTTTATTTCCCTTGTCTGAGAAGACATATCTAGAAACATGTTTCCATGGCTGATGTCAAAGGAATTACCACATATGTTTTCTTCTAGGAATTTTATGGTTTTAGACTCATAATTAGATCTTCAATCCATTTGATTTTATTTTTATGTTTGGTGTTAGAAAGTGGTCCAGTTTCATTCTTTTGCAGGTGTCCCTCCAGTTTTCCCAACATTTGTCCTAGACAACATTTGTCCTTTTTCCACTGTATATTCTTTTCTCCTTTGTCAAAGACTGATTGACCATATAACCACGGGTTTATTTCTGAACCCTCCATTCTGTTCTAGTGATTCATGTGTCTATTTTTGTTCCTGTACCACACTGTTTGGATTACTACAGTTTTGTAATGTATCTTGAAATCTGGGATTGTAATACTTCCAGTTGTTTTCATCTTTTTCAAGATTCCTTTTGCTATTTGAGGCCTTTTGTGGTTCCATACAAATTTTAGGATTATCTGTTCTATTTCTGTGAAAAATGTTGTTAGTATTTTGATAGGGATTGCATTAAATCTGTAGACTACTTTGGGTAGTATGGACATTTTAACAATACTCTTTCTTTCAGTCTATGAGCACAGAATACCTTTCCATTCATTTGTGTCAAGTTCAATTTCTCTCATCAATGTTTTATAGTTTTTTGGAGTGTAGGTCTTTTACCTCCTCAGTTAAGTTTATTCCTAGGTATTTAATTTTTTTTTGGTGCAGTTGTAACAGGATTATGTTCTTCATCTCTCTTTCTGCTACTTCATTTTTAGTATATAGAAATGCAACAGATTTCTGTATATTAATTTTGTATCCTGTAACTTTACTGAACTCATTTATCAGTTCTAATAGTTTTTTGGTGGAGTCTTCAGAGTTTTCTAGATCTGATATCATGTCATCTGCAAATAGTGAAAATTTGACTTCTTCCTTACTAATGGATGTCTTTTATTTCTTTTTCTTGTCTGATTGCTGCAGCTAGAACTTCCAGTACTATGTTGACTAAAAGGAGCAAGAGTGGATGTCTTTAATCTTTAATAAAGATGAGAGCAGAAATAAATGAAATAGAGACTGGAAAAAACTAATAGAACAGATCAATGAAAGCGGGAACTTGTTCTTTGAAAAAACAAACAAAATTGAAAACCTTTAGCCAGACTTACCAAAAAAAAAAAGAGGACTCAAATAAGTAAAATCAAACTCAGATAAAGACATTAAGAAAAGAAAACTACAGGGACACATGGGTGGCTCAGTCAGTTAAGGGTCTGCCTTCAGCTCAGGTCATGATCCCGGGTCCTGGGATTGAGCGCTGTGTTGGGCCCCCTGATCAGGGGGGAGTCTGCTCTTCCCTCTTCCTTGAGCTCTCCCCCTGTTTGTGCTTTCTCTTGCTCTCTCAAATAAATAAATAAAATCTTAAAAAACAAAACAAAACTGTAGGCAACATCTCTAATGAACATAAATGCAAAAATCCTCAACAAAATATTAGCAAACTGCATTCAACAATACATTAAAAAATTGTTGGCCATGGTCAGGTGGGATTTATTCCAGGGATGCAAAGTTTGTCCAATATTTACAAATCAATCCACAGGATACAGCTCACTAATAAGAGAAAGGTTAAAAACCATATGATCGTCTCAATAGAAGTAGAAAAAACATTTGACAAAGTACAACATCCATTCATGTTAAAAACTCTCAACAAAGTAGATTTAGAGTGAACATACCTCAACATAATAAAGGGCATATATGAAAACCCCAGAGCTAACGTCATATTCCTTGGAAGAAAAGTAAGTGCTTTCCCTCTAAGAAAATGGAATATTTGTAAGGAGTTTTACCTGTAGGGAATCACTGATGTCCAAAGAGGCCTCCTTCTCTGTATCTCTAACGAGGCTGCATAAGGCTAGCTAGGGATAAAGCATTATCTGACACCTTGCAACCTCCACCCCCACACCCCCCTACCCCCTCCACCTCCACCCCCCATCCCCCCAACCCCCACCCTCCTGGGTGGGATACTTGTGACATTTTTCCGGGAAGCTCCCAACCATCTTACCTTCTTACCTTTAATGTCTTACTAGAGGGAAATACAACCTTAACTTGACAAGGCAAAGCCTCTAGTACCTTGCAGGTCCTCTTTAGCATATGAAAGTTCTTTTAAAAACCTCCCTTTTTCCCTGTCAGCTGCACTTTCTGCCCTTGGGTCCTGTCCCTGTCCTTTAATAAAACCAGCATTTTGCACCAAAGACATCTCCAGAATTCTTTCCTGGCCATTGGCTCTGGACCTCACCCCACGAGACTTCACCTACACTCAAACCTACATCACTCTCACTCCTGAGAGCTTTTTCTATAACCTTGCTTAATAAACCTCTATTGCTTTACTCACTCTCCTTTGTCTGCGAGATTCATTCTTTGACTCTGTGGAACAAGAACCTCGCTCTCCTGCTTCATCTATATCAGTAATAAGATTACCAAAAATGTAATTTCTTAATTTTTTAAAAAAAGAAATTTATAGTCAGTGGTGTGAATTTAATTTTGCTTTATAAGTAATCAGGTCAAATTTTTTTCTCATTCATTTCTTGGCCAGATAGAAATCTCCTTTTATGAATTTCTTTTAATCCAGTCGTCTATCGGGGCTTTAACGTTAGCCTAACCAATTTCAATGAATAATGATATAGCAAATGTTTTGCCATTTGTTAGAGTCTCAGTATTGTCCTCCGGCTGTTATTTCCTGTGTTGTTTGATGACTTCTTTCTAACATTTGAAAATGTTTATTTAAACCTCTTGGTGTTTTTCATTTTGACATCTTTCATTCAGAGTTCGGATGCTCACTTCTCTTTTCTCCGAGGAAACTGTGTTTGACGCTTCTGAGAAATTTCTCAGTTGCATTTATAAAAAGTAAGGTTCAAAATAACACAGAAAAACAACATACCCTATCTCCACCCCAGCTCTACAAACCACCCAGAACTGATGGGTGCAAGCCAGCACCCCCCTCCCCACGCACTTTGGGCCCCTCCATTCCCCGACAAGCCATCCCAGTATTTAACAGCTCTCGTTATGCGATATTGAAAATTCTCCATTACAGCTAATCTGAAACTCTTCTGCCACGCAGAGCCATTTGCCTTTGTTCCAATCTCCGGCAGAGACCGAACAGCCAGGCATTGTTTCCTAGGCAATTATTTCTTATGGGTTACACTCACCCCATGCATCATGGGCTCTCCATAAATGGTTCTTGATTAGAGTTGATATTGAAAATCTCTCATTAGATCTATTCTCAGGCTTTCTTTCTCAAAGTTGAATGAGCTAACAATTTCTTTTTTTTTCCCTGCCCTCAGATCATCTCTGTGTCTAAGTTACTTCCGGAAACTCCTGGTCCTCTTGAAGTCTCTGATTTGAGATGAGAAGTCTGTGTCCTCGGGTCACCCCTGCCCCAGCACTTTCCCAGGGTGGGAACATCTGATGTGAGAAACAAAGGCAGAAGAAAAATTCTTAAATCTCCTTACTCCCTACAGCCCATTGACAAGTCCTTGAAACAGGCAGAGGGACATTCCTCTAGGGACTCAACTACCTCGATGTTGACTGCTAAGGGCGAACGGCAATCCTCGCACTCCTCCTCCCAGAATCCGGTAGGTCTACTTTAACATACAAAAATTCTTTTAGAAACTTCCTTTATCTCTAAACTCCTAAGATACATATTGGAAATCATCCCCCAAGCATATGTCCCACCGATCTACATCAGAAGTGTGTCATGACTGAAGTTTTATTAGACAGTAATAAACTACCTTTTTCCCAACAACAGCTAGCCCCCTCAAGGTCCTGGAAACCTTTCTTCCAAAATTCCTTAGAGACTTATGCTCTCCCAAACCCCCTCTCAATGGGCCACTCCTCATGACCCTGTGGAGGGATTTCTGCTTCCGGGTTCTGTCCCTGTGATTTAATAAAATGATGAGGGAAAAACTGTGTGCTAAGACGGCCGACCAAACCAGCAAGGGAATTCCAGTCCCTGTCTCAAAGTCCTTCAGGGTTCTTCTTTCCTGCTCCGTTTCCAGTGCACACACCAAAAGTACCAAGTATGCGGAAGTAGAAGGGTATAAATTGCCCTCCCTGCTTGCGCTCGGGGCTCAGACCTTTGGAGACCACTCTCCTCTGAGCCTGCTGGTGTTAAATAAGCCTCCGATCCTCCAAGGTTGGAGAAGTGCAGGCACTTGGAGAAGTGCCGCTTGGTGGTTCTGCCAGGATCCAGTCCAGGTTCCGTAACAAAACCACCATTTTGCACCAAAGACTTTTCAAGAATTCTTTCTTGGCTGTGGGCTTCAAACCCTAACATCTTTCCAACGTCATATGGCGCCCAACGTGGGGCTCTGAGTCCAGAGTCTCAGGTGGGCTCGGAACCACAGTGCAAACTTGGTGAGTACTTTCCGTTCTCTTCCTTTACTTTCATTTCAAGTACGTAGTAAGGGAATTTAATAAATTTTCCTTTTGCCTTTGTCTCCCACATAAGCATCCAGTTTGCCCCCCACCCCCAAGATGCGGTGTGAATGGCCTTCACTAGGGTGTTCTCCCCGGAATAGATATATAGGCTGACATAAAACCATCAGGCAGTGGGGTGAGGCCTGGCTGGTGGAGAACTGAGCTCTCAGATCCAAGGGGTGCTAGGCATAAGCTGACCTTGGATTGAGGTTTAACCAGCTCCAACCATAACAAATTGTCACAGGTAGTGAAAATATTTATCATCGACACAGGAAGATATATCAAAATCAACAGATAGTTTTATATGTATTATATATAACTCCCCAAATGATTACGATTTTTTTTTCCTGAGAACAGCTTATATTCCCCAGTCCTTAAAATACTCTCAGGAAACACCAGAGTAAGAAAAGTAATAATGCTAGAAGCCTTATTTCTGTGTCACCTTATAACTGAGTAATCATTATTACTTTGGAATGAAGGGGCTACAGCCCGGAAGAGGGGTGGGCCTCGACTGACCCTTGTTTTTACTTTGATGTTATGTGGTTTCAATGCAGCTTTTGAAGTAGTGTTGGTGGGATTTGGAGCCAACGGCCAAGAAAGAATTCTTGAGATGTCTTCGGGGCAAAAAGGTGGTTTTATTAAAGCAAGGGGACAGGACCTGTGGGCTGAAGGGGCTGCTGCCCAGGGATTGGGCGGGGCAACTGATTATATACTTTGGGGTTGGGGGAAGGAAAGATTAGGGAAATTCCCAAAGGATGTTCATATGCTAAAGAAGACGCAGGATCCTGGAGGCCTTGCTATTGTCTAGCTGAGGTTGTTTTTCCTTCTAGCAAGGTATTAACATGAAGACAATGGGAGCTTCCTGGAGGAAGGTTAGACTCAGTCTTTGGCTGCAGACTATAGGACATTTAATTTTATCTGGGTTTCCTTCTGCCTTTGTTTCCCACATTAGTTTGAATGTTAAAACATTAGAAGGTTCTCTTTCCAAGGTTTCACAACCTTAGTTGTTATTAAAATTGAATTGATAATACGAAAGCCATTACATCAAAAAGGAACTATTCTGTTTTGTTTTCTGTATTTGGCCTAAAGAGAAACCCATTTCCCATCTCCCTCTTCACCTCCAGTTTAGTTTCTTGTCAGAGGTGAAGAAGTTAATGACCTAATGAAAGGCTCCCCAACATCTTCCTTGGATGTTAAATAGAGTCCCCAGGAGAATCTCCATCTTCTACTGCTAATGTTCTGTGGCTTCTATTTCATAATCATCTTTGTTTATGCACATCTTTGAATCTAGAACATCTTGCATATCAGATTTGTGTGAAAGTTTCATTCTGCATCCTAAAAAAAAGTTTGACCACAATCTCTCCCAACCTCCGATCGAACCAGCTGGGAAATCCCTCGGAGGGGCGGGGGCGGGGAGCAAGGGGGGTGTTGGTTTTGTTCCCGCAGACTTGCAGGTAAGGGTGCTTTCCAAAGCCCACACCTGCCTACTCTTTGTGACCAGGACACTGAGATGTGGCAAAATCGGCCCCAAACCTGTCGTTTTCTTTTCGAGCTAGTGGCAAGATGGCTCAATGGTTGATCAGGAAAAATGATCTTTCAGCAGTTTGGCCGAAGGATTTTGCTTCTCCACCTATAATAGGTCTCTGTTCCTACCTTCTCTGGGTCGGATGACCCTATGCTCGCCTCCTCCAGAGCACCGCTGTTTGCCGCCTGACAGATAAACAACCGACAGCGAAGGTCTTAGAAACTCGGTTGGTGCCATGCCGACTGGCAGAATGCAAGAGTGAACAAAGATGTTGATTTAGGCAGAAGCTTTTCTACTCGGATTGAAGAATGATTCATTTTCTTAGATTCTCTCATGAGGTCACTATTGCTTAATTATAGTGCTCTCTGGAAGGCAAAGGAAACTGAGTTTGAATTCCCTTCCAGACCTTTTTTTTTCCCGCCTTTCTGAGGAGTCTAAGAAGGGACTTTGGAAGACAAGCACTATCCTGACACGAAAGCCCAGAGGTAGGCCACTATCGATTGTGCATGGCAATGAATGAGGGCTCCTTCTAGTGCTTTTAACCTCTCCTGCCTTGAGTGTCCTACAAAAAGGTGTAATATTTTTGCCACCTATATTTTAAACCGACCCTACGAATAAGGAAAGAATACTAGAACATTAGCTACCAATTGCATTTAAGAAATGGCTACTACATTAAGCTAAATTTCTTTCTGTTTAGTATCAATTTTAGTGACCTTGGGTCTAAATCACCTCTTCCATTAATCCCCCAGAAGGTCATTTTTAGACATGGGTGTGAGTAGAAAAAAACACAGGGAGAAATATCTCAAGTGACAGTTTTAGTGTCTGTGGTTACAGCGATGAACTGGATTGATTTAGAAGTCCCATCGTGGGAAGGTTATTGACCCTTCCCTGGCCAGCACTCCCCTAAGCCAAGCTCCAAAAGGAAACAGCTCCGCGCTTAATTAATCCATCTCTTTGCTTTGACTTTTAAAGTGGACTTGATCAAGGGCAGCCTTCTTTCAAAGAATGCTATGGTGTTGGAATTTTCTTTTTCTATCATATTATACGATCCCTGGGTTAACAGTGCCTCACCCCTGACTTTGAGCCAGCCACTTACCCTCTACATCCAGGTGGCTGCTCTTAAAACAGAAGATGTTAACATTGACCTGAAGATTCAGGGACAAATAAGTTATTAATGATTTGAAACCACTTAGGACCTATAAAGATCCATAAAAGTCCCTCCTGCGATATATGAGTAACATAAGGGAAGCAAGATAGCCATTCACCATAGTGGAAATGAACCACTTAGGCGCCATTTTGGTTTTCTGGGAAAGTAAACAAAGGAAGATATATATCCTTTTTCCATCTCAAGGTTTTTGCCAAAGTTCATGAATACCTGTGAACATACCGTCTAGTTATTTTCCTGTGGCTGTAGTCTTAACGATTTGACATGATTTAAAGCTGTCTTTACAGTCAAAAAGCTTGGGGTCTCCTCATTGCCTTTGGCCTTTTTTTGACCTGTTAAATAGAAAGCAAAGCTTGTGTTACTAAACATGTTAGCAGAAAATGCTAACAGGTTTGGAGCATGGAAGGCTCTGTCTAGAAACTTTCGGTGGGGGGAGTGGTATGTGGAGGAAGAGATAGATAGGCAAGTGGGTGTCAGCCATGTGAGCCATCTTTCTGTCTTGAAAAATGTGTAGGGACTCTACTGTCCTGTGAAGTGTTTCTGGACCAAAAGAGGCCAATTTAAAACAATACTTTAAAGAGACAGTGCTTACTGTTGGGTGGACGTTGTCATTCTCTTTGGCTTCTCAGCATCTGTACCCCTTTCCAATATTTGGGGAATTCTCCCACTTTAGGAATTTTGCTGGGAGGCAGATCTGCCTTCCATTCTAGAAGGTGAAAATGCAAGATACTTGCTTTCCCTGGGGCCTAACCACAGAACAGAGGTCTGCCAG
This sequence comes from Nasua narica, assembly GCA_028533885.1. Classification (NCBI taxonomy): domain Eukaryota; kingdom Metazoa; phylum Chordata; class Mammalia; order Carnivora; family Procyonidae; genus Nasua; species Nasua narica. Next base: position 118,295,317 of record CM052802.1, read on the forward strand.
ACAGAGGCAGCTGCTCTGGACTTTGAAAACAGAACTAGTAACATGAAGAAAAGACCAGAGGAACTCTAAGAGACAGTGGCAAAGAAGCCTACCTTCTTGGGCAACAGGGAGTGGTGCGTTGGCAGTATCTAGATCCAGAATGAGCAGTCTGTGGTTCAAGTTCAGATGTGGTCCCAGCTTCAGACATGTGCTTCCTACAGAAGTTCTACAGTGGAATTTTGAGCATTGCTCCTGCCGGAAGGTCCCAGACCTGGTCCCAGTGATACTGAGATACCTGAAAGCCCTCCGTGTTCATAACTTATGTCAGGTTTGAATTGGAGAAGGAAAAGAGGAGCCAGGTGAGTAGAATAGAGGCAAGCTTTAATGGAAGCACTCTCAGGCGAGGTTCCACAGCTCACAAGGGAGTAAGGCCGGGAAGTCGCACCCAGGGAGGGTACAAGTGGGTTTTTATGGGCACAAGGGAAGGTGCCCATATATGTCCTTACATGGTATGGAATTTGCTCGGGAAGGTCCCGGGGTGGAGAAGACGAGATGGAGGACCAACCGCCATTTTGTTGTCTCCTCTGGGGTCCCCTGACCCACCGACCCAACAACTTCTTAATATGACAAATGTTTAACTTTTGCATATGTATTTGTATTTGTCCAAACATATACAAATCCTTTATCTCCCCACCTTCTAGCTCTCCTGATACAGTTTACTTACCATAAAATTCACATACTCTAGTTGAGCGACTCAATGCGTTTTAGTACATTTATAGAGCTACATTCCATGACCACAATCTAGTCACATATTTTTTTAAAGATTTTATTTATTTATTAGGAAAGAGAGTGAGAGAGAGCATGAGAAGGGAGAAGGTCAGAGTGAGAAGCGGACTCCCCATGGAGCTGGGAGCCCGATGTGGGACTCGATCCCGGGACTCTGGGATCACGACCTGAGCCGAAGGCAGTTGCTCAACCAACTGAGCCACCCAGGCGCCCCAATCTAGTCACATTTTTACTTTTAGTATATAGTTCTAGGAATTTTGACACATGTATAGATTTGTTTAAGCACCCCCAAAATCAGGATACAGAATAATCTTCACCCCAGAGGACTTCCTTCTGCCCTCTACAGTTATACCTTCACCACACCTAGCTCCTGGCAACCCCTGATCTATTCTCCACCTCTAGAATTTTGTTTTTCCTAGGATGTCATACAGTAGGTAGTCTATCTTTGCATAATGCTTTAGATAATTATTCAAGTTGTTGCCTGAGACCATAGTCTACTCCTTTGTGCCAAGTGGCAATACGTTGTATAGCTAGACCACAGTTAATCCATTTACCTTTTGATGGGCATTTATTTGCATTGTTTCTGGGTTTTGGGGGGAGGAATTATGAATAGAGTTGCAATCCAATACCTTTTTTTTTTAAAGATTTTATTTATTTATTTAACACAGAGAGAACACAAGCAGGCAGAGAGGCAGGCAGAGGCAGAGAGAGGAGCAGGCTTCCTGCGGAGCAAGGAGCCCGATGTGGGACTTGATCCCAGGATGCTGGGATCATGACCTGAGCCAAAGGCAGCTGCTTAACCAACTGAGCCACCCAGGCGTCCCTCCAATACCTTTTTTTATGTTTTAAAAAATATTTTTCATTTTGGAATTATCATGAACTTATAAAAAAAAAGTTGGGATACTATACAAATAACTTTTTTTTTCCTAAACCAGCTGAGAGCATCTGTAATCCGATGTTACCCCCAAAACTTGAGTATGTAATTTCTACACACAAGAACATTCTCCTACAAAACCACCGTGCAATGGTCAAAATCAGGTTACCCACCTTGATACATCACTAGCCTCTCATCCTCAGAGTCATCAAGTTTATTCAGTTGACCCAACAGTGAATTGTAGAGCAAACATATCAAGGTCACAATCACACGGAGTATTTAGCTATCATGTTTCTTGAGTCTCTGTCCATCTGGAAGAGTTCCTCAGTCTTTAAGTGGTTTTCATGACCTTGACACTTTCAAACTTAACAGTTTAGTTCTTTTGCAATTTAGTCTGTCTGGTGTTTCCTCAAGATTAGATTAAGGTTATCGATTTTGAAAGTGATTGCATCCTTTAATTTCTGTTTCTCCTGTTCCTGATGACATTGACTTTGATCCCTTGATTAGGCGGTATATGCCAGGTCTGATAAATACTTTGTGGGTTGGTAATTGTAAACTGTCTAGATATCCTGTTCTATATCAAATATGCACGCACTAAATATAAAATAAATGCATATAGTGAAATATACATATCATGTATTTAAATTCTTCTGATATCCTGTTTTATTTAATAAGTTGTAATTATCAATCCTGCATCCTTCTGATGGCCCCTACATTCTTGGGGCATGTTCTTGCTTTCCAGAACTATAAAATGTCCCAGGATCATCTCGTTCTTTTCTTGTGCCAAGTATGTTAATTGATATTGAGTATTGCTACTCCCAGACTTTCAGTAGAACTAGGGAAAATATGTATGTATATGCACATATACGTGCACACATTTTAAAAAATATTTATTTATTTGAGAGAAAGAGAGAGAGAGAACCTCAAGCAGACTCTGTGCTGAGCGCAGAGCCCAATGGGGAAGCTCGATCTCATGACCCTGAGGTCATGACCTGAGCAGAAACCAAGAGTGAGACAATCATTTGACTGAGCCACCCAGGGACCCCACATATATACATTTATGTTACAGCTTTCTTTCATCTGTCATCGGTCATGATCATTTATCAGGGTTTTTATATATTTTAGATGTTAATTCCTTATCACATATTGCAATTTTTTTTCTCATTCCATAGGTTTTCTTTCCATTTTGTTGATGGCTTCTTTTGCTGTACCAAAGCTTCTTTATTTGATGTAGTCCCATTTGTTTATTTTTGCTTTTGTTGCCTTAGCTTTTGGTGTCAAATCCAAAAAATCTTTTCCAAAACCAATGTCAAGAAGCTTACCGCCTAATTTTTCTTTTAGTCTTTTGATTTCAAGCCTTACATCCAAGTCTTTAATCCATTCTGAGTTGATTTGTGTGCATGGTGTAAGATTGGGCTCCAGTTTCATTCTTTGGGCTGCGGTTGTCCAGTTTTCCCAGCACCATTTACTGAAAAGACTGTCCTTTCCCCATTTATATTTGTGACTCCTATGTCATATATAATTGACCACATATGTGTGAGTTAATTATTAGTGGGCTCTCTGTTCCATTGATCTATGTTTCTCATTATGTCAATACCATGTTGTATTAATTACTCTAGCTTTGTCATACAGTTTGAAATCAGGAAGTGTGATGTCTCCAGCTTTATTCTTCTTTCTCAAGATTGCTTTGGCTAGTTGGGATCTTTTGTGGTTCCATGCAAATTTTAGAATTGTTCTATTTCTGTGAAAAAAATGTCAGTATTTTGATAGGGCTTGCATTGTTTTTGTTGATTGCTTTGGCTTTGAGTAGATGGACAGCTTCAACAATATCAGTTCTTTCAATTCATGAGCATAAAATATCTTTCCATTTATTTGTGTCTTCCTTAATTTCTTTCATCAGTGTACATGCTTTCACTTCTTTGGTTAAATTTATTCCTAGGTATTTTATTCTTTTTTGAGGCAATTGTAAATGAAATTGTTTTTCTTTTTTTTTTTAAATATTTTATTTATTTATTTGACAGAGAGATCACAAGTAGGCAGAGAGGCAGGCAGAGAGAGAGAGGAGGGAGCAGGCTCCCTGCTGAGCAGAGAGCCTGATGTGGGGCTCGATCCCAGGACCCTGGGGTCACCACCCAAGCTGAAGGCAGAGGCTTTAACCCACTGAGCCACCCAGGTGCCCCGGAATTGTTTTCTTAATTTGTCTTTCTGTTAGTTCATTATTAATGCATAGAAATGCAGCTGAGTTTTGCATATTGATTTTGTATCCTACAACTTCACTGAATTTGTTTATCTGGGTTTTTTGATAGCGTCTTTAGGATTTTCTGTATACAATATCATTTTATCTATAAGTAGAGACAGATTTACTTCTTTCATTCTGATTTGGATGCCTTTTATTTTTCTTGCCTAATTGTTCTGGCCAAGACTTCCAGTACTATGTTGAGTAACAGTGTCATGGGTGGGCATTCTTGTCTAGTCCCTAATCTTAGAAGAAAAGCTTTCAACTTTTCACTGGTGAGTATGATGTTAGCAATGGGCTTGTCATTTATGGCCTTTATTATATTGAGTTATGTTCCCTCTATACCACTTTATTGAGAGTTTTATCATGAATGGATGCTGAATTTTGTCAAATGCTTTTTCTGCATTTATTGAGATGATCATCTGATTTTTATCCTTCATTTTGTTAATGTGATGCATCACATTGATTGACTTGTGGATGTAGAACCATCCTTGCATCCGTGGACTAAATCTCACTTGATCATGGTATGTAATCCTTTGAATGTGTCATTGAATTCAGTGTGTTAATATTTTTTTGTTCATTAGGGATGTTGGCCAGTAATTTCTTTTCCTATAGTGTTCTTGTCTGGTTTTGCTATCAACATAATGCTGGCCTCATAAAATGAATTTGGGGGTATTTCCTCCTCTTCTATTTTTTGGAAGCATTTGAGGATTGGTATCCTTTTTTTTTTTTTTTTTTTTTTTTAATGAAATCCCTGGCTCAGAGGACATGTAACTGGGTTTAAAGATTATTTATTTATTTATTTGACAGAGAGAGAGAGAGAGAGAGCGCACAAGTAAGCAGAGTAGCATGCAGAGAGAGAGAGAGAGAAGCAGGCCCTCTCCTGACCAGGGAGCCTGAGGCGGGGCTCAATCCCAGGACCCTGGAATCATGACCCGAGCCTCAGGTAGCTGCTTAACCAACTGAGCCACCCAGGCACCCCAAGTATTCTTTAAAAAAAAAGATTTTATTTATTCATTTGAGAGAGAGACAGAGAGAGCATGAGCATGGGGAGGAGCAGAGGAAGAGGGAGAGGGACAAGCAGATTCCCCGCTGGGCAGGGCAGGGAGCCCAGTGTGGGGCCCAATCCCAGGACCTGAGATCATGACCGAGCTGAGATCAGACACTTAACCAACTGAGTCACTCAGGTACCCCATGGATTGATATGAATTCTTTAAATGCTTGGTAGAATGCACCAGTGAATACATTCATCTGGTCTTAACCTTTTGGGTTTTGTTTTTTTTTTTTCACTTATTTTTACCTTGATCTATGGCATTTCCTTCTTTCTACTACTTTTGGGCTTAGTTTGTTCTTTTAGTTCCTTCAGGTATAAAGTTAGGTTGTTTACTTGAGATCTTTCCTGTTTCTTAATATAGGCATTTATTGCTATGAACTTCCCCCTTTAGAACTGCTTTTACTGCATTCCATAAATTTTGGTATGTTTTGTTCCATTTTCCTTTGTCTCAAGATTTCTTCTCTTTTGATTTTTCTTTCATCCATTGATTGTTTAATAGCATGTTGCTTAATCATCACATATTTGTGAATTTTCCAGTTTTCTTCTTGTAATTGATTTCTAGTTTCATATCACTGTGGTCAGGAAAAAATATGCTTGGTAGTTTTTAGTCTTCTTAAATTTATTGAAAGTTGTTCTGTGGCCTATTGTAAGATCTATTGTGGAGAATGTTCCATGTGCACTTGAGAAGAATGTGTATTCTGCTTTTGAGTGGAATGTTCTGTGCAAGACTATTAAGTCCATCTGGACTAACTTGTCATTCAAGTCCAAAGCTTCCTTATTTATTTCCTATCTGGATGAAGAAAGTGGGGTATTAAAGTCCTCTGTTATTGTTTTGCTGTCTATTTCTCCCTTAAGGTCAGTTAGTCTTTGCTTACATAGTTAGATGCTTCTATATTGGGTGCTTTAATATTTACAAATGTTATATCCTCTTCTTGTATTGACACCTCTGTCATTATATAATGTCCTTCTTTGTCTCCTATTATAGTCTTTGGCTTAAAGTCTATTTTGTCTGATATAAATATAGCTGCTCTGGCTTTCTTTTGGTCTCCATTCACGTGGAACAGTTTTTTCCATCCCATCACTTTCAATCTGTATATGTCCTTAAAGCTGAAGTGAGTCTCTTACAGGCAGCATATAGTTAGTTGGGTCTTGTCTGTCTGTTTGTTTTAATCCATTCAGGCACTCTGTGTCTTTTGATTGGGGAATTTTGTGCATTTACAGTTAAAGTAATTATTGATTGGTATGGACTTATTAATATTTTGTTGAGTGTTTTCAGGCTGCTTTGTTCTTTTCTTCTTCTCTTGCTCTCTTCCTTTGTGATTTGATGCTTTTCTATAGGGGTATGCTTAGATTCCTTTCTCTTTATCTTTTGTGTATCTGCTGTAGATTTTTCCTTTGTGGTTGCCAGAGGCTTACATAAAGCAACTTACATTTATAACAGTCCATTTTAAGTGAATAACAACTTGTTCAAATGCGTTCTAGAGCTCTACATTTTCATTCTCTTCCTCCCCACACTTTGTTTCTGATATCACAATTTATATCTCTTTATCTTGTTATTCATTAACAAATTATTTTAGTTATAGTTGCTTATCTGGTATCTTTTCAAATAAATTTTCTTTTCTTTTCTTTCTTTCTTTCTTTCTTTCTTTCTTTCTTTCTTTCTTTCTTTCTTTCTTTCGTTCGTTCAGAGGGAGAGAATGCATGTTTATGGGAAGCGGGAGAGGGAGAGGGACAGAGAGAACTCCAAACAGGCTCCACACCCAGTGCAGAGCCCGGTGGTGCCCGATGTGGGGCTCAATCCGACAACCCTGAGATCACGACTTGAGCTGAAATCAAGAGTTGTACGCTTAACCCACTGAGCCACCCACGTGCCCCCATAAAATCATTTTTCTAATTAAACTAGATAGGATTGGTTTCTGTGGCTTGCAATTATGAACAAGACTAATATTCTTCTGTAACCAAATGTCCCCAGACTTCGCCAGCTGAGGGTACAACTAAGTTCACTTTACTACTTAGACACTTACCTTGTTAGTTAAAGAGCCCACACCTATATAACTACAGTGTCCCAGCGTTGTTGTTTTTCCCAAGTATTTGTTGTTTGTCTTCTTTTTTATATTTGTAGACATCTCCAAGCTCCTTCATGCCACTGCCCATTTCAGCAAGATGAGTCAGCCCTACCCACTGCTTAATAGTCTACTTATTGTTCACATATCATTTCTCCCATGTAATGGGTAGTCACTTTTGAACACTGCTCTCTTGGCTTACATTCTTGGAGGCCTTCAGGAGAGACCCTTAGCCCTAGGCATCACAGAGTTTAATGAGCTGAATGTTTTAATTTTACACAAGCTCATCCCTCTTTAGAGCTCCTATGTTGTCAAGGGGAAGGGGCTGAAGAAGGTTCATGTAAGGGCCACTATGCTCTACCTGAAACCATTGCTCTCCTCCAAACCTAGTCTTGTTGCTGAGTCCTGCTCAGGATCCCTGAATTTTTCTTCTCTTAGAATGAATTCACTCTCACAGGCTCTATATTTATTGCTGAGCTCAGAGGCAAGAGGCTGTCTCTCCCATCAAATCCCCACAGGATTATTCCTCTTGATTTGGGCCCTTCCCATTTTCGCTCTGCCATTGATACGAGTATTACTTGTCTATTTCTATGTGACAAATGAACCCAAAACTTAGTGGCTTAATACAAACATTTATTGTCTCACAGTTTCTGTAGGTCAAGAATACAGGAACAGCTTAGCATGGAGATCCACAAGCTCCAGCCAACTCTTCACATGCCAGCAGCTCTAGCTGACATCTTAGCTGGGAGACTGGAGCCCGAACCACAAAACTAAGCTTCTGCCAAGTCCCTGACCTACAGAAAGTGGGAGATAATAAGTGCTTGTTGTAAAATCGTGCGTCTTTGTAATCAATCTCTTACTCCACCCAGTCCCCTGGCAACCGATCTAGTGGCTTATGCCTGCTCTTTTCCTTTTCCAGAGTATGATATGAATAGAACCATACAGTAAGTAGCCTTTTGAGTTTGGCTTGTTTTCCCCCTTTAACATAATGCTTTTGAGATTCCTCCCTGTTTTTGCATAAGTTATTCATTTGCTCCTTCTTATCGGGAAGAGTATCTCCTTGTAAGGCTGTACCACAATTTGTTTATCCATTCACAGCTGATGGATATTTGGGTGGTTTCCAGGTTTGGGCGACTAAGAATACAGCTGCGATAAACATTAGCCTTGCGGTGTTTCTGTGGACTTATGTTTCCATTTCTCTTGAAATGCCCAGGAGTGAGATCAAAAGGGATCACAGATTTAATGTGAAGCCCAAACCTACTAAACTTCTACAGCAACGTTTTCCAACAGAACTTTCTGTAATAATGAAAATGTTGTATTATCCTGTAACATTCAGTATAGTAGCCGGTAGCCACATGTGGCTATTAAGCATTTGAAATGTGACTAATGTGACTAAGAAACTGAACTGTTAATTTTATTTAATTGGATTTTAAGTAATTCAAATTTAAGTAGCCACATGTGACTAGTGGTTTTCATATATGACAAGGCACTTCTAGAAGAAAACACGGAAGAAAATCTTTGTGATTTCGGTTGAAGCAAAGATTACTTAGGGCACAAAAATCAAAGCATGAGTCATATATATAAAAATATAAATATAAATATATACATATACATATTTATATATATATGGTTATAAATTAGGCTTCATCAGAACTTAAAAGCCTCTGTTCCTTGAAAGAGGCTTGTAAGAAAATGAAGAGAGAATTAACAGAGAAAATATTTGCAAAACAAATACCTGGGTAAGGAATTTCATAGTTTAATAATAAGTAAACAACCCAATTTAAAAAAAAAATAGGCAAAACATTTGAACAGACACTTCACCAAAAAGATTTTGATATCAAATAAGTATATGGAAAGATGCTCAGCATAATTATCCATCAGAGAGATGGAAATCACCACCATGTGATACTACCTTACACTTAATAGAATGTCTTTGAAAAAAAGAAAGATTTATTTATTTGAGAGAGAAAAAGAGAAGCAGACTCCAGAGAAAGATTTAAAAAGATGCCTTTTTTTAGTTGATGTAGAGCTGGCATACAATATTATATTAGTTTCAGGTGACAACATATTGATTTGACAATTATATACATTTTGCAGTGCTCACTATGATAAATCTAATTGCCATCTGTTACCATACAGGCTTATTGTATTATTATTATTATTATTATTATTTAAAATGACAACTTTTTTATTAAATGTTTCTTTTTTAAAAAAAGATTTTTATTTATTTGTCAGAGAGAGAGAGACAAGCAGGCAGAGTCGCAGGCAGAGGTAGAGAGAGAAGCAGGCTCCCTGCTGAGCAAGAAGAACGATGCAGGACTCGATCCCAGGATGCTGGGATCATGACCTGAGCTGAAGACAGGTGCTTAACCGGCTGAGCCACCCAGGCATCCCCAATCTTTTTTTAAAGATTTTATTTATTTTTTTTTTTTGAGAGAGAGTGCATGTGGTGGATGCATGAGTGGGGGGAGGGGCAGAGGGAGAAGCAGACTCCGCACTGAGCAGGACCCTGGGGTCATGACCTGAGCCAAAGGCAGACTGAGCCACCCAGGTGCCCTACATAGATAGATAGACACATATCTTCTTTATCCATTCATCTATCAATGGACGCTTGGATTGCTTCCATATCTTGACTATTGCAAATAATGCTGCAATAAACATAAGGGTGCATGTGAGCTTTTGAATTAAATATATACTGTTTTTGAGTAGGAAAGCTCAACATCATAAATTTGTCAATTCCCCCTAAATTAGTTTATAAATTTAACTTGATCTCTTAAAAAATACCAATAGAAGGGTGCCTGGGTGGCTCAGTGGCCACCTCTGCCTTCAGCTCAGATCATGATCTCAGGGTCCTGGGATTGAGCCCCATGTCAGGCTCTCTGCTCAGTGGGGAGCCTGCTTCCCCCTCTCTCTCTGCCTACCTCTCTGCCTACTTGTGATCTCTCTCTCTCTCTGTCAAATAAATAAAATAAAATAATCTTAAAAAAAATAATAGAAGGGTGCCTGGGGGGCTTAGTCAGTTAAGCATCTGCCTTCAGTTCTTGTCATGATCCCCAGGTCCTGGGATCGAGCCCCGCATCTGGCTCCTTGCTCAGCAGCTCTCTCTCTTTGCCCCTCTGCCTCTCTCTGCTCATGCTCTCCCTCTCTGTCAAACAAACAAACAAATAAATAAATACAATCTTAAAAAATTACAAATAGAACTGGACTTTTAGACATGGGCAGATCTTTCTGAAATCCACAGGGAGGACATAATGGACAATTGTCAATGGAATGGTAAGAGAAGCTTCCAGTTAAGTGCAGGGAGAATGAAGAGCTCTTTACTCTTCATTTCCCCCTGAGACCTCTCCAAGATGGCAGTAAAGGAAAAATGAAACAAGAAAGGGTGTTGAAACTCATTTGATCAAAGAGATTTGGGGGAAAACAGGAGATAAGCAATAGTACCAAATTTGGGGGACAATGGGAAGATGATAGAGGAATGGATGACTAGAGCTGAGAAAGTTGCCTGCAGATATCTGCCCAGGGCCTGCAGCCAGAAGGAAGCTGATTTACTGATTCATGCCACAGGCCCTGGAGGGCTCAGGAATTTGAGGTTCCGGGTAGCAAGAAAGGTGGGGCTAAGTCTTGGGACTTAGCATTGTTGGGACAGCATTGTTGCTGTATTATATGTATTATATGTGCCCATATTATATGCAGATGGGACCAGATGACAGCGGTGAGAGCCACAGCCCTTGGATGCTGTGTGTGCCGGCTCCCTCTTAGGGGAGGGTCATTCTTGGGGTTCACCAGTCCTCCAGCCTCACACTGAATCCCTAAGAAACTAGGCAGAGAGGGCCTTGCTCTCTTGCCTTTCTCCATGAAGGGCCCAGGATGCATGAGGTGGTGGAGTGGGGGTGTGGGCCAGAATGTCACCTTGGCGTGTCATCGTGGAAACAGGTGGGAGCTAGGAGATGGAGAATCTAGTGGGGCTGGGATTTCTTGACTGTGTATCTAGTTCTGTAGTCTTTAAGTCTATTTTCTTGCTGTTCTCCCTTAGTATTGAGTAAAACCCTTGGAAAGCTTTAGCCTTCTCCTAAGTATGTCAAAATCAGTCAATCGATGAAGGACACCCAGCCTGGATGTTTACGACTCCGTCTGCAGACAGAGGACAGTCCAGCCTTGAGGGGCAGCGTGATAATCAGTGAAGTGAGTGACTCTGAGAGGCTAGAAAAGTCAGGGTAGGGGGAGATTCCCCGAGGTCAAGTTTGGCATGTCTGAATTACACTGAAGGGAGGGGGCAATAGACAGAACCTCCCAGCGTGTGTGCGTGCTCCTCAACTCCTATCTCACCTTCTCGGTTATGCCGGGAGAACCTCTGTCTGTAGGGGGAGGTAAAGATAAACTGTTCTTGCTTATTTCTGGTTTGTTCTGTGTCGCTAGGGACTCATAAGCAACACGAAAGAAAAGTAATTTGCTTCTGAATTTTGGGAAAGCTAGCCAACCCATTATCCTCTGAATTCTAGGCTGCTTTCCTGAGAGGTTGCTCATGTATTCATGTAATATATGTTAAATGAACTAATAAATTGGACCTCCACTGTCAGGCACTGTGAGGGACTGGAAATTCCCTGGTGAGCAAACAGAGACCAAAAGGCTAACTTCAGGGAAGCTTACAACCTGGTGGGAGAGTGAAAGTGTAATCAAATAAACCGGAATATGTTTGAAATCTTTCCTGGGATAGTGGCTGTGGTTTCGTCAAAGCCTGTATCAAGAACAAGGAGTCTCACCGAATGGCAGGTTAGAGAGAGCTGGGGTCAGGGAAGGCTTCCTTGAGGAAGGAACAAGTGAACTGACACCGGAAGGATGAGAGGAGTTGCTCTGGAGGGAATGGGAAAAGAACACTCCAGAAAGAGGGGGCAGTCTTTGTTTTGGAAGAACGAGGCCATCAAGAAATTAAGCTGGAGTTGCTTGAAAGATGGAGACAATGGTGGCGGGTGCCTTAAGAGGAAGTCAGCTCTTCTAAGCCTGGAAGAAGGGCTGGGGCGGAGGGGTGGTGTGTGTGTGGGGGGGGAGTTGTAGGTGGTGGATTCGGGGACCTTGATGGAATGCCATGTGTCAGAGGTGGCTGAACTTGTGGGTGGTGGCAAAAGGGTACATGTTGGGCCTTCAGACCTGGGAAGGTTGTAGTGAGGGGCACTGGGCCTCCCCAAATCCCCGCACTCCCAGTGTCTGAATGAAGGGAAAGATGAACACCTAATGACTAATCTCACATGCACAAAAAGCAATGCACCAATACCTTAATGAGAGGCAGGAGATATAGGAGCCTGGGTCTTTGCATCTGATCCAAGCACTTAGGTTCAAATCCTAGCTCTGTCAATAGCTTTTCTGCCCTGGACAGTTACTTGACCTCCCTGGGCTTCAGTTTCCTCACCTGTAACGTGGGGATTACAGTATCTGTTTTATCAAGTGGTGGGGAAGATTTAAATTGGCTAATGCACGTTAAGTTCTTACAAGTATCGGCCACAACCTCTGTGCCTCTACACGTTAGGGGAAAGACAGCCAGATGTAAGGCGCTCCTCCAATATCCTTGGACCCCCGAACCCCCTGAGAGGCTTGTACAGCCTACAGGAGCAAGAGAGGTTTCCAAAGTGGGCTGAATTTCCAGCCAAACTAGGAAGGTTTGAGACGGAGGAAACAAATGTCAAGGTAACATTTTTTGCTCCCAAGTTCTCAGAGCTCCTTCCGTTCAGATCCATGGGCACACCCACGAGCAATTCCACTGTAGGAAAAGAGGGGCAGGTGGTAAGCCTGAATCAAAACTGAGAAAGATGGGACTCAGACACGTGGAGCCACTTGGGTCTCCGAGTCCTAGAGACCCCCAAACTGTTCCCTTCCGACATGCAGGTAAAGATCCCAGTGGTAGTGCCTGGGAACCCAACGAACCATCACTAGAAACAGCGTTTCAGGGAGCGCTGCTCTAACATTTGAAATGCTGTGGTCTGAGGTTGTGCAATCCAGCTGCGGGCTCAAAGAGGAAAGCAGGTAATAATTCACGACATACGAGGGTTGCTCACAAAGACGCAGCAAGACACCGCCTCCTGCCCAGCTCCGCTGTCCCGCAAATATCCGTCGCTGGGACACAGACAGGAGCCTCCCCTACCCCTCCCTGGTGCGGGACTCGCGAGCGCCGCGGGGCTGGGTCTCCTGCAGAGGCTGCTGCACGGGGGCAGGTGCGCCGGCCCGCTTCGCCCCCACGCCCCGCCCCCGCGCCAGGGCCGCCGCCGTTCCTGCCTCCTGCAGTGCGTCTCCGCGCTGCCTGTGGGCTCCGCGGCCTTCCTTGGCTCCAGCCAGGTAGCCAGGGCTCAGCACGCGCGCGGTCCGCAACCCAGCTGGACCTCCGCGGGAGGGGGCGGGACGGGACGGAGGCGGGGCCGGCCGGCGCATGCGCGCTCCTCCCTTCCGGGGTCCTTGCCGTGTAGGAGAGCGAGGGGGAGGGGAGTCGGCCACGCTTCTGTGGGGACTACCCCCCCTAATCGAGGCTCCCCAGGCTGGGCAGCGGCACGTGCGGAGCCCCGAGCCCGGGTGTTCTCCGAGCATAGCCTCCGGGCAGCTGCCGCCCGAGAGACGAGGGAGGGGGCAGGAAGCGAGGTTCAAAGTCACGCGGCCGGAGCAGGTGGGCCTCGTAGGCCGCTGTGAGCCGGGAGCCGCGGGAGGGCTCTGAGCGGAGTGTCACATCTGAGTGGAGCCAGTGTGGGCACTGGCAGCAGCCCGGGTGGCAGATGATGGTGGCCGGGCTGGTGGCTGCGGGCTTGGGAGGAGGGGTGGGAGCAGGGACGGAGTTGAAAGGTGCAGCCCTCAGGACTTGCCAACTAGTGTGGCCAGAGTGTGAGCTGTTAAAGGGAGAGGTCAGGTTCAAGGGGAAGATGCCTGAGGCTTTGTGGGGAGAAGGTGTGGGGAAAGTTCCGGAGTTCAGGCGTGGCCGTGGGACCCGTTTGTTGGACATTGGAGAGGGGGATGCAGCCTGGAGCCAGGGAGGATGGGAGACCCAGACAGGTAGGAGGAAAACCTGGAAAGCGTGGTGTTGGGAAACCAGAAGCAGCAAAGATTTGCTGGAGAGATGATCGAAGGGGTCTGAGGCTGGACGTGGTCAAGAAGGAGGGTCCAGACGACCATTGGGTTTAGCAAGGTGGCTAGCATTCTCTGGTAGCCTTGACAAGAGCAGTTGGTAAAGGGGAGAGGGGGAACGAGCGAGCCAGTGTTCCTAGCTGGGGACTGGTACATTGCACTTACTTAGCTCAGAGGGGTTCAAAAAGTACTTATTTGTGTAAGTTTTTGCACTTCCTATTTTAAATCACTGTTTTTCCTAAAGTTGTTTTTGTTTTTTTAAACCTCAAATTCCTGATAGAACCTTTCATTTCATTTACTGTATTTTTCAGAATTGGTAGAGTGCCACAGGGAGCATACATTTTTCTTTTTTTTTCTAATTCAGTAGGTGATTTCAAAAGTATGGTTAACACAGGGGACTGCCATTCACCCAGAGTAAGCTCCCTGTGTTTGGGGAACCAGTCCTGCACCCAGAAAGCTCCCAGTCACTGATGAGTTTATAAACACCCCCCCCCACTTCCCCCTCTGGTCTCTCTTCCCACCCTGAGGATAAAAGGCAGAGTAATGGAGTTCTCCATTCACTGAATCAGCACAGTAGGAGCCTGTGCTGCCAGAGGAATTTGCTTTTCCACTTGAACAGGGTTGTAAACTGCTCACCCTGACCCCCTAGAAAAGCAAATTAATGTTGGCACAGAAGATGCTTCCAGTGAATACTTTGTGGGATCATCTTAAAAATAGTCTTATTTCTTAGCATTTCTGATCTTGGAAGCACTGTTCAAAAACACGGAAACGTTTTTATTTATTTATTATTTTTTAAAGATTTTATTTATTTATTGGCACAGAGAGTGAGAGGAGAAGCAGACTCCCCGCTGAGCAGGGAGCTGGATGTGGGGCTCAATCCCAGGATCCTGAGATCATGACCTGAGCCGAAGGCAGATGCTCAACTGACTGAGCCACCCAGGTGCCCCAAACGTTTTGTATTTAATCTCTACTTTGTTTGCACACTCACTGAAGGACTTGCAGGACATCTTTTAAATTAATGGAAAATTTAGCAAAACATTTCCCACATTCTTTGAAAAAAAAAATCATGTGAAATGTTCAGTAATAAAACAAGAAGCAGAGTGGTTTTGTGAGAGCAGAAATTTTCTGATTATTTAGGATAGACATGAAAAACTTAGATTCTTCTAATAAATTAATAAGTTAGTATGATAAAAGATTTGAAATACAGATAATATATATGTTTAGAAAGTATTTTAATTATATTATAGTCCATTAGTGTGTGGATATATGCATCTATATAATTCATGTGTGTGTCATTAGACATAATTCACATAAGATGAGGACTAAAGCTGTTTGCCCAAGAAGTACTTGGTGATTGCATTTCCTCGGCGAAGAACCTAGAAACTAGTGATGTATGGAAATTTTGAAACATGAGCAAGTAAAACTTTTCCTGCTTTATTATTTTGAGTTCAATGTTATGGTGAAAGTAGTTTTATTACTGAAGAATGAAAATATTTGAATAGAAAACCTTAGATGAGAAATTAGTAACATTTTACCCAGATAATACCTCCTAATCTTATCAATCATATGATTAAAAATTCCTTAATATTTTCAAGTTTTTTCAATTTTCTCAAGATCTTATTAAGTAATTTCTATACCCAGCATGGGGCTCAGACTCACAACCCTGAGAGCCAAGTTAGGTACTCTACTGACTAGGCCGGCTCGGCACCCCAGTATTCTCAAATTTTTGACAGTTGTTTATAATTAGCAACAAATTCAATACTCATACTCAGAATAGAATGAAGATTTGTCTTCATTTCTTAGCTACTTAGTAGAAGACCCATCATTGAGAACCTCTTGCAGAAAAATTTTAGACAAAGAGCAGTATCGCTTGCTGCTTTAGGTTGATGCCTCTATTGATGAGATTTTAATTCCTTACATCTTTAAAGTTCTTATGACTTTTAAAATCCTACCTTCATGTCTGAAAAAATATGGCAGTTTATTCTAGAGTTATCTAGAAGTCTTTGACAGTAATGTTTGCAAATGTTTGCAAACATTTGTTTGCAATGTTTGCAAATATTTGAAAACCTATAGAAGAAGAGTTTTCTGGAACAGACTGATGTCTCCAAATTTAAGTACTAGAAAGCAACAGTGGAACCAAACATCTTCATTTTTGAGAGAAATAACTAAAAACATATATTAAGCTAAAAATGATAGCATATGTGCTTTCAAGCAATATGGAAGAAGGCTTTGGTCAAGTTAGGCAGTATTGGAAACTTTAATTTTCCCAGTTTTTATCAAGATGTGCAAGTTTAACAATGATCATCTATGACAGTATCTTAAAGCCTCAAATGGATCTGAGATCCTCAAATGAATCTTTTCTTGATAATTATTGAAGCTGGGTGATGGGAGCCTAAGAGTTCAGTATGCCGTCCTATTTTTGTATATATTCAAATTTTTCCATAATTGAAAAAAATAAAGCGCCACAACACCTCACTTGTTCCTTACCGAGGTGTTTCAAATAATTAGTTTTTCAGAAAAATGGAAGTCTGTCAAAAGCCTATGATATGCCCATGCTGGTTGAAAATCATGCCAAGCCATTTTCCCCATGCATCCTTTCAATAGGGCACTGAGGTGATCTTCGTGATGGCCCAGCAACCCCGTTGTGGTCTGCAGGCTGCTCCCCAGGGTTCCAGGGCATCCGGGTCAGCCCACCTTCTCCCTCAGCAGCCAGTCACCGAGGGGGCCTTTTTGGTCCTCCCTTTGGCTCTGACCTACATTCCTTCTCTGCAGAAAGGACTGACAGCCAGGGGGTCTTGTCCCGCAAGGTTGTTCTGGAAACCAGCACTATACTATTTTTCTCTAACCTACTCTCTTTTCCCCAATTCCAAGCTTCTTGTCAATCTTTTTTTTTTTTTGTCTAGTCTTTTTGATTACAGTAGAGTCAAATGATGATAAAAATTTGTCAGCATGCTTGCTTCTTGTTTTTAAGTGAGGTTTACTGAAATACAACTTAGGTGTTAGGAAATTTCACCCTTCTTTTTATACAGTTCCATGATTTTTTGAAAATCACCACAAAATAAAGACATAGAATTTTCCACTGCTTGAAAAAAGTTCCCTGGTCCTCCCTGGCTCCCCGCTCTCCCAGTCCTGGGAAACCCCAGATATGATTTTTGGATGTGATTCCTGTACCTATAGTTTTGCTCTTTCATAATATCATATAAATGGTCTCAAATAGTATGTGGGTTTTTAGTTCTGGCTTCTTTTGCTTAGCATAATGCTTTTCTTTATTTTTTTTACTTTGAAATAATTTTAGGTTTATAGAAATGTTGCAAAAAGAGTACACAGAGTTCCCATATAGTAGTCATCCAATTTCCCCTAAGGTTAATATCTTACCAAACTAGAATATGAGGATCTAAACCAGGACACGGACATTGGTACAGTACTATTCACTAATTTTGCAGATTTCATTCAGATTTTGCCACTTCTCCTGCTAGTGTCCCTTTTCATGTCTTGTATCCAATCCAGAATCCCACAGTGCTTTTCCTTGTCACGTCTCCTTTGTAACGTGGGGCAAGTGCCCCGTCTTTATTTTTCATAAATATGGTAACTTTTTTGAAGAGTACTGGCCAGTTTTGCTGGAGAATGCTTCCACAACTGGAGTTTGTCAGACATATTCTTAATAACTAAATTGAACTAATGCATTTGGGGGGAAAATACAGAAGTGAGGTTTTGCTCTTCTCACTATATCCTCTAAGGAGGTAGGTAAAGTCAGCGTGTCTTAGTACTGCTGATGTTCATTTAGATTGCTCAGTTACGGTAGGATCTGCTAGGTTTTTCTTAAAAGTTACTATTGCGTAATAGTTTAAAAATTCACCCCTGTTTTTGCTTGTATTCAGCAGTTTGCTATTTTCATTGTGAAATAGTATTTCGTTGTATGGATGAACCACAGTTGTTTTTTTTTTTTTTTTGTGGGTTTTTTTTTTTAACCCCTTTATAAGTTGATGAACATGTGGTTGGCTTCCATTTTTTTCGGTCCTGGCACCGTGCCGTGGACCCTGGCATCCTCCTGTTGAACATGGTGTTCACAGGACACCAACATCAGACAAGGCTCCCCCGTGACCACAGTGAATCAGCACAAAAACAAGACAACTCCGTAATTAGGTCTGAACCCAGACAAAAACAAGAACATTTTCTAAACCACAAAAAATGACAAAACATCCTCCTATCCCGGCTAAGAGGAGCGACTGCTGCTTCTCAAACCCAACTCGAGCCCTATTTCACTCATTGTACCTTTTAGGTAAGACGCACTACGATAACCAAGGTATCCCGTCTCCTGACGGCTGCAGCGCAGAACAAAGCCTTATTTCCAGGAACTCTCCCTCACCTCGCTAACCCAAGCCCCGATCCTGTAATAAATCCTTTCTATCACTGTTCCCAAGACCGTGCCGGTCTTTCTAGTGCATTTCTCTGTCCTTGCAACTTGCTCAACCATGGGCGTGTTTGTGGTCTTTCGCTGGAGAACGTGGACACTGTAAACAACGTACAAACACATGTATTGAAAATCCTTGCTGCTCCTCTTGTCTCTGAACATCCTATTTCCCATGCCACCTCCAACCATTTTTACTAATTAATTGGGAATTCTTCCCTTTTTTTTTTTAAAGACTTTCATTTATTTATTTGACAGAGAGAGAGCACAAGCAGGCAGAGAGAGAGGGAGAAGCAGGCTCCCCGCTGAACAGAGAGCCCGATGTGGGGCTCGATCCCAGGACCCTGAGACCACGACCTGAGCTGAAGGCAGAGGCTCAACCCACTGAGCCACCCAGGTGCCCAATTCTTCCCCTTTTTTTTTTTTTAAAGCAAATGCAGATAAGTACAATGGCATATACTTCTATCTCCTTCCCTTTCTCTTAAAAAACACTGCTTGCATCTGGCTTTTCCTCCTCAACATTATTTATTCTAGAGATGGCTGTCAAGGTTCTAGAGAATGTCTTGGGATGCCTGGCTGGGTCTGTCGGTAGAGCATGCAATTTTTTTTTTTTTTAATTTCTAAAAATTTTTTTAAAGATTTTAGTTATTTATTTGAGAGACAGAGAAAGTGAGAGAGAGCATGAGAGGAGAGAAGGTTAGAGGAAGAAGCAGACTCCCCGTGGAGCTGGGAGCCCGATGTGGGACTCGATCCTAGAACTCAAGGATCATGACCTGAGCCAAAGGCAGTTGCTCACCAACTGAGCCACCCAGGCACCCTAGAGTATGCAATTCTTGATCTTGGGGTTGTAAATTCAAGCCCTATGCTGGGCGTAGAGCTTACATAAGAAAAAAAAGTGAAAAAATTAAAGGTTAGAGAGAAGGTCTTTATTCTTTTTTATTTTTAACGTGACATCTGCACATTGGGACGATATGTGGAATGAATCTGATTTGGCACTAATAGGCTTTTAAAAATTTTTTTATTTTTCATTTTCAAATTTTTTTAGTAACAGGTTTTTGAGCCTCATCTTCCAGACATTTATTTTAACTTCTCTCAATATCCTCTACCCTGCCGATACCTGCCATCGCTTCTGAAGTCAGTGAGCTAGCTGTCTGCTTATAAATACTGAATCAACCAGCAAGTCACAATCACTTTGTTCATTTTTTTTTTAATTGTAGTAAAATACACATGACCTAAAAATTTGCCATTTTTAGGGGGGCAGTTCCGTAGTGTTAAATAAGTACATTCACATTGTTGCATGACCCATCTCCAGAGCTCTTTTCATCTCACAGAACTGAAACCCCATGCCCATTTTATTTTTAAACTATCTTCTACTTCACATGCAGGAAAATTAACCCTTTTGTAGCGTAGTGTTCTTTGGGTTTTGACAGACACGATTGTGTAACCACCACCATAATCAAGATGTAGGACAGGTCTGTCCACCCTCGAAAATCCCCTCGTGCCCCTTTGTGTATTCACTCCTCCCTGCTCAGGGGACCCCTGATATATTTTCCGTCCCCATAGTTTTGTCCCTTCCAAAATGTCCTATTGGCAGAATCATAGGCACGTGCATTTTTGTCCTGCTGCATATTGTGAATGTGCCGTGGTTGATCGATCTCATCCCTCTTGGATGGGCGGTTAGGTTGTTTCCAGCCTCTTGCCGTTAACTACAGTGATCTAAAGAACAGCTATGCATATGTCATTCTGGATGGGGGCAGCTCTCACGGTTTTAGAATTTTCCATACTTGGGATTGCTAGGTTAGAGGGGAAATGCTCTTGTAATTTTGGTGGGTTGTCTTCCAAAGGGATTTTACAGTTTTGGTGAATGTGTTATTTTTCTGTTGTCTACAGACCTTTAATTGTGAGTTCTTCCAACAATTTGCCCACCAGATAGAAGTCACTCCTGCCAATTACCCCATTGGTGTCGTTGATCCAAATATTGTCCTTCTCTGTGTCTGTTTCTCTTTCATAAAATTCCTCAGGGATGGATCAAAATTTACTAAATGTGCTTGAAGTCACAGGTTCCTCGGACTTGATGTTCTCTAGATCTTATTTGTTATCATAGGACAGACGTGTCTTCCCTGCTTGGTTCCATTCTCAGTTAGAATTTACATTCTCATAGAAACTGTATTTTGGCCAAAAATTGAGAAGGCCTACCTTTTTCTTACTTTTTTCATACCTTTTAAAAAGTAGCAGAACTTGTTTTTCAAATGAGTTTTCGCATCTCACACCTTCCCAAGACTCTAAGGTGGTGTTTCCCAAACTTGAGCTTTCACCAGGATCCCTTGGAGACAGACGTGGGCCCCACCTGCAAAGTTTCTGATTCAGTGGGTTTGGGGTGGAGCCCCTGACCTTGCATTTCTAACAAGATCTCAGGTGCTGCCGGGGCTGCTGGTGATGTGGGGACCAGAGTTTGAGAACCGCTGTCCCTGAGCACCTGCGAGTGCTTGAGAACACAAATGGAACACAGTTTAGAAGATGGATACCCTCATGATCTGTTACTCATGAGTTTTGTAAAGGGCATTCTTACACATATATATGTACAAAGATAAGTTGATTCTATTTGTTTCTGTGGTTTTTTTTCCAAAGCCCATGTCAGGAATTAGTACCACGAAGAAAACCTGATGCAACCTCTTCAGATCGTCCCCCGCCGATTCCTTTACGGGCTGTATTGTGGACTGAAGTCTCCAGCTTCCTCTGGAACCCAGATTTGCCCAGCAATGGCTCGACCAAGTTCAAGTAGGTCTTTCTCAGCCTGCCTCCCCTTGTCTCTGGTAGAATTTGAAGAACCTGAGAGTAGCTGCACTCTTGTGGGGGAACGTCTATAGTGGAGTGGATCCTGGGCAAGATTTCAGAGAAAGGCACACTGATGCCTTCAGGCAGACCCCCTTGCAGGATGGGTCCGGGATCATCTCTCCGTAGTCAAGTTGAAGTCCTTTGGAAACATTTTATTGCTTCTCCCAGAATATTTGCATTCAAGCTTCTCCCATAGGATTTGTATTTTATTATTATTATTTAAAGATTTTATTTATTCATTTTAGAGAGAGAGGCACAAGCAGAGGAGTGGCAGAGGGAGAGGGAAAAGCAGGCTCCCTGCTGAGCTGGGAGCCTGACACAGGGCTCGATCCCAGAACCTGGAGATCATGACCTGAGCTGAAGGCAGACACTTAACCCTCTGAGCCACCCAGGTACCCCAGGATTTGTACCCCAGGATTTGTCTTTTAAAGCCCTCACCTCTCAGCAAGAGGGGAGAGCTGGAGTTTTCCTTACAGGGTAATACGGAGTTAAATGTTCTACTGCACAGATCCGATTCCTATCTCTACCTGGGCCCTTAGTCTGTAGTGAACACAGAACCTAACAGATTTACATAATAAAGGATCTTTGCTGGGCCTATGAAACGTGCTTTAGGATGGCATCAAAAGGCCAGGCTCACCTCTTTTTACCCTGTCTTTCGTCTTCTGGGTAACTTTCTAAAACTGCAAGCATGCTCAGATAGCGGCTCCTCCTTCCATTTGCCCAAGCTCAGGAACGGCAAACGACCGAATCCTTTGGTGTCCCGGGCTCGGGAGGACAGGGCAGGCTCTTCGAGGTGATGGGGACCCGTAAGTGTGCGCCTGACTTCCGCTCAGAGTGGGCCGTCTGGGTTTGGAACTGCAAAACGTCCTGGGGTGTTTTCCCTTAGTAGTTGGGAAATACCGTTTTTTCTTTTTCTTCTTCTTCTTCTCCGCCCTTCCCTCACTTCTTCTTAAAGATTTTCTACCACGTTAACATTATTATATTTACAATCCATTTTCCAAGAACCAAATCTGAGTTGACCTTTTTGTTTCTAGAAGTTGCTTAGAGTGTGATCTTCATAGAAGTCACTTTAACCTAGGACCTAGTCCTCAGTAGGATGATAGAGTTTACATTTCGGGGCGCGGGGCGGCGGGGGGGAAAGACGTTTAGGGCTAGGGAAAGCTTTACAGGTGAGTTTCGAAGTCCTTAAGGACATCTGTAGGGTTTGAAGCCAGGAGTCACACAAATAGTCCCTGGTAAAGTCCTTGTACTTTTTCTTATTAAGCATCTCGTTCTTTCAGGAGATTAGACTGCACACTCCAGTCCACCCAGACTGGGTTTCTTTGTTCGAATTCTTCCTGGTGGGACAGCTCTAGTCCACCTCATGTGTCTCACTGGTTTGTCTGCAAAGGGGATGTGAGCAGGGGCTGAGCTTGGGCACTGTTGGCAAATGGGTGGGCCGTTATGCCCCAAGGGGACAGGGTGCCCGCGCCATCTTCCATCCTTTGGGACTTACGCTGCCAGAAACGTGACCCCAGGGAGCTTCAAGAATGTGGTCGGGGAGGGAGTTGGAGCCTCTGCTTCTTTGTTTCTGAGAGTCTGCTTTTACTCCCTGTGCCTTCTCACCAGCAGCCAGAGAGGAGGGGAGAGGGAGAGGAGACGGGGCCTTTATTAAGATCCACAGTCATGGGCCAGTCACGGAGGTGACTCAGGGCTTACGAGGATGAAGCCTCAGGAGGGAGGTGCTGATGCCTGAGAGGCCAGCAGGATCTGTCTTCCCAGCTCAGGATACAAGATGAAGTCACATTCCCGTTGATGTCTGTGTTCATCGTCTCTCCGCCCCCATCCCACTCTCTCTCCTGTTTCCCATCCTGCCTGTCCTGGGTTCCATCCTTCAGGGGATGCTCATTCATTCCAGGGATTCACCTTGGTCACCATTGCCTCCAGGGGGGAAACCAGAAAACCTGCTGCAGCAGCTGAGGAACTCAGTCATACTTTGTCAAAATCTGCGGTGCGTTAGCATAGGTTAGAAGATGTCTGTGTTGGGGCCACGGGCAACGCCGTTCTGGCATTTGCCTCTCCCGGAGGAGGGTGGAAGAGGGAGTCTCTCTTCTCCTGGCAGCTAGACTCAGCTCTGTACTGCTTAGGCCTGGCCTGCTGGGGCCATAGCGCTTATGTAGCCCCCGAACGAGGGCCTGTGGAGCCACGGTGCCTGGGAGAGAAGGGTGTCGCTCAGCCACTCGCCTTGCCCTGCCCGAATCTCTGTTGTCCAGGAGAAACGATGGCATTTCAAAGTCTAGCTCCTCATTCTGAACCTGGGATGAGGACATTTGTTTCAGGGGCAGATTCTACACTGTAGTCCATGTACAGTGTTTGGCGCAGAGCCTGGGCACAGGGAGCTCTCCCTAAATGGTGGTTGCTGCCCCTGATGGTCAGAGATCAAGTAGGGCAATGCCTGGAGATGCGGAACTAGGCACTCCGTCCCAGGGAGCAGACTACGGTCTGTGACTGTCATTTCCTGCCGTCACGGTATTCTGTGTTCGGCTCCCTTCTGTTCTCCCCAGTCTCTGGTGACGTCTTATTGAAAGGTCCAGCTCTTCTTTTTTTTTTTTTTTTTTTTAAAGATTTTATTTATTTATTTATTAGGAAAGAGAGAGAGTGAGAGAGAGAAGATCAGAGTGAGAAGCGGACTCCCCATGGAGCCGGGAGCCCGATGTGGGACTTGATCCCGGGACTTGATCCCGGGACTCCGGGATCATGACCTGAGCCGAAGGCAGTTGCTCAACCAACTGCGCCACCCAGGGGCCCGAAAGGTCCAGCTCTTCTTACCTGAGTTGTAAAGGAGAAGGTTACACGTCCAAGTTTGGAGCAGAGCATCTGCTCATGGTGGAGGGGGCCACACCCTCACCTTGCAGTGATGCT
Source organism: Nasua narica (assembly GCA_028533885.1). Lineage (NCBI taxonomy): Eukaryota > Metazoa > Chordata > Mammalia > Carnivora > Procyonidae > Nasua > Nasua narica. The sequence continues at coordinate 118,319,551 of CM052802.1, forward strand.
GAGGGAAGTGGAAATCAGCAAGGTCCCCAAAGGGAACAGGATTTGTGAAGGAAGGGGAGGCTTTGGAGTCCAGTGGGCATGAGGTTAACCCCCCCCCCCCCCGACCCCACACACGCACTAGCTTGCTTTTACTGTTATGAAGAGGATGCTTTCCCATCCATTAGCTTTTAAACATCTTCGTAGCAGCCTGCTCTTGGGAAGGTACTACTGGGCACATCAAACATCCAGGAAAGCAGAGGGCTGGTCGTTTTCCATCACTTCTCACAGGTGGTTGGATGGGAGGCGGAGCTGAGAGTCAAAGCCAATGTCGTGTATCCTCCTCCTTTAAGATGTCACACAATCGTACGTCAGGCCACATGGATGGCATCCGCATGGTACAGGAATGATTTTTTTTTTTAAATAGTTTTATTTATTTAACACGGAGAGAGAAAGATAGCGAGAGAGGGAACACAAGCAGGGGGAGTGGGAGAAGGGAGAAGCAGGCTTCCCTCCGAGCAGCGAAGCCCGATGCGGGGCTCGATCCCAGCACCCTGAGATCATGACCTGAGCCGAAGGCAGACGCTGAACAGCTGAGCCACCCAGGCACCCCAGGAATGATTTTTTTTTGAACATGTATTTATTTTATCATTTTTTTAAAAATGTATTTATTTTAGGGAGAGAGAGAGCATGAGTGAGAAGGGCAAAGGGAGAAGGAGAGAGAATCTCGAGCAGACTCCATGCTCAGTGCAGAGCCTGATGCAGGGCTTGATCTCCCGACCCAGAGATAATGACCTGAGCCGAAATCAAGAGTCGGACAGTCAGCTAACTGAACCACCCATGTGCCCCCTGGTACAGGAATGAGGAATGATATTTTTTTGGGGATCCTAAAGTATCATTTCATGCAAGGCCAAGTTAAAACACGAACAACTGATGCAGGATACAAATACCCACACGGCACACTGGATTTATAAAGATTTTATTCTCTCTTCAGGTATGGCTGATTTTCGGAAGCTTTTTGCAAAAGCAAAGCACATAGTCATCATTTCAGGGGCTGGTGTTAGTGCCGAGAGCGGAGTCCCGACTTTCCGAGGAGCCGGGGGCTACTGGAGAAGATGGCAAGCTCAGGTGAGCAGTGTTTCCAGAAAACCGCGGGGTTCTTCTGGACGAAGCCGTGGCAGAGTCTGACTTGGAGCCCGATGCCTGACGCAAGGGGCGACGTTCTGAAATTAACCACGACTCTCCCATCTTGGTTATTCCGGCACCAGTACCAGGTGTATATGATTAAGATCTTAGATGTAAGTAAAGCAGCTGCTTTCCTTACTTTCTAGATCTGTATAAATTGTATTTTTTTTTTAAGATTTAACTTATTTATTTGACAGAGAGAGAGAGAGATCACAAGCAGGCAGAGAGGCAGGCAGAGAGAGAGGGGAAGCAGGCTCCCTGCTGAGCAGAGAGCCCCATGTGGGGCTTGATCCCAGGACCCCAAGACCATGACCTGAGCCGAAGGCAGAGGCTTTAACCCACTGAGCCACCCAGGCACCCCTGTATAAATTGTATTTACATAACGATTTAGATTTCTTCTGGTAATTAAAGTGGAGTCAGAGAAATCTTGGTTAGCATAGTTCATCACATTTCTACAGATACTGAAAGTAAGTATTAAACATTTTTAAAGTCCCTGTGAACTTTTCACATTTTTTTAAAAGATTTTATTTATTTATTTGAGAGAAAAAGAGAAAGAGCAGGAGCAGGGCGAGGGGCAGAGGGAGAAGCAAACTCCCTGCTGAGCAGGGAGCCCTAAGTGGGCTGAATTGAGGGCAGACATTTAACCAACGGAGCCCCCCAGGCGCCCCTGAACTTCTCATATTTAAAACCACAGTTGTACTGTTGAGGATTAGGGCTTCATGTTTAGAACTTTATACGAAGGCCATTAGAATGAAAGCTCTATGGGCATAGACTTTTTAAAAATTCAGTTTGTATTAAGGAAGAAAAGTAAAATAAATAAAATTCAGTTTGTGTTAAGGTATAATATACAGTTGACCCTTGCACTGCACAGGTGTGAATTTCTGGGTCCACTGACACATGGATTTTTTTTTCTATATATATTATAAAATTTAGGGTGCCTGGGTGGCTCAGCGGGCTGAAGCCTCTGCCTTCGGCTCAGGTCATGATCTCAGGGTCCTGGGATCGAGCCCTGCATTGGGCTCTCTGCTCAGCGGGGAGCCTGCTTCTCCCTCTCTCTCTGTCTGCCTCTCTGCCTGCTTGTGATCTCTCTCTCTCTCTCTGTCAAATAAATAAAAAAAATCTTTAAAAAAAAATATTATAAAATTTTTAAAGAGATTTGAAACAATTTGAAAAAACTTGCAGATGAGCCACGTAACCTAGAAATATCTAAAAATCTAAGAAAAAATTAGGTATGTCACGAATGCATGAAATATATGTAGTTACTGGTCTGTTTTTTTCATTTACTACCTTACAAATTTATTGCAGAAAGTTAAAGTTTATCAAGACTTAACGCACATAATGGTGCCATTCCGAGGCTAGAGAAATGTAAACAAATGTCATGATGCAGTATTGAATCAGAACCACGTAAAACCAACTACCGTAGTAGTTCCGTATCTCCCTCCAGTTGCTGCTGCACTGAGCTCAAGTGTCACAAGCATCTGCTTAAAATACGGTGTGACCCCGTTTGTCCCTCCAGTAAATTTCGTACTGCAGGGAAGAGTGACTCGTTTATTCTTCTGTCATGTGTAGTGCAGTACGGTCAGCCCCGAATCATACTGTGGGGCCCACACAGAGTGCCACTAGTGATGTGGGAAGCGCTCCCAAGAAGCAGAGGAGAGTCATGACATTACAAGAAAAGGTTGAATTGCTTGACATGACCTGTAGGTTGGGGTCTGCAGCCGTGGTTGCCCACCATTTCAAGATAAATGAATCCAATAAGGTCCATGGGGGAAAAAAAAGAGAAAGAAAAAAGGAAATTCATGAAGTCATTGCCATAGCTACACCAGTAGGTGCGATGACCTGCTCTTTTCGTGAAATGCATTTTTATCTCATCGTGAAAATGCAGTTTTTATGTGGGTTTGGGATTGCTGTAAGAAAGGCACAACTACAGACTTTAAGGTGATTCGAGAACATGAACTTAAAGCAGAAAGAAGGTAAAGGATCTAAAGCTGGAGAATTCAGGGCCAGGAAAACGTGGTTGGATAATCTCATAAGTTTGGATTTAAAAAAAAAAAAAAAAAAAGCCACACTAATAGGGGAAGTAGCTCCTGCCAACCAAGAGGCAGCAGTAAAGTTCCCGGACACCATTAAGAAGATCACTGCGGAGAGAGTGTGTCTGCCTGAACAGGTTTTTAATGCAGACACACGTGCCCCATTCTGGGGAAGAAAATGCTACGAAGGCTATTTATTAGTAAGAAGGAGAAGTAATGGCTGGGATTTAAGGCAGGAAGGGATAGGCCGACTCTACGGTCTGATACACATGCAGTCTGGTTTCTGATCAGGGCAGCCCTTATCTATAAAGCTGATAACCCCCTAGTTTTGAAGGGAAAAGAGGAATACCAGCTGCCAGTCTTTTGGTTGTACAAGAAGAAGGCCTAGACAGCAAGAATCCTGTTTCTGGGTGGGTCCCGTCAATGAAGTACCTTGCCAGTAAGGGGACTGCCTTTTAACGTTTCTTTGAAATTGGACAATGCCCCTGGCCACCCAGAAGCCCATGAGTTCAGCGCTGCAGGCATCAAACGGGTCTGCTTGCCCCCGAACACAACGTCTCTAATTCAGCCTGGAGGTCAGGGGGTCATGAGGACCTCTAAAGCCCATGACACACAGTGCTCTGTGGAAAGGATTGCCAGTGCTGTGGAAGGGAAGCCCAACAGAACATCATGAAAGTCCAGAAGGATTTACACCAGTAAAGATGCCACTGTTGTTAGAGACAAAGCTGCCAAAGCCGTCAAGCCCAAAGCAATAAATTCCTGCTGGAGAAAACTGCTTCCACGTGTTGTGCGAGACTTCTCGGGATTTACAACACAGCCGGTCAAGGAAGCCGTGAAAAAGACTGTGGGTGTGGCAGAAAAGGTGGGGACTAAGGGCTTTAAGATTGGGATCTTGGGAGCGCCTGGGTGGCTTAATCGGTGAAGCATCCGACTCGTGGTTTCAGCTCAGGTCGTGATCTCAGGGCGATGACATCGAGCCCTGCATTGGGTTCCATGCTCAGTGGGGAATCTGCTTGAGGTTCTGTCCCTCTACCCCTCCCCTGCTCCCCGCCCCCATCTCCTTAAAATAAATAAATAAATCTTTAAAAAAAGAAAAAAAGATTGAGATCTTGGAGAAATTCAAGCGCCAGCAGGCACTACACCAGAGGAATGAACAGGAGACGAGAGCTTCCGAACCAGTGCCAGATGTAATGGAGGAGGACTTGGAAGCCAAGCAGAAAACAAAGGGACAGTGGACGGTCTGCAGAAAGGTTCCAACAATCCAGGATGGCTTTTGACTTCTTTTCCAACACAGGCTCAGGCACTGACACTAAAGCAAATGGCGGAAGAAAGCTTGGTACCATATGGAACCATTTCCAGAGAAAGGAAAAGGCGAGGAAGCCGGACAGAAGTAGCGATGTATTTCTGTAAAGTTACGCTCGGTGTGCCTGCCTCCCCTCCCTCGCCCTGGCGTCTGCCACCCCCGGGACAACAAGACCAGCTCCTCCTCCTCCGCAGCCCTCTCAGCGCGAAGGCAGCAGGGCTGAAGACTTCATGCGGGCCCACTGCCACTTCGTGAATAACAATGATCTGCTGGTCCGTCAGGCATGAGTGTGTGTCTTAATGTGAGACTCTAACAACCGTCCAGCGAGAGAGGTGTGTCATCCCCATCGCCGCCATCACCTGAGAATGCATCATGTTTTTCACAAGCAAGACTTGGACGGAAGCAGATAGCCTACCTTCCCACAGGCGTAAAGCGAGTGATATTTAATATAAAATTTATAACATGTCCATTTTCTTACTGCTCTGTGACTTTGCATTCAAAGAATTACGTTACAGTGCAGTAAACCTCCCTTTCTCCTAACTGGAGAAGCTGTGTACCGGCCCATCATCACAGGTAAGTGGTTTTTAAAAAAATGTAACAGTGTTTCTAATACTGCACGATCCTGAATAGGCCGTAGAGATACGTAGAGATACCATAGCTGTTCGCGGGCATACAGACGAGCTGCCTGGAAGCGACGTTATCCACTGCACCAGGTGCCGGAAAGCAAGCATATCAGTGCCTCTTCTTTAGCAGCATATGAATTTTCACACATAAATAAATAATGGGGCGCCTGGTGGCTCAGTGGGTTAAAGCCTCTGCCTTCAGCTCAGGTCACGATCTCAGGGTCCGGGATCGAGCCCCGCATCGGGCTCTCTGCTCAGTGGGCAGCCTGCTTCCCCCTCTCCCTCTGCCTGCCTCTCTGCCTACTTGTGATCTCTCTCTTTCTGTCAAATAAATAAATAAAATCTTTAAAAAAAATAAATACGAATTTTTTTCACCTTATCTTTTATTTATTATTTATTTAAAAAAATACGTACAAGAAGGATGTACAGGATGAGGATAATCCACAGCATAGGCGTTTGCTCCCCATTCACTCCCCAAATGAAGGCTGATCCCACTACCCGGTAGAAGGGTGACCTTTATAGTCAAACAAAATGCATAAAACCACCCCTGCCACAATCAAGATATAGAATATTTCTTTTGTTTTTTTTTAAGATTTTACTTATTTGAGAGAAAGGGGGAGAGACAGCACAAGTAGGGGGAGATATAGGGAAGGTAAAGCCGCCCCAAGATATAGACTTTCAGTCATTGCCAGAGATTCCCCTGTGGCCTTTCCCCTCAGCTTGCAGTCCCCGACAGCAACAACGCTCCTCTCGCTATGGATGAGATTTTTCCTAGAAGAGGAATCATCCTTTAAAAATATTTTTTAATATACTCTGTTAATATGTGTCCTTTTTTTTTATATGTGTAGCTGTGTGTATGTGTGTAGCTCTAATCAGTTATAAAAATTGAGTTTCTCAACTGTGGTCATTATACCTCAAGTGGGCACTTTGCATTTTACTTTTTTTCCTTGGATAAATGAAATCAACTTCCTATATTGTGGGGCTCCATGAAAGAGCGGCTTCAACCTGAATCACTTTCTTGTAGATTGCTTGACTTCCTGTCTGTAACTTCCTTGCCTGGTGAATGGGACAGGTGGCAATATCCCCGCCTTGGAGGTGGGGAAATAACAGCCAGTTCCCCTCAGTCTGGGACTCAGGCCACCAGCCCCGGGCCCCTGTCCCTCCTCTGCCACACTGTGCAGGCCTCTGGCAGCTGTGTTCCAGCTTGCTCCCTCCAGAAGCCACCTGCTTCTGTGTCCCAGAGCATTAGTGCGTCAGGTCTCGTCTCTGACTCCTGCCTCTTCTCTTCCCCCTCTCCCAGGACCTGGCCACCCCGCAGGCCTTTGCGCGGAACCCTTCCCTGGTGTGGGAGTTCTACCACTACCGGCGGGAGGTGATGCTGAGCAAGGAGCCGAACCCGGGGCACCTCGCCATTGCCGAGTGTGAGGCCCGGCTGCGTGCGCAGGGCCGACGGGTCATGGTCATCACTCAGAACATCGACGAGCTGCACCGCAGGGCTGGCACCAAGAACCTTCTGGAAATCCACGGTGAGGGGTCCTCACGCGGAGAGGGGAGCCAGACTTCAAACCACAAGTCCTGCCATTTCCCCCCAGGGACCCACTGAATCAGAATCTGCATTTTGACAGAATGCCCAGGCATCCGGTGTGCGGATTACACGGCAGGGGTGCAAGTGCCCAGCTGGGCTGAGGGGAAATGGGAGGCTGGGGAACCTCCTTTAGCAGCAGGTGCCCGGGAAGACTCTGGCCTTTACCTTCCCTTTGTCCCCAGTTGGTTTTCTCCCCTGAGGCTAGGCTTCTATTCCACTGGCGAGCCTTTAGGGAAGCTGCTAGATCAGTGACCTTCATTGCAGCCAGCCCACCAAGTTTGTCTTATATCCTGGCTGGCTTCCCTTCTCTGCCCTTGATGACTTCCTCCTTTCCCCTCATATCCTCCTTCATCCTCTCACCCCGCTTAGGGCTCACCAAAAATCTAATAAATTCATTCATACAAGGGCATGAATGGGTATGCAAGATTTCTTCCCAAGGGCATTTGTATTTAAGAGCTTACAAAACTTCCATCCCAAGGAATGCATTTCTAATTGTGGAATTTGCAGAAGCATTGACCCCGTGGGGAATATTATTGGTTTCTGTGGCTGTGCAGTGCAGTTGCCCATTTTTGCCTGGGATAATGGCGGTGGAGCAACATTTGCTTGGGTCGCATCTTATTTTTGTGTCCCAGCAGAAGCCGGCCCGCTGCCGACTGGGTGCCTTGTTGGCGTGTCCTTCTACAGCGTCTGTCCCTGCAGCTTGTTTCTGTGCAGTTTCAGAGTGTAGGTGACGTCACTTGCCAGGTACCAATGTATCTGTGGGGGTGTTAACACTTCTTAGAGTTGTTTTAAGGATTAAATAAGATAATATGTGGATCTTAGTTGGAACATTGGGGGTTGCAGATTGTTAGAACTCTCTTCTAATTTAGGTAAAAACGAAAGAAAGCCCTGCCTGCCATCAAACTACAGATGCCCCCAATTTTAAGATGTATCATGCCCAAGACGGGACTTGAACTCACAACCCCAGGGTCAGAACCTGAGCTGAGGTTGGATGCTCCGCTGCCAGACCCCCCAAGAGCCCCAAGATACATCACATTTTTAATGTGACCCTTACACCGAAAATAGTCTACCCAAACTGTGATATTTTATTATCCCTTAGAATTGTTACTTTGTATTTACAGAAACAGTTTGTTCAAACTTACTTAGACACAGTTTTATTTTATTTTTTTATTGTGTTATTGTTAGTCTCCATACAGTACATCATTAGTTTTTAATGTACTGTTCCCTGATTCCCATTGTTTGCATATAACAGCCAGTGCTCTATGCAATCTGTGGCCTCCTTAATACCCATCCCTGGGCTCACCCATCCCCCCACTCCCCTCCCCTCTAAAACCCTCAGGTTGTTTTTCCAGGAGTCCATAGTCTCTCATGGTTTCTCTTCCCCTCTGATTCCTCCCCCCCTTCACTTTTCTCTTCCTTCTCCTAATGTCCTCCATGCTGTTCCTTATGTTCCACAAATAAGTGAAACCATGTGATAGTTGACACTCTCTGCTTGACTTATTTCACTCAGCATAATCTCCTCTAGTCCCATGCGAGTTGAGGCAAATTTGGGTGTTCATCCTTTCTGATGGAGGCATAATATTCCATTGTGTATATGGACCACATCTTCTTTATCCATTCGTCTGTTGAAGGGCATCTTGGTTCTTTCCACAGTTTGACAACTGTGGACATCGCTGCTATGAACATTGGGGTGCATGTGGCCCTTCTTCTCACTGCATCTGTATCTTTGGGGTAAATACCCAGTAGTGCAATTGCAGGGTCATAGGGTAGCTCTATTTTTAATTTCTTGAGGAACCTCCACACTCTTTTCAAAAGTGGCTGCACCAACTTGCATTCCCACCAACAGTGGAGGAGGGTTCTCCTTTCTCCACATCCTCTCCAGCATTTGTTGTTTACTGTCTTGTTAATTTTTGTCATTCTAACTGGTGTAAGGTGCTACTTCATGTGGTTTTGATTTGAATTTCCTTGGTGCCTAATGATGATGAACACTTTTTCATGTGTCTATTAGCCATTTGTATGTCTTCTTTGGAGAACTGTCTGCTCGTGTCTTCTGGCCATTTTTTAACATGATTATCTGCTTTTTGTGTGTTGAGTTTAAGAAGTTCTTTATGGGGCACCTGGGTGGCTCAGTGGGTTAAAGCCTCTGCCATTAGCTCAGGTCATGATCTCAGGGTCCTGGGATTGAGCCCCGCATCGGGCTCTCTGCTGGGCAGGGAGCCTGCTTCCCACTTTCTCTCTGCCTGCCTCTCTGCCTACTTGTGATTTCTCTCTCTCTCTGTCAAATAAATAAATAAAATCTTTTTAAAAAAAAAGTTCTTTATAGATCTTGGATATCAGCCCTTTGTCTGTAGTGTCATTTGCAAATATCTTCTCCCATTCTGTGGGTTGCCTGTTTGTTTCGTTGACTATTTCCTTTGCTGTGCAGAAGCTTTTTGTCTTGCTGGGAAAATTGGACAGCTATATACAGAAGAATGAAACCCTACCATTCTCTTACACCACACACAAAGATAAACTCTAAATGGATGAAAGACCTCAACGTGAGACAGGAATCCATCAAAATCCTAGAGGAGAACATAGGCAGTAACCTCATTGACATCGGCCTCCACAACTTCTTTCAAGACCCGTCTCCTTGGACACTGTTTTAGAAACTATACCACACTCGTGCATATAAAATACAAAAGGGCGCCGAGTGGCTCAGTCTGTTGAGCTTCTGCCTTCAGCTTGGCAGTGATCCCAGGGTTCTGAAATGGAGCCCCACATCGGGCTCCCTGCTCAGCGGGGAGCCTGCTTCTCCCTCTGCCCCTGCTGCTCCCCATGCTTGTGCCCTCTCTCTCTCTCTCTGTCTCTCTCGCAAAAATAAATAAAATCTAAAAAAAAAAGCCCCCACAAAATATGAGTGAAATAAAGTGGGTACGGTATGCCTCACGAGCCAGCTCATTGGCATCACTTGCAAACGACTCTGAGGCATCCATGACATGGTGTCTTTCTGGCTCTGTGCCATCGAGGGGATCGGTGACGCGGCTGCTCCCCTCTCGTCTCCAGCTTCCCTTCCAAGCTGCTGACACTTGCCCTGCAGAGTCCAATACCGGGGCTCTCGGGTTCTTACCCAGATGTGTCCGTGGAAGGGTTCCAGACAACAGCCAGAACTCACTGTCCTCCTCTAATGGCCCTTCAGTGGTTCATCGGCTGAAACGGCCGGGGCTGGCCTTAATTCCATCAGGCCACCGAGAGTACCAGATCAGGTACCGCAATCAGGCCAGTCTGGAGCGGGGGCCTAAGCTTGTATTTTGGGATGGGATGGACAGCATCTTCCGCTCAGCAGGGGGTAGAAGAGAGATAGCTCCCCGAGGTGCAGGGCGAACATCTGGTGAGTTACTGTCACCGTTACCGGCTGCTCAAGAAACAGTCGCTGGTCTTAATGGTTACTGGCTTCATGTACTAGTTGATTATGTATTCACTGAGCTACTTTTGTATAAAAGAGTCAGAATTTGTTAGGTCGAAATGAAGAGTTTGCAAATACATCCAAGGTATGGAACCTTTATCAACCATGTACTTGGTAAGCCACGCCCTGCGGTTCACTGTGGCTTCACGTGCCCTGCCGACCACTTCAGATGCAGCTGCACATCGAGGTCATTCGAGAGCCCCTTCGTCATGGAGGATGTGCTTTTATGTCTCTCCTTCCAGATTGCAGAGTCCAGGAGGCAGGGGCCCTTGGCTGGCTCCCGACTGCTGCCCGCCTTTGCATTTCCCTTGATACCTAGGGCAGGCCCATTTGCTAACATGGGCTTATAAAAACTCAGTCATTTTGTACCCTCTCAGACTCACAGACAGTTGCTCTTGATTATCCTAAACTCCGGTCTCGTTTAATTTGTGTTTTTCAGGTAGCTTATTTAAAACTCGCTGTACCTCTTGTGGCATTGTGGCTGAGAATTACAAGAGTCCAATCTGTGCAGCTTTATCCGGGAAAGGGTAATTATCCTGCCCTCCAGAACGAGTGTGTGTTGTGTCCTTTCTCAGCTTAACATAAATCTAAGGAATTGAACGTTAGCCTAGGATTCCCATGGACATTTGTGAGTAGATACAGTACAGCCATCTGATAAAAGAGATATCTTGCTCAAAATTTACAATGCTAAGTGAGAACCTCAGGACCCAACTGGTACCTAATTATGATCCTAACACACACACACACACACACACACACACACACACACACCCATCATGTTGGTATATCTGTATACAGGTAAAAAATACAATGGAACGATTATTGAGAGTGGTGGGATTATGGGAAATTTTGATTTCTTCTTTATCACTTTCTAGACTTCTCTAATAATTCTATGATGAACATGTACTATTATTATAATTAGGGGAAAACATAAGAATGCACTTGGGGAATATTGAGAAAAATTTTACCTGGCCATTTTAAGTCAGTATAAATCATACAAGCAAGATACTAACACATATGAGTGCGGAAGAGTCAAATCACAACGACGTATGCAGGGCATGTCATGAAACTCCCCGTTAGCATCCCGGCGGCTCCAGATTTCTTCTCCTGAGGTAAAATCGCCAGTAGTTAATGGTTTGGTGTCCTTCTTGGACCCCTCGAAGTCAGCATGTACTAATTACAAGTTTTGAACCATATGCTGCCAGGCAAATATGCAGACTCATTGGGTTATGTTATCTCTTTGTTATCTGATTCTAACAGTGACATTGTTTCCTCTCCAATACTGTTTACTTCAGTGCTCCAGACCCTGAAGCTCAAGATGCGGGAATCCCAGTGGAGAAACTTCCCCGGTGGGTAAAACAACGTTGATCCCTGTTTGGTTTTCCAAATTGCTAAAAAAGAAAGGGATTCAAAATCTAAGTTCATTTTGTGAGGTGCCTCTTATTATTACTTTTTTTAAAGAGGATTTATTTGAGAGAGAGAGTGAGCACACGTGAGCAGCGGGGAGGGGCAGAGGCAGAGGGAGAAGCAGGCTCCCCGGTGAACCCAGGGCCTGACGTGGGACTCGATCCCAGGACCCTGGGATCATGACCTGAGCGGAAGGCAGACGCTTAACCGACTGAGGCCACCCTCTGTGAGGTGCCTCTTAAAGTCGCCAGTGCAGAAACTAGTCCTGACCTATGAGGTCTACAGTGAAAGGGCAAAGGTGAGCCCAACCAGGGTAAGGAGAACTGCTCCTGTCTGGTCTCTCTTTGCTTTGTGTTGTGGTGGGAGAATTTGAGGTCTGGAAGGTTTCTTTCTTTTTTTTTGTTTTTAATGATTTTTTAAAATTAACATATAAGGTATTATTTGCCACAAAGTACATGTCTGAATCATCAGGCTTACACATTTCACAGCACTCACCATAGCACATACCCTCCCCAATGTCCATCACCCAGCCACCCTATCCCTACCTCCCTACCCCCCAGCCACCCTCAATATGTTTCATGAGTTTAGGAGTCTCTTATGGTTTTCTCCTTCCTGATCCTGTCTTGTTTCATTTCCCCTCATCACCCCCCCACAACCCCCCACCCTGCCTCTCAAATTCTTCATATCAGAGAGATCATATGATAATTATCTTTCTCTGACTGACTTATTTCGGTTAGCATAATACTTCCTAGTTCCATCCACATCATTGCAAATGGCAAGATTTCATTTCTCTTGATGGCTGCATAGTATTCCATTGTATATATATACCACATCTTCTTTATCCATTCATCTGTTGATGGACATCTAGGTTCTTTCCATAGTTTGGCTATTGTGGACATTGCTGCTATAAACATTCGGGTGCATGTGACCCTTTGGATCACTACATTTATATCTTTAGGGTAAATACCCAGTAGTGCGATTGCTGGGTTGTAGGGTAACTCTATTTTCAACTTTTTGAGGAACCTCCGTACTCTTTTCCAGAGTGACTGCACCAGCTTGCATTCCCACAAACAGTGTAGGAGGGTTCCCCTTTTGAGGTCTGGGCACCTGGGTGGCTCAGTTGGTTAAGCGGCTGCCTTTAGCTCAGGTCATGATCCCAGGGTCCTGGGATCGAGCCCCACATGGGGATCCTTGCTCAGTGGGGAGTCTGCTTCTCGCTCTCCCTCTGCCTCTCCCCCGCTTGTGTGCTCTCTCTACCCCCCTCTCTCTCTCTGAAAAATAAATAAATAATCTTAACCCCCCCCAAACCCAAAAACAAACCCAAAAACCCAAATACAACTGTGTCAACGTTGGAGATACAGTTGGCTTTATCCGAGCTTCACGCATCAGGCAGCATCCCATCTCGCAGACAGAAAGGAGCTCCTGGGAGCCATACACAATGGAAGACTTTTACAGGCCGAAGGAGGCAGGGCGAGGAAGTTTTCCTAGCAAAGAGGGAATTGTCTCAGACAAGGTCACCTTCCTTCAGGGGACCCAGGGGGTGTTTCAGCGGCTTACCCCACTAGTGCTGACCGGGTGGTTCCACACTGACTGGGGAAAGGTCACATTCCCTGCAGAGGCTGAAGCTGCAGGTTAGGTAGTGAGTCTTGGTTTGCTGACATGGGGCTTCACACAAGGGACTCCATTTTGGGCCTGTTGTCTGTCTTTTGAAACACTTTAGGAAGGGAATGTGAAGGTTGGCCAAAACACGTGTCAATACATCGGCCCAGGGGCGCCTGGGTGGCTCAGTGGGTTAAAAGCCTCTGCCTTTGGCTAAGGTCATGATCTCAGGGTCCTGGGATCGAGCCCCACATCGGGCTCTCTGCTTAGCAGGAGGCCTGCTTACCCCTTCTCTCTCTGCCTGCCTCTCTGCCAACTTGTGATCTCTCTTTCTGTGTCAAATAAATAAATAAAATCTTAAAAAAAAAAAAAATACATCGGCCCAGTGCATCCAGACAAAATAAAAACTTGACGAGGGCCGTTACAACGAGTACTTTCCATTCAGGCTGAGCTCACATGGTCTGGAAGGGGAGGCATAGGGGATAAGGAGGATCAGAGCCACTCAATTGGACGGCCTGGATTGGGGTCGCCCCAGCCTTCCTGTGACCCACCTGGGCAGACCTTCGGGCGGGGCAGGGGTTGGGGTCGGGTGAAGGCCGATGTTCTTATAGGTGCGAAGAGGCAGGGTGCGGAGGCCTGCTGCGACCTCACGTGGTGTGGTTTGGAGAAAACCTGGATCCTGCCATTCTGGAGGAGGTTGACAGAGAGCTGACCCTCTGCGACTTATGTCTAGTGGTAGGTCATTCCCTTCCCCGGTCCTTGAGATTTTCTGGAACACCAGGACTGGGGTGGAGTTTGGGGTTTTTTCCCTCCTTCCCTCCTTCCCCCTCCTCTCTTCCTTCTCTGTTCGCTTTCCTTCCTTTCCCCTCGGAATTTGCGTGTTGAGAGGTCTTGTGGTACCCTACAGAAAAATGAGGGACAAAGACTACAAATTGATCCTAAGTGTGCAACTATGTAAGACCATGTCTTAGGCTTCACAAAGCCTCTCTCTACCAAGAAAAAAAAAAGCATGTTACTGCTTCTGATTTTGAAGGTACTACATGCTCATTATTAAATTGGAGAAAACACAAAAAAGTACAAAATTATAAAGAGTAATTTAGAAATCCCCAATAACTACTGTCCAGAAATAGCCAGCATTTTAGTATATTTTTTCTCTAGATCAGAAGTGAGAAACTGTGGGCTAGATCAGGACTGCCACCTGTTTTTGTAAATAAAGTTTTATTGGAACACAGCCGTGTCCATTCTTCTGTGTCGTCTCCAGCTGCTTTCACACTCTAATAGCAGAGTTGACTATTTGTGATGGAGACTGGCTTACAAAGCCTAAAAAAATTACTATCCGGCCCTTTACAGAAAATCATTTGCCTGTGCCTGGTCTAGATTTTTCTTATGCAGATGTATACATATTGTTTAAAATTCAAAAATGGGTTCAGACTGTATGTTCTGTTTTGAAACAACTTTATTCACATATATTCGATGCCAGTCCATTTACAAATCTGCATCATCTTTTAACTGGCCACATGGTCCTATTGCTTGGATATAAAAGGAGATATTTAACCAATCCTCTATTTTTGGACATTTAGGCCATTTCACATTCTGATATTTTAAATACTGCTATGGTGGATATTCTTAGACATAACTTCCTAGCATGCTCTTCAGATCCTTTCCTTAGGATATATTTTCCTAGAAGTGGAATTAATCGGACAAAGGATGTGCATATGTCAGAATTTCCAGAACGTGTCTTTAGAATCATGGGTGCATATTCATCCAGCCAGTATTTATTTGAGCTCATCCCAGGGTCGCGTCTGTGCTCACGACCGACAGTCAAATGAGAAAAGCTGGTTTGTACAGGATGTTCTCATCTTTCCTTTCTTGGAAAGCACATTTGTAAATATGTGTTTGTAGGGAAAAATCTGAAAGGATATATATCAAAATGTAAACCGTGGTTATCTTGGGGTAGCAGAATGATATGTATATATTTTTTCTTTGCATTTTCTAGTTTTTTAAAAAAAAGAATATGAATTATTGGCATCACCTCCCAGAGCAGAAACAAAACCGAGCCATTCATCTACCATTCTCTCCATTTGTGCTTCTTTTCTTCTTGCACATTCTTCTAGTGATGAGCCGAAAAGAGGCCTCCTAACTTCCCCATCTGTCCCTTGGAAGCTCCCCATCGAGCCCGTCCAGCTTAGCTTCCCTCACATCTGTAACCACAAAGTGGCCTGAGTTTTTGTTAGGTTTTCTGAAGGAATGTTCCTTCTCCCTGTAGTGTGGTCATTTATCTGTTTCCATTCATTTGCTTTGTAGGTGGGAACTTCCTCTGTGGTTTATCCTGCCGCCATGTTCGCACCCCAGGTGTCTGCCCGGGGGGTACCTGTGGCTGAATTCAACATGGAAACCACTCCAGCCACCAACAGATTCAGGTACAGGGAATACTGAGGTGGGAGACGGAAGGTACTGTCATCTGATAGATCTTACCTATTGTCAGTAAAAAAAAAAAAAAGAAGAAGACACAGAGTTTATGTTTTCTAGTTTGCTCTGATGGAAGAACAAACTATCAGTAACTGTGGACGAAGGCAGCTCTATCTTTTCCTGGGGGATTTGCCTTAGGTCTCTCATTGTTCACACTTTGAAAGTTCTTCTTTGATGAACATTTCATTTGTATTTTTCAGCGGCAGTTGGTAGTGACATTAGGTGTAGGGGAGTCGAATACCCAGCACACAGCCGGGGAGATGTCCCCGTGGCCCTTCATCCCCCGCTGTGCTCCCAGGCAGCGGCCTGGTGAGCTCCTCCTTGGTCTCGTTGCCGAGTATCTGCTGAATTGCCAGAGAGCCTCAGTATTGGTATTTGGGGCCGTGTCATGGTGCTGATTCTGTCTCCCCTGTTTGTGTGGAAAGTGGAGACCATCAGATGATGAGTTTTTAGTCTTATTCTGAGTTCTATTTTATCCTCACCGTCATTTTGCTTACTTTTTTGACCCTGGCTGTTTTGTCTTCCCGTTTAATTTAGTTTATATATTTTTATCAGTCTGCTTAATTCCTTTCTACAGTAAGGTAGAATATAAATAACTCATAAAGAAATGTGAATAAATAAAATGTAAGACTTCACTGAAACTTGTTATCATTACATAAAGCAGTGGTTGTTACCTCAGCTCCATATTTAAAAATATGACTGGGTACCACGCATGAGATTCTGTTGTCACTGGCCTCAGGTGTAGCCTGGCCACCACAATTTTCCATGAACTTTCTAGATGAGTCTAACGTGCAGCCAGGATGAGGACCGGCATTCTGAGTCTTCACGGGGATAAACAATGTGCCACAGACTGTGTGGAAATGCCCTCAATGACCCCCTTCGGGTGAGCTGGCTGCGTCTAATCTCCTCCGTGTCTTTCTAATCAGTACGGTTCGTGTCCTCGGCCCACTTCTTCATCTGTGTGTAAGTGGTCGGAACGAGGAAGACATCCCTTTAGAAGGTCACAGATTCTTTGGAAACTATACAGTAGAAGAAATGAAAAGATCCGAACCTGCGGAAGGCCACTCGTGTCCGTGCACCAGACAGCATCATATAGTTACGGGGCGGTGCCCCCCTAACTGATTTACAGATACAGCTGGTCTCCATCCAAACTGCTGCTGGCTTCTTGGCTAAAACTGGCAAGGTGATCCTAAAATTCATATGGAAATGCAAGGGGCCCAGAAGAGCCAAAACAAAAAGAAGGATGAAGTTGAAGAACTCACACTTCGCAGTTTCAAAAGTCACTACAAAGTTAGTTATCGGGACGGCATGGTGCTGGTTTGACGATAGACATAGAGACAGAATTGAGAGTCCGGAAATAAAGCCTGTGTGTGGCCAACCGATTTTTGGAAAGGGTCTGAAGACAATTCAGGGAAAGAGTAGTCCTTTTAACAAATGGTTCTGGGACAGCTGAATTGCCACCTGCAAAAGAATGAAATTTGACTCCTTCAAACCATGTACAGAAATTAGCTCAAATGGATCACAGACCTAAATATAAGACCTAAAAGTATAAAATACTTTAAAGAAAATGTAGGAGTAAGTCCTTGTGACCTCGAGTTAGTCAAAGCCTCCGTGACATGACATCAAAAGCACAAGTAACATAAGAAAAATGGGTAACCTGGCTTTCCATCAACATTGGAAACCTCTGTGCTTCAGTGGTCCCATCAATAAAGCGAAAAAGACAACCCACGGAATGGGAGGAAATATTTGCAAGCCTAATATATGATATGGGACTTGCATCTGGAATATATAAAGAACTCTCACAATTCAATAATAAAAAGAGAAATCATCCAATTTAGAAATGGGCCAAATACCTGAATAGATATTTGTCCAAATATATATACATGGTCAATAAGCATATTGAAAATATGCTGAACATTATTAAAATTAGGGAAATGGAAATTAAAACCACCCTGAGAGACCCCTTAACAACCACTGACAGCGTGGCTATAATTTAAAAACAAAACAAAAGAACCAGTGTTGGTGAAGAGACTGGCCCCCTCATCCGTTGCTGCTGGAAATGGATGATGCTGCAGCTGCTTTGGAAAACAGTCTGGCAGTTCCTCAAAAGGTTAAATGCAGAGCTAACACAAGAGCCCACGATTCTCTTACACGTATAGTCAAGAGAAATGAAAACATATGTCTGCACAACGTGTACATGAATGTTCATAGCAGCATTGTACATAATAATCCAAAAGTGGGAACAATCCAGATGCCCTTCATCTGATAGTGGATAAAGGAAATGTGGTATTTATACAACGAAGTATCAACCATAAAAAGAATGACGTTCTGATCCACGTGACAACATGACCCTTGAAAACATTATACTGGGTGAAAGAAGTCAGACACACAGGACCACAAATCCTCTGATTCCATTTATATGCGGTATCCAGAAATCGACTGGGACTCAAAGTGAATGAGAGGTTGTCTAGGGTTCAGCTAGGGAGGAATGGGAAGTGACTCTTAACGGGGACAGGTTTCCTTTTGGGGCGATGAAAGTGTTCTAAAGTTGATTGTGGTGATGGCCGTGTAATTTTGTGAGTGTACGAAAAAAATTACGTTATGCGTTTTAAACAGATTATATGTGAATGACGTCTCAATAAAGCGGTCCTATTAAAAATTAAATTCTCTTCTAACTTATCCCCTGAAAAATAGACATGAGGCCTCTAATATGCGCTGTGGCGCCTAGAGTAGCGCGCATACGTTAAAGGTAAAGTAAGGTAAAAGTAATGTCAGAGCCAGACAATTCGGGCCGCTCGTCTGCTCAAAAGAGCATCAGAATCCTCCAAGAGTGGGACGGCATCGACTTTCTTTTTTTTTTTCTTTTTAAAGGAAACTGATTTTTTAAAGATTTTATTTATTCATTTGACAGAAAGAAAGAGATCACAAGTAGGCAGAGAGGCAGGCAGAGAGAAGGGGGGAGCAGGCTCCCTGCTGAGCAGAGAGCCCGACGTGGGGCTCAATCTCGATCTCAAGACCCTGAGATCATGACCTGAGCCGAAGACAGAAGCTTAACCCACTGAGCCACCCAGGTACCCCTGGCATCAACTTTCTAAAGGAGGAAATGAGCTACATCCCCAGTCCCTTCTCCTGTGGGTTATTTTTAGTTCTATGATCTCCAGCTCCCTTCTCCTAAGTAGAAAGAATGAAAACAAATCATCACGGTAGAAAAGTAACAAAATGCAGATGGGGGAAAAGAAGAAAATAAAAGCGGAGTCCTTCCACGAGCCCATAGCTGGCCTCTGCCTTTCATGCCCTGGACTAACCAGCAGCTACTGGGCATCTGTTGTGTGTGTCTTCAGAGGAAATTGAACTTGGGAGTTTACTTGCGAGTGAAGAAGAGAATCCTGGCATATAAGGACATCATTTCATATGTTGGGCCTCCTGAAACTACAGACCGGACTCAGCTGCTTCTCCTTCTCAGCCGAAACTTCCGCTTCACGTCCTGAAAAGCTGCCGCGTCTCCTTTCAGACAGACCGGCTACTTGCTCGTTAGAAACTTTGATCAAATTTGACAAGCTACTCATTGATCCGGCACAGACCACAAGAACCACTCTCTGGGTGTTGGCTTCTTGGGGGAGCTGAGGCTGTCCTTACCACTAAGTCTGGGAAATTTCCCAGGTGAGTGTAACTGACCAGTGAAGACAGTGGTGCTTTTATCTAGGAGTCATCAAAGCTGACATTTACAAGAGAAGCAGGTGATCCCCTTACCCTTCTCAACTTTTCGGACAGGGAACCGGGCCCAGAGCGATTGAGTGTTCGAACACACAGTCTAACAAGGGCAGAATTTTCTCTTCCATCTCAGGCATGATAGATTTGGGTTGAATTTTATGCCAGATGAGCAAACTGCTTCCTGTAAGTCAAATTCACCCAGCGTCTGTGTTAAAATAAAGTTTTATTGGCACTCAGCCGCAGCCTCATGTACCTGTAGTGTCCGTGGCCGCTTTTGGACCTACAACAACACAACTGGGTCATTGCGACAGACATTGCCAGGCCTACAAAGCCTAAAATGTGTTCTCTAGCTCTTTACAGAAAGAAGTTTGTCAACAACTGCTCTAGGTTAACGAGAGCAATGAAAACTGGGATAATACGTCCTTTTAACCTAATTTCCTTTTACCTAAACAGGGAGCAGGGATGCTGCCTATGCTTTAAGCTTGGATCTCACTGGAAATCCAAGATCCTTCCTCAAGTTGTCTAGATTCCTTGCCCCAATTATTTTTTTTTAATTTTTATTTATTTATTTATTTTTTAAAGCAAATTTTTATTTCATATAGCAAAAGCTAAATGATACAAAAACTGGTACCTGAACGTAGGTATTACCATAATAAAGCCTAAAACAAATGATACTGGCTGGGAATTCAGGCCGTGGAGGGAGGCAACTTTTCATGAAGGCTGAAAAATGGTGAACAAGGTTAGTTAGTTAGTGGGACATTTCCTTGCCCCAATTCTAATTTAGAGACAAAGTCACAGAATTTGCCTCCCACTGAAATGTATTGATATTTTCAAGGTGTTTATTAGTTCTGGTTTGGTTTTTGTCCTTCTTGGTTGTCTCGGGTGAGTTCTGACGAGCCATTACGGTTAGAGTAGATCCCAGGTATTTTCAGATTGGGCGTCAAGGTTTTGACTGTTATTTGACCCCGGGGTCCTCAGTACATGAGGGTCTGTGCATTTGCTGAGGCAGAAATGGGATTTGTGCTCGCCCAAGAGATGGTGTGCAGGGCCTTGCAAGCACCCCGGCCCCCCCCCCCCCGCCCCGTGCCCACCATGTTGTTCATCGCTGAATTTCTCTAAACTTTGGAATTCAGTTGAAGTCCACAGATAACTACTAAGTACCTGCTCTGTACTAGGTACTCGGTACTCAGTACTAGGTACGCTGTTCTCGGTGCTCAGGATTGGAGGTACCAATAAACCAAAAAATCTGCCATGTGAAGATGACATTCTGGTGGGGGAGCCAACAGTGTATACAGGAAGCGTAATAAACGTGCAAAGGCTAGAGCAGGCAAGAAGGGGGCAGCTGTCTGTGGCAAAAAGCAAAGGCAGAGCCGGAGGAGAGCGGACAGGCTGCAGGATTCAGCTGGGTAGTCAGGGTAAGCCTCACTGAGGAGACGTCTGAGTGGGCTTGCAGGACGGGAAGCAGTTAGCTAAGGAGATTGTCTGGCTAAGAGCATTCTAGACACAGGACCACCTGGAACAGAGGCCCCAAGCCAAAGCAGGCCCTGGAGGTGGAAGGGACAGCACTGGAGGTCAGTGTGGCTGGAGTCCAGGGAGGGAGGGGGCATGTCCCAGAAGAGGCGGTCAGTAAAGGCCAGGAAGTAACACATTTCTGCGGGGGAAGAAGTGCCCCCAAAGAAAGCAAACTGTCGGCCGAGTTTCTAAGTCTAAGGAGTTCGTAGCTAGACATGGTTTTAGATTGCTTTAATTATGTGTTTGCTCATCAAGAGTATAAAGGGTTTACTTTTTTTTTTTTAAGGTTTTATTTATTTATTTATTTATGTATTTGAGAGCGAGAAGCAGACTCCCCACTGAGCAAAGATTCTGATGTGGGACTCGATCCCCGGACGCTGGGATCATGGCCTGAGCCGAAGGCAACTGCTTAACTGACTGAGCCCCCCAGGGGCTCCAAGAGTTTACTTTTCACTTATAGTTGACCACCGTTGATAGGAAGTCTGACGCCCGGCTGGGCGGCCTGCCCAGCTGCACCGTCCAGGGAGGGCAGTGAGGGCCATACTCTTGGCTCGAGCAGCTGGGCTCCGGGTTGGTCTGTTTATCAAAAAGTCACGTAAAGTCAGAATAATTTTAAAAGGATACATAGATGCCTTAACAAAATATACTTAGAGATACTTAAAAATATTTAATTTTATTGATTTAAAAATATGTTCATTTATAGCAAGACTCTGCACTCATTTGATTTGCTTCGTTTGATAGAGCCAAAGGCCTTTTCTGTGACTCTCCGGTCACCTGTCGTGCATCGATGATGCTCCCAGTGTTCCCCAGATGTCCGTGCAGAGGAAGATCACCCCAGCCCTTATTTTGTAAAACAAAACAGACAGCTAAAAAAAAAAAAAAAATCAAATCCCAAGGCGCTAGTCTAGACTTCCTGAATCCGAATTCCAGGGGGTGAGGACTGTTTGTATATTCGACAAGCGGCCCAGGTGACTCTCATCACTGGGGAGTCTGGGAAAACGCTGGACTTCGACTTCTGGTTTGGATATTTTTCTACTTACTTTTTTCTTTTTTACAGTGCAATAAGAACTTACGGAAAGAAATTTGTGAAGTAGGCCTTCCCCCTAGTCTTTCCCACCTATGCTAATTTATTTATTATTTTTAAAAGATTTTTATTTATCAGAGAGAGAGAGAGTGAACACAAGTGGGGGGAGGGGTAGAGGGAGAAGCCAACTCCCTGCTGAGTGGGGAGCCCGATGCGGAACTCGATCCCAGGACCCTGGGATCCTGACCTGAGCCCAAGACAGACACTTAATCGACTGAGCCACCCAGGCGCCCTGTATCCAAGCCCTTTTTAACAACCTTCACTGTTTTCCTCCTTGAACTTGTATTTCCATTCTATTTTCACCCCAGAAATTTATAGTCATGTAATACATTTTAATGCTCAAAAATCTTTTGTTGACTACCCTATTATGTTTCTGCAGCAAAATGTGGTATGCATCATTTGTTTTCAATTTCCTGAAAGCTTAAAAAATATTTTATTAAAGAATTCCTCCGGATTGGGGCCCCTGAGTGGCTCAGTTGGTTAAGCGACTGCCTTTGGCTCAGGTCATGATCCTGGAGTCCCAGGATCGAGTCCCACATCAGGCTCCCAGCTCCATGGGGAGTCTGCGTCTCTCTCTGACCTTCTCTCCTCTCATGCACTCTCTCTCTCTCTCTCAAAAAAAAAAAAAATCTTAAAAAAAAAAAAATTCCTCTGGATTGAACTATCAGTAATTTGTGGAATAGCCATTGAAAACAACAAATAAATGATACCTTTTGGTTAATAATTCCATAAAAGTGAAATCTTACTGGAAATGCCCCTCTTCATAGATGCATAGGACAGGAATTTTTCGGGTTAGCCCCTGTGCCCCTGGCTGAGTGTTGGAAGGCGACCGGGTTCACAGTGGTCCATCCCGCCGGCCTGCAGTCACCAGAAACTAACCTGTAGTCAGATCAGGTTTGCCGGCTTGCTGCGAGTAGGGGAGGAGCGTGGCGCGTGTCCCCAGGAAAAGGTGCAGTTATTACAGGATTTGGGGGGAGGGTGGAGTTTGGGTGAAGCTTCAGTGAAGCTGTTTCGGGTAGACTGAGCAGCCAGCAGCGCTGTGTGGGAGTCAGGTGCAGTCTGGCTGGAAATGTGGACCCGGGGTCCCGTTTCCCTGGAGACAGAAAATGGAAGGGAGACGGGTGACACTGCCCAGACGTCCCTACGTGAAGCTCGGCCCTAGGGTTCGAAAGCAAGGTTGCTGCTCAGTGGCAGTGACTTGGGTCCTTCAAGCACATTTACCCTTTGCCACTGTAATTTCTGACAGCAGTTTCAGATAGCTTATGATTTTAGACAGAATTCCTCGGTGAGTAAAAAAGCGGTAGTCCCTCAAAGAAGGGAGTTGTTACGATACTTGGTGCATCGTTCTGGGAAAAAAATAATTGTTTCCTATTTGCAGTTGGCTTCATCTGTGTCTCTTATTCTACCTAGTATGGGGGGGAGGGCAGGCCAGATTTTTCCTGGTCAAGCTAAGTTTCACCTTTCCAATGTCGTAGCTTTTGCTTTTGCTTTTTATAGATGTAGGTCCTGAGAATGTGAGCCACATAATTCCCTGGGAATGAAAGGAATTTTATTATGGCATTGCCACTCAGATTTTGGGCCTCTTTCCGAGTTATATGCTAAAATACACACTGTCATTTTGTACCGCATTTAGCCCTCTGTTCATTGACAGCCCTATCCGACCAGTCCCTCTTTCAAAAGGTTTTACTGAAAGCAAGAATGAAATGGCCCTTCCTTGCCTTGTTGCCCAATCTCGAGGAAGCATTTGTCACCAGTGATCTACACCGGTGACCCTTTACCTGGCCCCTCCTATGTTTTCACACTCTTTGATAAGGCAACATTGTAAGATGGGGGGGGACCTGCTTGCTCTTGCAAAAGTAGGAGAAGGATGGATGTGGAAAGGAACACTCAAAAGTCACTTTCTCAGGAAGAACATGTGCAAGTTGAGGCTATGGGAATTCCCGGAAAGTTCTCTGTGACTGGCTGTGATTTTGGGGAATCCTCAAGGGGCTGTAGATGCACGTGAGGAGCTTTCTGGTGGCAGGAGGAGTGGAGATGACGCCTGGTTGGGGATGTCCGTTAGCCACACTCTATCCAGAGAGAAGAGTATTTGGGGTCTCAGGCATTCATGATCTGTGTTGTGTCAAGAATAAACAATATGGGGACGCCTGGGTGGCTCAGTTGGTTAAGCGGGTGCCTTCAGCTCAGGTCATGATCCCAGGATCCTGGGATTGAGTTCCAAATCAGGGTGTCTGCTCAGTGAAGAGTCTGCTTCTCCCTCCCTCTGCCTGCTGGTCCCCCTGCTTGTGCGCTCTCTCTCTCTCTGTCAAATAAACAAACAAAATCTTAAAAAAAAAAAAAAGAGTAAACAATATGAATATTGAATTACCTTGAGCATATGCTTTTTCATTTTTAACTGTGCTCAATTGGTTTTCTTCTGAATACACTAGAGAATCCTGCTTTTCCAGGATCCTCTAAATCCTGCATTCAGAGTTGGATGTTTTTTTTTTCTTACTCTTGTATTTTTCCTTGAAGGAAGCAGAAATGGATTTTTCTTCTTTCTCCCTCGTCTTTGCTCTTTTTGCTTGTTTCTACTCTCTAAGTCAGTTGTCATAGGTCCAACGGATGGCTGCTCGAGAGTGCTGTTCGCTCAGCCTCCTTGTTCACGGTCTGTGTGGTGCATGAGGTGATTTTTCCTGTGTCCTTAGTGCGTCAGAATCCTGTTTTTCTTAGTATATAGACTTTGTAAAACTTAGAGCTTCAGTTATGAGATTGGCCATACAATTCCAAAATGCAAACAAAAAAAACAAACAACAACAACAAATGCACTTTGCAGTTATGTTTCCCCAATCCCTTAAATAAAATTCTTCTTTCTAGCACCTAAAGCCCAGGCAATTGCTTTCCCAAATTCCCTTGATCACTGGGACCAAGCCGTAATGAAATGTCTACTTCTAGAGTTATCAGAATCTAGATGAAAAAAGGGAGGCCGAAGTTCATAATAACATGTTTGTGAGAACTGGGATTTTGCTTTGGATGTAACTCAGTAATTTGTGACTGCTGAAGCAGTCCATCGATTTTCCTAACTCTGTTTATTTGTCCTATTGCAGGTTCCATTTCCAGGGCCCATGTGGTACTACTCTTCCCGAAGCCCTTGCTCCTCATGGAACTGAAAATGTTTCGTAGTTGCTCTGGGGAAAGAAGAAATTGTAGTATGTCTAAGTCCCGGGCCACAAACAGAGGAGAACCAATCGTGGGGACGGTGAGCTAAATACTGGAAAATCTAAAAATACCCTCCAATTTCCTGGCTGGAATGCCACCTGATGATAAGTGATGGGGGCCTAGAAGCAACAATAGCAAACACTCTTAGAAGTCAGAAAACAGTCAAGTTAATGCATCTTGTTTTGTGCGGACTTAAACACAAGATATCTCTTATGTGTTTGGTTTATCTTTTTAAAAAGTAATTATCCTGATTGAATTGTTGCCATCTAGACACAGAGAGAAGAAGAGGGGTAAAACCTTGGTATTTCTGATTTTCGCCAAGTTTTGGTGGAAAATAAAATCACTCTCGACAGTAGATCATTTGTTGTGTAAAGATCTTACCCCGAGGGAGAGGTCTTTGTTGGGGGCTTTTCCTGCTCAGTGTCTCCTGTATTTGGCTGCCCTCCCTCGCAGTGTGCGGGGGGAACAACAAGAACCCAGGCCAGGAAGGGAGAGAAAAGTAGCATCAAGATAGAAAATCAGGATGAGAAAAAGAAATGATGCAAATAGATGGGCTCTGAGGATAAACACAGCTGCCTAAAATTGAGCACTGGCCTCTTTAGCAGCTGAGGAGGAAAGGGAGAGGTGATGGTTGACTATTTCTCAGTATCATAAACACAGAAGCATTACGGTCCCTGCAGGGGCCCACCAAGCTTTCCCAGACACTGAATCCTGAAGGTTTCCCCCCCCCACCCCCACACACAGACTTTAAAAAATTATTCTCATATTACACCTTGGAGTCAAGTAATAAAAATAAAGCTGTCTGCTCAAGCCTCACTACCTGATGCAAGCCCCAGGCCCCTTGGAAGGCCTGCTGTCTGGTCTGGCTAGGGGTGGCCTTTAGGAAACAGCGCAGGGAGGTCATACATGCATAGATCCCTTTTATCAGGTCGGCTCCCCGGGTGGTTACACCCTGGGCCACACTGCCTCGGCCCCTTACAACAAAATAACATTTAATGATACACGCTTGGCTTTTGTAGAAGCAGGCAAGACTGCTTCTTTGGTCACATAAGACTTTGTACTGCATTTGCAGGTCATAACTTTTACTAAATCCCAGAGGTTCTTTGCATGGGCAAGAGGGATGTTCATAACTTAAGGGGTAGGGCTCCTGAGGGCTCCATTCACACTCTGCATGAGTGGGTCAAGGGATGTACACAGAGGGGGCCTCCTATAATGCAAATTTTCTACCTGAAATACCATCATTCGTTAATAGGTTTGTTGTTGGGCTTCTCAAAGTTAAATCATACATTTTTCTAGTGTTAGGAATGTTCAGTTAGCACATTATCTCAGCGAGTCTGATTATATTTTTAATCTGTAATTTCCATGTGACCACAGTCCCGATTTTCATAACTTTTTTTTGCAACTCTTCTCATCCTGGGCCTTTGGTACCAGCGGCTTTTTTTGTTTTTGTGTTTTGCCATTTTTGTCCATGTTTTGGTTTTGTTAGAGAATATGAAATTTTTGAAAATACAAAATGTATGTGACATTAATTCAACTTAATATTTACTGAATGTCTACCCTATGATAGACATTAGAAATGAAATGACCAGTAATTACCCTCAAGGAGGTCACAGAATGGTTGGGACAATTGTCTTGTGAACTATTTTACACAGTGGTAACTACAGTAAAGAAATTTGTGTTAAGATGCAGAGGAGAATGCAGTTAGAAATGAGGTTAACGTTAAGGTGCTTGAAAGCCTTTAAGAGGAAGTCCGCCTGGGTGGCAGTTTGGGAAGTAAAAACAGTCCCACGTGGAGGACATTCAGAAGAAACAGCGTGTGCAAATGCCTAGCAAGTGTGTGACAGCTTGGTTTGCTCAGCCGGTCATTCCGCGTTGTATGAGTGGGAGAAGATAAACACAGAGATCAGGAAGGGCCCTGGGTGCCAAGAATTGAAATCTACCTGAGGGGGGGCCGGATAGAAGCAGTGCTAGGGCTGCATTCACAAAGCAACGGTGAAGTCATTCTTTCACCAGATTCAGGGTTTGCGCTGGACCAGTCACCGTTCAAGGTCCTGGGGTTAGAGCAGGGCACCAGGCTGGGACTCTTTTTTCTCACAGAGCTTACATCTTTTTTTTTTTAAGATTTTATTTATTTATTTGACAGAGAGAGATCACAAGTAGGCAGAGAGGCTCTGCTCTCAGCAGAAAGCAGGCTCCCTGCTGAGCGGAGAGCCCAATGCGGGGCTCCATCCCAGGACCCTGAAATCATGACCTGAGCCGAAGGCAGAGGCTTTAACCCACTGAGCCACCCAGGCGCCCCCAGAGCTTACATCCTAACGCGGGAGTCAGATTAAGCTGTTAGAGGAGTGGTGTCGGCGATGGACAGAGGCGTGGACAGTCCAGGGGCAGGTGGTCAGGGAAGCCTGGGAAATGGTGGCTGAGGTCGCCAAGCACAGGTTTGGTGCTGAGCATTGATTTAGACTTGCATCTGTCAGCTTGTTCTTGTCAGTGCCAGAAGGAAAAAGGCATCGCGTCCTGTTGCTATAGCACAGTTCTTCCCTTCGAAGGAAATGCCACTTCTTTGGGGTCAGGGAGTGAAGGGAACCCAATCTACAAATACTGATCAGTTGGATCCAGTGTGAAAGTTAATAAAGTGAAATCTCACTAAAATGGAGTTCGGAGGTTCGGCAAGGGCAGGTCTCACGCTCTACCACTTGCCCTTAATTGCAAATCCCACGTGTCTTTAATTGCAAATCCAACAGGAAGGGACTGTGTACCTGGTAAGTGAATAAGCTTTATTACCCCGCGGAAGACTTTCCTCCGGCCTGGCAACGGCACAGCCAATGAGAAACCACTGTATTTCTAACCCCCAGCTGTCTCCAATGGACTTTTTGCTTACGACCGCCTCTCCCAACTTCCCCCTCTTCTTTATAAAAGAGCACGCAGCCCTGCGCTGCGGGGACTTGCTGATGGTTTTGCTGGCAGCTTGTTTGCCCGGCAACTCTACTGTTAGTGAATACGCTCGTTTTTTTCCTGCTGGTAAAGTAACCGGCAGTTTTATTTTTTAAAGTTAATGGTACCAAGTGGATCCCACTGTTAGGCAGAGTCACCGGGGCTTGTGGTTACAAGTTTCTGGGCCCCTGGACGGCAAAGCCCGTGGCAGCCGGACTGGAGGAGAGGGACCCAGGCAAC
Organism: Nasua narica; assembly: GCA_028533885.1. Classification (NCBI taxonomy): domain Eukaryota; kingdom Metazoa; phylum Chordata; class Mammalia; order Carnivora; family Procyonidae; genus Nasua; species Nasua narica. The sequence continues at coordinate 118,347,846 of CM052802.1, forward strand.
CCTGCTGCCAGCTTCCCACCCAGCAGAGGTCTCACGACGGCCCTTCCCTCCTAGAAACAAGCCCCATTCCGTCCTGCTCTCACTGCGGAAGTTCCGGTCGCTTATTTGAAGCGAAGAGAAATGCCGGTGGGGTCCCAGGAGCAGAAAGCTCCCAGAGGAGGTAAGGTAACAGGCGCCCCCGCTCCCCCGCCATCGACGGTTTTTTTCCGTAGGCCACGCCCTTCCCGGCTCTGCGCATGCGCGCCCGCCTTCCCGCGGCGTCTCCGCAGCCGCACCTGCGGGGGGCGACGCAACTCGCGTCCCTTGCGCTTTACGTCACGCTGCGCTTGCGCGTTGCTTCCGGGTCAGAGGTCAGACGTTCGGGCGCTACGCGGGCCATGGTACAGCTCCGGCCGCGGGCGTCCCGCATCCCAGCGTCCGCAATGGTGGACGAGGGCCAGCCCGCCTCCGAAGAGGAGGAGGCGGCGGAGTACGGCCTGTTGCTCGGGCAGCCCAGCAGCGGCGCGGCCGCGGAGCCGCTGGAGGAAGAAGACGAGGAAGGGGACGACGAGTTTGACGACGAGGCGCCGGTGGAGCTGACTTTCGCCAGCGCCCGGGCGGAAGCACGAGAAGAGGAGCGGCGAGTTCGGGAGTCGGTGCGCAGGTTCGGAGCCCGCCGCCGACCGGGAGAACCGCCCCTTCCCGTCCCGCGCGTGTCACCCCGCACTAACTTGTCACTCTTTCAGGGATAAAACGCTCCTGAAAGAGAAGAGGAAACGACGCGAGGAGCTGTTCATCGAACAAAAGGTTAGAGGGTAGGGAGGCGTCTCCCTTTTAAAAAAAAACCTACCGGGGTTGAGTTCCCACGTGTGGTGCCACAGCCGGGGGGTCTGGGGGTGGGGAAAAGTCGCTAATATGCCTTCTGACAACGGCGAAAACAAAGGCGCTCGAGGTCTTTGCTGTCCACCGATTGAAAACGGGAATGGGAAGAGTTGTGAATTCGAGATTCGGTGGGTTCATCCCACCTGGGACAGCTCACCGTGACAGCCTAGTCATTTCGTCTCGCGGGGTAGTTTACCCGAAATTGGGTTGCCCTGATAATTACGAGATACTCTGTAAACCGAGGGCTGTACAGCATAGAGTATGATTGCTTTCCTGTCTAACGTTTGGCAGATGGGCCCCAGAGAACGGACTCTAGGTGGGCGGGACTTAACTGCGCTCAGTGTAGAACTGTGACCTTTGGGTTGGCATAAGGTGGGCAACCTTGCCAGTCTTCACCAGGTCTTCTAGAGAATATGGAGGAGGTTCCGAGTTTCATGGGCCCAGTCTTCCCACAGTTTAGAGATAGGGGGGCAGGGCTCAGCTTAATTCATTCAATATGTCTAGATGTAAAGCTGTCCTTAAAATCAGAAACTTCAGAAGGAAGTTGAGGCATACTGTGATGCACCTCACTGCTGATTAACTTTTAAATGTTTTTATCTAAGAAAAGAAAACTCCTTCCGGATAAGATTCTAGAGAAATTAACTACAGCTGGACAGACTAAGTAAGTAATGGATCTGGTTACATATGCCTGTGATTTACGAATTGGTACGTTTATTTGAATTTGAATCCGCATAATAGAAGTAATAATAGGCTACATAGTAGATACTTGAATCTGGTGGGAAAGGTAAAGGGAATTAACTCTAATTTTCAGTCTTTTACCACTTCTTTCTGTTAATTCCTATAGCAAATTTTGCCTTCTGAGTTACTGATTCCAGGGTGTTCAGTTAATAAATGCTTGTGCTTCTGTCCTCGGATAAAATAATGTTGGGACTTAGCATTTAGTGGTGTAGGAGGCATGTGTCCACAGGCTCCCGAAGGTCTCCTGTCCCGTAATTTCCTTGGCCATCCTCTTCCTCATCTATCCCATGAAATCAAACGTTAATAAATTTAGACTTCTAAATATTGGGTAATTTTTTATGCCCCCCCCCCCCGCTTCTCCTAAATGTTTTTTTTTTCTTCAAAGATTTTATTTATTTGAGAGCGAGCAAGAGCGAGAGAGAGCATGAGAGGAGAGAAGGTCAGAGGGAGAAGCAGACTCCCCGTGGAGCCGGGAGCCCGATGCGGGACTCGATCCCGGGACTCTGGGACCATGACCCGAGCCACAGGCAGTCACCCAACCAACTGAGCCACCCAGGCGCCCTTTTTTTTTTTTTTAATATTTTTGTCAGAGAAAGAGCATAATAGCAGGGGGAGCCGCAGGCAGAGGGAGAAGCAGACTCCCCAGTGAGCAGCAGACTCCCCAGTGAGCTAGGAGCCTAATATGGGGTTCTATCCCAGAAGCCTGGGATCATGACCTGAGCCAAAGGCAGATGCTTAACCCACTGAGTCACCCAGAGTTCCTCCTAACTAATTGCTTTAAGTTCAGAAAATATATATATATATATATATATAATTAAATTTTCAGCAAAAGAACTTTTCCAGAGTTACTCAGATCCTGAATATATAGTACATTAAGATGCATTTGGTGGCATATTCCTCTTCCCTCTTTAGAGACCAGGCTCAAATGTCATCTCTTCCTTCTCCTACTCCCCCGAACCCATCACTTCTTCCTTTGTGTATCTTTTCTACTGTGCAAGTGCTTCTGTATGGGAATCTTCCTTTTGTATTTTGTCAGCTTACATCTCTCCAACCAGTACTCCTTGAGGCTAGTCCTTATCTCCATCCTTGTGTTTGTACCTGAACTGCTGAATTAATCCTCTGTGGTTTCTCCAAATAAAAGGATGCCATCCTCCCACCTTCCACTTCATATTTTGAATACTGTTATATAACTCACTGTTTTTCATAAGTCTTTAACTCTTAACTACAGCAATCTGCTTTTATTGAAGTCTGCTAATACACTTGTGGAATGTAAATTCTGAGAAGATGGTCCATCCTGGTATATACTAGCTTGGGAATTGGTAGCAGTGCAGCGGGAGGGACTTTTGCTTTCCAAAAACGATCCTGAGTAAAAACTGAGGTGGCGCTAATGAAGGGGGGTATCTTATTTGTAAAGCCAGATGAAAGTGTGTAGTAAGTGGAGCAATCTTCGCCATCTGCCATGCCAATCAGTATTTTTATTATTCTTCCTTAGCATAAAGAAATCATCCGGAAAGTTGAAAGAAGGTATGAACTATTCAGATTTAAATAACTTCTCATGTAAGCGTCAAATGCATTTGTAGATATTTGCTGCCCAATGTTACTGGCCCTGACGTAGTACGTAGCTTGGACCTGTTCTCTATTTCTTACCAATAAAAATGGCACTGAAATTGGTACGAGTGGATGTTTGAAGTGAACTCCAGTAAATGTTTCTGCTTTATTTTTACATAATTACTAACTTGAAATAAAATTCAATTTTTTAGGTAATTTGCAGAAGAAAAAGGAAGAATATGAAAAAGGAAGTGATTCTAAGAATGCTAAAGAAAAAGTACAAAAAGTACAGTCTGTTGGGTAAGTGTCTTCTTTCTTTTCACCTAGAATGTAAAGGTGACCAGAGAGAGTTAAAGTACTGGCTTATGTGGAGAAATGTTTTGTCTTTTTTAAAGATTTTATTTATTTATTTGACAGATCACAGGTGGGCAGAGAGGCGGGCAGAGAGGGGGAAGCAGGCTCCCTGCTGAGCAAAGAGCCCAATGTGGGGCTCGATCCCAGGACCCCGAGATCATGACCTGAGCCGAAGGCAGAGGCTCAACCCACTGAGCCACCCAGGCTCCCCAAGAAATAGTTTAATTAGTAGTGGTTTCAGATTAGATCCTCCGTGGGAAAACCAATTCTGAGATTTATATAAGATTATTTGCCTACTAAAATGTGTTAGTCAATTTCTAGTAAAATGGTTGTGTGATTTTGTTTTATGCAGCACCTGTGCATATATAAAAGTAGGATTTTGGTTTTTTCACTTTTTGAAATAACAAAAATGCTTTTAATTTTCAAAGTAAGCACATTATCAGACTTGCTCATTTTGACTTTTTGTCTTGGTCACCAGCCAGAATAAAAGCTACTTGGCTTTAAGGCTCAAAGATCAAGATCTGAGAGATTCAAGGCAACAAGCAGCGAAGGCCTTTATACAGAATTCTTTGTATGGTCCAGGAACCAGCAGAACCACTGGTAAGTTATTATTTACAGACTGTTTCTCTCACTTTTTCTTGCAAATTAAAGAAATGATAAATAATTCTCCTTTTCTAGTAAATAAGTTCCTGTCTCTTGAAAATAAGAGGTTACCAGTGAAAAAGGCTGCAGCCCAGTTTGTGAATAATGCTTGGGGTAAGATCCAGTTTTCTTAAGTTTTTTTATATATTGAAAAATGTTTAAGGAGATAGTAGCTAAATCACAAAGCATTAGTGTTTTCCTTATAATGGCTTCCATGTTAGTATATTAAAGTTGCTTCTGAAAAATAGATCAGCATGGTATGTATGTACATCTATACAATCTCCCTTAATAAACTTAATTTTAGTATTCATAGAATCTTGAAGACAGTTGAATTATCTTAGGAATCTTATATCTAATATTCTTACTGCACAAAATTTTCTATTTTAGGAACCCAGAAAAAACAAAATGCAAAGAGGTTTAAAAGACGGTGGATGGTCAGAAAGATGAAAACTTCCAAGAAGCAAAGCTAAATGAAGAATGAGAACTTGTATGTACTTATATGTATAGTACTTAGTTATGTGGTTTAGAAAATTAGTTTTTCTGAAAAATCTAATAAATAATTTCTAAATCGTTTTGAAAGGTCATTGTAAAAATCCTAGATCTTTGGGGAAGCCCCCACATTTCATCCTTCTGGAGCACAGTGGTGCCTTGTTGTCTTTGAGGACCACACTGAAAGAAAAAGCAACTTTTAAAAGGATTTGTTTTCCTTTTTAGGAGTGTTTACGCATTTAACTGAAAGTGTCCCCCCCCCCCCCCCCAATGCTGGGTGCGCAGCAGGAGTGGCAGGGCGACAGGAGACTCGGACAGCTAGGGGCTCCCAGCTGCGGCTCTCGGATGCCTTCGCCCTGCAGGTGTTTGGTGAGAATTTGTTTCATAGAATACAGAAAAGGAAAGAAGTCACTGAAAGAGTGCAATATCTAAGTATAATAAATAGTCAGCCAAGGGATATGGTTACCATGGTTACTGCGCGGGTAAGCCACGTGCAAACTATAGTTTTACAAAACCAGATTTCCTGTTCTGTGTCTGCAGCACCCGCAGTGTGGCCGATACTCTGAAGGCAGTCTTGGAACTCAGGTTTATGGTAGAAACCATTTTAATTGCTCTAATCTTCTATTCATCAGAAGTATGCAGGTACCTGAAATATAAACTCAACTGACACTCTAGTATCTGTAATAGTAAATTTTTAATGGCTGGTTAATTATATCACTACATTTTTATTGCAATATAGTACTCATTTAAGCACTTAAAAATGGAAGGTGTACAAAGATTAAATTAAGACACGGTAAATTGACTAAATATTTGGTTTTTATATAAATAAAGGTCATAACCACACTGTTGACATGTAATACTGTTATAATACAACAGTTAGACTGTGAGTCTACAACAGAAGTCATCTGTAGTTAAACAGGAAACAAAGTTGAAAAAGACCATGTTAAAACAAAACTACTGGGACTAACAGGTCGGGATTGTAAGTAGCAACAAACATATTCACTCAGCTCCTGAGTATTTCAAGTTTTACAGTACACATTAAAAATGATTTCTTCCATCAACACTATAAATTCAACTGTCGGATGTTTATGCGTTTTGCAAGTTACACTGATTGATTGAATGCTTATATGGGAGGGGGGGTCGGAGCATCTCCCGATTTGAAGTTTACATCACCCACATGCTAACACAAACACAACTTGTTCCGTATTCCTTCCCCCCTCTCCCCCAAACAAAGGCGGCAGGACTTTTTGGTTTCTTTTAGATAATTGTTTTAAAGGATTTGTGATGATCAATTTGAACGTCTGAAATTCAATAATATTTAACTCTTAGACAACTAAGAGGTTAAAGATGGAAAATAATTTCTCCTAACACCAAGTTAGAAAATCATTTGCATCATGCTGTAAACTAGGAAGCAATGTAAAGCGACAAAAACCTGTCCCCAGTACATAATTAAAAAAATCTAAATTTCAAATCAGCAGAGCTGGTCTACTTCCATGTTGACTATATGCCACAATATGCGTGTGAGCTCCTTGAATGCATAGCTAATGTAGGTAGTCTTCCACTGTGGCAAAAGCACAGGATCCGATTCCTGATCGAGCCATCAGTCCTAGACATTGTGTGGCCTGTCCCATCGCTAGGGCAAGTGGAGGTTGCTTTGGCAGATTGTGGGTTTCTGAGGAAAAATGATTGAAAATGGAAATAGCAATTAGCAAGACATTTTCTAAAAACCTCTGTTGGGAAGGTACTACATTACTTTAAAAACTAGCAACGCCTACACTGCTCTTAATGACCTAACTAGCGATGGTAATTGCTAAGCAAACGAGGACTGTCCCGGACGCGCCGCTCTGACTGGTTCGTGCGGGTAGTAGGTATTCGTCTGTTAAGAGCGATGCTTGCAGAATTAGACTTTTAAACCTCTAGGTACTGTACTTCCATATTAATAATGGTTGGAAAGATGTAATTTCTTCCTGATATTTACAGTGAGGAGGAAGGAATATTTACTATTTCTCTTCAACTTGACCAAAGTCAGTTGACTTACCAAAAAACCCCCGAAAAAAGGTTTTCAGCAAAAGTTTCACTGCTGGATTCTTCCCCTTCTGAGCAGAGGACCCAACCGAGGCCGTCTCCAAGGCACACTGGTGAGTGTTGGGTTTCTAGCAGCCTAATGGTGATGGTGGCCATAAGCAATGACAAAAGCAAAATCACCCTCTAATCCTGGAGTCAATTTATAATTGGCAGGTAAAGCATTTTTTAAATCGCCAATAAATATCAGGGTCAGACCCCCAAATTGTCATACAGATGTAGTTAATTACCAAAATTTGTTCTTTATCAGAAATGAAACTACTGGTGATCTCTCCTCGGGTGGAGATGTCCACATTTTGTTTATGTAGATTCCCAATTAATACAATTACTAATCAGTCCTTTGTAGCATAGTTGATGACCAAGGGCAAACACCATGATACTGGCTGGTAAGGCTCCATATGACTGAATTCAACTCTGGCTTCAAGTCTGCAGTGTGGTGGGAGAAAGAAAAGATGCAGAAGGAATGGAGCCAAAAAGGAAAAAAATTCAGGATTTAAAAGTATAAGAGAAAATAGGATCAAAAATATAAGAATAAAAATGTGCAAAAAAGGCACACAGACTGGGGAGAAAGTATAATTTGAGAAAAGCGGTCTGTGGGTTAGGATTAATAAGGCCCTGGCTATTATTTGGCAAGACACTACTGGGCTAAACTTGGATGATGATAAACATTTTTTGCCAAGTCCAATCTAAAGCAGGACTGACTTTTACTGTTCTACCTTGAGTCAAGAACAATTTATGTAAAATCAATGTAATGGAATAACTGAAAAGGAAAATTTTCCTCAACAATGTCTCTTGATGGCTTATAGGGAAGTAACCTTGCTCAAAGGTAAGCAGCTGGAGGTACTCTATTTTAAGTTTTTTAGATACAGAACTTACTAGAATAACTTACAATTAACAACTTTAAGCACTAGAGATGAAACTACATAAAATAGCATATTTATAAATATGTACGTTTAGCCACAGCAATTTACTAATCTTGTAGGAATTAGAGCAATATAAATTTAGGTACTATTTATAGCTAAACCCACATACTTAATACATAACATGTAGCACAGTATATAATATGTATATCTAGCATAATGGTCCTACATTAATATTTAAATTAATACTTAACAACTGAAGTCCCTTAAAGAGCCCAAGATATAAAAAACTGAAAAACTGGTTACTCCAAAAATTCTTTCTAGAAGGTGTGGCAAATTACTCAGCTACAAAAAAAAAAAGAATAAAACCCTGCCATTTGCAACAACATGGGTGGAGCCAGAGTGTACTATGCTAAGTGAAATAGAAAAGGACAAGTACATGATCTTACTCTATGTGGAATTTAAGAAACAAAACAGATGAACATATGGGAAGCAAACCATAAGACTCTTAGAGAACAAACTTAGGGTTGATGGAGGAAAGGGGGGGTGGGCTAGCCGGGGGATGGGCATTAAAGTCCATTTGTGGTGAGCACTGGGTGTTGTATGTGTGATGAATCACTGAATTCTACTCCTGAAACCAATGATCCACTCTATGTTAACTAGAATTTAAATAAAAATTTGGAGGAAAAAAAATTCTTTCCAACTCCGAGTTACACCTATATATGAAGCTTAAATTAAGCCTTCATGCTTATCATATAATTTCAAAGACAATTATAGTAAACCATAATCTGCCCTACAATCCCAGCATTGCTAATAAGTTCTATTTTTACCGACAGAGCTCAATGAATTTCATATAACCAAAGACTACAACGCATTCATCAAAATACACATTATTACATACAAATTCTAAATTTAAGGAAACAACACAAAAGATGGCTTTTTTAAAAAAAATAACTATTCTTACTCCCAAACCCCCACTCTTGGACCTTAACACACAACGAATTAGCAGTGGGCCCTTGCGAAGCCGGGCTCCGGCCTGCACGGCCCACAGCACTGTACTCACCCTTACGGCTTTCTCCAGCTTCACTGTGAGAAGCCAGTGTGGCGGGAGATAACACACGGGATGCGTGTGAATCAGGTGCTCGTGTGCTGGTAAGGCTCCCGGCCAAGAGGAGGCTATTAGTTAGATTTGGGGGGAGTCAATTTTGACTGTGCAGGGGGGTTGGTACCCCAACCCCCACATTCTTCAAGGGTCAACCGTAATTAATTGTATAAGAGCAAATAAACAGATTAAGGCTCAACCATGAATACTTGCTTTACATTCTGGCCACGAGCCCTGGCCCTCTCCACGTCTCCCTAAAATGTTCTCCAAGCTACTCTGTGGCACTGCTCTCCTACGCCCAAAACAGTTTGAAACTAAGAGCCCCCACGCCTGACAGGGCCGACCTGTAGGGAAACACTTCTGAAGTGCAGAAACGGCGCAGAGTTCAGAGCCAACGTGTGTCTGTTCAGTACACAAATGCCGTCAAAACTCGCGGTAGCGAGCGGCTCACGGCAGCGGCACCTCGCGGCCTCTCCCTCGGGCCCACCCTCCCTCCCGACGCCGTGGCTCCCCGCGCCCACCCTCCCTCCCCGGTAAGGCAAGGCCCCCCGAGTCTGCGTTTCGAGTGAGTCTGCATTTCGAGCGCGGCGGGCGCTGCGGCACACGCGCCTCCGTCCAGAAGTGCTCACAGAACACGCACCCCAAACTCCCAACTTGCCCGGGTGTACCCAAGGTACTGCTTTTTCATTCCATCTGAGTCCACCTCATCTGGAATTGAGATAACGGAGGGGAAGGTTTCCGTGTTTCAAAGTAATTTTTACCTTTTTAAATGTAGAAAGCATTTCCCCTTAAGATTTTACCAAAATAGAAATCCCAGCTCAAATATTCAGAGCCGCCCGTCGAAGCTGTGGTTTTACTCACCTAATATTGCACTGTTAAGAGCTGAGCACACGGGTTCTCTCTGAATTGGGTCAAGCTGATTTCCAACTGGGCTGTTCCAAGGATCTGAGTATGCGAGTAAACTGAATGCATCCTGTTGAAACATAGGTTGGTTTTTAATTCAAACGTTTAAACTACTGTGCTCCCCCCCCCCCCCCAGTTACGAAGCTGAGAGACAGAACGACACCGCCGCATGGCCCTAGACTCTCTAACAACCCACCTACCCCTGTGCTGGTGAGGCTGTTTTTTAACAACTAGATGATGCACAAAGCCCAAGCTGTTTTCATTTTTCTTTACTGTAAACAGCCATTCTCATTAATCTTCCCCCATCCCCACAACACATGTGGAACAGAATTAAAACAAATTCTTCTGGAATGTGCTAATTAAAGAGGAAGACAAAAACATTCAGATGCTCTATAATTTATTACCACTGATACAAATTTGACATTAAAAGGATAGGGCCTCCCTGTATATTTTTTTAAACAGATGTGGGAGCTCACTACAACTCACTGGGTATCATTTTCTCACTCAGGAATCAAAAAAATTACACTGGCTCCTCTTCACGAACATTCAGTAGTTCCAACTACCCTCAAGCCACCCTTCCTAAAGGAACCGACACACGGTCTTTTCAGTCCCTCTCTCCTTTCTGGGGGAGGTGCACACGACCGCGGTTTCAAACACTGCTTTCCAGTACAGGATGCACTGTCGGCTGCTGTGTGGCGGCCTCTGGCCGGCATTGGCCTAGGTGTCCATTTCCTCACCTGTCTATAGAAGTAGGTCCTACCTGAGAACATCGTAAGGACCGACAGCTCAATGAAGTTAGCAACGGCAGTTCATGCTAATCTTTCACCACGTGATTTTTTTTTTCTCTAAAGATTTTGAGAGGGCGAGCAAGCAAGGGGGGTGGGAGAGGCAAAAGGACAAGCAGACTCCCCACGACTCCCTGCTGAGCAGGGAACCTCACTTGGGGCTCCATCGCAGGACCCTGAGGTCACGACTGGAGCCTAAGGCAGACGCTTAACCGACTGAGCCACCCAGACGTCGTCTTATTTTGCCAACAGTCCGTGCCCTAATCTGGAATAGCAGGAGACCTAGAGACACCAACACGACACCTTCCCAATTCAGAAGGCAACGTGGAAAAGTGCAGAGCAAACTATAGATCGGTGAATTCAGGGACACTTCCAGAATGCTGGTTATGGACACGCGGAAGGCTAAAATTCCTAAAGAAAAGCATTCCCAGGTCCAGCTGCACTGACGTCCCCAACAAAGTCATTGGCGTTCGGGTGGGGAGAGGCTTCCGGGTCACGGGCACTCCGGCCCCGCTCACGCACGCGGCCTCTGCACCCACGGGCTCTCACTGGCCGGCCGAGGCCGCCCGCCCCCCGGCTGCCCGGTCTTTCCTCCCTGCCACACAGCTTGCCCCCATTTTTATAATGAAAGGTCTCCGAGGAGCCAATGTATTGCCCTGTTTTGAGTCCCCTGCAGCCATGGGTACACGCTGGGTCCAGGGAAGAAGCCTCACACCCCTGCTGATCACAAAGCTGCTTCGTACAGCGCACCCCGGAGCTAGGGTTCTGGTTCCCGGTTCCCTCCAGCCGAGGGGACTGGCGGAGGGCACATCGATGTCCTACAGCCTGCAAAGCTAACTCTGACCGATCACATTATTTCTAAAGGGCTGATCTGTGCTCAAGACTTAGGTGCCCCACAACCACCTACGACCACCTGGGGGGGACCGTCCCCGCACTACAGGTCCGCTCTTCAAGTATACTGGACACTCGCCCAAGGAACAGCTGGTCCATGAGAACCTTTGAGTGCCAGGCTACCCCTCTGGGGGCTACATACCCAGACATGCTACCAAAAAGGAGAAATGGTGCAGTCCCAAATCTCAAATCCAGACCATTCTTGTGTTTACACCTTCTTTAGTATTTAAAACAAAACCTCCTAGAAAAAGAAAAGGACGGTGCTAATTCGTCATGCACTGACGCTGGGTGAGGTCATGTTTTAAGCCCCGAACATGGACAGACTCAGTTTGTCACAATAACCTTAGGAGGGGGATACTGTTGTGCCCAACTCAGAAGCAAAGCAAGACAGGGAGAGCTCGAGAGCACACAGCTCATGCAGAACTCATTTTGGTAAGATGTGGTTTAACTGCCACTCTAAATATTAAGGCAACAAAGCCTAAAATTCTGCTCTAAAATTTTCACTACAACTGAATAAAGTATTGCACACAGCTGCCAGACGCTTAGGCCACAGCTGGCAGTCCCCAGGAAGGACCGCCACTGTTTCAAGGACTCACACAGTCTGATGGGAAAGTCAGACACGTAAATAAACGACGTGCCATGTGCCGCTTATTACTAGAGTACGTTGTGTTGCAGGACATAATCCCAGACAGCCCCACGCTCCACGGAAACGGCTGAGAGACTGGCAGGCCTGGAGGGGACCACAGGTAAGGAGTTAGAGCCTAAAATATCTCTAAGACACACTAAAAAGCTTGAATTTTTTTCCAATACAGCAATGGTGTTTTAAATCGAGGACCGACATGGATAAAACTGAACTTTGGAAATATCACGCAGCAACACTAAAGAACAAAGCTTGGAAGTCAGGCGAAGCTATAAGCAAGAAAATAAAACCTTAAAAGGAAAAAAAAAAGGTTTACACCCCTGGGTTCCCTGAATATCTAATCTTTCTTTACAAAGGGATTGAAGTCAGGGCAGCAACATTAATGTTTTAAATCCTGCAGTAAAACAACTGAGGGTTAAGTTTTGGTGACCAAAGAAATGCAAATGAGCAATTTTAAGTTTTGATGTGGAACTCACTAAACTAGAAGAATCCAGTAGTGCCTCTGGCAACTTTCCTTTTTCTGCTGGTAAGCTGGTAGAGGTTTCTGGAAAGCAGTATAGCAATATATAGCAAAAGCCACAATCATCCTATCCTTTGACCCAATCATTCTATTTCTAGGATTCTCTCCCAGTGTTACAATTTTAAGGAAGAAACCAAGATACATGTACAAAGGCGCTCACTACAGCACTGGAAAAGCAAAAATTCTAACAGCAGGGGAACCTGGGTGGCTCAGTGGGTTAAGCCTCTGCCTTCTGCTCAGGTCATGATCTCAGGGTCCTGGGATCGAGCCCCGCATTGGGCTCTCTGCTCAGGAGGGAGCCTGCTTCCCCCCACCCCCGCCGCCTGCTTGTGATCTCTGTCAAATAAATAAATAAAATCTTTAAAAAAAAAATCTAACAGCAATGCTTAAATGAACGATGGAGCAGCATTAAAGAGTGTTATGTAGCCATTTAAAAATAACTAAAGGCATAGAAACTGGAAGTTTTTATGACAGTAAACAGAAACAATACAAAATAGAGCTATAATTACTAGGTAAAATATACGCACACGGGATTTAAGGTACAAAACTGAAAATACCTTTCAACAATCATGGGATGATGGGTTACTTTTTACTTCAGAAAAAAAGTTCTCCATGGGAAGAATTTCCGAGACCAATGTGACATCACTTAGGTAGGATTCGCAAACTGTACTTATAGTTGGCTTCAAATCTGTAGCTGTTGCTAAGCAGGGTGGGTCCAAATTGTTCTATTTTTGCTTCGGCTGGACTGGACCGTTCCCACGGCCGTGCCCGGCCGCCCCGCAGCAGCTCCGTTTGGGGACTGCCAGCTGTGGCCTAAGCGTCCGGCAGCGGTGTGCAATACTTTATTCGGTTGCAGTGAAAACATTAGAGCAGAATTTTAGACTTTTGTTGCCTTAATATTTAGAGCGGCAAGGGGAGCGGAACACTCGGGGGGCTGTGTGGAAAGCCACGGGCCGGGCAGGGGAGGAGGCGGGAGGACCCGGGCAGAGGCGCTCCCGCGCCGTGGTCAGCGCGGGCAGGCGCCCCGACCGCACCAGGCCCGCTGCACCGGACTCAGGGCGAGCGGACTGCGGCGCTGACGCACTCGGAGACTCTGACCTCTGCGTTCAAACACATCTTGCTCTCTCTCTGCATGTGCAGTTCAGGCATTTACGCAGATCCACGCACAATGAAAGGTAAAAAATACCCACTATGATTACATGTGCCCTGAAGTGGGAAATAAAAGGAAAGGGAAAAACAGTAATTTCTAAACCTTCTCAACTATGGCAAAGAAACTTTGCATGTTGTTCTCGAATCCTCCAGCTGTTCCTCAGGGGCGTCTAAGTTGGATCAGTCAGCTGACCCCTCTGTGGATCAAGGGAAGCTGAGGGAGGAGGGGGAAGGAAAGAGTTCGGGATATTAAGAAAGAGTCCTAAAGCAGCTGGCACCTGCTTAGAAGTCAGAAGTGCAAAATCAAAGCCATCCACATTTTTTAGATGAAGAATTACATCTTCACATAATTCAATATATAATCAAAGACTCTCTTTGAGAAGAGGCCGCTAACGCCATGTTGGGAGCTCTGTGCACACTGGAATCCAAGTCAGTGAGCTGATGAGGCGAAATCCGACATTTTCCAAGCACACTACATAAATCCCCTTCCCTCGTCACGTGCCTTTAGCATGACGTTTTAGCAAGAAAACAGTCAGATGGCCTAGTGTAAAAAAGTGTATGAAATCTTAAAAAACATTTCATACCCCAAGACTCCCCTAAACCCGGAGCTCTCCAAGTAGGCTCCGGAGCCGCCGGGGGCCGATCGGAGACCCTCTCGGGAGGTCTCATAAGCTCCGAACTGTTCTCATAAGGAAACAAAGATACCTGCTCTCGTGTCACTCTCACGCTCCCGCAGCCGCTCGGCGGGGGTTTCCAGGGGCTTCCGGGCTACGTGACAAGAGTGGCACAAGAGCGCGCACGTCCAGGCCGGGAGGAGAACGCGGCTCACCCTCCACCAGGCCCAGCGTTTAGAGAGACGCAGACAAACGTAAAGCAATGCCACTGTCATTTTTTGAAAGTTATTTTTCATAAAACTATTCAGTGGATTTATGATTCTTTGTCAATAAATGGATTACAGTTTTAATTTCTAGTATGACAAAAACAAGTATCACCCGTAGGAACAAAATTCTTCACAAATCATTAAATTGCTAGATGCCACCTGCATTAGATCTAGTTAAAGGGAGAGGAGCGAAGACCCACTCTGACCTCAAGGGATTCATCTTCTGGGGCAAATGTGGACAGCCATTTCCCTAAAATACGGATGCCTGATTTTTATTGATTTTGTGTTTTAAACTCCAGTATGATTACTTTTAGTAGTTTCAGGTGTATAATACAGTGACTCAGGGGTTCTATACATTCCTCAGTCCTCACCACTTTAGGTGCGCTCTTCATCCCCCTCCCCGCCTCCCCTCTGTTCGCTGTAGTTAACAGCCCTTTTTTTTTATCTTTTCTTTGTGTGTTTTGTTTCTTAAATTCCATATACGAGTGAAATCCCGTATTTGTCTTTCCCAGACTGATTTCACTCAGCATAATATCCTCTAAGTCCGTTCATGTTGTCACAAATGGCAAGATTTCATTCTTTTTTACGGCGGAGTAACAGTCCACGGTGTGTGTACATATAAATACACCAATATGTACGTACACAGCACATCTTTATCCGTCCGTCTGTCGAGGGGCCCTCAGGCTGCTTCTGTAACGCGGCTGTTGTAACTACCGCTGCAGTCAACACAGGCGGGCGTGTGTCTTTCTCAACTACCGTTCTCATGGTCTTTGGATAAATACCCAGTAGCGGAACTACTGAATCATATGGTAGTTGTATTTTCATTTCTGGGGAGCCCTCCAAACTGTTTTCCACCGTAGCTGCACCAGTTTGCAGTCTCAAATGAAAACAGTGATTTGAACGTTTTAAATAAAAAATTGTTTAGACTACATATTCCACTGATTTTGTTTAGCATAGAAATCCTAATTTAGCCCGTTTCTGGCTGAGGGGGACCGCTGGGAGCAGCAGGTGTGGGGTCCAGTGGACGCGGAGCCCCTCCCGCCCGAGCCGCTGAGATCACAAGAGCACACACGCCTTTCACTGCCGATGGACGTCAGGGGCTCCTGATCCGCTGCTAGGCTAAGCAGATATGTTCTGTCTACACAGCAGGTGCCACACCAAGGCCACAGCCCAGGAGGCCATTCTGTGTTTGCTGCTCTCATGCCGGGCTCGGGGCTACCAGGAGGTGCTGGCCGGTGCGCTAAGTCTCAGGCTGGGGCAGGAAAGCGCGGCCTAGGCCTTGCTCTTTCCCACTAAACCCAGGCATCGGGCTCAGGGCCACTGCACGCCATCTTCCCTTTGTCCTTTGGACTTCTTTCAAAACATTCGGGAGAAAATATTTACAACGAATCGCCTTGGAGCCCAACCTAATCAGGCAGGATTACCCCCACCCCCCAAAAAAAGGAAAAAGAAATTACAGTGGCTAGGTTAATGTTTCACAGACTCACAGGGCTATTGGGAATTGTAGGAGTGAAAAAAAACTTTTAAAGAATCTTAACATCTCGACAACGGACTGCAGTGCTGACTTAAGGCAGGGGAAAACTTGTCATTCTGTGAATGATCTATAAAACTGTGGCTAACATACTAAACTGCTGAGATTTTAGCCATCTTACCATCCATCCATCACACACATCAATCCAGAAGAGATCTGAAAGTGTATTTTAACTCTCCTCGTTTTAAAAGATGACCCAATGCTGCAGCAATCGCCATCAAAATGAACACCATGCAGTAGACATCCAAGTCGCTGCAACCCTGAACAATGTTTGCGCAAATAAAAATCATCTCAAATTTATAGTTTTATCAGCAAACCCACACCTCTCCTAATGACGCTGCCGATTTTACAGCCGAGAAAATAAAACTACACAAGTGAGCTGACAAAGGGTATGCAGTGCAGACAGGTGGCAGAACTGGGATCTAACCCGCATATGTCACTGGAAGTCCAAACAGAATTCCTGCACCACTCAGCGTTTTACGAAGTGACAATTAAATCCTTTGACACATTTCTAATTTTTCAAGAAATAACAAATCTACCTTCAACATTTTTTTATTCGCTGTGTTCTTGCCACATTCTCTCCTCAGCTGCTCGCTCATGGCTTGTAGCTCTCTGCCGAAGTGAATCATCCTCTCTATGGCGGCCTGACTTCCTCCACACAACTGGCGTCTGAACTGACTCGAGTCAACTTCTGTAAGCAGAACAAACGAGCACTTTACTACCTTAATAAATGGAGCACAATGGAGAAAGGAACATAAGTTGCTTATAACAGTCTGCACATTTCATTTAGTAACTTCTATCTAATACTTTATCTAAACACGTGGATTTATGTAATTCAGTGTGAAACTCTGCAGCTAAAAAGTACACCCTCTCTACATCTCAAGAATCTAGGCTCCAAATCCAGGATGCAGCTGAAAGTCGGGTGACAACCTTTCCGTGTAGGGTGCACCTAGCATATCAGGGAAAGGTTTATAAGAAGTCAAGCACAAATCTCTGAAACTACATTAAGCAGCATTAAGGAGAAAAAAACAAAGTCAGTAACCGCCTCTCACTCAGGCGACTCTAACACCAAACAGAGGTGGGATGAAAGGATGCCTCTTGGCTAAAAGCTAAATGACTCCAAAGGAACACAGAAGTTACCATATTATCGGAAGGGTTAACCACACACTTTTATGAAATAGTTGCACGGTATATATTTATCTTGGTTGCGAACAACCATTGATCAATAACAATTATATGGATTACTAGTGATGACAATAATCGACATTCACTGAGCGTTTACTTTGTGCTTATTAGCTTTTCACAGACTGGCTCATTTAATCTTCCCAATGACCTGCAGGCGGTTGGTACGGTCACTGTACCCATTTTACAGATGACGAAATGGAGGCAATGAGCTCTGCAGTAACTTGTCCAAGATCACACAGCCAGTAAGTGGCGGTTGCAGAATTCAAACCGAGGTCCTCTGGCTCTGGAGCTCCTGCTCTTAATCACCGTGCTCAAATTACTCCCTGAATGTTGAGGCTGCTGGTGTCTGACACAGTAAAGCGAGGCTGCCTTTTAAATTAAACCCCTCGCTTGAGAAAGTGAATTCTATGTTGAAGAAATAATCCTCAACAACAATCCTCAATACAGACCTTTTAACCTCAAAATAGTCAGAAATCTAAGGTTGCCATGGAATTCAGACAAGAATGTTGAGGCTCCGATAAATTTTCATTCTCCAACTGATGGGCGAGTTTGCCAATAATTTAACTTTATGGCACAATCTACTACACAAGTTATCAACAAGACAAAATTCTATATGCTAATGTACTTTTCAGCCACATCACTCTTCGGGCAGTAGGGAGAAGGGCGGCTCATACCCGGCCCCGAACCATGCATAGTCAGGAACATTCACATTAAATCAGCATACGAAATTGATTAATAGAGTTTTTTTTATAAAATCATCTCTACCCATCTGCCCTTACTGGGTGCACTGAAATAAGTATAAAACCTTTTCACACCTCCAACCCCAAACATCCTAAAGAACAGTTAACACTACCAAGAGTGCGGCTGCATGAAGGGCGGCACTGAAGCCGAGCGGACCCGTTCCGCACAGAAAGCGGGGAGGGGCCTCTGCTCGCCCGAGCAGCCCACGCTCACAGGGCACTTCGGGTAACACGTACTCTGCGTACTACTGTCAAATCCAATGGCACATACATCTTTAAATCTGATTTATGCTCATCAGCTGTGAATCAATACAAGTAAAAACATAACCTTGTAGTCATCATTTTTTATTAAAAATGTAAGAAATATCACTGCAGACCCATTTCGGTGTCACAATCTTCCATTTCGTGGTCATGTTTAGAGCTACCATTTAGGAAACCATTGGATGAAGTCTCTCCAACCCCATTGGAGTAGTGCTCTGTTTCCATGTCTACATCATTACTGGAAATGAAGAAAACAAACCTAATTTTAGAAATCGCATACTTGTAGCTTAGTTTAAAATAAATTACTACTCACTACATAGAGCCTACTTATACACTGACTTCATAACATGAGGCGATAGCAATCTGCAAAAAAAGGTGTTTAGTTCAATCTTGAACGTCTTCGAAGCCAGTATGTAGCTTGTTCTTGACAAATTTGTCTCCTGGACAGGGCAGGGGAGAAAGGATGCGCCCTGAAATGTGGTGGGCTTCTGACCTCCCATCAGTGTGGACAAGCTCTTTTTCACATACTTCCCATCATTTCTCCAACTCAGATCCGCACTTCATTTGCCGCTCGCTAATGAGCCCTTGGCCCAAGATCCACCCCCGCACCTGGCCCGCGTTTCCAGCATTCGAGGAAAAGAAGGGGGAACTTCATTCTCAAACTATTCCCGGATCCCGCTTCTCCTCCTTCCTGCCCTCATATTCATCTCTCCCAAGACGATTTTTTTAATGGTCTCGACGTTGCGGCATTTGTCCTCGCTCCTCAGAAACACAGCCTCCCGCAAAGGTAACTGACGGCCTGGAAAAGCCCTTGTGCGGTCCTCTCAGACCTCGTCGGCACCAGCCCGATTTTCCTCCCAGGGGCTTTCTTACCGGCTCAACAATCTGCCAAACCTTAATTTTTAAAATGCCGTTTTGGACACACAGGTTGCTCCTCACTCTCCCTTGCATCTCATTTACTGGCCAACGGCCCGGCGCCCGTCCCCGCATCGGCGCCCGTCCCCGCATCGGGACACACCGGCGCTGTCGCTGCCCCGCCCCCTGCCCTCTAAGCACGACAAACACCTATTCTCGAAGATTTCTCCAGCCAAGATCTCCGGAAGGATTCCGCAGTCCAGGACACACTTGATGAAAATACAGGAAATCCATGGAAATGTACTTTTCTCATTTAAAAAGCAGCGTATACTCATTTGTAGAAAAAACCAACACTGAATACAGATGAGCAAAAAGCGCTTTGCACGTGAGGCCACCAGACACGACCACCGGCGACAGCTCGGGGACAGTGTGTGAGGTTAAGTGTGTCCGCAGGGGGCGCGGCTTCTATCAGCAACACACATCAGGGAAAAAGACAAGGATCTAGGAAGAAGGGGGTGATAGCCCCAGGATTCCTCCATCAGTCAGAAGCGCCTGTTTACTCTTTTTATTTTTTTTAAAGTAGGCCCCTCGCCCAGTGCGGAGCCCAAAGCGGGTCAGACTGGAGCCGAGATCAGGAGTCGGATGCTCAACTGACTGAGCCAGCCAGGCGCCCCTGGTTACTCTGTCTTGACGAATTTTGAGAAAAGATAAGAAAAATCAAACTTTAGAATGTTTAATTTAATGGAAATTCTTAAGATCATAGTTTTTAGTGATCTTAAATATGCTAAATTTTTTTCTTTTTTTGACAATACAATGTAGTATTTGGAAGGAATTCCTTCATTCAAAACACATCTAAGGAGACCTTTAGAGCCGTGCCCTATGTTAGGGAGAAGCAGCCTCTGCCCTCCTGGGGCCAAGAGAGGATCAGCACTCAGATGAGGACAGTTCACTACAAGGAGGGACACAACATTTAGTGGGCCTGTAATCAAGGAGATCATCCTGCAGGAGCAACAAGGGGACTGAGTTTTACAGCCAGCTTGATCAGAAGCTGGGGGGGGTGAGCAGCATTCCAGGTGGGCGGAGGGCGGGGTGCAGCACAATGCGGAAAGCACGCGTCTGGAAGTCAGAAATGCTGGGAAGCAGTCACGGTTCTGCAACTTACTAGCCACTCATTACTGAAGCTGACCCCCCAAAGTCATTTACACTTCTGGGAGTCAGCTCGGCCGCTGGAAAATGGTTTTAACAGTTAATACCATCTTCGCCTACTTCGCAATCCCGCTGTAAGGACAGACTTTATCACCTATAAAGGAACTCTTACTGTTTAGCAGTTTAAGGCAGTTTACAAGCTTCTTCCCCTCCTACCCTACGCTCAGGATGCTGTGTCACCAAACCCTTCCGGTGAGCCTGCTTCCCTGAACTCAGGTGGTAATGTCTCTTTAGCAACGTCCTGCCACGCAGAGACTCTGACCCCGGAACGGCCCGCGGCGCCGCCCGCAGACGGCGGCCCCCGCTACCAACAATGCGGCGCGACGTGCTGCCCAGGACGCTGAGTACTCAAGGTAAAGGCTTAACTTCCTCCACTTCCACACATGATTTTTATGACAACCCAGCCTTCTACTCTTCCATCTTCTAGCCCGTCACTGCTCCTGTGAAGACTACCCTAGTCTCCTCGGCCCGAGGTGGCCGTTTCTCCCACCACTTCCCTCACATCACCTCTGTGGACGCCCCCCGCCGCCCGCACCACCATTGCTTCGCTAAGTCGGCGCTTGGGAGAGAGAATCTGGATATTCTGATTACTCTCCCGAATTGCAAATACAGGTCTTTATACATACGCCTTTCTCCAGAATCATATATTTCCACTAAGAGTCCATGTTAAAAGTTAGGTTCTTTCTCCTATGATGAGACAGTGTTGCACCGATGAATGTTCCCTCAAATGCAGTGCGACCAATCAATTCATGTGATGAGACCAAACCGATATCCAAATTGATAAAATTTTACCCGTAATGTTTTATTTGTATTGTTTTTATCCCACTAGTCCTGAGCCAAAGTGAATTCAGATGCTGGCTGCTCTGGGCAGGCGGACTTCATCAGAGCTCGCTCTCACACATTAGTATCCAAGCGGTGACATTCCACGAACCTTTAGGTCCAGGAATCTTCAGCCGAGTGGATCGAGGATTTCAGTACAGTCGCGCAGACACCCCTTCTGTCAAAGCTCTGTGAAGCCAGAGACCGTGCCTAACAGAATGTGTGACACCCAACAGGTCCTCGGTACTGTGCTCACACTGTATGTTTGTTACTAAGTGACTTAAGGTCCATCTGCTGCCATAAGCAAGCTCCCTACAGACAGGCTTTCAGAAAAGCTTCTTTGTGAAGTTATTTGGAACTCAGGAAACATTCTATACACTTACACCAAAAAAACCCACACAGAGAGAAAAAATAGTTGTAAACGTAAACGTATCTTATGTTTCTTCTGGAGAGTAAATAGACCACTGTGACTTAACTGGGAAATATAAGAACAGTATCTGTGTGACCATCTGTAGAGGCCGGTGCCTTTAGGAAAATCAGAAGACGGCCGAGCCAGGAATGGACTCTTACAGCCCCGGCAGGGGAAGAGGGAATGCAGAGTCAGAGGAAGGAATGAAGGAAAGTGGATGCATGCACACAGGGAGACTGAAAAGCTCTGGGGAACTTACTCCCCACCCTTGTATTCTCCGGGGGCTTGGTAACTCCCAGACCCCACTATGGACCATATAATTCCATTATTCTAAATTACTAAAAATGATGACACTTATACTCAGGTTGCTTACAGTAATGCAAAAGCTAGGGAGATCACGTACCTGGTGAAGTTATTAACTTGCTGTGATCGTGACATGTTTATACTGTTTAGTTCTGGTACATTCAAATTGGATGACTGGTGTTTACTATGGCAATATGATTGATGTGCTTTATTTGATATTACACCATTACTACAACTTTCAAAACCTGGAAAAAAAGGAAAAAGATACATGAACACAGAAACACACACTAAATTATTAAGTTGTAAACAATGTACCCATATTCTGATCTCGCATTTAAAACTTTTGTAATGTAGGAGAGTCAAAGCCTTACTTAAAAAGTAAACAGATAACTTCTTTGAAAGGATATAAGGATATTAATTGCAGGCTGTAATTACCATCTCCCCTAACATTTACTGAAGGCTTAATTATGGATCTTACTTAATCCCCACAACCCTGCTAAGAGGGCAGTGTTCTCATCACTCCCATTCAATATATAAATACACCGAAGCTAAGAAGTTCTCCACGCCTGAGTCAACGTATGGGCTCTTAAGACAGGAGGTGCCTAAGGACACAAACCCGAGAGTCACGGGCATGCCTGGGATGGTGAGGTAAATAAGATGAGAGGCACTAATGGAGAAAGGTATGTGCTGATGGAGGGTTATTACTCTATGAAAGGAAAGGAAACGACATCTGACTTCTACTTCAGAAAGAGAAACATACAGAGGCAAGGGAACCCCTCGGGAACAATGGAATGAGAGAGACAAAGAAAGAAGACTAAGAAGAACCGGAAATAAACCTAGAGAAGTGACATCACATAAACCAAGAAAGGAGAGAACTACTGTCATTCAGAAAACACCAAAAGCCTGAGAGATGAAGACCGGTGAGCCCATAAAGGGACAGGAGGAAAAGAACGGGCAGAGCAGATCCTCGCAGGGGGCCAGGCGGGAGAGAGCAGGCAGCCCAGCGAGGTGAGCTGACTGGTGGAGGAAAGCTACCGCGCCGCGGCACCCCTTCACGTTTCTACTTCATCGGACACACGGTGACTGTCTAGCTTCACCGAATGTCTACGATCTCGCTTCCAGAGACAACTCAAATGCTGACCTATGTTTATGAAGTTCTGCTAATAACCTATCCTCAGAAACAGCTCCTGAAGTTGGTACTAAACACACACCAATCGGATCCACTTACGATTTTCTACCAGAACATTGTGGGATCAAGTATGCATACATGCAAAATGGCTATGTGGGAATGTCCAGATTTTTAAACATTTTTAATTTTGGTTCGAAAGGATAAAGAAGGGTAAAAACTTATGAGTGCTGTCATAACAGAGTCTCACCAGAAAAATGTGCAGTACTTCCTTTGCCTGATGCTAAGTTGTGGATGTTCATTCCATGGCTGGGGCTCATGCTTGGACTACTGAAAGGTCGAGGACTAACGGGGTAACTGTCTTGAGATTTTGGACTTCGGCCTCCCAGACACCGTACTTCGCTATCTGTACCATTCACCATTTCTATAAACTGACGCACTCTAAAAAAAAGAAAAGACAAACTGACTTAGATAATTTTTAAATAGCAGTTTATTTATTAACAACCGATCTCTGAAAGGAAATATTTTAAGAACTGGTATTTATCGTAAGTATGGCCTTTCGATTGTATACTAAAAAATATTAACTACGGTTTCCTATATTGTACTGCTTAAATTCGAAATTTTCCACAAAAATCAGAGTATAAAGCAAAAAACATTATATTTCCTTTATTCAAGAGTTACTGAGAAAATGACAATCTTTCTGTAGCTATAATAAAATCGAAATGAACTTCATTTTTGTAGTTATAATAAAATCAAAATGAACTTCATTTTTGAAGTTAAAAATAACTTAATCTAATATTTGCACCTGATAGCAGGTCAAATCGGATGTAAGAACATAGTGTGCTTTCTTAGACATACGACACCAAGAGCCTTTCTCCCCACTCTTCCTCATTCCTTTTCCCTTTTGCAACCTCTTCACCAAAATGGGCCACATTCAGAATTTTACGCTAAAGCCAAACAATTCTGACATTTGGCTTACAAAGGGTTTCTGGTACTTGAGACATGAAATATTAAGCTTAATAACACCTGAATTTTAAAATAATAAAGATTCAGAAGATCAATTAACAAAAGCCACATTAGGATGGGTGTTACTTAAAAAAGAATGCAGAAAATA
Source organism: Nasua narica (assembly GCA_028533885.1). Lineage (NCBI taxonomy): Eukaryota > Metazoa > Chordata > Mammalia > Carnivora > Procyonidae > Nasua > Nasua narica. The sequence goes on from CM052802.1 coordinate 118,371,839, forward strand.
AAGTGTTGACAAGGATGTGGAAAAAACTGAACTCTGGTATGCCGTTGGTGAGCCTGTAAAATGGCGCGGGGCTACTGAATTCTAAGGATTAATTTCCTCAAAAAACTAAACACAGATTTATCCTATGGTTCAACAATTCCATTTCTGGGTATACACCCCAAAGAACTGGAAACAGGGACTCCAACAGGGACCCGTATACCTCTGGTCACGGCAGCCTGATTCACAATCACCAAAGTGGAAGCGACCCAAATGTCTACCAATCAGCCTTCAAAATGCAATTCTGACATATGCAGAATTCTGACATATGCTACAACATGGATGAATTTGGAGGACATTTTGCTAAGAGGAATGAGCCAGGGTAAGAACAAATATTTTATGATTCCACTCAGATGAGGTACCAGGGTAGTCAAATTCCATTTCATAGAGATAGAAAGTAAAGTTATACCCAGGAGCTGGGGGCAGGGTGAAATGGGGAGTTCATGTCTCTGTTGGGAACGAGAAAGTTCTGGAAATGGATGGCTAATGAGGATTGCAGAACAGTGTGACTGTACTTAATACTACATAACTGCACATGTAAAAATGGCAAATTTTATGTTATGTGTATTTTACCACAATTTTCCAAAATGACACAGACTTATAATAAGGTACTTTGCGGGAGGAAAACCAGATATCCATCTTCTAAATAAATTTTTAACATTTTTGAACATATAGCTAGTGTAACAGAAGAGCAAACACAGTAAAAGATGCCGTCTCCTTATAATCCTCAACACAGGGTTGGTTTTTTTTTTATATCATCTGTTACTTAAACGTGCTATATTACAAAATTATATGTAAGTACCTGAAACAAGGTTAAACAAAAATTAAAACTACTAAACATGAAAATAATGTAATAACTTTTTATTAAAAACTCACTTTAATGTGAAAAGGAGATTAGGATTTCTTTCAAGTAAACTTGGGTATAACTGTTGTGTTGTTTCAATGGCTTCCCCCATTCTTCCCGCTAACACCAATTTCTGAATTCCTAGTCAGAGAAAGAAAGGAAGAGATGAATTTTTTAGGAGTAGAAACATAAACTTAAGAGGACTGTTAAATAAATAAATAAATAAATAAAACCTTAAATTATTGCAATTAACTTCCATTTCTTTTTCTAAAATCATAGTTTCTATCAGGCAATCAAGGGGAGATTTCAGACATTAAAAATTAGAAAAATAAGTATTTCATGAACTATTTTTAAAAATCACAAACTACTATACAAGTAATACAGGAAAAATACCTGTTTGGCAATACTGAAGTATTAGACACTAAGATTAAAAAGATGGATGTGTTCATAGCCTACAAGGTGGTGCCGGCCTCACAGAATTCTTTTCCCAATCTCATCAGGTTACACACACTACAAATACGTACAGCTTTTAATATGTCAACTATACCTCAATAAAGTGCTTTAAAAAAAAAAAAAAAGACGATAGCAAACATTAGAGGTAATATTCAAAATGTCTCCTCAAATATGATAACCTTCTGCCCCCAGTACCACAAGAATGCTAGCCTCTGAGTAAGATATGAATTCAACATTCACTGAGTGCTCCGTGTGTGTCAGGTATTTGCCAAATCAGATGATGAGTATACAAAAGGAGTTAAGTGATCATGTCCTGTTTACCAGAGCTCCTAACACAGTGAGAAAGACCCACAAGCATGCGATTAGTGACAACAGTGTCATCGGTATTAAAGCAGGTTTCAAGCCTCCCGACTTCGCCCGCCCCGCGGTGTTCTGACGCCTACCCTCGCACCAGGTCACCCGCTCCCTGACGCTCCCTGACGACACACTGCCCACAGTGAGAGGGCAGACTGCGGCTCACTCGCCCCTGCTAGCACAGGCCCCGGCTCTGGCCCCAAGCCCAGGACCGAAGCAATAAAAACTTAAGATCAATCCTATCTTAAGTTTTTTTTTAAAAAAAGAATACTATCTTAAGTTTAGATAGCAATTTAAATAATGCAAAGATTTACATTTCTTTCACACATTACCTTTGCTAATATCTAATCATGGGACTACTTTACCAACTAAAAAAAACCTGTTAAATGTTTACTTCCTAAAATCTAAAGCAAACATTTTTTGTCTTTAAGAAAAAATTGGTAGACATTTCTTATGCAACTTTCTCCAGAATTATATCTTTCTATATCCAGAATGCTAACACAGTCTTATGTGAGTTTTTTTTAAGGTGGTCTTCAAAAACGTCAATGATTTCAGAGGCATCAACTTTAAGTTAAAATACTTGAAATTTTTTCATTTAAAAAATAAAATTTCTAAAAATCGATATAACCAAACCTACAATCTGCAAACAAGTATTATCCATGCACCACAGGCTCCTTACTTTGTCTATTCTTAATGGAAGCTAATTCTTCTAGAACGGTCTGGTCTGTAGATCTGGCAAAGGCCTCTGCTGTGGCACAGTACCCATGGTGGACTAAATAAGATGAAACCATTCTTAAAATAAAAAGAAGAAACACACATCTTTTAGTCAAGAGAATGAATACAGGCTTCATACTACAATTTATATAAAACAAGATCTACTCTGTTGTTACAACACCAACCTACCCCCTTTGAAATAAGGTTTTCAGAACCTCAACTTTAAAGTTAAAAAAAAAAAAAATCATTTTGTTCTAGTCATGTAGTATTTCCAAAAAGAGAACCACAAAGGCCGTGTTAGCAGTGCTCTCCCGAAGAGTAACTATCACTCGAGAAGGGTCCCTGACAGACTCCTGACGCTCAGCCCCCAGTGACCCCTGGCTTCCTTCCTCCTGTGACTTCCCATCCTCATATTCACTCCTACTAAAAACCATGATCCCTATTTCACCTTTCTTGTATGACCTATCCCAGTGAAGTGCTAGCATCTTATAAAATACAAGTTTTAAATAACAGATGAACTCTGTGTGTCATGGAGTTCAACTCCTTTCTTTACTCATCGGGTACATGAGATGGGATCTACCAGACGTGAACACAAGAAATACTAACGTGAACAGGAGAGAGGATCTTTCGGGATGAAGTCTATAAGGGCGATAACACTAATCAGTAAGAAATTAACCCTTTTAATCTAAATCAGTATCACTGTACATAACAGATTAACTACTCAAATATGATTTACATGAAAGTGCCACACTTCCAAAGGACACGTTGTTCTAAAATGTCATCAAGTGGTCAAAACACTTTTACATCTAACCACAAAAGGTTAGAAACACTACTGACTCAACAATATTAACCCAAATACCAATATATCCAAATATTCGACTCCTAAACCTGCCTCCCTCTGGCGTGACTGAGGCCCTATCAGAAGGTGTTGGGAAGCAGTGATTCAGGAAAGAGGCATTACAGGGCAGAGGAGAAAATCTCCAAGAAACAGTTTTCATTTTATTTCATCTAATTGGTCAAATTAGATTTAAAAGGGTAGGGAAGAACTTTTTAAAATGGACTTCCGAGGAGGTCACGGTGAGTGTCAATTTTATAAAGAATGGAGTGGGGGGTGGGAGCTCACACTGGACTCTGGTTACAGAATTAAGATAACTGTTTCCTCTACTACTGCCGTGCTGTGATGCTCAGCGGTAAACATTTTTAAAGCACAAAAGGGATGTGACCCCAGGAGAGCAGCTTATCCTAGCTCTAACTCATGGTCACTAGGAGACTGTCAGCCGGGCTTTGTTCTTCTGTCAACCGTGTGGGCAAAAATACCAGTGCAGGGGCTCTGTAAAACCAGACGGCAACAGCTCCTGGGAAGAAGCATGTTTTCAGAATCAGCATCCTATCTTCAACCATTATCTCCTCCAAAAAACACACACAAAAATTTTTATCATATCTTTAAATGTACAATTGCTCAAAGCAATTACATAGATATTTAAGACAAACAGATTGGTGGTATTTGAAAGTCTCTGCTCTTTTCTTGGGGGATGACAGTAGTGAAAATGACCAATCAAATTCACTGGTACTTACTTAATCTTCAAGTCTGTACTCTTTCAAGCTTTAAGAGTTACCATTTAGTACCAGTGATACCCAGGCATCATCTCCAGCCTTTTGGCAAAGGTGTAGTCTAAAAAGTTGGCTGTCGTAGGACTTATATTATCCTGACTTCCACTCCCATGAAATTCTACTTCTTCGTAAAGAATGAGTTGAGATTAAGGTGGTTCATTTTATAGGAACCTTTATCGACACCCACTGTTTGCTCTGCGGCCACCTAACTCATTCTGTACCACGGTTATTACGGAACCTGCAGAGTATTTATCCTACTTTTAGGAATCCTCACTCCATATTCCTAACTCTGCTCTTATTCCTTTTGCTGCCTCTTAAATATCTAATAACAACATGTAAAGGTAAATTACATTAAAAATAATTAGTAAGATTTTTTTAAAACTCCTTCAGTTGGAAGCTTCTGGTCAGATTTTCCTATTTAGAATAGGGGCAACTATAACCTCCCTGAATCTACCTGAAATAAACAGATTTAGCAAAAAGGGGATTCTAATAAGCAAAAATAGCAGATATTAATTCTAAAAGAGTAACCCATTCACTGGAAAAAAAATTAGTCAAACCTTGAAATACCAAGTGTACATACCAAGTCTGTATTCCAGTACATTAACTATACCATTATTTTGATGCTTATTCTTAATGAGTAGTATTTCTTTATCTCCACCCATATTTGAACTAATGCTGTACACAGCCAAGTTCATGTCCAAAACCCACAGCCTGAATTACACAACTGAAATTATCTTCCTGAATTTATCTTTTGCATTAGCACTGTTTCAAGAGAATCAAGTGACCTATGGAAAGCACTAAATCCTTTCACTAAGGTAGCAAATCAATCAACCTAACCAATCTAGTGTCACTTTATTTCCTCCAAAGTCAAACGTCAGACCGAAATACAATTTTGTATGTGTGCAACCACATAAAAAATGATTTTTAATTGGTTAAGTAGAGTGAACTGCTTTTTATAGATTAAAAGATAATCAATGCTCTAAAATTATTAGGATACGTAAAAAAATTTTAAGAAGAGTAAATTACTTTTTACAAAGATTTAAATATAATCAATGATACACTAAGATTATTAGGATATAAATTAGATTAAAATGCCTCAGTAAATATTCTTTAAATGCTAAAAGAATGTTTTATAAAAAATATATTTTGGAATAATAACATCCATTCAAATTTCTTCACTTACTTTTGTATCATGGTTTGCCATTCGCCTTCCCGATCTCCAATAGGAAACCGGTCTATCTGTGCCTGTATTTTGGTTCTCCACTCTCGCATGTAGTCTTCTATATCAAACACGAAAGGATGCTGCCCGAAATTGGCATCGACCACTTCTCCTGGTGTTTGGAGCCCCACGGTAGGATATAAATTTGGCTGTAAGACAACACATTCCACTAGCATCTATCTATCCTTTTTATATTAAAGATATATTCATTCTTTCAAATGTTATCTTTAAAATAATACAATTTACTTCTTGAATAATTTAAAATTGCATTCAAAACCAGTAGAGAAAGAAAAATAATCTAAATACAATTAAAAGGAAATCATCTAAATACAAATGATCTAAAATAGAGTATAGGCTGGATGAAAAACACCACTTCCTATAATGTAATCATCAAGAAAAAATATAAAACCACCTAAGCCACCTATTTTATCCAGCAGCTGTGTGGTATTATACTTCTAATAACAAAAACGCAAATCTTGCTCTTCAGAATAGGTCATATAATAGTTACAATGTTTAAAATTTAAACATGTAACCCAGACTTATCTTTCTATATATGATATGTATGATGCATGTCTAGAAATGGCATGTGAGGGCCAATTACCCCAGAAGTACAACCCTAACTGGGCACGCGCTGCTTTAAAGTTTACTCATTTTGTTCCTCTGTGCATCTGGCACACTATTAAAAAGAGACAGTGATATGAATGTAATTATAAGCAAAACACAGTTCCATTAAGAGGGGGGGTTCTCCTTATAAAAACAAATGACTCAAATGCACATATTTGTGGAGTTGAAAAGGATTTAAATATTCAGATTCACAGAGGAACGCATCTAGATATACTCCAAGATTTTGAGGCTAAACAACCAATTAACAGCTTCAAGTACACAAAAAAATTTATAAGTTCTTCTGGCTCTATCACTATTTGCTATATCTAAAGGGGGGATGAGTTACTGAATGTCTACTAACCAGCAGGTTCAAGCATCAAAATAATCCTGTGAAGTAATCACTGTTTGTGTTACAAAGATAAAGAAATTGAGGAGTGGGGTCATTAACTTGCTTCGGGTCTACATTATGACAGAGCGGGGACTGGAACACAGATTTATCTGACACCAGATCTCAAGTTTAGTTTTTCTTCCTATAAACTCCAAATCCCACTTCAATCACCATTCACTGTATTTATGCCTTATCTCTTCGCCTTAATGTATTTTCAGTACAAAATCAGGTAAAGATTGAGAGGGGATAGTTTGGCTATAAATATAAGATGCTTAGGTTTCACAGCAAAAAGCTAAGAGGATGTATTTAGAAACAACTGATCAATCAAGCAACCAAAATCAGAAACAAAAGGAATACTGTGTCAAAATACTGAATACAGAAATAGAACAGCACTGGATTTGGGAAATAAATGGTAATGCAATGTACGCAAATGTACTGATTCTTAATCAACAAAACTAGCAAGTTCTTACAATTTTAAGCTGGAGACAAGTGAGATACTTGTTACAACCCTCTCATTTTACCACCGAGAAAACAGACTTTCAAGGAGTGGGAAGGATTTATCCAAAAGCACACAACTTAATGACACACACGAAGCAATTAGCACAAGCCTCACCATTCCTAGCACAGTATTCTTTCCATGAAACTCCATTACAAAAATTATGACATACCTTAAAACAAAAGTAAATAAAGCCAAAGCTTCTTAATAAAGCTAACATTGAGTGCAAGGCAATCCTGCTTGTTAAGCATAATTTGTAATTCTGATATTAAGCATTGCCCAAAGATGCTTTAAAAACATTTTGTTTGTTTGGGGCACCTGGGTGGCTCAGTCGGTTAAGTGTCTGCCTTCGGCTCCCATCCTGGCTCCCATCCTGATCCCAGCGTGCTAGGAACAAGCCCTCTGTTCCCTCTCTGCTCAGCAGGGAGCCTGCT